>CM038355.1:20631283-21231283 GCA_021464625.1 Proterorhinus semilunaris | reverse complement strand
ACCGCGCAGCCCCGACAGTCACCGGATCCAGATTGGACCGACTCGTCTTTTGGACTTGTGCGTGACGGTGTGGCGCGAGGGGGAAACCGGGGACGAAGTTGTCAAGAGGCGAAACAGCAGAGGGGAAAAAGGGGGGACAGAGAAAATCCACATACTTATCAGAAGGAGCCAGAGCTGCGCGCACACGCAGAGCGGCCAGTCCCCGTGCTGCCAATCCGACATTAGGAGTCCCATATTCCCACGGCTCTTATCATCGAAACAACATCCTTCAAATCAAACAAGAGAAACGTCTCCTCCAAAAAAAAGGCGAAAGAAACGCGCGCGCACACACACGCCTCGGTGCCGCAGCGATAACTCCACACGGTTTAGATCCACACGGCTTCCTCAACTTGTGCGCAATATTCCCCTCGTGTGCTCGGCTTTGCGGCGGAGAGAAGCGCAGACCGGCGAAGGGAGAGAGAAAAGGTAAAATAAAGAAGAAGGAGGAGGAGGAGAAGAAATCCCGCTCTGTGTGGCACTCGCCGGGGTGGGCCGTCCCAAAAAAAAAAAATAAAGAAGAGAGAAGAAGAAGAAAAAAAGCTACAGACAAAGGGAGAAACGCCGCCCCATCGCGCCACACCTCGCCTTCTAATCAGCAAACAGCGGTTTAGCTCGAGCTGTGCCCATTCATCGTCTCCCCCGGTCCCCCTGCGCGCGGACGTGTCGGAGCAGATCCGCGTGTGTGTGTGTGCGCGTAACTCAAGGGTCTGCGCGAGGAGAGGGAGAGGGGGAGGAGGTGCAGCTTGAATGCCTATGGGCTGGAAAGAGAGAGAGAGAGAGAGAGCGAGAGAGCGAGAGAGAGAGAGAGAGAGAGAGAGAGAGAGAGAGAGAGAGAGAGAGAGAGAGAGAGAGAGAGAGAGAGAGAGAGAGAGAGAGAGAGAGAGAGAGAGAGAGAGAGAGAGAGAGAGAGACTTTGACTTTTACACATACATTTATTGTCAATGTGTTACTCAATACAACTCATAAAAACAATGTTATTAAAACAATTATTATTAAAAACATCCATTTGCTCTAGAGTCCCACCTCCAGCACCTCCAGAACCTACACACACAGAACTAACTGTCCTCCTCTCACTGTGCATAGCACCCCCTCAACTGCCCACAGTTCCTCAAAGTCCGCCAGCTCCCCCACCAGAGAGCTGTACAGGAACTCCACCCTCAGTCTCGCCACCACCAGCCTCTGAAGCAGCAGTCTGGGATCTGTGCATCCAGAACCCGCCATTTCGTTCTTTCTACTCAACCAGATTCCCATTTTGGCCTGCCCCAGGATGTAGTTCAGTAGACCCACTTTCCTCCGCTGCGCTACAGAGAACTTAGGGCCATAGATAAAAAGTTCACTGGTCAGAGTCTGTCCCAAGCGCTCCACCCAGTCCTTCAGGAGTGCGAACATGGCAGTGAGGCGAGGGCAGGACAGCCACAGGTGCTCCAGTGTCTCTTCTTCTCCTGTGCAGAAAGCACAGTGGCTGGTGGACCTTGGGTCAAAGCGGGCCACGTGTCTGTTTGTGGCCACAGCCCCATGCACCACTCTCCACTGGAGATCCGCACAGCGTTTCTCAATCGGAGGACGGTACAGGGACTTCCAGCTGAGAGAGAGAGAGAGAGAGAGAGAGAGAGAGAGAGAGAGAGAGAGAGAGAGAGAGAGAGAGAGAGAGAGAGAGAGAGAGAGGGTAGAGGGACGGAGAGCCGTGGGGGGATTTATGGCTTTTTAATGGGAGCCGAATCTTTGGGATCTTTTCATTTAAAAAGACCGACTCATTTTCATATTGATTTGGGGGAGAGCCGGAAAGCTCACGCTGTCTCGTTGAAATTAGGCTTTTTGTTTAATGGTTTGTTTGGTCGGACCGCACGCCGACTGTGGCCATGGGTTAACCTGTCTCTTCAGGGAGGTGGGGTTAGGGCTAGTTATAGTACACATCTTTTTTTTTAGAAATGAGAAGGTCTCGGCTTTGAAAGTAAGTATCTCATTGGCAGGGCCGACTTAACCGACCCATAGGACCCTGGGCTAACCCTGAAATACAGCCCCCACCAACTCTACCCCGAGATGACAATCAGATCAGCACACACACTTACACTGTACCCTTTGATAAATATAATAATGTTGAATGCTCAGCCCCAATAGCGCCCCCTGCAGGTGGTGGGTCCACAGAAGGACGGCCTCATGGTTCTAACCGGGCCTGTTGGTCTCTCATAAGGGGCTTCTGAACCGCTCTCTGTCTGACCCGTCACCCAGGACCTGTTTGCCCTGGGAGACGAAGCCCCGACCACAGAGCCCCCAGGATCATTCAGGTCCACGTTAGGGTGGGGGTTCCAGGGGGGGAACCCAATAACTCATGAGCGTAAGAACCTGTTCCAGCCATTTGCTCTGCTGTGTGATCTGTCCTCACTCGGATCTGCTGCGATCACATCTGTAAATACATTCATGCTGCTGTTCTGAGTTTTATCAGCTGCTCAAACTTTTCCGACTTTGAACTCTTTTGAAACTGAAATAAGTAATCTCATTACTTTTGAAATAAAACAATCAAAGAAGTAAATAGATGACTCTTTCCTTTCACAGACTGACCGGCCCAAAGTCACGTCACGTTTCTTAAAACTTTCCCTCGAGGTTTCTTGTCTAGAGTTTTCTCAGTCTCATTTGTGCAAAAATAAAAAAAGCCGCAGACGTCACATTACTGCGGAGGAGCGGAGGGAGGGGGGGGGTCCAGACGGGCGGGGGGGACGAGGGGGAGGGTATTGTGTTTTTCTGTTTTGGGGCCATTTGCTTTGACTCAAGTGCAGAGCGAGAGCAGCGTTTCCCAGCAGCGCTAATCTCTTCTCAATTACCGCCTTGTTGCTCCGGCCGTCGGCCACATCCGAATTCCGCCGCCGCGCTCTCCAAACGGGGGGCCTCCTACTCAGGGTCTGTGATCGGAATTCGATTGTGGAAAGTCGGAGCGGCCCCGTCAGATCGACACGTGGGAAAAGTTTCGCTCAGACACACTTGAGTTACGACGGCGGAGCAGCTGGAATGCAGAGGGACGCGGAGCAAAGACAGACGGGGTCATTACTGAAACGGGACGGGCAGAGGGTCTACAACCGGCCCGGACCACTGTGGGAGTGACCAGCGGGTGGCGCTGTGGGGCAACGTTCAAGATGACAGGGAAATGACTTCCTGTTAATCGCCATTTTATAAGATTCGCGCTGCTTTCGTGAGCTCTGGTGAAGATGGTCCTTGAAGAAGTGGGAATGAGTGCGTTGTGTAAAAGAAATGCTAGAAAAAAACACAACAATACACTATAAACAAATACATTCACGTGAGAAAGTCGTCTACAAACCACTGACCAACTCATACCATCGGCTTTGATGGTAAAATATAAAAGGTTCGGCTTTTTTGTGTGGAAAAAAGTGGAGAATGAGATGACGTAAAGATGATGTAGCTCACCGTGGTCCCTCTGGGGGTAACACAAGTGTTAATGGGATGATCGGGGGGTCTTTCATCTCCCCCTGGTGTCTCTGGCCAGAAAACCACAATTGAAACTTTCCTGCCTCCGGGTCGTAGTCACCAATACACACTAATGGGATCACGAAAAAGAAGCTAACAGGCTAACGGGCAAAGCTAACTGCGGGCTAGCGCCACTTAAACAGTATTTACAGCCAAGTTTGAGTGAAAATAATGATCTCCATTGTGTAACTGGATGAACGAGATCCCTCTGTCCCTTTGTCTTTTCTGTCAGTCTAGTATTTACTCTCACGGACAATTCATGAGTAAAAAACACAACATGCAACGACACCTGCAGTGGCGCTTACGGCCTCTAGGGGCGTGAGTTACTGCTTTAATCTAGTGATGGGATTTGAATGCCAGCCAGATAACTCACAATATCTAAGACTCCATCGATGAAAGGCACTTTTTTTTAAAATTCAAATCCCGTTGTAAATTTAAAATTGCAATGGGACCGATAGTTACGCTTTAAAAAATGTGTTTGTGAATTAAATCTTAGCGCCGCGACTAAAGAAAAGAGGCTGCAACTGTTCCCGTGTGTGGCCACCTCTGTTGTTGGGCTGATCCTTGTGTTCGTTCTGGGTAAAAAAGACCTCGTAACAATGAGCTAAAAGACTTTAAAACGTATCTTTGCTGTGGTGTTGAAAGGTTGATCTGTTATTGTCTCAGAAACTCGGGCATCAAAATAGTTTCCCAGTTTCGCAGTGGAAAATCCGAGATGAGGCGACGTCATGTGCAATTCTCCACCTGGCAAGTGGTGTTTACCATAATTAGCTTCACTTACCCGTTGCAGCGCTAACAACTTAACAACTCATGCAGTCATAGATTTAATGACTTAATGAGATGCATCGTTTTTATTTTCAAACGAAGAACAGGAAACAGCTGTTGCTAATAAGTTAGCTTCGATTTGTTTTTTGTTTTTAGCCTGTTCTCACGGAACCGAAATCACGCCATCTTTTTAAATCAGGGCAGTTCATTTGACTTTATCCAATCAATGCGAAGCCGCGTGAAGCTCCTCCTTCATCAGACCGCTCCAGACGCCATCGCTAGACAAGTGTTCTCAGGTTGGAGTGACTCAGAGCCCACTGAGCGTGGAATGTTTCGGGTTAGGCTGTGGAAACACTCCTGTTGGGTAGTTAGCCTCAGGGCAGGTGTATCTTCAGCCTGCTCCTCTATATTTGCACATTCCTAGAAAGTAGATTTTTAGGTGAGGCTTATTGTCCTTTTTGTGCGACTTGATGCTGTACTTTCTGCTGTTGAAACACATTTTCTTTAAGTGTCAGACATGTAAAGTGTTCTTATTTAAAGTAGTAGTTTAAATAAGAAAGTAGCACGGTAGCACAGCGGTTAGCGCTCGTGCTTCACAGCTAGAAGGTCCCGGGTTCGATTCCCACCTGGACGGGGCCTTTCTGTGGAGTTTGCATGTTCTCCCCGTGTCTGCGTAGGTTTCCTCCGGATACTCCGGTTTCCCCTACCACTAAAAACATGTACAATAGGCCCAGGGACTGCAGGTGGAAATTAGCACAAGTGCTATAACCTGGTACAATGCAGCTCTCCTTTCTGAGGCTAATGTAGATTGTACACTGTCCCTGTTCAAATAAATAAATAAAAATTATAGTTTTCAAACTGGTATGACACAAGTGACTCTAACAACAAATCTACTGGATATACGATATCGGGTATCGGCTACAAATATCTGATATTGAACCGATACCTGATTTGGCTCTCACTGCTTTAAAAACTCAACTTTCACCGAGTAAATGTAAGAAAATATGGGCTTTTGGTATATCATTGTGAAGCTAAGAACCTGGAGAATTTGAACCTTCTCAAACGCAAAATGCCGTGTTTAGCAACAGTATGCTAAAGTTAGCGGGTGCATGCTAACGCTAGCAGCAACTAGTCAAGGCGGGATCAGAAACTATGAATGAAATGCCTAAAGTAGCCAAATAAAGACTTTATTGATCTCACACTGACTTTCTTCACTCATAGCAGCCACTATTAAGAAACTATCACATTTATATCGCGCCGTTCTCCCCGCTTTAGGCGCTCAAAGCACTTTACATCACACTCTCATTCATACACGATGTACAGACACTGGAGGCAAGGAGGGGGAAGTGTCTTGCCCAGGGACACGACGACAGTGTGCTCATCCCCCGATCACAAGACGACCCGCTCTACTCTCTGTGCCACCGTCGCCCCAAAGAGAGTCTCTTGGTATCGGTTAATATCGGTTAATATCGGATATCGGCAGATACTCAAACCCCAGTACCAGTGCATCGCTTTTATTGATGGAACTGGAAACATCGATCCGGCGAGGATATTATGCAGAAGAATAACTTACGTTTGGTTTCACACATAGTGTTAACCTCTTAACCTTCACCTTAACCAAGTGCATGTTCTCCAGCTCGGCCTTACCTAAATCTAAAATAATTGGAGCTTGGCGGTTTTTTTTGTCACTCTTTTGTAATGTTTTTTTGATGCGTTTTCATTCCCGTTTTAGATTTGGGCAGTGACAACCTGGAGAAACTGTGCTCGGTTCAGGTGGGGGTCAAGAGACTCGACCTCTGAATTCACAGAGTGGCTTCTACTTTAACTTCTAGTGCTGCTGCTAATATTGCTCTTATATAAGCGGTATTTACAGGAATGAACTGCAGTGACCTGGGGGGTTTCTGTGATGTGCGCACAATCAACAATCAATACGGTCACATTTCCAAAGGCCAGACGCAGCGCTTTGAATCTCTAATTAAAGCCGTCACAAGGCATTCCGCGATATAGTATTCACAGTACAAATCACGTTGAAGCCTATATATTCCAAATGATTATGCAAATGACATTTTTCTCTGATTTTCTAAATGACTCAAATGACAAAGTTCAAGTCTTTAACTGTTAGAGGATCATTTGAATGTGATTGAAAAAACCTCCCAATGATAACAGCATTTTTTTTTTTTAAATGCACTGTTCTAAATAATTACGCACAACAGAGTTTCAATACATTTTATAGGTTTTAAAGAACTGAAAATGTCCATTTATTGAATATGTAGCATTAGGAGGTCATATTTACTTCAATCGAAAGCTATTTCAATTAAAAACACCTTAGCGGTGAATCTCCGCCCCCGCCTCAGTTCTCTTGCCGACTCCAGCAGGTTTTCCTCCAAAATGTCTCTGTATTTGGCTCCATCCATCTTCCCAACTATTCTTATAATCTTTCCAGTTCCCCCCTGAGGAAAAGCAGCCCCATAGCATGATGCTCCCCCCCCCCCCACCATATTTGACCCTGGGGAGGGTGCGCTCAGGACGATGAGCAGTGTTAGGTTTGCTCCATACATAACGTTTGTCTCATCTGACCAAAGCACCTTCTTCCACATGGTAGCTGTGTCCTCCATATGACTTCTAGCAAACTTCAAACGGGATTTCTTATGGCCTCCTTTCAATAATGGCTTTCTTCTGCCACTCGTCCATGAAGGCCAGATTTGTGTAGAGTACGACTTATAGTTGTCCCATGTACAGATTCCCCCAGCTCAGCGGCAGGACGTCCCAGCTCCTCCAGAGTTATCTTGGGGCACTTGGTTACATTTCTGACCAGTGCTCTCCTTGTTCGGTCTGTTAGTTTAGGTGGACGGCCGTGTCTTGGTAAGTTCGCAGTGGTGCTATACTCTTTCCATTTCTGAATGATGGATTGAACAGTGCTCCGTGAGATGTTCAGATCTTGGGAAATCTTTGTATAACTTAACGCTGCTTTAAACTTCTCCACAGCTTTATCCCTGACCTCTCTGGTGAGCTCCTTGGCCTTCATGATGTTGTTTAGTGACCAATACACTCTGACCATAGCTCTGAGGCCCTCACAGAACAGCTGGAATTATACTGAGAGCAGATTACACACAGGTGGCCTCTATTTAATGGTTAGGGCGAGGTGTGAACTTTCTGCAGTCATTAGGAATGTTATAAAGGCGATTTAATGCACTCAGGAAATCGTCTGTTACTTGTGTGGGAACTTCCAGTGAAAAATTCCAAATGAAATCTTTACGTTTAGGGTAAACATGATGTGCAAAGGTTCCAGGTGTATTAGTACTTTGGAGAGGCGCTGTATCCACACAGGCTTTACTAAGTGAGGCCTTTTAAGTGAACATCTCATCGTCTTCGCTGAATCGCCAAACGCCTGCAGAGCGCCGCGGCTCAGGGCAGCGCTCGCACGAGGAGCTCGGGTTTCAAAGGCGGCGGGACAATACCGGGGAGCGGTTACTTTAGCTTCAAACGCGCGGCTCAGTGTCAGAAGAGGCGCTCCAGGTGCGGTCCTTTCATTCCCGGCGATCGTCGCAGCGACTTTTCAAAAATACATTTGATCCCCGACTTCAGGGGGGGTTTCAGACGTTCGCCTCACACTCCGGGCAGAACGTGTAATGGTGATTAGACGGTAACGGGGCGCCGTGGTTTTTAGTGTGAAAATAGACCGGACGTCCCCTTTACGATGTTTATTTCATGACCATTTGTCGAGTCGCGCTTCAAACTTTTCCCAGATTTTTTAACACTGAAATAACACGTTTGAATATTTTCTGTCCTTGAATTTCAGACACTGAATATTCATTACACATTATTCAAAATGAAAAAAAAAAAAATCACCTTTAAAGGGGGGGTATTATGTAAAATCGACTTTTTCAAGCTTTATATCCTGTTATTATGTCGTTCCCTCATTAAACACATGCCTGGAGTGTTGCCTCGGCTCATTCACATATTTTTGAGTCATCAGTAAAAACTTAGACGGCGGCCATTTTAGGTGTAGCTATGCCTCAGTCCTCCTAGGAACGCCCCCACCTCCTGGACCTTTCGTCACCAGCCGAGCCACCAACCACTGCTCCTCAGCTCAGCAGAGCCCCCTCCCCGCACAGTGTTGTTGTTTCAATGCCACAGTAGTGTGCTGAAGGGGGCGTGTCGGAAAGCCTCTTAAAGAGACAGAGGCCTATTTCAAGACGTTCAGTACGGCCATTTTGAGAGAGCATTTTTTATTTTAATTTACTGCATATACAGACCAACAGAAGGTCATCATTGTAGTGCTATAGACTGGTGCTATGTGATTGAAAAAAACATAATACCCCCTCTTTAAAATAGTAACTGGATTGTTTTTCAATAATTAAAACGGTAGAAATTCAGGTGTAAAAATTTGCAGAAGAAAAACATTTCTCGTAACTTTTTTGTCACGTTGTTGCATCAATTTCAAAAAAGTCACCATCACTTTTGTAGGTCTTAGCTTTCAAATGAGGCGTTCCACTGTTAGATTTGGGTAAAGCTCGGTTCAGGTGGGGGTTAGGAGGTGAGAGTGAAATTCTCGGTGGAAAACGTCCTGGACATCGAGGCCTGAGCAAACAGAATTTCAACTGTTGGATTAAGTCTAGGATTTTGTTTTCTACATTGAAAACTTTAAAGGTGAATTTATGCATTTGATTTATAAATAAATATAAAATATAAAACATTAATATATATAATACAGTGAATATGCAAACGGTGTGCTGAATATTGGGTGACGGAGGCGCCGTTGGTAGAGCGGGTCGTCTCATGATCGGAAGGTCGGGGGTTTGAATCCCGCCTCCTGAAGGTGGACGCTGTCGTTGTGTCCTTGGGCAAGACACTTCCCCCTCCTTGCCTCCGTGTCTGTGTGCCCTGGTGTATGAATGAGAGTGAATGAGTGAGAGGATCCTTGCTGTAAAAGGCTTTGAGTGCCTGATGAAGGTAGAAAAGATTTTACCATTTACCAAAAATCTGTGACTGAAATTCTGGGACCAAAAGTTATATAGTTATGTATCAACATTTGTTATGTCAGTAGCCTCAACTTTTAAATAGTTTTATGTTTTGTAATTGTTGTTGGCACTTTCGCCCATACTGACACATTTACAGAGATGTGCATTAATGTGTACTGTCCCTGTCAAATAAACCAATACATTAAAAACATGTTATTTCAATGTTAAAAAGATGTAAAGTATGAAATTCACAGACATTTAAAATTCATATTTTAATGACTCAAACAAATCTTCCATACAATTTCTGTCATTTTTATGCATAAAACGCTAAGTGAAAACATAAATGACAGAAAACTTCATGTACTTCTTACTCATATTTATGTGAGTAATCTACTGCAGGAGTTTCAAACTGACACCTTCTCATTTTTACATTTCCCCCGTTCACCTGCAGCCTTTGGCCTTGAAGTCTTTATCTGTTTCACGACACATTTATCTCAGGCATGAGCCGCGTCTCATCTCGTGTTATCTCATCGCTCGGTTTATGTGTGCAGTGTTTTCCTCGTCTTCAGGAAAAACAGAGTGAGACACTTTCACCGCTTCCCCCACAGCACTTCTGCTGTTAAAGTGTCGTCATTAAAACGATGGGCCTGATCTTCTGCCCGGCGCAAGGACAGCCCTGATCGCTGGCGCTGCTGCGATCTTGCACAAACACAACCTTACTCTAGTGCTGTCGCCTCAGGGCGTCGCCGGTCGCCTCAGGGCGTCGCCGGTTGTCTGAGGGCGTCGCCGGTCAGCTGAGGGTGTCGCCGGTCGTCTGAGGGTGAAATGGAGGAGGCTGGAGTGGAGCAGGTAAGGGCTGGGGCTGGACAAGGCCGGTATCCGAAGTCGGCAGTTGAAAATTGGCAGGTTGGCGGCGAACAGGCACGAAGATCTGACGAGGAGCAGGAAAAAGACTGAGAAGTCTTCTCACGTAGGTAGACTGATGATCTGGATGTGAAGGAGAGCCCGTGCTTAAATACTGCATGAGACGAGTAGAGTGGATTCAGGGGGGAGGGGCAGCCACACCCACCAGGGAACAGGAGGCAGATTCCAATGCCACGCCCACACACACAACACTGTGACCTCCTGGTGAATGGAGAGAGCATCAGGTCGTTGTAATAAAGCTCATGTTTCCTTCTTGGATCGCTGCTCCTCCTGTACAGCTCAGTCCAAAATCCAAGCAAACTCTCAGTGTTCCACTTAAAAAAACAGCCTTAAACCATTTTTGTCGTTATCTGATCAATGTATATATATTACACTTGTTACTTAATTTATCTCTGGAACTACAGCCAAGTTAAAGCCTTTAGTCCTGGAATAGCACGGTCTGTTATTAATGACGGTTTTTATTTTGACGGCCCAAAAGCACCGCGGCGACGTCTCATTATTCTGAAAATGTCCCACTGAGCAGAGGTGCCATTAGTCCGACGTCTCTAACCCAGTGGTGTTGTGGATCAGAGAGACATAAACAACCACTGGCCCTAACCTTAAGGTCAGTGGACTCTTGCCTGAACCTCATTTTATTTCCCTTCCACTCTGTCTGCGTCTCATGGACATGTGCGATTCCCCAAACCCACTGTGGAAACAACCAAGTCACTTCCTTTAAGGCAAGTTTATTTGTAGAGCACAATTCATACACAAGGCAATTCAAAGTGCTTCACAGTTGCATAAAGTTACAAGAAAACAGATCAAATCAAATCAATAAAACATCAACATAAAAATTAATCAATGACAGTAAAAGGCAAGAGTGCAGATAAAATACTTTCAGTTTTCATCTGCTCGGGTAAAAAGAGCTGTTTTCAGCCTGGATTTGAACATTGTCAGAGTTGAGGCCTGTCTCACATCCTCATGAAGACTGTTCCAGATTTTAGCTTTGGCCTCAGCGTGTTTAGTCCTGACTCTGGGAACCACCAGGAGACCCCTCCCTGAAGTTCTCAGGGCCCGAGATGGTTCATACGGCTCTAACATGTCAGAGATGGACTTTGGTGCTAAACCATGAAAAGACTTGTACACAAGCAGAGCTGTTTTAAATTCTATTCTCTGAGTGACAGGAAGCCAGTGCAGGGACCGGAGCACTGGACTAATATGGTGGTATTTCCTGGTTCTTGTCAGGACTCGAGCAGCAGCGTTCTGGATGTTCTGCAGCTCTAACAGCTCGTTTAGAAAGGCCAGTGAGCAGCCGTTACAGTCGTCTAACCTGCTGGAGACAAACGCATGGATGAGTGTCTCCAAGTCTGGTTTTGACACTATTCCTCTGATCTTAATGTTTTTCAGATGGTAAAAAGCTGATGATGTTATTGCTTTGATGTGGCTGTTTAAGTTCAGGTCTGAGTCCATGATTACTCCTAGATTTCTAACCTGATGTTTTGGTTTTAGAGAGAGAGACTCGAGGTGACTGAGAACACTTTGTCTTTGTGTCTGTGGGACAAAAACAATGATCTCAAAGTTTTTTTTTAAAGCAGTCCCTGGACAAACTTGGCTTACAGATATTCGTTCTTTTCTGTACCTGCTTTCGGTACTTTTGTTTTTTCTATGCCAGTAGAACCTAAACGTTTTTCACCGATACCAAACAGCTTTCGTTTAACAGCCCGATATGTGCCCATGTTATTAAGTCATTTCAAGCTGTAAAATTCCTTTGAATGGAGATCATTATTTGGATTGGGATGTTCGTATGGACGACGGCCTCGGGGAATAAATCCTGCTGGACATGTTTGAGATTTCAGTCAATATGCCCCGGGGGTTTGAGAGTGATATCATCTCCTTTAAGTCTCCTGTGACAGTTAAAGGCTGTTATGTGAATCGTTTAGCACCGATAAATCCAAAGTCAGATATCGTTTTATCAGCTGTAATAAAGAGGGAATATTCTGTAATATTTGGGCAGTAAATATCCTGATCTTATCATGATCAGATAACGCTCAAAATGTCACTCACGGCCGTTTCAATCTCAGCTCTCTCTTCATGAAACCTTTTGTAATTAGGCCAACGCACTTCTTTCATCCCGCTCTCCACTGCACCCGGAGGAGGGGGACATTTTACCCCCCTCCTTCCATCAGCCACACTCCGAGCGAGGGGAGGACAGACTTGTGTGATTTTGACACTGTGTATTTACGATTCAGAAGAGTTTAAGATCAGACAGAGACCGCGTAGGACTTACTTTGAGATGTCCCGAGCGCGAAGGGAAAACGAAATCCCCGAAATATCTCCCACTGGGTTAAGTGAATGCCTTTTTAACCTGTTACCCCCCACCTTAACTGATTTTTTCATCACTGTTTTCTCGTATTTTTTTAAGGCTTTTTGGTTGCATTTTCAGCCTCGTTTTTGTCGCCATCTCGACGCTTTCTTCAAGAAGATTTGAGATTTGGGCAAAGCCAAACTGGAGGAAATCTGCTCGGTTCGGGCGGGGGTCAAGAGGTTAACTGATTTAGAAGTTTTTTCGACGCAGAATCTGAAAAATGGCGTCCTTTTTTTCTGTATCAAGTCAGGTTTTTGTGAATTTCCGATCTCTGTTTTCCATTCTGACTTCCTGTTCTTTTAAAAGCAGCCCTCAGGACGTCCCACCAGCCGAGGGGCCGCTGTCAACACTTTTCTGTCATTTTTTGTGGCATTTCTCTGAAGTGAACTAATAAAAGCGCCTGTTTCATGATTTGTCACCAGCACACACTGCAGCTGCTTTGAACCTCAATATTTGCACAAATGCAAATGACGTTCCAGCACCGGCTCCTCCAAACTGTGGACAGACGGGCGCGCGGACCAATGGGACATCCGCTTGTTTGTATGACGCCTTTCCTCATGAAACAAGTCACAGCACCTCACACAGCAGGAACACGGAGGGACCTGGTGTATAAAGTCTATAAATAATTGTGCCTCGCCTCGTACCGGAGGTTTGTTCTTCATTCACTCCGCACTCGGTGGAAATCAGAATAGTTTTTTTTTTATTATTATTAACAGGTTTTACAAACTAGGATTTTTTCTCGGTACAGAGTTAAAAAAAAGAAGAAGCTATAAACACTTTGGAAGTATGACGCTAAGGGCATTCATAAAAAGAACCTGTGACCTTCTTGCTGTGAGGAAAGTGCAGCCCACAGCTACTTGGACAGTAATATCATAATGTAAAATGCTGCTCAAAATAAAATGGAATATAGAGCCATAAAAATAGTACAGTATAATAAAAAAGCCTATTTCCCTAAAAATGTGCCCATTACATCAGCAGTGTTATTGTCTGCCTGTGAAAAGGCCTAAAAATGAGTGAATTACTGACATTGCTCCAGTGCGAATGCCCATTTAAAATTACTGACATCCATGATAAATTTAGTTTGACCGAGGTTCTTATTTCATCCTGAGCGAATAGGAATATATATGTATATATGTATATATATATATATATATATATATATGTATATATATATATATATCGCGGGGGCAGCAGTCTCAGCAGAGATGCCCAGACTTCCCGATCCACGCACACCTCCTCCAGCTGTTCTGGGGGGACCCCGAGGCGACACCAGGCCAGCTCGGAGACATATGGCTGGTGCTCGGGTGGAGAAGCCTGGGTGAGTGTAGAGTGTGGGTTGGTCGTGGTCAGAGCGGCCGATGGCACAGACTGACCGCCTCAACAGTAGCTTCCACCAACAAGTGTGAATGAATAATATAGTCTGGAAAGGGCTATATAAGACTATAGTGCTTTCCAGTGCTACGTATGTAAGACTAATAGTAGTCAAGGCGACGCGTAAACAAGAGGCAACTTCCCTCTCTTTTGGTACAGTGGTGTTTTTGGCCTTTTCTGCAAACGGCATTTGTAGTTTCTGTGTTTCACAGTGTTTTACTGGATACTTTTGTACATCTTTGCAGTGTTTTTACTACAGAAGTTCATACAAGCCACGAAGGACCCAGCTTCAAAAGTAAACAAACATCAGCTGATGAGCTAAAGACATTGGAGACCGACACATTTCTTCTTCTGAAACACTGAAGGGAAACAAAGAGCCCCCACAGCTGCAGTGGAGGCGTCCCGAGAGGAGCTACAGGAAACAAGGACGGGACAAACGTGAAGAACATGGTGAAAGACTGTAGTGGGGCGGAGGGAGCTGCGCAGGAGGAAGAGAAAGGTGGACCTGGAGGAGCTGACCAGCATCTTCACCAAGCAACTGAAGACGTCGCCTCAGGTACAGACAATTTACGCCTCATGGGATTAAACAGCAGCGTCCAAACCTTTATCATCGAGTCAAACATTCAAAAGGGCCGTTTAAACTCTGTCTCAGACCTTTATTTAGTCTCAAACCCATAAATCCAGCTCTGTCACACAATAACACGCCAGGCTTTGGGGTTATAATCGAGTAAAAGGATTAAACCTGCAGTAAAGAGAATCATCTGTAGATGTTTGAATAAATCTAATCTGAATCTGAAAGAATAAAACTAAGTCAAATCTGTAGAAATACAATCACTGAGACTCTAATGGAGGAAAAGTTAAATGGGGTGAACTGTCGCAGTTATTTTTTCAGCACCAATGGCCTGAGATCGGTAGATCTAAAAATCCATCTTCCGGTGTTTCCCTGTCAGCTCTCAATTGGGAGACGTTTTGAACCCGGTCTGAAAGGAATCAAATCAAATATCTCCAAAGCAAACAAGTCCTAACCCGGTGCCGATGCCCGCGGGCCGTGGTAATGGGAGACGTGCTCGGGGGCCCCCGGTGCGCGGCAGGGGCCCCTAACTCCATTACACGCAGATGGAGCGTGGCTGTAACCCGATCACTGCTCTGTTAGACCCCGGGTCGATTCGATTCATCCTCTTCCCGCGGCGAACATCTGCCCGGCGTCCGCGAGGGGCCGCTTCACCGAGGGCCATTAGACGAGCCGGAAATGAAAATGGGATTGTTTAGGAGCCGGCGCTGTTTCCGAGGAGTCCGAAGGGCTGCGCTGCTGTTGAAGCGGCGTTTTCTGAAATTCAACGAAGGATCTTCTTTTCACTGACATGGACTCGCACTTTAACAGGTCTCTATACACTTCACGAAAAGCTTTCATCGACGCTCTCCACATAACTCTGCTCCGTGCGTCGCAAAGGAAAGATTCTCAAAGTGAAATTTTCTTTTAAAACTCTCAACATGTCATAAGGTTGTTCCCTCCGAGGATTAAATACATACCAGGATCGAAAAAAGTAAACTCATAAAGTATAAAGTGAGGTCCAAATGTCTGGTCATGTAAACCGTGAAGAACACCCCCAGAACTTGGTTTTATTTCCATCTTTTACATTTTCAAAATAACATGAAAGGAAAAAGTTTGGACACCTGCAGAGTGAATGTGTCCCAATATGGACATTTCACACCTTTGAGCTTTATTTCCAGGCGGCGAGAGTCTTTCTGTTCTATTCTAGTTTGAAGGATTTCTGCACTTTCTTTATTACAAAAGTCTTCCAGAACGGAGAGGTTGGAGGTCCATCCACAGATTTCCAAACCTGAGGGCCACCATCAGACTGCTTCTCTTGATGTAACCCTCCGTGGAACTGTAGAAGCCATTTTCTTTTCAAGTTAAGCTTTTTCACAGACATCATATCAAGCTACTCATCTCCGCTGACTGAAGTCACTCCATAAATAGCACCTCATGCAGATGAACAGAGCTGATACTTAAAGGAAACTGAGGATTTGATCCTTATAAACTGCCTGGAGACTTACTGACACCGCTTAAAAGCACAAAGTCTGCCCTGGAGAACATCTGCAGCAGCTGCTGAGCTACAGGTTAAACCTCGAACCACACTAGGTAAGAGCTGAGCTGTAGTTTTCCCTCAGAGGATTCCTCGATGTGCTGTGTAAGCGCCTTATTTCCTTTTCCAACAAAGCTGCGGCACAAGCCCCGCCCCCATGAGTTCTCATTGGACGACACTCGAGCCTTTTGACTTGGCTTTATTAAGGTAATCCGCAAAAGGTTTTACAAATGTTTAGGGTTATGGTTAAGGTTAGAACAATATAGGGGCCGGGAACTGAGTGTAACTGTGTTGCGTTTGTGTTGATGCTAAATGCTAATTGCGGTCGTATGCTAACGTTCCTCTTTGATGAGTTCATTTAGTCCGGTGGCGTCCAAAGTCCGGCCCGGGGGCTAAATGCGGCCCTCAGACCAATTTTTGGTGGCCCTTCTTCTTGAATTGTACACACTTTGCTAAAGATGGTACTTATTACTGCAAGTTTCAAAACTGTACACGATTATAGCCTGAAAGAAATGGGAGAAAGAAGCCGCCGCTACTTACGCTGGAAAATGGATTTACCACGAGTTTGCTGAGCAGAAGGCAAAGGTTACTTCAGACGGGTGAGTGAAAGTTTTTTGGGTTTTTTTATCGCTGGTGGCCGCTGTGCAGATGGTTGTTTGAGGCTATTGTGCTTTTGTAAGCTAACGTGGTGTGTAAGCTAACGTAGTGTTAGCATGGGAGACAGTCATGTAGTTCACGAGGAATTAACCTGCTATTTACACAAAATCAAGCTCTCTACAAACTTAAACTACTCCATAAATGTAGTCAGCGCATCCCTAGCTTTCATCCATCCATACATTTTCTTTCTCTTTATCCGGGGCTGGGTCGCGGGGGCAGCAGTCTCAGCAGAGATGCCCAGACTTCTCGATCCACGCACACCTCCTCCAGCTGTTCTGGGGGGACCCCGAGACGACACCAGGCCAGCTCGGAGACATAGTCCCACCAGCGTGTCCTGGGCCTTCCACGAGGCCTCTTCCCAGTGGGACATGCCTGGAACACCTCCCGAGGGAGGCGACCAGGAGGCATCCAGAACAGATGCCCTAGCCACCTCAGCTGCTCCTCTCGATGTGAAGGAGCAGCGACTCGAGTCCGAGCTCCTCCCGGGTAACTGAGCTCCTCACCCCCAGCCACCCTGCGAAGGAAACTCATTTCGGCCGCTTGTATTCGCGATCTTGTCCTTTCGGTCATTACCCAGATCTCATGACCATAGGTGAGGGTGGGAACGTAGATCTCATGACCATAGGTGAGGGTGGGAACGTAGATCGATCGGTAAATCGAGAGCTTTGCCTCAGACTCAGCTCCCTCTTCACCACAACAGTCCGATACAGCGACCGCATCACTGCTGACGCCGCACCGATCCGTCTATCGATCTCACGCTCCATCCGTCCCTCACTGAGAACACGACCCACGAGATACTTGAACTCCTCCACTTGACGCTTGTAGCTTTCAGCCACTTCTTATTTGAGAGAGATCCGCTTCCTAAGTAGAGATATTTTTACTTCCAACCCGCCTTAAAAATGGCGGCCTTAACTTTGGCTGACGTCTAAATGAAACGTTTCAAACTGATGTCTCTGTGTTTCGGTTCTTCCCTCTCCTTGAAAGCAGCAGCAGTCCAGTCCAGTTGTTTTGCTCCGATTACAGCGGTGTGAAAAAGGAGCCGGTGAATCAGAGTCCCGGGTACTCTCGGTGCTCTCTGAAGTCGAAGTCCCTCCTGGATGAGGCGGCAGCGTGTTCCCCCGGCTCCGGCGAGATGGAGAGAGATCTAAACTGGATCTGACAGCCGCTCATTCACCGCCGCCTCCCTCCTAACCTTGGCCAATAGGTTGTGTTCATGCGCTGTCAGAACGTCCTAAAGAGCCTGTTGTTTATCCGCGTAATTACCGGCGCCATCTGCAGGAGACGGAGCGCAAAGTTCAACAGCATCGCTCACACGGGACGGACACATGAGGTTATTATAACATTAATACATGTTTACTCTGTCACTTTGGGACATCTCTCTCATGAGACCAGATATTTTCAAATGATTAAGTCTTAGTTAATGCAAGACACTCCAGGGGAAGAGGGGAAAACATTTAATTACAGAAATCAATGTGAAACTATTGCTGTAGATTACTGTCATTTTGTGTTTTCATTTAAACACTAAGGCCGGATACAAGTAAAATTGGCCCCGGGGCAAAAGATTTTTAAGGGCCCCCGATACTGTATGTCTGTCTGATTTCTCTCTTTCTACAATGAAAGGATAATTTTTTTTATTTTATTTAAACATGCGGAAGTAACTTCTTAAACATATTAAATGAAGGTACTTGATTCATCTTCTGTACTCAGTAGTTGAAGTCTCGTCTTGGCTTCGTCAGCGACAAAGGTCCCGCTCAGCCCGCAGCTTAGATAAAGACAACGGGGAGGAGTTAGGGTTGGCTCCTCCCCTCTAATCACAGCTACTCTCACCTGTGGGTAAACACCTTTGAAGTAGAGAGTCTCTAACGATCTGCTCACCTCAGTATCGGTCAGTCATGTCCTATTCATAGACGATCACTGCCCAGTATCTGTCCTATTCATGGCTGATCACTGCTAATTATCTGCCTATTGTTCTTTTGTTGGCTGAGGTGCCGTCTCCTTGGACTGGTCCCGCCCTGTCGGTTTCTCCCGAAGGAGATTGGAGTAAAGTGACGGGAGATTAAATCTGAGCCCAACATTCCGGTTCATGGAGGGATTTTCTTTCCTGACAAAAATAGCTTCTTTGACTCCTCTTTCAAACCAACGTTCTTCTTTAGCTAAAATGTCGACCTCCCCGTCCTCAAAGGAGTGGTTGGAGGCTTTGAGATGGAGGAGCACCACAGACTGGGGGCCACTTGTGCTTTCTCTTCGGTGTTGATAAAGTCTCTTCTTTAGAACTTGTTTCGTTTCTCCAATTAGAACATTATAAATGAGTGAGGTTTTTTTATTTTATTTTTTTTACTCTGACATTAATAAGACACTAAGGAGAAAACTAGCAAAAGATCTAGAAATGTACCACTGCGAGATAAATCGGTGTTTTCGCCCGCAGCGTCTCGCCGTAATGATTCAAAGTGAGGTTACAGTAAAAGTTTTGATCATGTGAGTGAGAATAAAGAGGATTTGTCAATTGCAAAACACGACAAGGAAATTACAAAATGATTTCCAGAAGCAACTAGAACATTCAGTTTGGAAATGTTCCGTTCTGATCAGGGAAATGTGCCAAAGCGACGGAGAGAAAAACGTTTTCCAGTTACTGATGAAACTCCAAATGTGTTTGACGGCACCGGGCTCCAACTGAAACTCATTTCTTTTGTCTAAACCTCTTTTGTCGAAACCTCGCACTCAATTCTCAAATCTTTTTCTCAGAGCGCGAGGCATATCTTCCGTTAAAAAAAAAAACGTTCCCACATCCTTATTTGCTAAGCTGGATTCAGTTGGAATCGGGTGGGAGAGTGTTATTCTCATTCCCCGGGTGTTGGTCCTGATAAAGAAAACTCAGATTCCAGACGACAGGGCTCCATCCCTCGCCGACCATTGGCCATTTCCAAGAGGAGCATTTTCCTCTTGCTCCGGCGCTTTTAAGGACCATCACCCGTAACCTCACGTTTTGAAGTGAAGGGCTCCATTTGCTGGAGCCAAGTCGGGGCCGCACCGTTTACGTCTAAAAGCTTCTCTTCAGAAAATAAAAGACTCTTTTGCTCCCGGATCTGGAGGCAGAACCAGACTCCATTTGTCTCAGTACACCGTGAGAAAGTCGCTTGGAAGTGGCCGCTCCAGTTCAAACCAATGGGTGGAGGAGCTCACGCCGACTCACTGACTCAGCAGGGTTTCACTGAATATGAAATGAAATGTATTTCTGAAAAGGGCTTTAAAGAGGGGGTATTATGCTTTTTTCAATCACATAGCACCAGTCTATAGCACTACAATGATGACCTTCTGTCGGTCTGTATATGCAGTAAAT
The DNA here is from genome assembly GCA_021464625.1 of Proterorhinus semilunaris. NCBI lineage: Eukaryota > Metazoa > Chordata > Actinopteri > Gobiiformes > Gobiidae > Proterorhinus > Proterorhinus semilunaris. The sequence goes on along the minus strand of CM038355.1, from coordinate 21,211,321 downwards.
TAAAATAACTGCCTTGAATAAAATTGCTCTCTCAAAATGGCCGTACTGAACGTCTTGAAATAGGCCTCTGTCTCTTTAAGAAGCTTTCCGACACGCCCCCTTCAGCGCACTACTGTGGCATTGAAACAACAACACTGTGCGGGGAGGGGGCTCTGCTGAGCTGAGGAGCAGTGGTTGGGGGCTCGGCTGGTGACGAAAGGTCCAGAGGCGTCTCCAGGAGGTGGGGGCGTTCCTAGGAGGACTGAGGCATAGCTACACCTAAAATGGCCGCCGTCTAAGTTTTTACCGATTACTCAAAAATATGTGAATGAGCCAAGGCAACACTCCAGGCATGTGTTTAATGAGGGAAGGACATAATAACATGATATTTTACATAATACCCCCCCTTTAACAGACAAGTCGACTAGTCCTGTGTTCATCTCGCTCTCTCTGTGCGTTTGTGTAGTTCACTGTCATCGCCCTGTCATTAATGTTACAGTGAACTTTAATACAGGTTTTTAAACAGCCTGTTTTAACATTAATGTCGGGACGGAACCCCTTTGCCGGGACAATTGACAGTGTTACAGCTGCCGAAACTACTTTTAGAGTTTTCCCCCTCGCCTCCTCTGGACATATTCAGCTGCCGTGAGCGAACTGAAGCCGGGACTGTCTCTCCACTGTCACCGCGACCCATCACACGACCCAACGCTTCAGGGACCGAGAGCATGTTAACTTCAGAGCTCGGATGCATGAGCAGGATGAAGAGAGAGGAGCAGACGAGGAGAGATCGGAGAGGACAGGCCCACGGCTCTGAAACAAACGTTAAAGTTTAACCTAGGGAATGGAAATAAGCCACTCTTTGTATTTTTAGCTCGTAAAATAAGACCTGCCTACATTATTACATGAGGGATTTGAGTAAAACGTGGATGTGGAATAACGTTATTCCTCAATCATGCATTTAGTCGACTTCCTATTGACTTCATTTAATGTCAGAGTAAAACACATCCTTCATGACGCTGCTTTTACGATGTTGAGTTGGACAAACAAATGTAAATGAACCGTCAGCAGCAGATGGGCGTGTTTTTGTAACGTCCAATTTCACTCCAAGGATTGCTGAGTGAAACGGGCAAACTTAATGTCCAAATGAACAGTCAGCAGTGAAGCAGCAGATGGACCGTTTCCCGGAGCGTCTCCCTTCCTCAGATTCATTTCATGGCAAGAAAAAAACCCACTGGAGAAAAGGGAAACCTACGGGAGAAGTCCAACTCCCTCCTCTCGTGGGCGGACGGGCCACTGCAGTTAAAGACACTTAATAAACCTGGACATCAGCATGAATCTGCTGCACACTGAACATCGTGACGGTTCCAGTCCTGCGTCGGTGTCCTCCGCTCCAGGGCATGTGTAGAACCCGTCTGGGCTTGTGTTTAGTGAAAACAGTTTAATCTGGGCGTCCCACGGCGCCAGACACCTACAGACTTGGATTATAACGAGGATAATGAGGCTTTGAAAGGTCACCATCAGCATAAAGAGACGAACAGAAAGTTATGATGAAACTGAACCACACACACTGAGGTTAAGTTCATCGTCTCCACAGAACGTCGTCCTGCGTTTGAACCGGTGTCCGGGTAAATCAGGCAGGGTTTAGTTGGGTGTGAGCTCTTCCTGTGGAACATCATTTTCAATACACCCAACCTGGGAGATGATTGTTCTCTACATTATGATTTAGAGAATGAGGGATCTTCTTCCACAGAACCATCGCTCTGTACAGTTCTCTGGAGGTGTAGAAGGACACCGTGAAGCCTGTCGAGTATTTAAGCCTTTCACTGGTCAGCCGAGAGAACTGCTGCAGGCCACTCGTTCCTCTCCTGCCCGGGACAGCCTGTCATGCACGGCACTGACTCTGGTCCAGGATGGGCATCGCAGAGCAAGGAGAGCTGCTCTGTTCTGGATTCATCGTCATTTTACAAGATCCTTTTTGGAAGCACTTGACCAGATACTGGAGCAGTAATCAAGATGTGAAAGTGCAAGTGACTGAAGAACCAACGTGGCAACTGGAATAGTTAAAAAATATGCACATATTTTTTGCTGCAGTGTTTTTAATATGTGGAGACCAAGATAAAGTTGAATCAATAATAATAACTTGGCCTCAGTAACCTGCAGATTATCAGCGCCGTGCAGGGAGAGATTTAAGATGTATTGAGCCTATCATCATACATCTGTTTTTTTAAAGCATTGATTTTTTTTAACTTATTTTCAGTAGCCCGGTTAGAAATTAAATTGATTTCTTGTTGAAGAAGAATATTTAACTGACTACTTGTATTAGCAGATACATATTGAGTTACTACGTCTGTGTGTTTTGTTGTTTTTGGGAATTCACTTTTCCCCAAAGAACAAGCCTCTTTCTTCAGTCTTTAGAAGCACCATATAAATAAAGATATTCTTCTCCTTCTTCTATTTCTCCAGTTGAGCACCTGCTGTATTGTAAGAAGGGGTTTACCGGCCAAAACCTCACAGCTACGCGACAAAGCAGAGGAATGTTCTTTTTTATTGTTTTATTGTAATACATTCGATTTACGGGATAATACGGCAGAAAGAGGTATAGCTTCCTGTAGGAGTCTCTGCTCCGCGGTGGACGGATATGTCATATATTTTCACGACAGCATTGGGATTACAGAAGCTCGGTGGCTGAGTGGTTAGTGCCCTTGCCTCGCTGTCGTGGTGTGACGTTTATGGCCAAAACGGAATTTTTTGAAATGCACTTGAAGGTGAACGGCCGGATTATGAAATGTGCCAGTCAGCGATCAGATCTAATAAAATGAGTTTCCTGGCTCGCGCTGCAAAGAAATCGATAACAAATGTAGCCGGGTCATTCTTTAAACGCGGTGCCTTTTGCGTCCCCAGTCTGAAACCAGCTGTATTTTCTGTAAATATAAAGATTTTTTTCTTTATATATATATTTATTGTGAAATACAAACTGGTCTATTATATAATCAAGGATATGACCCCTTTTTTATGCATATTATTTTTTTAAATGTTTTGTTTTTATGTTTTTTGTGATTTTGCCTTGTGTAGTTTCCAGTATTTCATTTGCAAAAGTAAGAAATTGTTACTGAATTGTTATTTTTGTTTTAATTGTTTAAAATGTTGGTTTAATGTGTGCCCCTGGGTTCACTGTCCACTGTGTTAACCTAAGTGAAGGTCCCTTTTAGTAAGCTCCACCCACTTCTCCTTGACTCCAGCTTCTGATGTGACGTCACACCAGTGGAGGGAAATTCGATTGTGGTAAAGGTTCTTACTTTTTATGTGTTTAAAAATGTCATTTTAGCCGTTTTATGAAGTAGCTGTAGTGTGTTTATCTGATTTTATTCACCTGTTGTAGCACTTTGAGGTTCCTAAGGTGCAATATAAACACAATTTATTATTATTATTAAAATGTCCATCGTGTTAGTGTCCACTATGTTAACCTTATTTGAATAACATAGGGGAGTCCTATTTAACATAGTGGACATATGTATACGATCAATGGACTGATTCATGAATTGAAGTTTGTGTAATTAATAATGTACAGAAATATGAAAAAAATCTATATATGAACACATTTTATTCATTCTTGTCTTTTCAAAGGAATGTCACACAATGGTTAACACAGTGGACATCTTCCTAGCGACACTGACAAGTTTATTTTATTTTTTTAACTTGTACAAAATATAAAATGTTGCATATTGAGCATGACCATTAAGTTGTTCATGAAGTGTACAGTCTTGTTTTTAGGAGTAAATCTTTTTTAAATTTTAAGACGCCCAAAAGGCACCGCATTTAAAGAATGACCCGGCCATCCTTTGAGATGAACGGAAGTTGACTCATGACCACTGGACTCTGAAGGGCCCGTCCCGAGGGCCCGTCTCACACTCGGGCCTGGACTGAAGCTCCGGGGCTAACGAGAGCGCCGTGTTCGACACCGGCCTCGCTCCGCCGCGCTAATGAGGCTGATGTGCAGATTAGAGGCGGGATATATGGAGTGCATATGGAGTGCGGCGGCGGCGGGAGAGACGCGACTTCTCGTCATCGATCTTTTATACGCGCTCGTAAAAGCGTCCATAACTCAGCCTCCCGTGGGCCGCGTCGTCCCGGCAACCGGTGGATTCAGCGCAAATGTGAGGAACCTTCTCCGGACTGGGGCATATTTTGGCCGCTCTCCATCCTCGTGTGTCGGGACGAGATCGCCATCCGTGCCTAATTACCCCGAGCCGTATCTTTTGGGGGGTGGCTCAGACGGTAGAGCTTTTTACGACTGAGCGGCGAGTGTCGGAGTCAGACCCGGGACTGGTTTTATTGATGCGGCGAGCTGCGCCTCAGGAGAGCTCAGACTCCGAGGATGAATCACTCCTCGCCGTGTGTGAATATCACGCCGTTAATCGTTACCCACATGGGACCCAGTCGAAGGGCTTTAAAGTGAGGTCGCCAGATCTAGCAGGGATAACGCGGTATTGTTATTGAATTGGGCAACAATAAACACTGTGACCTGGTCGGGATCAGGTCAGGGCTATGGTTAGTGTTAGGGAAGTTATGTTTCCCCTATTTAAATACAGTTACGTGAGTAGTTACACGATCCGAGTATAGTTACAAATCGGGGGAAACGTGGAAGAGCTCGGTCGCTTCTAACTTGACCCCCATTTGGCCCCATAGAGAAGAAGAAGAAGAAGAAACTTTATTTATATAGCACCTTTCACAGATATAATCACAAAGTGCTTCACAGGGGCACAAAATAACAGATTATATGAAATGTATTGAAACAAATTAATTAAAACAATCACAGCCTTTTCAACTAAAAGCTCGTCCAAACAGCCACGTCTTCAGCTGTTTTTTTAAAGGGATCGACAGTGTCGTTCACACGTAGCGACAGAGGAAGGCCATTCCACAGTTTAGGAGCAACAGCTTCAAAGGACAGGTCACCTCTGGTTTTAAAGTGGGTCCTCGGGACAGTGAGGAGGCAAACCAAACACCGAGATTTCTGACGCTCGACTGAACCGAGGAGCCCAGAGAACCAACGTAGTTTACAATTGAGGGAATTTTTTCCTCAGGAGCAATTATCAAAGTCTCAGTCTTTTTTTAATTCGACTGAAGGCAGTTTTCACGAAGCCACGACTTTACATTTGAAAGACAATCCATTAACTCTGACAGTCTGTGCATCTCTGACTCCGTAAACAAAAAGTACAGTTGAACATCGTCAGCATAGAGATGGTAAGAAACATTTTTAAAGCGGCTAATGGCTTTACCAAGTGGGCTGATGTACAACAAAAACAAAATAGGCCCCAAGACGGATCCCTGAGGAACCCCGTGCAACAAAGGAGTAGCTTCAGACATAATGTTATTTATACACACAGAGAATGAGCTGTTGGTCAAATAGGACGATGACCATTTAAGGACAGTTCCAGAAATACCAAAGTCAGTATTAAGTCTCTGTAGCAGTAATTTATGATCTACAGTATCAAAAGGAGTATAGAGTAGAGGAGGAGAGGCTAAATGCTAACAACATCTTTGTTCTCTTTGCGTCCCCCCCCCTCCCTCGCTAGTGTAGCAGTGCTTAATAACCAGGCATCGCTCACTTGACTTTGTACCGACTCATCCGACGCGTTCTTCCTGGAGGGTTTGAAGCTAGAATGCTGAAGCTCTTTCATCTTCGACACAGAGCCGACAAAACCGGTGATTATAATTTCAGCGAATGACAACGGAAGTCAAAAGTTATTGTTGCTGACGGGAATCGTCACGTGACTGCATGGAAGTGACAGAGTAATGACATGTTTGTGCATCTCCAGCTGTCAGCGCCTCGTCCACATCTGGCTCTGCCGCAGACGGAGCTGTGGGCGAACACCTGTTGTTTACACTCCGACATAAATATACGCGCAGCCGGAGGGGCGTAATGTAAGCAATATGGGAAAATAAAGTTAAATTAGCTCCAGTAAACCGCCAGAACAATCAGGGACGTTAGCACAGAGGACTGATTATATACTTTCGTTTAATATAGTCTTTCAGTTTCAATTCAAAAGTGTGGAATATGGGATAATGCTTATTTCCTCGTGGTCTCTCCTCTTTTTAAGGTGGTAGATCAGCGGTTCTTTGAGGTGTGAGAGCTTTGAGGCCGACGTCATGAGGTCGACCTTGAGGAACCTTTTGAGGAACTGGAGCTTCAGCTGCTCCTTCTGCGTCAGGTCGATCTGAACCTTCCTATCCCAGAGGAGGAAACAACCAGGAAGAGACGGTGTACGATATACATCTCTTTCTCTTGGGGCACGAACATTGTTGAGCTCACGACGGGGTTAATAACATTTTTAGTTTGACCCGTTAAAGACAAGGCATCGCGAGGTAAACGAGGACATGAATGTGAGGCTGCCATCAGAGACCGCCCTCAGAGCTGCTGTAATAAACCGCGCCTCAGTCCTCTCTCTCTTTATAAGCCACGCCCTCTCGCCAGTGGTGCAACAGCTGGGCCACTCGGAAAATAACCAGAGCTCTTGAAGCTCACGCTGTCCTTGCACCAGGAACAAGATCTGGCCCTTAGTCTTTTGACCAACACTTTATTCTAGTCGAGATTTAGTCAAATAATTCTTTAATTTCAGACTAGTTTTAGTCGAGTAAAACTGCGTGCAAATAGTCGATTCAATCGAAAATGTATTTAGTCAACTTTGCAATATTTATTATAGACATATTTAATGAAGCTCCTCTGCTTCATGTTTCTTCTCCTACATCAGGCGTCTCAGACACATGGCCCGGGGGCATGTATGGGCCCGGGGCAGACCTCGTGTATGGGCCCGGGGGCATACCTCATGTCGGCCCATACATGAGGGCCCGGGGGCACACCTCATGTATGGGCAGACTTCGTATATGGGCCGAGGTATATGTTTGCGGCCCGCCGGTAAATTGCATTAAACACATTAGAACTCTTTTCAACAAACAAACGGACTAACAGCGGGCTGTGAGAGGAGCTTCTGAAACAGGCGGAGACTGTCTGGCCTCGTAGGGAAAAGATCATTGACCGGAGTTTACGGATGGCAAAGGTCAGAACACAAGGGAGAAACTTTAGTTGTTCAGCTAAACATGTGCTGGAAAAGTGACAGCACTGCAGCCTGACAATAACACCTTTATCATCTTTACCTTTATGACTTTGCAAAGTGAGCACATCGTCATTAGTGTTTAAAAGCATCACAACAGTAAAGTGAGGAACCTTTTCTCTCCATCTGTCTCTCAGAGCAAGATGTGCTCACACAAGAAGCACATCATGTCAATGAATTTAATCTTCATTAAGGACACATGATCCATAGTTAAATTAAAAATAGAGAATATGGAAATGTATAAAAATACTGCAAATAATGACAGCAACATTGACAGTATAAAATAAAAGCCCCATCAATTCTCCAACTGTAGGTCAGAAAAAGGCCTGAGGCCAAAGACTCACATTATTGACATGAGGTGAATCTCACTGAGCTGATCTCAGACTCAGAGTCTGGAAAATGGCCTTTGGAGAGTTTCCAAGTCTACACATTCACTGATGTATTTATTTATATGACAGAGTAATTGAAACTTAAGATAAAGCTCATGATCAGCTCCAGTCCCTGGTTGAGCCTTAGTTTCTACACTCAATTAAAAAGACATTTGTACATTTTGCATTTCTTTCTAAATAGGCGGAGGATGAAACATTACGGGCATTTTCTGTCTAAATCACGCCGTTCCAGAATGATCCGCAGCAGTCGGCGCTCTGAAGCCGTAGTTACCGCACTGTGGACAGGAATATGAAGAGCGCCGTAGATTGTCCTCTCGGCGGGGGTTTTATTTTGACTGATGTGTCGATAGTTTGGCCCCGAGGAGCTGACGAGAGCGTTTCTGTCCGACAGGCCTGTGTATCATTCCATCACTGCAGCATCGCTACTACGACTCGCTACTACAACTCGCTACTACGACTCGCTGCTACAACTCGCTACTACAACTCGCTGCTACAACATCTGCCTCTCCGACTGCTACGACTGAAACCATAAATATGATTACATCTACTGTTCAAAACCCATTCTTCTCGCAGACTCCCCTCTTCACACACACTTCCTCCATCTGGAAGGATCAGGGTCAAGGTCAAGGTTTATTTATATTCAACATTCAACACGGCCCAAAGTGCTGCACACGTTTCGGACAGAGGGAAATACTGTAAAATACAATGAACAGGATTCAGAAGTTTGTGTCCAGCAATCGAACCGCCCTGTCACTTCTGTTTCTCCTTGAAAGGGGACAGATTAAAAGCCCCTGGGTGGATGGCGCAGGGCTCTTGCAGGAGTTCATTTTCCCACACCGGACTTTTCCTTTAGAGCAACAACAATAATATAAAAGAAACAGCCGCACACCAACAAACAAACAAACAAACCAGCAAGTGGAGCTCACTCATCGATGACAATCTACAAAGAGGCAAGAAACAACTTCAACTTACAGAGAGTTCAGGAGTTGGCGCTTCAAGGATAAATGTTTTCAATGTTTCAACAACAACGATAATCAAGAAAGAAGTTAAAAAGAAAAGAGGAATTTATTTTATTCATTGCTATAACAACGTGATATTGGTTTATAGTGGTCTGTGTTGTTGTCTTCAGGGATCAAAGTCGATTTTTCGAGGTGGTGGAGCCATTGTTTATTAGAGCAACAGACACTTTTAAAGCTGCCATAGCTCCTCCCCAGTCCCTCTGCTGCCTGTGTCGGCTCCGCCTCCCTGAGCTGCTGGAGCCTCAGCTGAGAGAGTTACAGACTCGAGACATAAGTGAAGTTCTAACCAATGGCCGCTGACTGCTCTGCTTTGTGACCACGACACTGGAGGCCGCCATTGCTCCACCTGTGCTGTAGTTCCTCCATATGACCGCTATTCCCCCATTGGAATGCATTGGACTTTAGACGCGTTAAAAACAACGTTAATGCCGGTGCCTAATGGTTTAGAAGTGGCTAGAGCTAGATATTCCTCCTGTGATTACGCTGGGTTAAAAACAATCTGGGGCACCGGGCTTTTTATCGTAGATAAGAATTTTAGAAATCTTGCATAATTAATGAGGGCCTGACTTTGATTGACAGGCCGTTTACGTCGCTGCCTGGCCATGGGCGCGATTACAACAGAAATACACGCCCATTACACGCCCCGCGAGGGCCAAGCAGGGCGGGGTCTACAGTCAAGATCCCGCCCTTATGCCCTTTTTAGGAACATGAGAGGAGCTGGAGAGGAGGAGCCTGTAAATCCGCCATGATTTCCCCCTCGAACGTGGTCATTGTGGTAAACGGGGGGGAGTGAGGAGGAGGAGTCTATTCTTTATACAGTCGATGGTTCTAACTTAAGCCTGGACTCCTGGACTACGTTTGTAATGCGCTCGTACACATGAGGCCGACATCGCGCCGTATTGTTTTCACTCCACAAACCCAGCGTAACTTTATCTGACAATAAAACCAAGAATATGAAGCGGATCTTTCTCAATTAAGAAGTGGCTGAAAGCTATGGATGTGCCGACTACATTTATGGAGTAGTTTAAGTTTGTAGAGATCTTGATTGTGTGTAAACAGCAGGTTTCTCCCGCTCTCCTCGATCACATTCTCTTTACGCATTTACTCTTTGCCTTTCTCTATTTTTCACGTGGAGCTTGATCAACCTGCGACCTTAGATAAAAAGAAAACAAAAATCGTTCACTTAAAAGAGCTCTTTGTACCGACTCGTTCGCGACCGACCCATCACCGCCGGACGGGGCTCGGGTCCCGGGGGCGGCAGGCGTCCCATCACACTCAGCCTCATTAAAGCCACATCGCGCTGACCTGTAGCTCCTCTATTGGCATGTTCCATCTGAGCTCATTCTGCGGGGCTTCTAATTGTGGCCCCCGGGAGCCGTGAAAGCATCAGACACGATGGATGTTTAGCTTTTATAATTAGATGCACAGATTTCTCACACACACGCCTACCTACTACAATCAGAGGTAGGAGTGTGACAATATATCGATTTTCCGATATATCGCGATATTTTGCGGGACGATACGATACTTTTTATTCCGATATCGATACGTTTGATGACGTCATGCATATTAATGAGCAACGTCATGTATATTAATGAGGCAGCAGTCAATAGAGGCCAACAACAATCAAGAATTCAGTCAGGACAGCAGGGGGCAGCACCAAACACCGTCACACAAATAAGTTACTTTTAATTATAGCTTTTTATAATTATTAAGAAGATTCATTTGGGGTTTATTTATTACTTATTAAATAGAACTCTGTTTTTTTTTTGTCACTGACAGATCTATGGACCAATTTTCAGTGTGTAAGTCAGGGATCATTTATAAAAGTGGAACATGAATAATATGTAGTATGTTAAAATAAAGGTTAAAAGTAGCATGTTTTTTTTTTTATCGTGATGTATCGTAGATTATTTTTGTGCAATATATCGGTTATCGCGGTATCGGCGTATCGTGAGATTATCGTTATCGTGAGCCATGCTACATCGCTACATTTCTCTAAAAGCTCCGGTAACACTTTAGAGTTCCACGTGTAGGTTCAGGTAACAAGAAAGTAATTATCATGTAAGTGCAGGTAATTACACATTAAGGCGTAATCCATTTGGAACTTTTGCTTTTGCTTAATGATGTAAATATGAGGAAAAAAAATATTGTAAGTTTTATGTTTTCATTTAAAAATAAAATATTTCATCCTTAAAGATTTTCAGTGACGGAATCAATATAATAGATCGATCCAGATTTAAATGTATGGTTTTATTGTATTGGCATAATACTAACAAATATTTAGTAAGTGCTTTATTTGTCATTGTACAAGCGAACAAAGAAAGAGTGTTCAGGTGTTAGTCCTGAGCCGCTGTGGGTCGACCTGAGCAGGAGCGTGGTGTCCTGCACTGGTCAGCTCCACCTCTTCTTCCTCCTGTGCAGCTCCCTTCTGCACACCACCTTCTGGGTAGAGCTTAGCAGTTAATCTGTTTTATTGAACGTCCATTAGCCAGGACAATAAAAGCCATGTGTGGCTCGCCTTGATACCTCCTCGTGTGTCCCTTTTGTTTGGTTCCCTGTAGCGCCTCTTGTGACGCCTCGTCTGTGCTGCAGGTTTGTGGAGTCTTGGTGCCTCTTCAGTGTCTCGGAAGAAGAAACCTGTGGATTTGTCGCTTGCTAGCATTAGCTGTTTGTTTACTTTTAACCTGTTACTTGCCGAGGGTTAGGTTAAAGGTTAAAGGTCAGGGATTGGGTTTTATTAGGTTTAGGAACGGCAAATGTGTTTCACTCACACAGATCTCACACATTCTTTCAAATGAGGGATCACACTGGCGTAAGCTCTCCTGTCAATACGCTTTGAGATCTAACCCTAACCCTATAAGCTGGCAATAGGTTAAAAAAGCTTCGCCACAGCAAAAAATCAGCTGAACCTCAAAAAAACACGGCAAAGATGCACAAAAACATCCGGCAAAACAATGTGGAACACAGAAACTATGAATGCAGCTCACAGCAAAAGGTAAAAATGCCGCTGCGCCGAGGGAGAGGGAAGCTCTTAGCGTAGTGCATTAAAAAGGCTCAAATGATCTGTGCCATGTTTTACTCCTAATTTAGTATATTTTTAGTTTGACACAAGTTTACTTCAAATGGAATGGAATCCACGGTGTTGAAATGGTTTAGTAAAATCTCACAATAATCATAATCACAGTATTCAAGGCACTTGTTAAACGTGGCAGTGTTTTGTTATTAGGCCCGAGCAACGGACACGAAGTGCCCGGCGAGGGACTAATTAAAATCGTAAAAAAAAAGGGAAAACGCAAGAATTCACATAGCAAACGTGGACCGATACACAAGTAACAGGTATCAGGAATTAGTGCTCCGGGAGGTCTAATTTTGGGTGGCGTTGGCAAGAGAAAATAATAAAAGATGGCTTAGTGGCGCCCCCTCAAACAGGCAGTTTACATTGAGTCAATGAGAGCCCGGTGGCAAAAAATGTCATGGTACAAAGGTGACACTGGCCAGGGACATAGACCACGTCAGGACATGTCAAAAAATATATTATGAGCCCGCCCTAAACTCTACAGGAAGTCGGCCATCTTGGCCCAAACCTCGAACCGTCAAAATCGTACCTGTTGAACTTGTGACCCCTTATCCCCGAGTTTTCAATCAAAAGCTTCAATTTTTGGCCAAAATGACCCAGACCCATGTGGCTTTCCAAATCCTCCTTTCAATTTTGGAAATATTATGGGGCGTGGTCATGACAAGGCCGCAACTCAGAGGCCATTTTCCACCAAATTCAAAGTCTCCTATCTTTCACAGACTTTGTGGGATTGCAACGGACCCAATACGGCGCACGTGCACATTCTCGAGCTGGACCTAACCATGTGCAAACGCAGCCACTATGGCCAAAAATGACCCACTGGCGCCCCCTTCAAGGTTTTTTCTTGAAAAATTCGAATCAAAAAATCGGGATGGTATGGAGTTGTGAAAATAATCACACAGGCCTTCCCCGTCATAGGGATCGCGTCCGCCTTAGTCAGAGCTTTCCGAAAATGTATAACATGTGGGGGTACAAGTAACCAGTCCACTTATACAGCCTGTTCAAGTGTGAGAACAGCGCCACCTGATGGTTTAAGATGTCTTTTAAGTGGCTTGTAAGTGGCCCGCCAAAGGTGGCCCGCCCATCCTCCGTGGAAATAGCCAGAGTTGTTCTTCTGGGAGCATGTTGGCCTCTGTCAGAGTTGCCACTGTCATAGTTTCTCATGAAAATCGTCAATTTTCCCAAATACCCCCTTTAGTCACAAAAGCCACACTTTTAGACTCATACGTAGATATACTACCCCTCTGTGACAGAAAGAAGCTTTAATGTGGACGCGTTTGCCTCCAAATTGAGCTTTTTTGGACTTTACAGTCATAGGAAGTTCACTTAGGCTGTTTCCTGTCCGTCTCTGCGTGTTCCTCGTACTATGTGGCTCTCACCAAAGTATTCCATCATCTTTTAAGAGTTCTGCTGTACTGTTGTGCAAGCCTGTGTAGCTCCATTGGTAGAGTGCAGGGTTTGCACTGTCATATTGCCGGTTCAATCCCCACCATGACTTTTTTTTTTTCTTTTCTTTTTTTACGCAGTACCTACTGGGAAGAACCTGAATAGGTTGTGTTCACGTTATAGAATTCCATTTCAGTTGGAGGGCAGGTGTCAATACAACTCTATGGGAGAGAAACAGTTTTTGAAAGAAATTTCCAAAAAGAAAATGTCCAAATGTTTTCTCTGATCATCATGTGACAGTGATTGGATTCACAAACCTGACATGTGAATTTCAAGGCTGAAAGTCCTTTCTACTGGCCAACATCAAGCACATGTTTTTGAATATTGTCTCCACTTCTGGACGCCTTTGTGAAGAAATAATTAGACATATGTTCATATCTGCTGGAAGATGTGACTTTGAACTTTGTGTCAGTTTTTGTTTCATGTGAATTGGCCCAGTAATTACAGAGATATTAGCAATGATTTAAGACTAGAAATCTGCATTTTGAGCGTTACTATGGTTACGGCCGTGGAATTTTCAGTTGCCCTCCACCTCAATGTTAAACTATAGGATCTTCAGAATGTTGTGATGTCACGTGAACGCTACCTATTGGCGACTATGCTCCCACCCTCATTAAAAACGGGACAATGACCCACACGTTTTACCACATGCCGTTTCATAAGATATTTCACATTTCGGCTGCAAAATAAATCTGCTTGTGTAGCTACATGGGTAGAGTGATAGGTTCCCAACCATGGGAATGCTGGATCAATTCTCACCTTGACTCTTTTTTTTTTTTTTTTTTTTTTGACTCGGCAACTACTGGGAAGAACATGAATCGGAGCCTATGGTCCCACCCTCATTAAAAACTGCGTAAATAACCCCTCTCAACAAAATATTGTTTTACCTATCAAGTATGCTGACTGTCCGAGGCATCCTCTCAATTTTTTGTCCCCCAGGCAAGTTTGCTCTAATTATAAAATGATTCCAATCATCTTGGCTCTCCGTTTTCTGCATATACGTGAGCTTGGTGATCTTTATAATACTAATTCAAGGTCTTCTCATCTGTACCTGCCTTAGCTCCATGGGTAGAGTTCTGGACTCACAATCACAAGTTTGCTGCATCAATTCCAACCTTTACCTTTTTTTACTTTTACTACATAACCAAGTTATGTAGACACAATTATTTAATTGTCCACTTTTCTACGTTTCACTCCCTTTTTCCTCTTTACTTACTGTTTTCTGTAAATATAAGAGTGCAGGATGTTTCATAAGATTGATATACGTTTAGGTGCACAGGTGCTTGCAGCTTGGCTAGCTCCATAGGTAGAGCACTGGGATACCAGTCATGAGGTTGCCAGTTCAAGCTCAACTATGGCTTTTTATTTTTGTATTTTTTTTGGACTCAACATCTACTGGGAGGAACATAAATCAAACTCAGGGATTTAGAGAAAAGTAGCCCACATCAGGTGTACTTCTGTATGGGGTTATTGTTTACCGGTCTCTGGTTCAGGAGGTTACCACTTCAAATATGACTTGGACATTTTTCTAATGTTTTTTTTATAATTTTTTGATAGATTTACCTAGTGCAAAAAAAAAAGGCAAGGTCAAGATCGAACCACCACTCTCGTGGTTGGAACCCCGGCTATATGAGCCATGCGCTCTACCTATGGAGCTAAACGAGCAGAACAAACGGCCTCAAACGCATGTATATCAATTTTATAAGCAACCCGGCTTTTTTGCGGCTAGACATTATTTATTGAATCATTTTGTAATCGGGGCAAATTCGCCTGGGTGCCCAAAGATTTGAGTGGGTGCTCCAGCCCCGCAGCACCCACGGGATCGGCGCCTATGATTTGGTCTACATAAACATGTTTTTCCTCAGCATTTCATGGGGGAGGAGGGATAACAATGATTGTGTATGAAGGAAAAGCTACATAGTATATGCATAGAAGAAATGGGGGACAGTAGGGAAACAATTTACGCAAAACTGGGCAGAAATGTCGAAAACAATAGGGAAAATGGAGGGGGGGAAAATGACCTTCAATTACGTCTCTCCTCCAGTGAGGAGATTTAGAAACAAGTAGTCCACATCAGGCCACCATTGTTATGGAGGTATAGCTCAGTGATAGTGTGCTGGTCTCTGATGCAAAAGGTTGCCAGTTCAAACATGGCTTAGACACATTTCCAATGCTTTTTCTTTTCACATGGCCGCTGCACATATAAGCAAAATCACAATCTCATAGTGCACAAGCACAGCGCTTCCGCTCAAGAGTCAATTGGGATACATGTGCTGTCTCTCACTAGTCCCAATGTATACAGATGGTTTTACTACAGGTTTGGCAATATTTACTGAATAATTTTTTAATCAAGGCAATTTCGCATGCGTGCCCACAGATTTGAGTGGGTGATCCAGTCCTGCAGCACCTGGGGCAAGAGTGAGGCCGGGGTGTGACGAAGGATCAGGCGAAAGTGGGCCGCGTTAAAGAGCAAAACAAACCGGGTTGGGTGTAAGGCCGAGGCCAGAGCAGATTTGGGCGAGAGCGGGCGGTCACAAGTGGAGGCGGTCGCAAGGGGGGGCGGTCGGGGGGGGGCGGTCACAAGGGGGGGGGCGGTCGCAAGGGGCGAGGGCCTTTATCGCCGCGAGCGGCTTTAATTGCTGTTTGCTTTTTGTTTGCATTGTGGGTGAACTCTTTATGAACTGACACACAGGACGACCTCGGTTCATGAAGAGAAGACGCAGGCCTCGAGATTTGAAAGTACGATGGAGATGGAAATGATTTCAAATGAAAGCAGGAGCAGGTCATCAGCGGCGCCTCGACTCAGGCAGGAAACGGCCATTTGCATTTATCACTCGCACGGAGAAGCTGCAGCTACATCGCTCTGCACCTCCGCCCAAGAACTGCCCTACAGGACGCGAGCTCCCAATGTCTTATTAATCAGACTTTACTCTTTTAATTTGATGTGTAAAACGCTCTGGCAGGTAACAATGATATGTTATGCATCGAACCAAAGAGTGCCATTGTTTCTATGGATAATCTGCGGTGAATGATGGAGTATATATATATAATGTCATCCAGGAACTGCCCCATTTTGTTTCCAATCAGACATCATTACCAACTTTATTCTGAGGTTATAAATGCTGGCGAATAATGAACATTTATTATCTGTATCGCACTGAGCCGTGAGTTACAACCCCATTCAGCACTGATCCCTGTGGGCGGCACAAGAAGTCCCGGGTTCGATTCCCACCTGGAAGTTGCCTTTGTGTGGAGTTTGCATGTTCTCCCCGTGTCTGTGTAGGTTTCCCCTGGGTACTGCTATTTCCCCTACCACTAAAAATATGTACAATAGGTTCCCCTCAGGGGCAGGGACTGATATAATCATGAAAGTGCAGGTAGAGGCAAAAAACCCAAATGGGCTTATAACCTATCAATAGATATATGTTTTAATTAACAACAAAGATACGTTAGTTATGATCAAATACCCCAAAAACTAAGATGTAATTTCCTGGTTAAATAAAAATAAAAATAAATGCTATTTTCTATTTTTTTTTCAGTCTTCAGTCTTTCAGTCTGGTCAGTTACAGACCCAGTTACAGACTCAGTTACAGACTTCTGAATAACTTTAACCCTAACCGTAGACCGTTTCCAGGCCTCCCCGTGTGAGGCCCTCTGCTCTCGTGAGTTTCCGGGCCTCCCCGTGTGAGGCCCTCTGCTCTCGTGAGTTTCCGGGCCTCCCCCGTGTGAGGCCCTCTGCTCTCGTGAGTTTCCGGGCCTCCCCGTGTGAGGCCCTCTGCTCTCGTGAGTTTCCAGGCCTCCCCGTGTGAGGCCCTCTGCTCTCGTGAGTTTCCGGGCCTCCCCGTGTGAGGCCCTCTGCTCTCGTAAGTTTCCGGGCCTCCCCCGTGTGAGGCCCTCTGCTCTCGTGAGTTTCCGGGCCTCCCCGTGTGAGGCCCTCTGCTCTCGTGAGTTTCCAGGCCTCCCCGTGTGAGGCCCTCTGCTCTCGCGTTGTCCCTGTTTCAGAGCGATATTGTTGAATCCGCTCGTCTTTCTGAGGCGTTTCCAGATGGAGAGGCTCTAAGTGAGTTCTCCTCATGCAGACTCGGGCCCCGACAAATGAAGCACGGATTTGTTTCTTTGAATTACCTCTCCCGTTCCCCCGCGGCGCAGTCCCGACGAGCCCCTCGCATTCACTCCCCCGGGGGGGCGCGGAGAATCACACGGCGTTCCCCGCGGCGCCCGGAGGAGCGGATGGGACGGGTTTGGAGGCGGATTTCTGCAGCTGTCGTCATTAAACTCCGCGGCCTCGAGGGAAGACGGCTCTCTAAGTGTTAGCGATCGTTGAGCTTATACCTCCACCTGAGCGCCTCCTGTCCCCCGCTGAGAGCCCGCCCCGAGCCGCTCAGCAGGGACCGGCGCCGGGCCAGTACCGCGAACACATCCTGACCGCGGGCGCTCGTGTAACTGTTCTTACGCTTGTGCCGTTTTAATGAAAGATCGAGGATTCATAATCGTAATGTTCTCTTTCCTCTGGAGCTGAACAAAGACGAGCCACATCATGATCTCAAGAGTCTCTTCCTGTTCCTGTGCGTCATCGTCCGCCATCAGCTCCGGCTAATGCGGCGTCGAACTCAGATACGGGCGCTTTGAACTCGCGTCAGACACTTATTCTTGATCAAACATTCTTAGATGAATGACTTGCGTGAAAGTACAGGCGGTCAAATCAAGGACTGAAAGTGTTTGTTGCAGAAAATCCTCAAGTATTCAAAGTAGAAAATGCAAATCCGTTTAATTAAGTGCTTAAAAAAACACAAAAACTGTGGCTGATTTGTCTGAAAACGTTGAATTTACACATGAAAAAACGTTTTCTTTTATTTAATTATCGAACGTGAAAAGGAAGCCATGGAAGTGACCTGTTGTTTCAGATCATTCACAGAGAGACGTGTCTGTGATATTTGCCTGTGGAACTTTTTCGCTGGATGCTTTATAATGTCTCTACAACAGCTCCAGCTTTTAGTCTGTTGCTTTTATATCATCATTAAATTAAAATCATACAGCCTACGATGTAGTTTTGTAGCTTATAGAGCAAATGGTACATGGTTCATTCAGCAGCTAACCTACTAGCTGCTAATGCTAACGTTAATGTGCGTTTTAAAACTGAGACAATCATTTATTAGGCCTAATGAAGGTTTGATGAGCCAGGTCAACGAGCGTCATGTCTGATCTAAAGTTTTATGAAAGATCTTTTCCTTCTTCCTTGTTATGAGTCAGTGGCATTGACGACAGCGCCACCTACTGTTCTGGAGTGTGCATAGGCTTTTCAAACTAACCCAAACCTATTGGAGGCTTTTTAGAACTGTAGCAGAATAAAAAGTGTTATATTTATCTTTCAAATCACATACTACTCAAGTACAGCACAGCTCCTCAAAAGTACTGTAGTAAATGTACTTTGTTACTGAGCACCTCTGAAAATAAAGCTAATGTGACGGACAGGTGTGAACCCGCTCGGACAGTTTACACAGGTGTCTGTGTTCTCTGCATAAGGGCCGCTTATCTTCTGCATCAAAGCACCTCGTGGACTCGCTGAGAGGTGAGAGGTGATTGCCTGGCAAGTCCAGAATGAGACTTCTGTGTATTTTTATACGCGGGGCTGCCAAACTCAAACGGATTTGTTTATTTGCAGTCGCGTGTTGTTGTAAGAAGCTTCAGCTCATTTAAAACAGACAAAAGAGCAGAAGAAAACAAGGTATCAGTCGCCAGGCCGCCATGTTTAATGCTTTAGAAGAGTGCGGTGACGGCCTCCGCCTCTCGGTCTGTGATTGGGCCGATATGGGTAAAATTGGGAAATGATTGGCTGCCAACAGCTGCCCAGACAGTTCTTCTTTTGAACAGAAAGGTGGAGCATCTGGCTGGCCTGGAGGAAACTAACCTGCACGCTCATGAAATTGATAGAAATACTTGGCAATTAGGTGCATAGTACTTTACAGCGTCCTTATTTTGTGGTATAAGCCCTTTAATAAATTATTCTTATTAAAATTATTCCACAATTTCCAAATTATGCTCAATAGATGAGTTGAATAATCAGTTCTGGAGTGTACCTGCCCTGGTCGTTTCGTTTATGGCGTGTCTGAGCAGAACCTCCTGAGCCGTTTCCTGATGAAGTGCGCCTCGTCTTCAGCCTCTCGCCGACAGAGGCAGATCCAGCACCTGATTCATTGTCTCCTGCCGGCAGCAGACTTCAGGAGAGACGAGGAGAACAAGATGGGGGCTCGTGGTGTTTGGCCCTGTTGTCACGGCAACAACAAGAAGAGTCTCCATGGCAACGGATGGCGAGGAGTGCACAGACTTTTTAGGGTTTTACTCAGACTGACAGAAAACACAAACTTCGACTGAGGCGGAGTTCACCTGGAGATTTGGTCCAGATAATGTTCCACACATTTAAAGATGCCGACTGTGTTGGGCTGTGTCCGAATGTCCACCCTGGTCCCTGACCTAACTGTGTTGGGCTGTGTCCACCCTGGTCCCTGACATCTCAGTCACTTTGAAGGCCTGCCCTGTGGACTGTATAGTCACTGATTCTGATGAACACATTGTCAATAAATACTTGTACATCATCGATTAGATCCTAATCTGAAAGACTTCTCTGCCGCGTAGTCTACAAAAGACCACCCAACTTGAGCAGCATGTTCTTTGGAGCTAACCTGCTTCCATCTACCCAAACTCACTTTTTAAGCGACATCCCACAAGGCAACTACAGGTGCGGTCATTGTACTCAATGTAACTTTTCCCAAAAGACTAAAACTTCCAACCATCCACTAGGAAATCCTGCCCTATTCACCTGATTCTGCTCCTTGTGCTTTGCCTCGGCACTTCCGTTGTCCTGACACTTCCGGTCGAGCGCGAAGCCCGTTCATTTAAACAGAGAACGAGGGAAAACGTTCTCCGCTCAAACCGGATGTTTAGTCGATTGACTAGAAGAAAATGTGTAAAATGTCCAATGTTCATTTGCAGCAACAAGTCAACACTGCCCCGTTTCTCTGCGCGGCCGAAAATCGGTTTCTCCAATCCTGTGCTGATCGGAGAAAAGGGAACCTCCGGAACCATCACCTGTAACATGAACACTGTCATCTGCATGCTTAAGTGTCCCTAAAATGACAAGACCTCTTACAAACAGAATTTCTGAACATCAATCCAATACACGTAACCATGATCCCAGAGCTTCTCATCAGCCCAGCACAATGTGAGTACTGAAGAGATAATATTTTTATACGATGTTTTGTTCCTTTGGCTATTTAGCAAACTAACCAAAAGTTGTCATTCAGTGCAGAAAGGTGTGGGTTCCTCAGAATCTTTTGTTTCAAGACACAGCAACCCCCACCCGGTCCACTGGCCATTTGGACAGAAGGGGTCAAATTACGACGGAACTGAATGGACAGCTTTGGGGAGCCAATGGGAAATCTTGTGGACAATGGAATGTGGAGTGCTGTGCTTCCCCAGGAAGAGTCAGTCTGACCATGGGAACGGCTGAAGGCAGACTCACGATGGATAGGAAAAACAGAATTCTGTATTGAGATGACATGTTAGAGAAATAAACGTTTAACTTGTTTAACTCCTTGATGTGTCATCAATTCCTGGTATTTAATTATTAGTTTATGTAGAGTAGTTTTTGACGACTCTCAACTCCTCCTCCAGTTTGAATACGCGGTGTTGTCAATTAAAGGTAATGTTAAATAGGGAAAAAGTAACCGCCGTCGTAGCGGTACTATTTTATTGTGTACAGCGACAACACAGGAAAACGGCTGTTTTTCTTTAGTACTTTGAGGAATAGCACAAACCAAACGTTCTAACAGGCGGCGATATTAACACCTTGCTTCTTCAAAGGGAACTCTCGACACACAAAGTCCATCCCTTCACTGCAGTGGTGTAGCCGTGGTTGTTAATGTCCCACCCCGGGGTCTCTCTGAATAAATATTAAATATATGTATTGTTTCTTTGCACTATGTTGTGGATACACTCGTTTCAGATGTGCCTGTGCTCACGCCTCTAATTTTGTGCCATTATTTGTTGACTAAGATCCTGTTTATGCTAATGCCGGGTCATGTGACCTGTCTGATCACATGACACAATCAGCCCATGTATATACAGGTGTGTCAGAGCTGTTTTTTACGCCTGACGAAGGGCTCCGAAACGTCACTTCTGCTGAGCTACACAAACTGGTGAGCATATACAGTTGTGCGGATCTCCTTTCCATTTTTTCCAATCCAGACACGTTGCCCACTACTTTCTGCGTAGTAACACCATAGTACTTCGTCTTCCCACTTCAAAGTGCTCCTATGTTTTATTGCGCCTCGCGATATAGTTCCCCTTTTTATCCGCGTAGAAAATCGACATGTTTCGTTTTGTGTAACTACTCACGTAAACCGTATTTAAAACATGAGCTCGGTCGCTCCTAACTTCACCCCGTTTGGCCCCATAGAGGAGAGGAGGTGAGGCTAAATGCTAACAACATGTGTTTTTGCGTGACTGAGCGCACGCGTAAAGACCAGACGGGTACGCATCAACTCGTCTAAGCTCAGGTAAGAAGTGGGATCTACTGTCCATGTCATGAGTGGGGGGTGTAGGGTCTGAATGCAGTTAAACGCATCACCATCTTAACAAAAAGAGGGGATTTGATCCGATTTAGCATCCAGCTGCACCACAGGGCTAAAACTGTCCTTTCTCCTGCCTCTGTGTGTGTCCCTCTGCTGTCCACCAGCCAAGCCCTGCTCTGCCCCGGGCCCCCAGAACATCTGCCTCTGTTCCACTATCGACATGCGCTCATAATGGGCTCATAATGTGCCCCCCCCCCCCATGAGATCTGCGCCATTACATCGATCTGTGCGAGAGGAAACAATCACCACAACAGCCCTACAACTGCTTTATGACACTCTGCGCCCGGTCAATACGCAGGAAATCACATTTGGCCTAATGCTATCAGGGAATTAAAAATCCATGGCAGACAGGACTTTGGAGGTATGCGCCAAACGCTTACTGGAAAGGGAACAACAGGGGGGTCGGAGTTAAAAAGTGTCTGTGTCCTGCTAGACCGACCTTTTTATGCTTTTATCTGTGCTATAATGTCCCCATCGTGGGATACAAAGTGCACAGACATGAAGACACTTTCCCACAATGAATGATCTCTGATGACTGAACACGCCCATACTGGACAACACTAACGGCCAGCGAGTCCATCTGCAGTGAGGAGAAAGCAAACGTGGCCGAAGGGAGAGATGATCGTGACCGGAGAGGAGCTCGGGTAGCGGGAAGCTAACCAGAGTCAGACCTGGTCAGTGTGAGATAAGCTAAGCCTTTCTCAGTCTCACAATGGAGAAATTCACTTGTTACATTCAGTTCTCAGAAACACTCAGTGTGCAGAATAGAAAGGAATGTGCAAACAATAGGTGTCTTATATACAATTAATACAAAAACTTTAGGGGCAAAAAGTATAAACAATAAAAAATTAAGAACAGACTACAATAAAGAATGTCAGTGTTAGCAGTGCAGGTTTAGTCACAGTGTTGATAAAGTGACGTAGATATAGAGATTATTTCACGTAGTTTTGCAAAGAGGTTATTGCACATGTTACTTTACAGTCTGTGTAAGTTCTCAGTCGTACAGGAGTTGTCCATCTTCAATGAGTCATCTTCTGTGCTCAGTAGTTGAGGTCTTCGAACGTTTCGCCTCTCATCCAAAAGGTTTCGTCAGCGACAATAGTCCCACTCAGCTTTACAGTCTTGTTGTTCAGTCTGACAGCAGTGGGGACGATGGACCTGCTCCTTCTTGCACTGAGGGTGCCTCAGTCTGCCACTGAAAGAGCTGCTCAGCTCCTCTACAGTCCCGTGCAGTGGGTGGGAGATGTTGTCCATGATGGAGGTGAGCTTGGCTAATACCCTCCTGACCCTCACCTCCTCCACACAGTCCAGGGCTCAGCCCTCCTGGCCAGGGCCTGATCTGGTGTTTCTAAACACAGACTGTAGACATTTGCTCTGAAGATTCAGACCTGGTGCAGGAAGTGGCTGTACAGACTCTCATGTTATGCACAGCAGTCCCTCCCCAAAGCATTTCCTCCTACAGACCGGGCCAGAAACAGTAAAAGGTCTCAACTTACAATAGCACTTTTCTACTTTCATTCATTCATATTCAGAAAACCTTATGTCTCTCCAAGGGGCGATTGATTTGCAGCCACACATTCATCCATCACTGTGGGTGCATCACGTTTTGTTTGCCCTGAGCTCTTACTACTATAGTGCTAGAGTGGGACCATTGATATATTCTCTCTCTCACGGGACAGAACCTACAGTGGGAACAATTGTTTGTAGTTTGTCCAGCCGAGAGCTAAATAAGATGCCTGAGGCTGTGCACAAGTTCATGTAAAGAAGAAGAAGAAGAAGTTCATGTAAGTGCTGCTCAGCAAACCGCGCCTCAGCCGACCCCTTTTTTCTCTAATCGATGTTTAAAATATAAAATGTGCTATAGAAATAAAGTGGATCGGATGCCTGTGAAAGACACTAGTCAAATAAAGTCCTTCCTTTCTCCCTAAATCGCCTGATGCCACAGTACAGTGCACAGCAAATCGCAACAATCGCAAATGCATGTTTGTTTCTTACAGTGTGAGATTATATGAGCTTTGGTGCGCTGATGAAGCCTTTTGGATGAGAGGCGAAACATTCGACACTTCGACTACAGATTACAGAAGGTGACTCACGAACCTTCATTGAAGACCACCAACCATAGATAGATTGATTATCAATTCAATTCATCTTTTTTATTTGAGCCTCTGAGTTCCTCACAGCTCTACTTATACACAAAGTTCAGCGCAGTAATCGAAGCCAAAGAGGTACAGTCATAGGTAAATAAGTAAATAAATAGCGTGGGTATGATGCTCAAAAGGAGTAGTTTGCACCTACCCCCTTATCTTCATTGACTGTCCCAGAAGGTGGTAGACATTCTCCGTTGACATGCTCAAAAAAGACATGTTTGAGATTATTACCACATACGTGTTCTGTGTGATCGACTGAACCAAAGCATTCACATACCGTTTCTCCCCCAGGTACGAACAGCCCCATGGGTCAAATGCCTCAGACTCATTTCACTGAAACAATAACGTCTCAATCGCCGCTTCCAGTGAGCGGCCTGTTTGAGGGAGAGTGACTGGAACAGCCTTTGTTCTCCCGCCCGATTGTTTTCTCGTTTCTAATGGAGCGAACGAAAGAGCCGTCCCGCTGCGTACGCGGCTAAAAGTGAGACATGAAACATTCACGGCCGCCGGACACGGAGCCGGCATGTTTTATTGATCGCGGCTGAACAATGGTGCTGCAGGTGGGCGGAGCACTTTGTAGTGAGCGCGGCGTTTAGGCGGTAAAGTGGAGGCGCGTTAGGGCCCGTTCCCCAGAGCGGGGCCCGGGATACCTGGCTCCCCCCACTTATGGCCGGGGGGGGTGGGGCTCGTTTATCACCGATTACCAAAGACGAGAGGGATTTACGAAACTATGGGACCTGTTCAGTTCAAAGCACAGACACTACTGAACATTTATACTTTCACCTGGAAACAAAGAAACGGTCAAAGCCA
Organism: Proterorhinus semilunaris; assembly: GCA_021464625.1. Classification (NCBI taxonomy): domain Eukaryota; kingdom Metazoa; phylum Chordata; class Actinopteri; order Gobiiformes; family Gobiidae; genus Proterorhinus; species Proterorhinus semilunaris. Next base: position 21,186,713 of record CM038355.1, on the reverse strand, counting down.
ATCCATGAAGTATTTTATTATTACAACGATTCAACGTTTCCCATGAATCTAAATGTGAAATTGTAACTTTAAAAAGGACATTTTCTCAGAAGTATTTTCCTCAAATTGTCGCGACATCTGCTTTAGATTCAAGATTGTTTTATTTGTCAAACCATGTGACTGATTTGAAATTATATTTCTCTCATCCTTGATTGTGGAGCAGGGGGTGGGAGGGAGGGCAGGGAGTTCAGCTTCCCTATGGCCTTGTGTACGATACTGTTCTTAAGTCGACTGGACCTGGCCCGTAGATTCCGCAGTCTCCTCCCAGAAGGCATTACCGTGAAGAGACTGTGTGATGGTGCGTAGGGTCCCTGGTGATTCTGACGGCTTTGCGGGTGAGACGGGTGGAGTACATGTCCTTAATGGAGGGGAGAGGAGCTCCACAGATCTTCTCCGCTGCTCTCACGATGCGCTGGAGGCTCCTTCGGCAGGAGGCAGTGCTGGCGCCGTGCCACACAGTGATGGAGCTGGTCAGGATGCTCTCTATAGTCCCTCTGTAGAAGAACCACACAGTGATGGAGCTGGTCAGGGTGCTCTCTATAGTCCCTCTGTAGAAGAACCACACAGTGATGGAGCTGGTCAGGATGCTCTCTATAGTCCCTCTGTAGAAGAACCACACAGTGATGGAGCTGGTCAGGGTGCTCTCTATAGTCCCTCTGTAGAAGAACCACACAGTGATGGAGCTGGTCAGGGTGCTCTCTATAGTCCCTCTGTAGAAGAACCACACAGTGATGGAGCTGGTCAGGATGCTCTCTATAGTTCCTCTGTAGAAGTTGCACATAACGGAGGCTGGGACTCTTTATAGAACTACAAACTACAACCTTCTTACAGTCCGATAATTAACAACATGTTAAAGGGTTTTCAAACGTATGGATCTAAAGTACCTTTTAAATACGGTGGGAGGAAAAAGTGAGTACACCGTGTGCTCCACCCAAACAATTCACAACATAATATTTTGGCAGCACTGCAGAGGATCCAAGAGTTCTTTCACAAACTTCAAACGTGCAGCAATGGGTTTTTTAAGACAGCAGTGGCTTTCTCCGTGAACTGTTTATGAACATCATGACTTTTCGAGATGGTCCCGTGACCTTTTCCAGCTTTATACAAATCAATAATTCTTGATCGTAGATCTTCAGAGAGCTCTTTTGATCGGGCAATGCTTCTCAACAAGAGCAGCTGTGAGTCACACCTCTGATTGGTCTTCAGGTTGGCCCACACCTCACTTTAAATGTTTGCATACATGTGTCTAATCAGCGCTTGGAGGATCCTTAGCCAGGGGGGTGGGTGGGGAAGTAGGAGGCAGACTCAGACATTTCCATAGTAGCCGACATTTATTTCCACCGTGGTAAAATCAAACTTCACATTTGTACCAAAAAATAACTATCGATAATGCTGAACAGAAAACAAACAGAACTCAGGCAACCACACCACATGTACCCAGCTACCTGGTCTTCCATAGTTGTTGCCAGCGCCTTTTAACCCTCCCCCAGCAGGAAGGCCCTCCCCGGACCAGGTGGCAAGTATTAACTTGATTGCACTATTAACGAAAATGAACCATTCAACGTAAATACTGTGTGAAGCTTTAACTGAAAAACAAACCCGGGATACTTATGTTTAACTGTTTAGTTTGGATATTGCAAAATTATAAACTTTGAAACAATGAATATATGAACTTATATCCAACATGTTTAAAGACATTAAAAAGGACAAAGTAACGTAAAACCTACTTTGTCACAGGGTGTACTCACTTATTCCACGCTGTCCTGTGAATGTTTACATGTTATGGTGCTAATTAAAGCGGACACTGTTCATTCTTGTGATTTGAATAAAGATCAGACCACATTTTATGACCAATTTAGGCAGAAATGTAAGAAATTCCAAATGGTGTACTCACTTTGTCCTCCCAATGTATATTAGTAAATACCTGAATCCATCTTCCACTTATCCGCTGGCTGCTGTGCTTTGTGACGACAACGCTAGGGGCCGCCGTTGCTGTAGCACCTCCATATAGTTCCCCATTGGAATGCATTGCACTTTAGACACGTTAAAAACAACTTTTTTCACTTTTGAACTTTCTACAGCTAGATATTCCTCCTGTGATTACGCTGGGTTTGTTACAATTAAAGGGACCAGGCTGCTTTTCGTGAGAACATTTTTAGAAATCTCGTACTAATGAGGGCCAGACTGTTAGCATTGATCCTACCAGAAGCCACTGAGAACAGGACTTCAGTCACACCCCTCCACCAGAGTTTTTGGCGCCACAAATACAGAATGAGTGATGTTGGCTTAAAAAAGGCCTTCAGATTTACACAACCTGTCAAAGTTTGGAAACACATTTTTTATGCCATGATTTTATTTTATGTTTAGTCTATTTATGTTGTAGATTCTCACTGGAGGGATGACACGTGTGGAATTATGTTTTAAACAAAAACAATGCTATAAGTTCTTCGCCTTTCGCTTTGATTCTTTGAAGACGGTTGGTTTTGACTTCACAGACCGTTTGGTTTTCAGCGGTCTCACGTGTCGGCCGTTTGAAGCTCACTGAGAAAGAACAAAGGGCAGCAATTTGGGAGAATTTCAAATATAAGTCGTTTCACCCTTTTTTCCGACATAATCCCACGAGTTCATTCATAGTTTAGTGTCTTCAATGAGAATCATACTACGGACATATTGTTGTAATAAAAATAAAAATAAATAAAAAAAGAGTTTCCAACCTTTTGAGGAGTCTTGAAGATTAAAGGAACAGAGATATGTTCTTACCTGAGCTTAGACGAGTTGATGTGTACCTGTAGACTAGTTGGAGACTTGAGTTGCTGCTGATCACGGAGATATCCCCTGGAGATAAGGATACCAAGGATAAAAGGCGATTTCTTTGGAATCTCACAGGTCTCGGAGACATTGAGAACAACAAATAGTATTCGTAACAGCTGCTTATAAACTGAGTAGACCTCTCGGAGACTCTGCTGAAATCAAACCTGTTGGTTTTCACCAAGACTACCTGGAGACTCGCCTTATTGCCAGGGGACGTCTTGGCGACATCTCCGTGACTCTAGCCTCCAACTATGACTGGCAGTCTCTGCAACGTCTCCGCAAGTATCTCAGGTGAGCTAGGCCCTTAACTCTCCAGGCACTTTATGAGGATCAAATCCGTATGTTTTGGTTTTCTTTAAGTATCAGCTCTGCTCATCTGCATGAGGTGCATGATCTTTGGATGTAGCATCTTGACTTCAGTCGGTGGAGATGCATAGTTTAATATGATCAATCAATCAATCAATGGTTTTGTTTAGCCCAATATCACAACAGGAGTTGCCTCATAGGGCTGCACCGAACATTAAGACAATAAACAGAGCAGTAAATAAGACAATGTAAAGTTCCGGCGAATCAAATATCCAGGCAAACATAAAGTCCAAATAAGCGTCAGCAGTGGAGACGAGCAGCTCGGGTTCCCCTGTCCTTAGACTCTCCAGCACGGCGAGGAAAAACTCAAAAACCCAGTGGGAGAAACGAGAAACCTTGAGGAGAACCACAGAAGGAGAGATCCACTCCCATGGACGGACAGGCTATAGAGACCCAGGGCCGAAGGAGTCCCTCAGCAGACGGGCCAAGATCACAGACCGTCCAGTCCTTGTTGTCAAGGACTATCTCAGTATGCCAGTTCCATGACATCACAAAATCTCAAGAATCGCATTAGGTCCATTCCACCCCCCCCCCCACCCCCCCCCCCCCCCCCTTCACCTGCAGAGTGTTAGGCCTGAAGCGTGATATAGTCTGAGAACCAAGCACGTTTTACAAATAGCTCAATTTCAACCTCGTTTCTTTGTTTGGAAACGGGCCCAGAGTCTTTACGCTGTTGTCGTGGTTTTGAAAAACTCTCTGACCCCGACTCGAGTGCCGTTCTCCAGCAGCACTTCATGGACATTTAAATCAGAACGCGTCTACTCTTCTCACCCAGAGGGGTGCGAATACGCGAGGTGCAAACTCTTTTACGGGGATGATCATTATTCCTTTGAAAAAAACTCCACCTTTTTACAACAACAGGAACATTTCGCACGCCTCCTCCGCACTAAACACAAAGGCAGTCCGGTTTCCACGCGATTCTTCCCTTTCCTCCCGAATCCACGTTCACGCACAAAAACACTTCACCCGGAGTGGGAAGAACTTGTTAATTTAAAACTCGCCAAACCGCCTCATCAGACTCCGCCGCGAACCGTTAATTTCCGTGACCAAAAAGGCTTCATTTAAATCTCGGGGAGGATTTAAATACAAAAGACGAAATTACAATGTAAAAGATATTGTAATTTGGTCTTTTGTATTTCCTCCCCGTCGTCCCGCTGTGGGACTTGTGACGCCGAATGCGAGATGAGGCAGATAATCGAGTCTGCGTATGAGTCCGCACGTCGTGATGATCAGCTCGATCCGACTGTCACGCCAGTAAAATCACATCTTTCACGGCTTTATTTGTCCTGACAAACGGTATATCACGCCGGATTTATTCACGGCCTCATTTGAATAATAGCTACATTTACACGTCGAGGCGTTGTCTCCAGCAGCAGAGCGTGTCATGTGACCCGCTCCCGTGTACAGAGATATGTCCATTGCTTTTGCTGCATAAGGTAAATGGACTTATACAGCGCTTTTCTACCTTTATCAGGCCCAAAGCGCTTTACAGTAAGGATCCAGTCACCCATTCACTCTCTCATTCATACACCAATGCACACAGACACTGGAGGCGAGGAGGGATGGGACGATACACTTAAACTCACGATACGATGCACCTCGATATGTCAGAGTCACGAAACGATATCAAAAAAGAAAAAAATATTACTGTATAATAACAACTTGTTTATTTTTGTTTCAGTTGAACACAGGGAAACACAACACGAACCCTCCCTTAGTGCTGCTCTAACCCGAGGTTCATGTATTCTCAGGTTCTTTTTTCAAAAAAACTAACACATCATTCCTGTGACTTGACGACGCACTGCACCATTCCCCGGATATATATATATTTTTTTCATTTAATAATAATAATAATAATAATAATAATACATCGAACTTGTGTGGGCGTTTTTTGGACACTCAAAGAAGCTTTACATGAAATAAATAAATAAATGATATAAAAAAAAACAAATTATCAAAAAACAAACAAAAAACAATTCGATTCATTTTTTTTTTACTCGATAAGTTTCGTCACGTTTTGTATCGCGATATTTCGCCAAACGATATTTCGTCCCATCCCTAGAGGCAAGTAGGGTGAAGTGTCTTGCCCAGGGACACAATGACAGTGAGCGGGAGCTGGGATTCGAACCTGGAAGAAGCCAACCACAAATCGCGAAGAACTTTCCAAGGAGGAAGTTTCTGCTCCTGTGATTAAAGGCTGTGCTTAATGACATAAAAAGCTTGTAGGCGTCTCTGGGCATTTTTCAACCATTTTCTCGCCTGGTTTACTTTGGTTGGATCACTTATCATCACCACCATGTGTCACACATCTTTGGAGTCAGGACAGTTTTATAGTGAACTGAAATAAACATGATAGAACTGGGAAAGCAACACACAACCTTGTGGCTAGTATACAAACCATGGATTTTCTTCCGCTTTAGCCGGGGCCGGGTCGTGGAGGCAGAAGTCGGAGCAGAGATGCCCAGACTTCCTCCATCTGTTCTGGGGGGGATCCCGGGCCACAGAGACATGGTCCCTCCAGCGTGTCCTGGGTCTTCTGCGAGGCCTCCCCCCCAACAGGACATGCCCAGAACTCCTCCAGAAGGAGGCGACCAGGAGGCATCCGGAACAGATGCCCGAGCCTCCTCTCGACGTGAAGGAGCAGCAACTCTACTCCGAGCTCCTCACCCTGTCTCTGAGGCTGTTACATTCGCCTGTAAAACCTCGGACGATCATATATACTGTAAAACATGTACAATAGGCCAGAGTGAATGATGTGTTTGCGTAGATGAATGGTGGTGGTCAGATGTGAGCCGTCGCGCTTCTGTCAGTCTGCCCCAGGGGAGACTGTGGCTGCGTACGGAGCTCACCGCCCCTGAGAGTGGAGCATACCTGTCGAGCTTTGGATTTGAAAATACGGGACCATTTCTAGCGCCCGCTGCGAGCCGTCCCACCAGCCCCAACCAAGCTCCAAGACGGGTAAAAAAGACTTGACAGCTACGCAACCTCGTGACACCTGCCACTCAGGCTCAGGCTGCATATCTCACGAGGCCAGGGATAGAGTTCAGGAGAGGAGTGTTGTTTATATACTTTGTAATTATAAAACGGAAGATTTACAGGATAATACAAATACAGAAAGACGGTGGAAAACAAAAAAATCAGGTTAGAAATCTAGGAGTAATCATGGACTCAGACCTGAACTTAAACAGCCACATCAAAGCCATGACATCATCAGCTTTTTACCATCTGAAAAACATTAAGATCAGAGGAATAGTGTCAAAACCAGACTTGGAGACACTCATCCATGCGTTTGTCTCCAGCAGGTTAGACTACTGTAACGGCTGCTCACTGGCCTTTCTAAACGAGCTGTTAGAGCTGCAGAACATCCAGAACGCTGCTGCTCGAGTCCTGACAAGAACCAGGAAATACCACCATATTAGTCCAGTGCTCCGGTCCCTGCACTGGCTTCCTGTCACTCAGAGAATAGAATTTAAAACAGCTCTGCTCGTGTACAAGTCTTTTCATGGTTTAGCACCAAAGTCCATGTCTGACATGTTAGAGCCGTATGAACCATCTCGGGCCCTGAGAACTTCAGGGAGGGGTCTCCTGGTGGTTCTCAGAGTCAGGACTAAACACGGTGAGGCTGCGTTTCAGTTTCATGCAGCTAAAATCTGGAACAGTCTTCATGAGGATGTGAGACAGGCCTCAACTCTGACAATGTTCAAATCCAGGCTGAAAACAGCTCTTTTTACCCGAGCAGATGAAAACTGAAAGTATTTTATCTGCACTCTTGCCTTTTACTGTCATTGATTAACTTTATGTTAATGTTTTATTGATTGATTTGATCTGTTTTCTTGTAATTTTATGCAACTGTGAAGCACTTTGAATTGCCTTGTGTATGAATTGTGCTCTACAAATAAACTTGCCTACTTCATTAGTCGTCTTGACAGCTCACAATCTTAACAATTGTTGATGAGGATGAAAACTCGAGTGAAACTGAAATAAACAGAAAATTAAGAATGCAAAATGCACCAAAAGGGCCAACCTGATCCGACGTTAAGTTAAAAAGAAAGACAAGGCAAAGATGGAGGCGGGTAATCCTGGCCAAACAGAAAAACTGTATTTATTTGGTAAACCAGTTTCATCCCAGGTGACCTTTATCGACCTTTTCCTGAAAGAGGACTGCAGTAGTTTTGAAGCCTCTCATAAAACACGGACTGAGCTTAACCTCTTAACCCCCGCTTTAACCGGGCACATTTTCTCCAGTTCGGCTTTACCAAAATCTAAAAGCTAAAAAGTGGTTAAAGAGTGATGAAAAAGAGAGTCACATATAATGTATTTTATATAGTGATTTTAGATTTATAGATTATAATTGTAATGTTTTTTGTACCCACCTGTCCAGGGACTGCAGATGGAAAACAGCTACTTCACTAAATCTGGTACAAATCATCTCTTCTTTTGTAAAGACTAATGGTTTTGTAAACTGTCCCTGTTTCAGTAAACAATAAACTCACTAACAAGAGAGCAACAAAAATGTGATGAAAAAGTACGAAAACACGGCAAAAAAGTTAGGATCAGTTTTGCAGGTCTTAGCTTTCGCGCCGTTGTGCGCGAGCTTAGCATAGAAACTACAGTTACGCGTGAAGATGCCTACACGCGGTTCACACGGCAGGGGCAGGTGATTCCTGTGTATTGTCAAGGAGGAAAGAGGCGAGATTTGCCTCAGGTGTCAGAGAAATATAGGTTTAACTATTCCACTGTCACCAACGCACAAACAAAGAATCAGGAGACCGTTTTCAGTCACATCTTGATGCTTAGCAGCAGCTGCACAATTGTTTTCTTATAGAATCACACGGCAGTGGCTCCGCCTGAGCGGACACATACGAGCGTCTGATTGAGAGACTTTCCAGCATCAAAACAGAAGCAGCAGCGCGGTCCGTGCGGTTAGGTGTGTACGCACCTGAAGACCTGCGGTGGCAGTAGCACATCAAAAAATGACTACTTCCATCTAGTCCCTTTATGAATGAATGAATGACTAGTTTTTATTATTGTGTCTTGCACACACACACTGTATGCCCAGCCCTAATGGGCTTATGAAACGCCAATAACACCAACTAAAGGACCAGATGCCAGACAGTAGGCACAATATACAATACATGTACTTATTTGAACAAGTCTGCAAACTAAAGAAGCCCATTTAAACACATTAGAATCAAACAAGCATTTCATCTCGTCATCACTGATCCAAAACATGTCAGGCTTTTGAACAAACAATTCCCCAAACAAAACATTTCTAAGATCCTCGTTTAAGGCAAAGTCGCGTTATTTCATATCTTTGAGAATTCTTTTTCTATTCTTCTGCGGTTAACGTGCAGCGCTTTGTAAACAATCTGCTTTGGTGTCGGTGTAATTACTCAGATGGTTGTTTTGTTGTGATACTGTTAGGATGTAGGAGGGGGCGGAGCTCCTCGGATCTCTGCCTCGGCCTGAGAACAGGCTGAGGGCTGCAGTCATTACTGTGCACTGGAGCGAAGGAGAGAGGCTGCCCCTAAACTCTACAGCGCTGTGTGTGTGTGTGTGTGTGTGTGTGTGTGTGTGTGTGTGTGTGTGTGTGTGTGTGGATATGACACTGTTCCTGACACATAGCACATTTCCTTAAACACTGCTCAGCGGTTTCTGTAATTAGGAACCAATTCACAAAGTCCCGCTCTTTAAGGTCGTGATGGAACTTTCCAATTTAAAAAAAAAACAAACAGTGCGTGCGCGTTTGGAAACTGTCTGCCAACCGTGAATTGTGTCTGAACAAAGAGTCTCTGTGTGGTTTGGTGCAGTCCATGGAGTTTACACGGCAATGACTGAAAATCCTCGGCCCTTTTTTGTTCGTATGTTAAGACAGAACGATCCACACGGGTGCTCACGTGTTTGCTGTCCTGGGATATGCGCCCTTTCCTATTAGTCCCGACTGCGCCGCGGGCTGAGATGTTTTTCCGTCTGAGATCCCAAAACAAGAGCCGAGCTTAAAATTGCTTCTGGACAGCTTGCAGCCTGAGCCCGGTAAATTGGTGTTCAGTCGGCTCGCACACACATTCGTACCGGCCGCTGTTCTTTCCCCCTCATCAAAGAGGTCCCGTGCAGATACCGCCTGATCCGGAGTCTGCTGGAATGAACGCTGAAGCCCCATTTAGCAGGTTTGCTTTCCAAGTGTTGCTCGAATGCAGTCCGAGCCTTTGAAGCGGCCGTCCTCTCGCTAATAGCAACGGCTGTGCTGGATAATTCCCTCGGCGCTTCTGATGCCAGTGCACACGGGCTTCATTTCCCCCGGGAGGTTCAGTGCAGCAGCGCCTCTTGCCCTTTTATTTTCAGTGTCATGGAGTGGACTGGCGAGGTGAAGAGAGTCACAGGACTGTGTGTTTCTGTCCATCGAGTGCGTTTACGTGCATGTGCCTGAACGAGGGCAGACGACGGTGGAGATTGTGGCCAATTCGTTCCTTTCCAACATGAACCACAATGCTTGGATTTTTTGCCTAAAAGCGTAAAAGAGACTCATGTTTCGCCGTCTATTTTAACACCGGGACCTTCTAGTGCACAGGCGAGGTGAGCTGCCCTATTATTTCAAATGGTAAAACGTAGAAGACCCCGTGCTCAGGGAACCATGTGAAGGATTTTAGGAATAATGTCCACTTTCTCCAGCTCTAAAGGCGAACAGGGAAACACACATTCCTCCAGTCAGTCCAACAGGAAACTTTCAAACTCAGAAGTGGTTTAACCACAGAGCCGGGCGGGCCTCGAGTACCGCTCTTCGCTCTTACCGGGGAAAGTTTGCCACCGTTTAGAGCAGTGACCGAGTGATTTGCTGAACCGTTCCACAGCACTCACGGCGTCAGGAGAAAAAGCCGGACGTGTGGGCTCTTCGGCGCCCCCCGCTCTGAAAGCCACTCAGCGCAGGAGCTAAAAGCAGACGCACTCACCACCGCTCTTACCTGGTCCTCCGCACAAGTGCCACGACTTCCACCAGCAAAGAGCACTTCCCTCTCGTGTCACTGTGCGGAGCAGCGGGTCCATCTGGACATGGGACTGAAAAGGCTTTCGGGGATCGTTGAAGGGGTGGAGATACTGGAGCCCAGAGGAAGACCTTTGCTGTTCCCGAAAACGACGTCCAATGACAACAAGATCGACAAGCACGTTAACCAAACAGAGAAGGCAAGGCAAGTTTATTTGTAGCACAATTCATACACAAGGCAATTCAAAGTGCTTCACAGTTGCATAAAGTTACAAGAAAACAGATCAAATCAATCATTAAAAAATCAACATAAAATTAATCAATGACAGTAAAAGGCAAGAGTGCAGATAAAATACTTTCAGTTTTCATATGCTCGGGTAAAAAGAGCTGTTTTCAGCCTGGATTTGAACATTGTCAGAGTTGAGGCCTGTCTCACGTCCTCATGAAGACTGAGAACAGGTTCACCTTCGAGAATTAAATCATGTTGTAATTTCAGATGATCATTCTTTGTAACGAATAACATCCCCAAGGCTTTTAGTAAGGCTTTGTGGGGAGGCTGGCCAATGTGGCCAAGTAGGAGGCAGACTCAGACATTTCCATAGTAGCCGACGTTTATTTCCACTGCGGTAAAATCAAACTTTACATTTGTACCAAAAAATAACTATCGATAATACTGAACAGAACTCAGGAAACCACACCACATGTACCCAGCTACCTGGTCCTCCATAGTTGTTGCCAGCACCTTTTAACCCTCCCCCAGCAGGAAGGCCCTATATTAACAAAAATGAACCATTCAACGTAAATATTGTGCGAAGCTGTAACTGAAAAAACAAACAAAACAAACCCGGGATACTTTTAACTGTTTAGTTTGGATATTGCAAAATTATAAACTATGAAACATTGAATACATAAACTTATAACCAACATGTTTAAAGACATTAAAAAAGGGACAAAGTAACGTAAAACCTACTTTGTCACAGGCTTGTTTAGCTTTTGAATATTGGACACCTTTTAAAGAAAATAACCAAACCTTTATTTGTGCCGAGCGAGAAGGTGTTTTATGTGAATAGGCCTAGAGAGAATGGCCAATGTGAAAATGTCTGCATTTTATCATAGGTACCATTCACAACACCTCAAAACATTCGCTGCTTAAACTCATTGAAGTACCCCAGAAACTGAACCCAAATCCATGGGCATAATGTAAGAGCCCTACAATTTGAATCTGCAGACTCTTGTCAGGTCGAGCTCATTACCACCGAGTTTGGTAATGGCTACAACGCACGACTTTGAGCATCTGGAAAGCACTATCGCATTATTAACACAATTTGTATTATACAAAATGGATGGTACATTTAAAGCAGAGGGCACAGAGATCCAGAAGTGCGGAACTCTCTTCTTGCATGGACATTTATCCAAATCTAAAAGCTTAAAAAACAAAACAAAAAAGCATTAAAATAGCAATGAAGATCCATCCATCCATCCATTTTCTTCCACTTGTCCGTTGCCGGGTCGTGGGGGCAGCTGTTGGAGCTGCACCAGCCCCTATGGCGCCCCCTGCAGGTGGTGGGTCCACAGAAGGACGGCCTCATGGTTCTAACCGGGCCTGTTGGTCTCTCATAAGGGGCTTCTGAACCGCTCTTTGTCTGACCCGTCACCTAGGACCTGTTTGCCCTGGGAGACCCTACCAGGGGCACCAAGCCCCCGACAACAGAGCTCCAGGATCATTCAGGTCAAACCCTCCACCACATTAAGGAGGAGCCTCCAGGAAGGGAGCGATGAAGATGACAATGTGACAAAAAAGTTGTACTCACTCCTGTAGCTTCAAATTGAGGCATTACACTGTTGCTCACCAATCGAGAAGCTTTTAGATTTGGGTAAAGCCGAACTGGGGAAAATGCGCTCGCTAAGAGGTCAAACACAAAGTAAGTCAAAGTAAATGAGCAGGAATATACAGTAAAGTAAAGCGTGCAGTAGCTCTGCGGTTACAGCATTCCTACATGAATGAAAATGCGTTATACAAATATTTTGGATCGGCTGCACCAGATCGTCCCAGAGAATGAATAATGACCGGCTTTGCTCATCCATGTTTCATTGATGGATGTCACTCGTGTTGTTTCTACAGTCGCTGGAGCCTCCGAAGCCCCACTCCGCTGCTGCGCCATGACGTTTGATTGACTGATACGTCGCAGCGCTCCGGAACCTTGTGAAGCGCCATCCAAATGCGAGCCGTTATTAAGAGTATCGAAATTCAAAAGTAATCGTTTTGACTCCTCTAAAGCCGTCCCGCTCCCGCTGCCTGCCTGCGGAGTTTTTCCCATCAAGCCCACAAACCTTGGAGTGCTCGACAGCTGAAGGACGTGTGAGGCCGTCGGAGCGGAGCCTCTGCCCCGTCCCGCTGAGCTCAGTCAGGCCACGGCTCAGCTCAACACGGATCCACACGGGTCTGAGGGAAACAGCGCAGAGTCATCCTCAAAAACAGGTCGCAGCGAAAAGAAAAGGTCACCCGCTCTATTATTCTGTGGGCCGACATTTGCTTTTACAACGGCCGTGGCGTTTCAATACAAAAGATCCAGCGTTGCACTCATTTTTCACCAAGTGTGTAAAGTTTATTATTAAAAACACGACAGAAATACAAAGCACAGTCATAAAACAACCCTGCGTTACTGGAATTGAAATGCTTCACGAAACATGTGGGTTTTTAGTTTGCTCCTTAAAACATCGACAGAATCGAGCAAACGTAAGGAAGGCGGAAGATCGTTCTAAACCCGGTTCCAAATTATATTTTTCAACTCAAATGACAGTCAGCATAATTATAAAAGTCTTTAACTGTTGGAGGATCATATGAATGTGATTGGAAAAACCTCCCCATGATGACAGTATTTTTTGGGGTCCACATCATGAGTTTCTCTCCTTTTATGCCCATAGCAGCCAATGAGGTTTTCTTCACAGCAGGACATGGTGCGTTGTCCTGCATGAAGATGATTTTGTTCGGGAAAGCTCTTCGTTTTGTACCATGGAAGAAACTCCACATACCAACCAAATAGCTCTCTCCCCATGATTCCAGGCCAAAACATGACTTGCTGACAGCCTTGTTGGGACATGGTGGCCGTTCACCAACCAACCACTACTCCATCTATCTGACCATCCAGGGTTACACGGCCTCATCAGTGAACAAGACTGTTTGGAAAGGAGTCTTCATGTATTTCTGGGCCACTTTCTGCTCATCAGCTTCCATGAACAGTTTAGGGGAGGCCGGGTTTATTTACAACTGCAGCCTCTGGAGGGTCCTACACCTTAATGTTCGGGAGACTCCAGAGGCACCAGTAGCTTCAAATACCTGTTCGCTGTTTTGTGGAATGTCCTTTTTCAGTGTTTTTTCCCTTAACTGGGCTCACCTGACAACTAATCATCCCAGGCGTCTGAGATTAAAGAGCCCAGAGACACAGTACCATCCATGAGTTTAATCCCCCCCCAAAATTGAACCTTTATGACACTTAAATACAATTTGCATAATCATTCTTGTGGTAGGAGGGACCACAAGAAGGTTCTGGTCCAGAGACCTCAGCCTCCGAGAGCGGGTTTAGCGACGTAACAAGTCTCTTGACACAGGAGGGAGCCTGACCATGCAAGGCTCTGAAGGTCAGCGCCAGAATATAAAAATGGAAACGAAAGGTGAGAATGACGAGCTCTAAGAACGAGAGTAGAGCCCTTCGATTGGTGCGAGTCTTGTACCTGCTGAAGACCAGACAGCTCCTTGGTCTTCAGCAGATAGACCAAGGGGCTACCTACTGGCTCACCACCATCCTCTTTCACCAAAGAGGATGGTGAAAGGATATTCCTTTCACCATCCTGTTCTAAGTTTAGAGATTGTTCTAAGTTTAGAGATTTAGTGACCACTGCTCAAAGCCTTCTCCAGCAGATCCCAACGTTACTCTGTGGCGGCCGATCCGTCTCACGCGCCCTGAACCACTCTTTCACAACGTGAGCCCGATGAATCCTGGTATTGTGGTCTTTTGTCCGTGCTCTCATGGAAGATGGAATAACCTGGTCATTCGGGATGTTCAGGTCGTCGGCTGATCTCATTCTTTAGACCAACTGCAGGTGCCCCAGGTCAGAACGGTACAGGAGTCATCTTTTAAGAAATGCACAAATGAATCTGCTGCTGATACACTTTTGCACTTTCGTTTGGTCTGGCAGTTTTTAGGGTTTTTAAAATAAACTATTTAGGATGCCGACCCGTAATCTAACAACTAATCTACTGTTTTCACACACTGGATAAAGCGAACGCTGTTTTTTTTCCTGTTCAAAGTTCTTGGCTTCATTCATTCTCTCTGTGGAACTGCTCTTCCTATGATGCAGTCAGTAGGTTGAACCTTTCCAAACTCTTTCTGAACTGGAACTACAGGATGTTTTTTTCTCTAAGCCAGTGCCCAAACAGAAACAGCTGTTGCTAATGCGCTGCTTCGTCATTCCAACACCTGGCATCATCCGGAACTACGTCTTCGTCACAGACGAGAAACCGTTTGTTTAAAGATAATGGATTGGTAGTTACAGCATTTATTTTGGGAGCTGCGAGTCACTCATTTAGAAAACGCTCTCCAAAGACTTTCCACATTACTACAGTAGTGGTGTTTTACAACTGTCCCGGGAAACGACTCGTATGTTTGAATCGGAAGAGAACCTCTCTTTCACCCATTACTCGAAAACGACTTTAACAATTGCTGAAACACATTTTCCACTACATTAAGAAACAGATACACTGTGAGGAGCGAAATGTTTAACAGCACATAAATCAATCAATCAATCAATGGTTTTGTATAGCCCAATATCACAACAGGAGTCGCCTCATAGGGCTGTAACAAACATTAAGGCAATAAAACAGAGCAGTAAATAAGACAGTGTAAAGTTCCGGTGAATCAAATATCCAGGCAAACATAAAGTCCAAATAAGCGTCAGCAGTGGAGACGAGCAGCTCGGGCGTCCCCTGTCCTTAGACTCTCCAACACGGTGAGGAAAAACTCAAAAACCCGGTGGGAGAAACGAGAAACCTTGAGGAGAACCACAGAAGGAGAGATCCACTCCCATGGACGGACAGGCTATAGAGACCCAGGGCCGAAGGAGTCCCTCAGTAGACGGGCCAAGATCACAGACCGTCCAGTCCTTGTTGTCAGTAGGCAGGGTTCCTCCGTTCAGCAGGGTTCCTCCGTTCAGCCGGGTTCCTCCGTTCGAGCTAGACAGGCACTCCCGAGGGGGAGTGGGACAGATAAATACTTAAATAACAGAGTATTTAAACTGCTGCTATTGAACAATCTGCTGTGTCTAAACGTCCGTATGGACCCGATTTGTTACAGTCCGCCAGAAAACGGCAAAAAAATAGTGAATGACTGCGATTCCCACAAGCTCACGAATCTCAGCTGATCTCCATGGCAACGCGGGACAGTCAGCACCATGTAACCGTCTGCTTTCCATGGACACATTTCAGGCAACTGGTGACTAGTATTATCCCCACAAACGACACACGACATCGGCTCCCAGACCCGATATGTTCCATCCCCCATACAAATGCATTAGAAGGCAACGGAGCAATACTAATGTTTGACGAGGTACGTTTCGTCCTTAATTTATGTGGTTTCTTTATCATTGACACAGAGTATAGATGCTGTTTAGTGGCCACTGTGTATCTGAGCCACAGAAAGTAGAAACTTGGCTGAATATGAGTTAGCATTTAGCTCAGAGCACTTTTGAGACGCCAATTTGTATCTCAGTAAGTAAAATGGGCAGCGTTCAAAGTTTTCCTGATCAGAAAATACTAGTTACCAGTTTCCTGCAACGCACCATTAAAGTCGGCAGAAAAGGATCAACATCTATCTCTAAAAGTTTGAAAATACATGATTAAACCAAATTGCCTTTTTGTCCAGCAGCGCTTCCAGGCAAGGCAAGGCAAGTTTATTTGTAGAGCACAATTCATACACAAGGCAATTCAAAGTGCTTCACAGTTGCATAAAATTACAAGAAAACAGATCAAATCAATCATTAAAACATCCAACATAAACATTTATCAATGACAGTAAAAGGCAAGAGTGCAGATAAAATACTTTCAGTTTTCATATGCTCGGGTAAAAAGAGCTGTTTTCAGCCTGGATTTGAACATTGTCAGAGTTGAGGCCTGTCTCACATCCTCATGAAGACTGTTCCAGATTTTAGCTGCATGAAACTGAAACGCAGCCTCACCGTGTTTAGTCCTGACTCTGGGAACCACCAGGAGACCCCTCCCTGAAGTTCTCAGGGCCCGAGATGGTTCATACGGCTCTAACATGTCAGAGATGTACTTTGGTGCTAAACCATGAAACGACTTGTACACAAGCAGAGCTGTTTTAAATTCTATTCTCTGAGTGACAGGAAGCCAGTGCAGAGACCGGAGCACTGGACTAATATGGTCATATTTCCTGGTTCTTGTCAGGACTCGAGCAGCAGCGTTCTGGATGTTCTGCAGCTGTCTAACAGCTCGTTTAGAAAGGCCAGTGAGCAGGCCGTTACAGTAGTCTAACCTGCTGGAGACAAATGCATGGATGAGTGTCTCCAAGTCTGGTTTTGACACTATTCCTCTGATCTTAGCAATGTTTTTCAGATGGTAAAAAGCTGATGATGTCATTGCTTTGATGTGGCTGTTTAAGTTCAGGTCTGAGTCCATGATTACTCCTAGATTTCTAACCTGATTTTTTGGTTTTAGAGAGAGAGACTCAAGGTGACTGATAACACTTTGTCTTTGTGTCTGTGGGCCAAAAACAATGATCTCAGTTTTGTCTGAGTTTAGTTGGAGAAAGTTGTTTTGCATCCACAAACTGATCTGTTCGATGCAGTGACAGAGAGTATCTACAGGCCCATGTTCACCTGCCGTCAGTGACACGTAGATCTGAGTGTCATCTGCGTAGTTATGGTACGACACATTGTTGCTGTTTATTAGCTGACCCAATGGAAGCATGTACAAGTTGAATAAGAGGGGTCCCAAGATTGACCCCTGGGGGACTCCACAGGTCATGGAAATTTTGTCTGAGACACAGTTGCCAATTTCGACAAAGTACGTCCTATCCTCCAGATAGGACTTGAACCAGTTTAGCGCAGTACCAGAGATTCCCACCCAGTTTTCTAACCTGTGAAGTAAGATCCCGTGGTCCACTGTGTCAAAGGCAGCGCTCAGGTCCAGCAGAACTAAAACTGAGACCTTACCTGCGTTGGTGTTCATACGGATATCATTTGTCACCTTGATCAGAGCTGTCTCAGTGCTGTGGTGGGGCCTAAAACCTGATTGGAAAGTATCAAACACATTGTTAGATAGGAGAAAGTAAGTGAGCTGTTGATATATTACTTTCTCCAGGACTTTTCCTAAGAATGGTAGGTTTGATATGGGCCGGTAGTTGTTCAGTATCTTGGGATCAAGGCTGCTCTTCTTTAGAAGAGGCTTAATGACCGCGGTTTTCAGAGCCTTTGGAAATGCTCCAGTCTCAAATGAAATGTTGACTAACTGAACAAGTTGTGGTAACAAGCCGGTCAGTACAGACTTCAGAAATCTAGTGGGTAATTCATCAAGGCAGCATGTGCATGAACTCAGACCGGAGATAACCTCTTCCATTGTTTTGTCAGTAACAGGTGTGAAATGTGTCAGCTCAAGGTGTTTATCTGGTGGCAGGGTTGCTATTTGTGTTGTTGAAATTATGGCATTTTTAATGCCTTGGACTTTGTCATAAAAAAATATTGCAAACTCATTGCACTTAGATGTAGAGATTAGTTCTAAGGGCAGTGAAACTGGAGGGTTAGTTAATCTGTTTACTGTTTACTGACATCAACAACATTCACATTTGATATATTAACACCTTTTGTAATGACTAGATCTAGAGTGTGGCCTTTGTTGTGAGTCGCTTCACTCACGTGCTGAGTTAAACCAAACATTTCAAGAACAGCTCTAAATTCTCTTGCATGCCTGTCATTGGTCACATCCACATGCACATTAAAATCACCTGAAATAACCAAACAATCAAAATCAGTCAGTATAAATGAAAGTAATTCAATAAAATCTTCAATAAAACAATTCTGTGGTGGTTTGTAAATAGTCATATAAAGTATGGAAGATTGTTTTATCTCCATTTTGAAAGACACATACTCAAATGATTGAAAAACCCCAAATGACAATTTGTGGGTGACTATGTTGTCCCTGAATATGGCACAGACACCCCCGCCCCTTTGGTTTTGGCGTGTTTCAGACACAAAATTGAAATTTGATGGACTACACTCAATCAAAACTGCGTTTCCAGTGTTTTTGTCAAGCCATGTTTCAGTTAAAAACATAAAGTCTAGATTATAAGAGGAAATAAAACTATTTATTAACAAGGACTTGTTTTTTAATGATCTGACATTGAGTACAGCATGTTTGAGATTTATCTGTGTTTGAGTGGATGGAATCTTTTTGCAAGGGATATGGATTAGAGTTCTTTGATTGGACGGTCTGACTGTCCCTCTCTTATCTAATCTAAGTTGTTTGACAGTACTAATTGTTTCAGAAGAACACACTCCCTTTGTGGACCTCTGGTTGGTTTTGAGTTTGCTGTGCATGGTAGCAACGCAGAGGCCCCTAATGTCCTAGACAGCAGCAGTGACGCTGCTAGAGATAACAGCTGTGGGCACCGGTGGTGGGGGCCGAGCTGGGGAGACCTTGGGTGAAAAAGACAGAGGTGGGAGAGGGGCAGGATACTTCTTTGGGGATGAAAGCCTTGGCCTTGACATGATTGAAGAGCGGGGAGTCATTTGAGTCCCTTGTTGTATTAAGGTTTCAAAATGGATGGGGAATCCCATAGGTGAGTCTGGGGATGGGAATGATTCAGAAAAATCTCTGGAGGGTGTAGATGTAGCAGTCGGGCTCAAGGCCTGTGGTGGAGCTGATGAAAGTGCTCCTTCGGCTGAATCATTTACTATAGATGCAGGTGGTACCGAAGCTGAGCTTTTCCCCGGAGATGCAGATGCGGATGGCGCTGCTGTGGCTGGATCCTTTACTGTGGCTGAGTCCTTTGCTGTAGGCGCTGATGGTGCTGCTGTGGCTGGATGCTTAACTGTGGCTGAGTCCTTTGCTTTAGGCGCTGATGGCGCTGCTGTGGCTGGATCCTTAACTGTGGCTGAGTCCTTTGCTGTAGGCGCTGATGGCGCTGCTGTGGCTGGATCCTTTTCTGTGGCTGAGTCCGTTCCTGTAGGTGCAGATGATGCAGCTCCGACTGAATCTTTTATTGGGGGTGCAGGCAAGACCTTTGCTGGCGAGCCAGGAGCTCTTCTCATGCTCCTCTCTGCTCTCTCTGGCCGCTCAGGCCTCCACTGGTTTTGCAGAGCATGGAGGAGATTTTCCGTCAGTCGTCTCACTCCACCTCTGCTCAAAT
Source organism: Proterorhinus semilunaris (assembly GCA_021464625.1). NCBI lineage: Eukaryota > Metazoa > Chordata > Actinopteri > Gobiiformes > Gobiidae > Proterorhinus > Proterorhinus semilunaris. Next base: position 21,167,099 of record CM038355.1, on the reverse strand, counting down.
GTGGGCCATTTCCTTTAAACAGATCGTCGCGTTTCCAGAAAAGATAAAAGTTCTCTATGAAATACAGTCCTCTTGACTCACAGACATTGGACAGCCATGTGTTCAACTGAAACAGCCGGGAGAATTTGTTTATTCTCCCATCGATGTTTGGGATAGGTCCACTGATGAAAATTTGTATTGCATCTTTATCCAGAGAATCAAGTCTCTCAAAAAGTTTATTAAACTTTTCTTTCAGGACTTCCGACTCTCCGTCTTTTATGTCAACAGCACCAACATGAATAACAAGTTTATTTATCCCAGGGTTATTTGTAATCTCCTTGTTTAGAACATCTATGATGTCAGAAACGGTGGCGCTGGGATAGCTGATTGTAGTGATTCTCTGATTGTTTACATTAGATATGGCTCCGTCTCCAAGCACCAGGATATCTCTGGCCTTGACACTTTGCACAGTTTTTCTCTCCATCTTTGTTTTGACTTCTTGTTCTCTGTTTCTCTCTGACTTTTTCTGTTCGTTATACTCATCCTCTGAGAGAGGTGAAAATCTGTTTGTTAACTTTATTCCAGGTGCATTTTTACCAGCATGTTGTCTTTGCTTTGGCCTAGCACCAAGTTGTCTCTCAAGTTTTGGGAATGTTATGGTATCGTTTAGCTTTAGGTTGCAAGTATCAGTTTTTCTAGTCTTCTTACCGGGTTCCACAGGGAGCGTGTCATTAAGTCCTTTTTCCGTCTCCAAGGCATATATCTTGTCCCGCAGTAGGCAAATTTCTTGTTGATACATCCGACAGCTTTCACAAGGAGATGTTTGCGTTACTCCCTCAGCCATGTTGACAAGATTGTTGTCGTTGGTCCGTCAAATGAGTTGTAAAAAAGGAAAAATTATTAAAAAGCCTTGGTTCACTTAGAAGAAAAGAATAAAATCATATCCAAGACATGTGCCCAAAAAATAGAATGATTAAAAATGATTAAAAAGCAAATAAAGAGGCAAGCAGCGGCAGCAAGCAGAAACACGTCTGCACTCTTGATAAGCAGGAAGCACACACACAATGAAGGTTTCTAAGATTTATATTGCATTACGTCAGACCTGTCGGCTAATCACAGTGGCTTATCATTAATTCTTTAGAAAAAGTTAATAACGCTATTTTTATGCTGGTTGCCTGGTTCCTGTTGCCGCTCTGTGACAGTACAAGTGAGAAAGGCAGGATCGATGAGCAGTGGCGGCTTTGCGATTTCAATTCAGGTTCAGTTTTACATTATTTGTCTAGTGATGGGATTTACGACTCTTTACCGGGAGTCGAGTCTTTGGGATCCGTTCATAACGCCGGCCAGATAACTCACAAAATCTAAGACGTGATCTATAAAAGGCACTTTTTATTTATTTAAATCTTCTCAAGTTACAATGGGACCTATCTGTGAAGTTTTTACAATTATCATATTTGTTTTAAGGCTGTAAAACCCCTCACCACACACTTGAGACACCTTTGTCACTAGTTCACACGGGTTCTCCTTATGCCGTGTGTCACTGTGTGATTTTATTTGTCTTATAAGATTTTTAGATTCACATTCCAGACGTGGAGATGGAAACACCTTGAGCTGCTCTCGTCTCCGCTGTGCGATTGTTCAAACTAAGACACACTCGTAGTTTTATCGTAGCAGGTTCAGCTTCAGAAGGCGAGTGTTTAGCTCAGGCGAGTCGGACCCGCTCATGCCCGGCCTGTGCTGCTGTGACTCTGCGGCGTGTAGTGTGTCACTGATGTGTTGACGAGACACACAAAGATCCTCTGCAGCGAGACGCAGAACACAATGTTCATACGCTGTAAATAAGAAAACACAATTGTGCTAAAAATAAATCCGCGAAAGAGCGAGGCCGTGAAAGGTGAATCCCCTCATAGTGAGAGACCACTGTGATAAAGACAGGCTGCATTAAAGGGCCTGGATCACCTGTCACAGCTGTCAGTCTCCACAACATCTCTGCAACTGTGACTCAAAGGGCCTATTTCTCAGGCCTAGGGACTAGTTGGAGATTAGACTCTAATTACTTTAAAGAGGGGGTATTATGCTTTTTTCAATCACATAGCACCAGTCTATAGCACTACAATGATGACGTAACCTTCTGTTGGTCTGTATATGCAGTAAATTAAAATAACTGCCATGAATAAAATTGCTCTCTCAAAATGGCCGTACTGAACGTCTTGAAATAGGCCTCTGTCTCTTTAAGAAGCTTTCCGACACGCCCCCTTCAGCACACTACTGTGGCATTGAAACAACAACACTGTGCGGGGAGGGGGCTCTGCTGAGCTGAGGAGCAGTGGTCGGGGGCTTGGCTGGTGACCAAAGGTCCAGAGGCGTCTCCAGGAGGTGGGGGCGTTCCTAGGAGGACTGAGGCATAGCTACACCTAAAATGGCCGCCGTCTAAGTTTTTACTGATTACTCAAAAATATGTGAATGAGCCGAGGCAACACTCCAGGCATGTGTTTAATGAGGGAATGACATAATAACAGGATATAAAGCTTGAAGAAGTCGATTTTACATAATACCCCCCACTTTAAGTTTTCTGTGTAGTGAAGTAACAGCCCCTCCTGGAGCCTCCACATTAACGTGGTGGAGGGTTTGACCTGAATGATCCTGGAGCTCTGTGGTCGGGGGCTTCGTGCCCCTGGTAGGGTCTCCCAGGGAAAACAGGTCCTATAGGTGACGGGTCAGACAAAGAGCGGTTCAGAAGCCCCTTATGAGAGACCAACAGGCCCGGTTAGAACCATGAGGCCGTCCTTCTGTGGACCCACCACCTGCAGGGGGCGCTATAGGGGCTGGTGCAGCTCCAACAGCCGCCTCCACGACCCGTCATCGGACAAGTGGAAGAAAATGGATGGATGGATGGATGAAGTAACAGCTCACACCCCTTGGGAAACAGGTCGTCGCCCCTGGAAGAGATCTGTTCAGTTCATTTTGTGGCGTGGACCTCCGCCCCGCCCCGCGCTGAACCACATCTGTATGGACGCGCTGCGTATCCTCACGTCTGGCAGCGTCCGCATCCATCCGCATATGAATGGTATCGGCGTAACTCCCCCGACGCGCCCTCTCCGACTGATGGAAGCCCGTACATGTGTCCACACGCTCTCATCTCCTCATGCATCTTTTATGTGGCAGCGCTGGAAGGAGATGGTCTTCATCCAGAGCCTGCTGCTGCCGCGGCCTCCCCGCACACCGAGAAGTCAAGCTACTGCAATTGTTTAGACGTATTACCCGAAGAGATTTGTTCAGGGGGGACTTTGCTTAAATATGTTCTCAGTCTATAGTCACAAGAGAATCTGTAAGAATCTTCAAAACAGCTGGGCCAATGTAGCTTGGAATTGTCAGAGGTGTCAGTAAATAAGTACATGTACTACAGCACTGTAGTGAAGGCGAGACATTACAGGTGTAGAGAGAAACTTTTTAAATGTAAAGATATTGATTTGAAACTTTGCTGTAGACTACTGGCCAAAAATGGATTGGTCCAGGTTTAAATGTGTGATTTTTTCCTTTTTCAGAAGGATTTTGATCTTCATTTTGCCTTGTTTTTTTAAATTAAAAACCCCATCAATCAGTTTAGGGATTAGATATTAAACAATCCCTATGAAGAGACCTTCAAAGGTTTGGAGCCTGTAGGGGAAACTGATGTAGAGATATTGTTGCACAAATGTGAGAAGAATGAATTTAGAGAAAATGGCTCATGAATTTACCCAAATAAATCTATGGAGAAACTTTGAATCATTAAACATGTTTTTGTTTTGTTTCCAGGTCAAAGTTTACGGGCCAGATCTTGCACAGGTGGCGCCGCCGCTTTGCCTCGTCGGTTTTTTGTTTAGCCCGTTCTCTTTCCAGTTGCGTCGCGGATCTTACCGGGCTTTGGAAATGGAAGAATAGTTCCTTCTTCTTCTTGGAATGGCGGACTGCAGCCGAACTAAGGCACACGCCGCCGACCTGGGTGTTTGTTTTGTAGCAGAACGCGTTTGAAGACTGACAATCGAAGCGACTCCATAAACGCCCATGCAAAATGAGCGCTTGTTTGACTTACGATCTATTTTTAGCTAATGTGAAAGACGCAATTTAAAAAAAAAAATCCTTTAAAAAATCCTTCAAAGTTGTGTCACGTTTCCTGTTGCTCTTTCAACACTATAGCGGACTTTTAATTGACTAAAATCATAACATATCTTTCTTTGTGTAGAGCAGCAGGGTTTGGCTTCTCTTGACCTCCCTGACCCCTGGGGAGGTGTCCTTCAGGAAAAAAAACTCAATAGTCCAATTATTTGTTTCTAGGTGAAAGCACTTTGAGCCGACAGAAAGATGAAAGAATATGAAAAAGCCTTCAGCGGTGCTTCGTGAGGCCACCTGCCCACACGGGCCGCTCAGACCTTGTCCTCGCCTGCACTCCGAGCGAGAGGCTGGACTCCACTCCTCTCCGGCATTTACTTAAGTGGATAGAGCCGGCGTAAACTCTGGCAGGTCCAGTTGATCCTTGTGGGGGTGGGGGGGTTGTCTTCTGATCCAACGCTTCGGGCGGTGATCCAGTCAGTCTGGCTCCACAGAGGCTCGTCCTTTCGGATCTATACGAGGATGAGTTCTTGCGTCTCCGTGGGAGGTGGGAGGTGATCTCTCTCCTGACTCCTCTCCTCGCACAAAGGTCTGAGCAAACTTCAATGGGGCTGGAAATAAACATTATTGATCCAGCAATTAATCGGCCCCGCACCTACTCACAGGTGCGAGAGGTCATGTGACACATGAAAAGAAGAACTAACTTAAGGGGACAGTGAGCAGGCCAGTACGGGCAACGTTAGCTTTAGTCTTTAGCTCAATGTATGTTTCCTACAGCCGTTCCCATCAAACATTGCAAATTCTGAAAGATCCAGATGTTTTCAGCTGTTGTCAACCATCGGACACATTTAGGTCAAAGCCTCGTGAACAATCATCAACGACTGTACAGACCTTTTGAGATTTTACTGTAGATACACATTAGCGTATAAAAGTGTCCTCTGAGCTACATGTTAACTCAAATGTAGTGTTTGCCTGTGGATGCACATCCAGTGGTCACTGAATAAGGGGAATAGTACTCAGTCATTTTTCCTATTCATTTCTATGGGGATAGAACATTCAATTTGAACGCAACAAAGATTGGATATATGTGCATTAGGAATGGATTCAGATTCAGAAAACTTTATTGGTCCCAAACGGCATTTAATTTGTAGCAAACCTCACAACAGAACGTTGCACAAACACATCACAGTCACTCACTGTGAGTCACACCCAACAGTTCAGACTGTTCTGAATCAGTAGATGCTCAAGAGAGCGATGGTCCATAACGATAAGAATAGGGCACATTTCAAAAGGTCTTTGTTACTTAATAAACACACTCCCCTCAGAATTCAACAGTTCAGTGACAGAGGGGATGAAAGAGTTGGAGAAACGATTAGTTTTCTGAAAAGGTACATAAAAACGACGTCCCAAAGGCGTGAGCGAAAACTCAGAGCATGGAGAGACCGACCCAAGAGACATTTAGTCTTCTTTAGCGCCTGCTCCTCCCATAGAGACTGCAGGTCTCTTTGATTAACTCCAAGGATTTTAGAGCAGGCCCGTGGTTAAGGCATTTCCCTGACTTTTACGGCGTGGTTCTGTTCCACCTGGAGTTGGACACAAAGAATAGTTGGAATCTCCAAACGGCCATTCAAGTCGTCTTCAAACGCCCAATATCTCGACTTCAGTCCTCACCGCCGCGGCAGGTCCACGAGGGGCTCGAAGTGAGCACGTGCAAAGCAACGGGTTTGTGAAATAAAACACTGATAAAAATGATAATTAACTATTTAGAGGCCGGCGAGCCTTTGTCCCAGAGGAGATCGCTCTGAAGCTCGCTCCTCTTTCACCATCTTTAGTTCCCTGCATGTGAGGGGCAGAGAACAGTGAATGAGAATAAAACCTCAGCTGGGTCGTGTGATTGTTTTTGTGACCTAAAGCATTAACAAACCCCTACAGAGTGGAAATATCAAGGTTATATTGTGTAAAATAGTGAGATTTGGGGTAAAATAGGATATTTACTTTGAAATCACGACGTTCTCTTTCCTGCGTGTTGCGTTTCTGAACGGTGGAGCTTGATCCGGCCGGACTCTGACGGAGCTGAAAAGGGTTGATCCGTATTTTTGTCGGGCTGGGACGGAGCGGCGACGGCGGGGGGTTTAAGAATGCGCCAGAATACTTATCCTTTTCTTTTAAAGGACGTGCATCTGGGATCAGGGGGGGATTTCTTTGAATTGCCGTGAAGTATGTCAACCAATCGGAGATAATCCCGATATGACGGAAACAGCGTGTGGCCTAGTTTGAGAATGAGAAAACGTTATTAATCCTGTGGAGGGCAATTCTTTGCAACAGCGGCCATAAGTACACACAGAACATACATTTACAGTTCCCGTATGTAAAAAGCTTATTGCGAAAGGGATAAAGGAGTTTGAATAACGATTTTGTAAAGGAATTCAGTGGTTTTACGACCCATCGGCCAGAAGAGCGGAGACAAATGTGATTACATGGAGTCATTACCAACTCGGTTCAGATAGAACATAGGACAATGTTCTCCTATGGCGACTCAAATGGCGGTTTCAATCATCAGTGACGTCAGCTGGAGGCAGGAAAAGATCAAGAGAAATCTGTTTAAACTAAAACGAGCGATTTTAAGTGTAAAACTAAACTAAAACATGTGGTCCTGTTGAGGCTTAAGGTGCAAGAACAATTGAGATGATGAAATAAGGTTTATCTGATATTTCCAACAACAGCTAGACATTTAGTTATTGCTGCCATGACAACAGCTACAATGGAAATAGATACGAATCTGGCTTCCTGCCTCCAGCTAGGCCCATAATGTTTACGAACAGTTAAAGGGTCTGTAGGCGGCAACGTGAAGGAAATCCTCTCAGACAAGAGGAAGCATCGACATCTATGCAGTACATTCTTGTTTAGAACATTTAGGTGTAATTCAGTTCCAGTCGTGACAACGTGGTCTTCTATTGGATTGATATAAAATCTTTCAAGATTTGATTGGCTGTTAGCAAAGTTCCAGATGGTCGTGCTTTTGAACAGATACAAAAAGCAGGAATGAACGGCTGACCAGGCAAACCAAACCCCTCCTCGACTGTGATCCTGGCCCGTTTGCTCCGATAGTTCGGCTCGATCGAGGCGTCGCAAATGCACCATCGGATTTTGATTGAGGCCAAAGTGGCTCCTGGTCTGGGTCTCAAACAGAACTTGATTCAAACCATTTGATCTGTGAATGCAACTGGACCGGAGAAGACATCAAAACAAACGTCATGAAGCAGTGATTGATATCGGGGTCAAATGGATTCACAGACAGACGCGTTGTCAGCAGGAGAAAAGAGAACGATGTTTCAGCAAAAATATATCTCTGTTTCTGGTGACTTACAAAAACAGCAAAGAGCATAGACTGTATTTCAATGGACTGAGGGGGCGTGCCTTCCCCCGTAGCGTTCAGCGCCGCGAGCTAATCGAAGCTCCATCATGACTGGGTTTTTTTAAAGGACAATGTTGAGCATATGAAGACAATCACATGGAGGTCAGAATGACAAGCCTATGTTCAATAATGAAGTTTTTTAAAAGTCAATTAGAGCAAGGAATCTTCGAAGTCTCCCCTTCATTGATTCAGATTGAGTTTATTAGTCATTTAAAAAAGACACAACATAAAAACAAACAAATGCCACATAAGGAACTTAAGGGTAAAATACTGTACAATAAAAACTCCATACAGAAATCAAAGTGCTTTGTTTAAAGTCATCACAGCCTGTGGAAAGACACTGTAAAAATGTTGATCAGTAGAACAACCACAGCCAATGGTTCTGCTGCTGAGCGAACCACTCAAAGCCTTCTTCTCTTCAGGGCTTCAGGAAGAAGAAGATGATTAGTCCACTGCTATACAGTCTGTGGGTCCATGTTTGTAGTGACAGATGATGATGTCTTGCTCTCCCTGTCCTTTTTTTTTTTGGCTTAAATTTTGCCTCGGTTAGAATACAATAGACTAAAATAGAATAGAAAAAACGTTTTATCTACCATGCACAATGATGGCAGAAAGTTGCCTTTGGCTTGCTCACACGTTTAAATCAAAGGCAAATTTCTGCCATCATTGTGCATGGTAGACAAAAAAAGTGTTTATATTCTAACCAATAGGGGCAAAATAAGCCCCCAAAAAAGGTACAGAAGAGTTTAAGTTAAGTTGCACATTTTTGATCCTCGTTGGGAAATTTGCTCTCTGCATTTGGGAGGACGTGCAAATTCAACACAGACGAACTTCCATCCGGGGATTGAACCCGGGCCCTTCTAGCTGTGAAGCACAAGCTCTAACCGCTGCGCCACCTGCTGCTGCGTGGAGGGAGTGCACTATTTAAGCCTTCCACTTCAGAATCAGGTAAGGAAACAACCTAAAAGTAATAAGTAATGAATAGTCATGAATGGTTCCTGGTGTGAAACGCTTGAGAACGATCTAGACTCTTATCAAACTGGTGCTTTGTTCCTAAACAGCACACGGGTTGATTCACCAAACCCTGTTTCGGTTCATTTGCTCTCGTCGGATGAAGAGCCCAGACCCTCAACATCGTCAGTCCAGATCACAGCCCGCCTCGGTGGTGGATCCGACGTCCAGAGGCTTGGACTTTCAGGACTTTCAACGACAGCTAATTTGTAGATTTAGCTTTTGTGGTCGAAGTTTGTCAAGGTTGTCGACTAGACTAGGTTGAGTTGAGGACGTTCCTCCGCCTTCTGGCCTCAATCTCATCATTACAGGCCCAGGTTGGGAGCAGAAAAAGCCTTTGTCGAAGAGTAAAAGCGTTCTCAACTCAACCCAGTGCAGTTGACAACTTTAGCCCTATCAGTACAGGGTTTGAACGACCTCGGGTGATTCTAGTCCTGTGCAAATCGACGTGTCTGTGTTTTGTAAGTTTAAAGCATTAAAGGCGACGACGAGTCACGACGTCTTTAAGCGTCCGTGATGTGACAGACGTGACCCAGTATTTCCATCTGAAGCAACGTGGAGGATCTCTGGGGGAGTTTCAATGTGTTTGGTTCAAAAGTTTACGGGCGGCGTCAGAGCGAATGGATTAGAGAGAAAGGCTTAATGTCTGAACAAAATCCAAAACCGAATCTGTGGGAGACCCTGTGCGAGAAACATGACGGATTAAACAGATTGTTTTCAATACTCAGTGCATGTTCTGTAACAAAAGTGGGTCGTGGAACCGTTTTCAGTTTTATTTTAATATTTATGCACAGAAAAAACTTAATAATAATAATAATAATAATGCATTGGTTTTACATACTTTTCTGGACACTCAAAGACGCTTCACATTGCAATAATAATAATAATGGCATTATTCAGTCACTGACTTCACCCAGGCTCCTCCATCCAAGCACCAGCCGGGCCCTTCCTGCTGAGCATCGAGATCTGTCGGGATCAGGCAGAGCAAAGGCGGTTTTATGGTAAATGACTGTTATCGGGATGTTTCGATCATAATCGCAGCCTTTCTGGCTTATTTTAACGCTTGTTCAGATACGACTTTATTGATGATGTCACAATATTTAACATTTTATTTGATATGTGTAAGTCGTCACGGGTCCTGACGCCAAACCTTGGGAGCCACTGATCTATAACACTGGGTCACAAAGAAACTGATGTAGAACATTTTTGCAGAATCTTAAAATGACATCCATTTTTCTGTATCAGGTTAAGTTTTTTTTAATAATGCATTTTTTTTACTAAATCAGACACATTTTTATATTAGGGGTTGCTTTATTTTAGTCTTTTGTGTACCAAAATATGTGCAACAAATGCAAATGTGTCGCCCCTGATTGTGGACAGACAACAATCCCCTGTCTGTCTCTCATTCATGGGAAAGAAGTCAGTCAACAATATTGTATTCCTGACATTCTTTTACTGAACTCCTGTACAATAAAAGCTGCACAAACTGATGTGACGCTTGAGACCGGATCAGCTCGTATTATCGGCTCCAACCACTCCTTTGAGGACGGGGAGGTCAAAAATTTTGCTAAAGAAGAACGTTGGTTTGAAAGAGGAGTTAAAGAAGCTATTTTTGTCAAGAAACAAAATCCCTCCATGAACCGGAATGGCGGCCTCAGATTTAATCTCCCGTCACTTTACTCCAATCTCCTTGGGGAGAAACTGAAAGGGCGGGGCCAGTCCAAGGAGACGGCACCTCAGCCAACAAAAGAACAATAGGCAGGTCATTATCAGTGATCAGCCATGAATAGGACAGATAATGGTAAGTGAACATGTATTAATAGGACAGGACACACACTTCAAAGGTGTTTACCCACAGGTGAGAGTAGCTGTGATTAGAGGGGAGGAGCCGGGCCAAGCCTAACTCCTCCCCGTTGGTCTATATATTCAGCTGCGTCCAGAGTGGGACCTTTGTCGCTGACGAAGCCTTTTGGATGAGAGGCGAAACGTTCGAAGACTTCAACTACTGAGTACAGAAGACGAATCAAGTACCTTCATTGAAGATGGACAACTCCTGTACGACTGAGAGCTTACACAGACATCGGAGCTAATTAGTTCTCGGACATTCTGACTTTTCTCTACGGCTTCTCAAAGAAATCCATGTAAAGATAAACCAGTCTTTCAAATGGCTCTTTTAGACTCAAATCCCTTCACTGCCACCAACTCGCAGATTTATTACCATCATATTCATCCGGACGGTTTGGTTTTGTGTCTGAAGTGAATGACCTTCCCACGGGGCCGGTCCTCCAGTTTGTCCCCTGAAAACTATGAATAGCAGGATACGTTTCCCTTCTGTCCGAGTGACAGCGTCAGACCCCGTGGTGCGTGTGTGGGACGAGGTCACGACAGCCACTTAGCTCCCGACAGCCCCGCTCCTCGACAGGACGGGCCGGCAATGAGGAAACCAAACACGCCCGGCTGCGTTCGATCAAGTCCTGTGTGTTTGTTTGTTGTGATGAGGCCGCGAGACGTGAGGCCCAGAAGACACGTGGGACTGCAGTCATTGCTTCGGAAACACAATTAAATAAACACACTTTTTCTGTTCCCCTTTCGTTGCTCTTTTCTGGCTTTTTTGTTGCATATTTGTCACTCATTTGTCGTCACGTTTTTGTCGCGTTTTTTCGTCCTCTTTCTCGGCTCATTTCTCAGCTTTTAGATTTAGGTAGGGCTGAAACCGTAAAACAAAATATCCCGGGTTACGGCGCTTTTATAAATCGGCGGTTTTAGGATCGGCCCCGGCTGACGACACTTTGTCTAAACCCTGGGTCTGATTCTGAAATGAATATCTCAAATCATTTTGAGATATTCAAAATGATTTGAATATCTCATTATTTTCAATTTCTCGATAACGACGATGAAGCCATATTTTTGCAAACCATCAAAAAACAGGCAAGAATGTGCCGCGACATCTTACTTTGCGTTGTCTCTCTGAACTACAAAAGGCCCGAAGAAACACTTTCCACACTTTTCCAATTATTTTATTTAAAAAAAAAATTCTATATTATTTTTATTCCAATTGTGGTTTTTTTTTATCCATTCCCACTCCATTTTTTCCCTTATTTTCTTTCCCCCATTACTTCCCCATTTTTAACAATTAATGATTTTTTTTTTTTATCCATTTCCCCCCATTTTTCCCTATTGATTTTTCCCCATTGGTTTTCCATTACTTCCACATTTCTTGACATTGTCGATATATCGCCCACCTCCACCTTTCATTCTACATGAGTCACTAATGTCCTTTCCTTTTCATACCACCTGCCTGTTATACTCACACGTCCCTCATCTTCACTTCGATTATCGGACTCTGCCAGGTTGAACTAACTCGGACACCAGTTCAACACCAAACGGTATCTCCCTGTGAGAGAAAACCGTCTGTGTTTCTTCACGTCTCAAACTGCGGCTCAGGCTCCGGCTGCAGTCGACGCCTTCAGGCCGACGGCAGCGCAATTGTGAGAGTCCGTTATTAATTCATATTTGTTCTGCCCAAACGGAAAGCGTCACGACTCTCCCCCGATTACCCAGCACCCCATTGTGAGAGCGCACGGAAGGAAATTACCTGGTTGTTCAAGATAAAAATTTAATGAGAAGAAATTGCCTTTTTGTGGCATAAATTTTACTACTTTATGGTTCCAGATCAGAAGCGCTGAAACTGTTGCACTTCAGCGTCTTCTGCAGTTTTTGACTTTATTCATTTTAATGAGCGATAAGAGATCCATTTTATATCTATTTTAGATCTTTTGCAGACTCAGTTTAGGCCTGATTTGATCAAGACCTGGTGGTACTTGCTGTGAAAGGTTTATAGATAGATAGATAGATAGATAGATAGATAGATAGATAGATAGATAGATAGATAGATGGTGTAATGGTGTTTTATGCCGAGACACAAGGCCAGGCTCTCCCCGTCTGAAAGACATGCTGAGTTTCTATTGAAGTGTCGGCCTCCTGCTCCGCCAGACGAGGGCACTCTGTTGATTGCCCCATCACACCTGAAACAAAGGCCTTCCTGTGTCTCGCTCTAAATGGCCCGCCCTCTAAACATCACAAAAGGTGATGTCTGCAGGATCATCCGAGGCGCCAGTCGGGCGTCTGCATTTACATCTGAGCAGTACCCGCCCCATGCCCATGCGGTGACTGTGTTTCATGTTTGTACCTGCATGTGTTAAATGTGTTAAATAAACTTTACTCCTTTTGATAAGACAAATATCGTTCCAGCCTTTTTCCTTTATAGTGGTAAGAAATTCCTCGAAAATGGTTGGTCAAAAATAAAGCTAAAATTCATACATTATCAGGTAAATTGTCATTTAAATAGTCTTTCCTTCTAATGTTCTAATAGTCAGTTTCAACTTCCTTTTGATCCATCCACCCATTTCCGTCCGCTTTATTCAGAAGAAAATGCAATGACAGCAGTCTGAGCTGAGAAGCCCAGACTCCACGATCCACACCTGTCCCAGCTGTTCTGGGGGGACTCCGAGGCCACAGAGACATAGTTCCCTCCAGCGTGTCCTGGGTCTGGGCCTCCTCCCAATAGGACATGCCTGGAGCACCTCCTGAGGGACAGATGCCCGAGCCACCTCTACTCCGAGTTCCTCCCGGGTAACTGAGCTCCTCACCCGATCTCGGAGGGTGCCCCAGCCACCCTGCGAAGGAAACTCATTTCGGCCGCTTGTATTCGCGATCTTGTCCTTTCGGTCGTTACCCAAATCTCATGACCATAGGTGAGGGTGGGAACGTAGATCAATCGAGAGCTTTGCCTCAGACTCAGCTCCCTCTTCACCACAACAGTCCGATACAGCGACCACCTGAGGCAAGGACTCTTCACCGACCTGGAGAGGGGAAGCCTCCTTTTTAATCTGTACCCCCGTACCCCTTGTTGGGAGACACTGAGGTAGCCAGTCCGGAGCAAAGGTGGGCTGATGTTGAGTGACCGTAGCCTTTTTATAAAATAAGGTGTTGGGCGTTGGCTCCTCTCCTCCTCCTCCTCCTGAAATCTACAATCATCTCGTTTGTCTCCCTGGATGAGCTGGTTGTACTCACTCCAGTCCACAAACTCTTTGGTGGTTTCTCTGTACTTCTTCCAATGTAGTACACTCACTTATAAAAGTACTGTTGAGGTACTGGTATCAGGAAAAGAAGGAAAGGGACCCGGCCCACGAGAGACACAAGACGAAAGAGGCCGGAGGGAGGGAACTCGCTACAAGCAAAACTCAATCTTTTCAATTTTGCGATTTGCTCACTCAATTATGGTTCTGTCCCGGGTAAACAAAGAAACGTCCAAATCTGCCCAGCGATGCGTTTTATTATTTCACTGAATCAAATCAACTTCCCTCCACAGATTTATACGAGAAATCGCAGCTTCACAGGCGGTTTTCTTAAAGTGGATTTTCCTCACAGTCGAGGGACAACTCCTCCACTTAAGGGGAGACGCTGCAGGTGAATAGGGAAACTTTTTAAAGGATATCGATTTGAGGCGTTTGCTGTGGATTGTTGACATAATTGTGAGGAAATAATGAATTCAGCGTTTTCTCTCATTTTATGTAGAAATAATGGAAGTTATGCTTCAAAATGGCCGAAGTTGCCTGTATTTTTCGGCAGAGTTTGGAATAACTCTATTATTTTTTCAGTAACGGAGTAATCTAATTCATTCCTCTCCCCGACGTTATAAAGCCGTTATCGTTACTGGGTAAACAAAGTGGCACGTTACAAATGAGCGCCGCGGTGTCAGCAATGGGGGGAGCAGTGGCGAGGGTGGGCGGAGTCTCATGGAGCAGAAAGTAACATCTGACTGTCTGTGCAGATTGTTTCATCGTACTTGTCCGCGGCTCGTCCTCCCCACAGCGCTGTTTGTGTCCGGACACCGCGGGGGGGAAATCGAGTTGGGGATCACTGATCAATAGTGTTGGAACTTATTTTTAACACTCTCACTCTCTCTCTTTTCTTCTTCCTCTCTCCCCGCTCTCCGCTCCAGAGAAACACTACAGGCTGCTAACCTTCTGTTAGGGCATTTATATTTGCTGATGATTGTTTTCCGTTTTGCCTGATGAATGAACGGAGAGACTTTATGCACGATGCCTGTGCGTAAAGTCTGCCCTGATCCTTGGCACATGTTTCCTTTACTCCTGTTCCTCCTCATTCTCTGTGAATACGGATATTCTTACATTAATAAAACAGCGGCACAAATACTGGTCAATACCGTTCAGTCACATGGCCTCCAGGGCTTTACTTTTAACGAGCCAACGATCCAAAACTGGTAGCTCCTTATCTTAGATGATAATGTTTCAGCATTTGCCTTCATCAGATCATTCTTTTTTCATCTTTGAACCACACTGTATGTGGAATGGACCAGCCCAGGTGGCTTAGATCTTCTACTTTTTTGTATGGTCCGTTCTAATTTTATTTTATTTAGATTTTCTTATTGTTTATATTTTTACCCCTTTAAGCGTTTTGTTATTACTCGCTGTACATAAGACACCTCTATTTACTATTTAACTGTTTGCACATTTCCTGTCTATCCCGCACACCCTGAGTGATCTTATCAAGTGCCAAATGTAACAAGTGAATTTCTCCAAAGGATTATCTTTTCTTATCTTTCAGGTCACGGTTTGGTCTATGTTTTTGTGGAATATTAGGTTGGTGTAAATATGGCTATTAGAGCATTATTTATATAGCACCTTTCACAGACATGGTCACAAAGCGCTTTACATGAGACAACTTTACATTCACTCCACACTCGGTAAGCTACCCGGAGGAAACAGACACGGGGAGAACATGCAAGCTCCACAGAAAGGCCCCATCCAGGGGGGAAATGTGCATTTGAAATTCACCAAAATACTGCAAATATGACCCATGTGTTTAAAAATGTACCTCCCTCATTATAAACATTTGTTGGGCCTTACCTTACCTTTTACCCAGTGTGGGGCTAGATTAGAAGTATACACATATTTGACACACAGGAAACTAGACGAGACCAACAAATGGCGATAACGATGTGGCACGAAGCCGCGAGGTGGGATTGAAAAAAATAATCTCTAGGTTGGCAGGTCTGTCGTCGACACAATGCGAGAAAAATGCATTTTGAGAGAATGGCCCTTGAAATTACAATCCCCCGTATAAACCTATAGACACCGAATCAGCGCGGTAATGGCATATATTATTGTGAAGATTAGAATCCTGAAAATGGAAAAGGTTGGAGTTTTGCCGGCAGCGTCAGACGAGGAGGAGGAAGAGAGCTGCGATGAGGAAACGG
This sequence comes from Proterorhinus semilunaris, assembly GCA_021464625.1. Lineage (NCBI taxonomy): Eukaryota > Metazoa > Chordata > Actinopteri > Gobiiformes > Gobiidae > Proterorhinus > Proterorhinus semilunaris. The sequence continues at coordinate 21,151,323 of CM038355.1, read as the reverse complement.
CGAGCGTACACATATTGTCCAACGCCTTTGAGCAAAGCACCCTCTGAAGTCCCGCTGCAGTCGCGTCTGGAGGAGGTGACTTACCGACGCTCAAGTACATATTTCCTGCGGATGAAGCGTTGCGGTAAAAAAGAAAGAAGAAAAAAACTCCTCTGACCGCGTTTGCTTCCACACTTAAAAGGTTTTGCATACATCAGCCGCTCGCAGCTCCAGCCCGGCTGTCTCTCCAAACAAACGGCAATCAAGATCGGAATATTCAAGCACGGGGGTGTGAAAAAATAACATCAAACCAAAATATGGGCTTTTAAAATCCAGACTATGACCATTGAACTGAAACAAGCCTCTAAAGCCCAGGGCGTTTTCTTTGGGACCCCTCTTATTCAACCTGTACATGCTTCCATTGGGTCAGCTAATAAACAGCAACAATGTGTCGTACCACAACTACGCAGATGACACTCAGATCTACGTGTCACTGACGGCAGGAGAACATGGGCCTGTAGATACTCTCTGTCACTGATACAGGTGAACATGGGCCTGTAGATACTCTCTGTCACTGATACAGGTGAACATGGGCCTGTAGATACTCTCTGTCACTGCAAAACAACTTTCTCCAACTAAACTCACTGCACTGGCTTCCTGTCACTCAGAGAATAGAATTTAAAACAGCTCTGCTTGTGTACAAGTCTTTTCATGGTTTAGCACCAAGGTCCATCTCTGACATGTTAGAGCCGTATGAACCATCTCGGGCCCTGGGAACTTCAGGGAGGGGCCTCCTGGTGGTTCCCAGAGTCAGTAATAAACACGCTGAGGCTGTGTTTCAGTTTCATGCGGCTAAAATCTGGAACAGTCTTCATGAGGATGTGAGACAGGCCTCAACTCTGACGATGTTCAAATCCAGGCTGAAAACAGCTCTTTTTACCCGAGCAGATGAAAACTGAAAGTGTTTTATCTGCACTCTTGCCTTTTACTGTCATTGATTATCTTTTATGTTGATGTTTTAATGATTGATTTGATCTGTTTTCTTGTAACTTTATGCAACTGTGAAGCACTTTGAATTGCCTTGTGTATGAATTGTGCTCTACAAATAAACTTGCCTTCCTGCAGGGACGATTAAGTTCACTTTCAGGTGAAAACAGAGATTTTTCACGAGTTTTCTCCCATGAATGAAGGTTCTCGAGTCGTCTTCTGTGCTCTGTAGCTGAAGTGTACGCATTTTCTTAAAACAACAAAACTGTAGTGGGTGTGAAGCAAGAAAAGGGGCGGATATGATAAGCTTTGATCTCCTCTGCTCCGTGTCATTCATACAGTACTGGCCGTTTGCTGTGATTGTTTTGGATGTCACTTTTATTAATTAAATACTGTAATAAATACAATGAAAACATTTAAAAAGTGTAGGACGTTTCGCCTCATCCAAAACACAAAAGTTTAAGCTCAGTTTGCAGACTATATATAGACCGCTGGGAGGTTTAGCTTGGCTCAGTCCCTCCCCTGCTACGGCTACTCTCACCTGTGGGTAAACACCTGTGTAGTTCTAAGGCTCACACCTGAGTTTCAGTCTGAACAGCCCTCCTCTCAGCTGGTGAGGCTGACTTTAGCCGCATTAGCATCACAAAGCCCGCTTGGTGTGCAAGAGGCGACTGGTGAAGTCTCAGGCCTCATTACTGTTCATGGAGGGGTTTTGTTTCTTCACAAAGAAGTATCTGCAACATCGCTTCACAAAGCGACTCCCCTTTGTCGGAGCGGTGACACGTTTATCTTTTGTGCAACGTCCCGCCATTCGGACACGCGTTAGTTTGTTAGTTTACGAACCGTAACCGTCCCTTAGCCATAACCTTAAGGACCTATTGTCAGTGGAGGGGTGTCTGAATGACGGGCCGACCCCAACATCGACTCCCCGAGAGGACGCTGTAATCGAAATGTGGTCCTTTCCTTCCTGAGAGAACCATGCGGGAAAGATTCGGCAGAAATGTGTTGCGCATGTACGAGACTTTCAGGCCGGATTTCTCAAAATGAGGTTTTTGCTCGATGCAGCAGCTCAGACTCCAACAATGTCCAGTCTTAGACTTAACACGGTTTTTAAAGATGGATTTTTTTAATTCCCCTCCTGGAGCCGCCACCTTAACGTGGTGGAGGGTTTTGACCTGAATGATCCTGGAGCTCTGTTGTCGGGGGCTTCGTGCCCCTGGTAGGGTCTCCCAGGGCAAACAGGTCCTAGGTGACGGGTCAGACAAAGAGCGGTTCAGAAGCCCCTTATGAGAGACCAACAGGCCCGGGTAGAACCATGAGGCCGTCCTTCTGTGGACCCACCACCTGCAAGGGGCGCTATAGGGGCTGGTGCAGCTCCAACAGCTGCCCCCACGACCCGGGAACGGACAAGTGGAAGAAGATGGATGGATTTTTTAAATATCCAATTCCAATAAATTTATATGAAAAGATTAAATTACAGAGAACTTGCCATTTTCCGCTCATATTCCTGTGAGTGAACTACAGCCGACGTTTCACATTGATATATCTAAAAAAAGTTTTTCCATATTCACCTGCGGTGTCTGGCCTTAATCCTTAAATGTGATATAAATAACGAGATTATTTGTCCTGTCTGTGACCTCTGCGGTGATATAGTGAACGCAGAGGTCCTGGAGTGATGCTAATCCATTACATAAAGGTCGAGAGCCGAGAGGAAGATGGTTCTGTGGTCATTTCAGCGGCTGCAGTCGACGCGGTAGATTTCTTGAAGCTTTTGAAATTGATTCATTGTGTTCACCTCATTTAAACCACCCCCGAGGAGGTGTTTTCTTTAGTGAATGTTGTTTATTTAGTCGGTCTCCCTCCTTTGTTCACACTGTGGTACACATCATTAGTGTTGTTGCACTCGAAGCCGCTCAGATTCTCGGTTTGAATGTGAAGCCATTGTCTGCTTACACAAGCTGCGGCTCGGCATCATTCAGAGCAGAGACTACAGCGCAGAGGAGCGACCATGCAGCTCCTCGTCACTGTCAACACGTGGCTGCCACAGCTGGAATTAGTCAAATGAGCACTTTCAACTTTAAATCCTGTTCTATTAGGTTTAACAATAGCTTTTTTTTATGCTTTGTATGATAATAATAAATAATAATAATACCATTTATTTATACTGCACTTTACATTTCACAGAAACCTCAAAGTGCTACAACAGGTGAATAAAATCAGATAAACAAAATAAACATTGACTTAGTAAAACAAAGCGAGCACAAGAGCAAAAACAAATTAGTCAAAGGCTACGTAGAAACTTTAACAGACTAATAGGCCTTTTTAAATACATGTGTTTTCAGGCCTTTTTTTAAAGGCCTCAACACTCTGGGGGGCCCTCAGGGACTCTGGCAGAGCGTTCCAGAGTCTAGGGGCAACTGTCTTAAAGGTCCTATCTCCCATTGTGGAGAGCTGGGTCACGGGCTGGTGAAGAGTGGGGGTGGAAGTGGTGGTGTGTGGGGTAACTAGCTAGTGAGGCCGGGGCTGTTCCATGGACACACTGGTACTTGAGGAGGCAGATTTTATAGTGGATTCTGTAATGGATGGACAGCCAATGACGGGATCAGAGGACAGGGGTGATGTGGTCATATTTGCGCCTCCTCGTCAGGATCCTGGCTGCACAGTTCTGGATGTGCTGGAACTTCAGGCTCCTACCAGGGATCCCGACGAGGAGGGCATTGCAGTAAACCAGCCTGGAGGGGACAAAGGCCTGTACCTGTCTGTGAGAGGGAGGGGCAGAGTCTGGCAATGTTTCGTAGATGATGGAAGGACACTTTGCAGAGGTGGTGGATATGCTTCTCAAATGAAAGATGAGGTCCAAATCTGACCCCTAGGTTTGTAATGGAGGAGGAAAGGGGAATGTTGTGGCCCGAGACATGAATATTGGATATGGACTGGAGGAAGTTGCTAGTCCTCCATGCCTTTATCTCCTCCAGGCAGGCATGGAGTGTGGCCGGTGGGACTGAGGAGGATGTGGAGTCAATTGTCATGTACAGCTGCGTATCATCAGCGTAACAAGTGAAAAGAGACTTGATGGTTTCTGATGACCTGGCCTAGGGGGAGCATGCAGATTGTAAAAAGGACCGGCCCAAGGACCGATCCTTGAGGGACCCCGGAGGTAACTGTGTGGGGCAACGATATAGCCTCCCCCAGGGCGACATACTCCTCTCTTCCTGTGAGGTATGAGCGGAACCAATCAAGGGTAGTATTGGTGAAGCCAACAACCACCTGGAGCCGATGTAGGATGTGATGGTCCACGGTGTAAAAAGTGTCCGTCAGATCCAGGAGGACCAGGAGAGATGGTGAGCCCTGATCTGCAGCCATCAGCAAGTCATTTGTGACTCTCACCAAGGCCATCTCTGTGCTGTGTCCTGACCGGAAACCTAATTGGAATTTTTCGTACACATTATGTGTTTGAAGATGATGGTAAAGCTGGGCTGCAGCAACCTTCTCCAGGACCTTGAATAAAAACGGTAGGTTGGATATTGGTCAGTTTGCCAGATTTTCAGGGTCTAATGAGGGTTTTTACAGTTGGGGATGAGTGACTGCAGTTCTAAGAGCGGGCGGGACTTCACCAGATTGTAATGAATGATTTATTACCGCAGTAATTACTGGACTGATGGCGGGGATATTGGCTTTTATTAGTGGTGTTGGCAGTGGATTCAAAGAGCATGGAGAGGCCATCATGATGCCCTCTACCTCTGTCTGTGTAATAGTGTGAAATTGAGAGAATGTGGACAGTGGCTCCAAAAGCATATTTCCTGGATGAAGGGGAGGCAGAGCGGGAAAGGTAGAGCGTATTCTATCAATCTTGTGGGAAAAAGAGTCCATGAACCTGTTACACTGATCCTCACTGGTATCACTGTGTGGGGCTTGAGGAGCGAGCTAACAGTGGAAAATAGTTTTTTTTTTAATTTCCTGAATTACTGGTGATTTTGTGTGACTAGAACTGAGATCGGACTGTGGCTAGAGCTTTGGAATATGCTTTTTGATGGTTTCGGTAGGCTTCTTTATGTACTACCAGCCTGCTAGCCAGGTACTGCCGCTCCAGGGCTCGACCAGTCATTTTCATTTTCCTCAGCTCATCTGATTGGAAGTTTATATCAGAGTAGCACACTTAAAATTAGCCCATGTTCAAAAGCATGCTCATATTACACTGCAGTCTAAGTGTGTGGAATTGATAAAGAACTGGATGGATAGGTGAAATGATCAATGCCACTGACGTCAATACAATCGTATCAATTCCCACATTTCCAGTGGCATCAGATGAAGCCCAGACTTGGCTTGGGTCCAGACCATATACTCTGTACTTCGAATGCATAAAGTGCATTTTAGAAACAATTTCTGCTGAAACATAATTAATCTCTCTATGGGAGGAGCAGGCGCTAAAAAAGGCTAATGTATCTCGGTTCAGCCTCTCTAAAAGTAGTGACAATATTCCTGAACATGTGGTCAGTGGAACGGACTTTCAATGATCAGGGAAAACATTAGATGGTTCTACTTAGACAGCACTTTTCCATCTTCATCAGGCCCAAAGCGCTTAGTCACCCGTTCACTCTGTCAGTCATACACCAGTGTACACGGACACTTAGACGCAAGGAGGGTGAGGTGTCTTGCCTAAGGACACAACGACAGTGTGCACCTTCAGGAGCTGGGATTCGAACCCCCCGACCTCCCGATCAACCTTCCCAAAACATCGACTCTTTGGTTTTGCAGCAGCAGACGACCGGAGCTAAAACTTACTTCTTTAATGACAGTTGGCACTTGTTCCTGGCCACGCATTAAATTAGATTCAAATATTGGCATTACATCTATATTTAATGGAGAATTATGACATTACTCAACAATTTTGACTGTGTAAGTTCATCAAAAATACCAAACTCAAACTAAAACACATTCAGTTACCGTTTTGGCTGAAATTGCACATTGTGTTGCCTTTAACCAATTCTCTTTACTCTGTTTGATGAAATGTTTAAAAAAAGAATTAAATCAGATTTCTTCTATAAACCCTGTCATGGATTTAAGTAACTGTTCTGATCTGGGGCTGCTGCAGTTGGTCAAGTCTTGGTTCAGCAACAGTATGAACCCAAAGACCAGGTTGCTCCATAAGTGGATTCCTTCTTCCCTGGTGGCACCGGCATATTCCAAGATGACAATGCCAGGATTCACGGGGCTCACATTGTGAAAGAGTGGTTCAGGGAGCACCACAGAGTCCAGATCTCAACCCTAATGAGAATCTTCGGGATGTGCAGGAGAAAGCTTTTCGCAGTGGTCACACTCTCCCATCGTCAATGCAAGATCTTGGTGAAGAATGAACGTGACACTGGATCTTTTTGGACGTTGCAGAAGCTTATTAAAATAACGCCACAGCGAAAGAATCAAAGCCAAAGGCGCTACAACCAAATGCGTGACCTTTTTCTTTGTGGGAACTTTTTTTGTTGGGGTTTCAAACATTTTACCTGGATAATAAAGGTCAAAAATAAATTGCCTCAGAGCGACCTCTGTGTGTGACCGTAATGCAGCGCCCGGACCAAAGAAGATTTTTCTAAGAACTGGCTTGAAACTATAGAAAGTATACAACGCATGGAACGATTGACTCATGTAATTTATATATATTTTAAGAATTATAATCCCATGATGGGGGTCCCATTTTCTCTTCTTCAAATACACGTCACCCAAGACAGTGTTGATGTGGTACAAAGCAAGGAATGGTAAAAGAATCAATTTAATGTTTGTTTGGTTTGACTTGTGGCTAGGGCATCTGTTCCGGATACCTCCTGGTCGCCTCCAGGCATGTCCTATTGGGAGGAGGCCTCGTGGAAGGCCCCGGACACGCTGGTGGGACTATGTCTCCGAGCTGGCCTGGTGTCGCCTCGGGGTCCCCCCAGAACAGCTGGAGGAGGTGTGCGTGGATCGGGAAGTCTGGGCGTCTCTGCTGAGACTGCTGCCCCCGCGACCCGGCCCCGGATAAAGAGGAAGAAAATGGATGGATGGTTTGACTTGTTTGTTTTTTGCTTTTTTGTTCTGCTTTTTAATTTAATTTTTTCTAGCTATCATCACGGCAATTAGTACACATTAAACCGCGCTTAAACCATTGTCACAGTACATCAGGCATGTAATAGCTCCTTTTGTTGATTTTATTTGTACACAAGTGGGGGGGGGGGACCACTTGTGTTAAACCACACAATAAAGTAATAAAAAAATAAAAATAACAAGATGATGGAGGTTTTTGGGTGTTCTTTGGGTCCAGGAATGAACCGCCGGGACCTTCGAGCCGTTTTATGACAGGGTTGATCCTCAAAAAACTGCCAGCGGGTAAATTGGCTTCACCTCTGTGTCATAAGGACAGATCCAGGGCCAGGCACATGTTGCTCTCCAACTTCTGCCGGAAAAAAAAGCAGCTGGTGGATTATTTCAGCGCGAGCACAAAGGCACAGAATCCAACAAAAGAATGTCCCGGGCTACACCTGCATCGAATTACAGAAAATAGGCAGGCCTGTGCGGAGAAAGCTCGGGCGCCGTGAAGGTCTAATTGAAAACGATTACTAAGGCAGCTGTCCATCTGCAGGACGAAGCCATTACGGCATGTGAGTCATAATCATTATAATCATTATTACTGTGCAAATGCAAAGGGCAGAGCTAAAAATAGTGGTTAGCATTTACAGCAAGACGGTCCTCGGTTTCCTGTGTCCCAGTGAGCTGTAAGCAAAAGCCGTCATCTTTTTACTCCTGACCAAACCAGGCTTTTGATCCTGCGCTGTGGTCGCCCTCTGCTCCAAGATCAACCCCAGCTCCAGTGGGTCAAAAGGTTGCGTTCACGCGACGTCAAAAGGTTCGAAAGAGCCCATGCTTTAAAATCGAAGCGGTGCTGCTGAGAATTCTCTGGTTTTAACAACAGTCGTCAAAAGGCAGACGTTTGGTTTTATTTTACGGCTAATAAATCTCATTTAATTCACAACGTTCAGTGTCTTTTCTGTCAGCGGATATAAACTAATGCCCAATTAACTTTTATCTCTAAAAGTAGTGACAATATTCCTGAACATGTGGCCAGTGGAACGGACTTTCAATGATCAGGGAAAACATTAGATGGTTATACTTAGACAGCACTTTTCCATCTTCATCAGGCCCAAGGCGCTTAGTAAGGAACCATTCACTCTGTCAGTCATACACCAGTGTACGCAGACACTTAGACGCAAGGAGGGTGAGGTGTCTTGCCTAAGGACACAACGACAGTGTGCACCTTCAGGAGCTGGGATTCGAACCCCCGACCTCCCGATCATGAAACGATCCGCTCGACCAACTGCGCCACTGTCACCAAGCTTTGTTTTTCCTTTTGGAGATCACTTTCAGAAACAGTCAACCTCCCACAGATAGAGGTTGTCTGAGATGGTTCTGGATGCAGCACGAAGTATTTGTTGTTGTGTATTTGAAATGTGTTTAAATGAGTGTATGTAATGTTCGGCCATGTCCTTCGCCTTCCTCCTGACCATGTGACGAGAGCCATTCTCCAGTTTGACCACAAGGCAAACCCTGCACCCGATGGCTCGACGTCATTGCGGGCGACCTCCAGCAACATGGAGTTGCCGTGGAGAGCCCAGAGCAGCTGGCATAAGACCGTCAGAGCTGGAAACAACTGGTTCATCTGGTCGGCTCAACGCACAGGGACGGGACGCTAAGCCCTAAGTAAGTAATGTGTGTATGTAATTATTTTAATCCTTATAACTGCCGACTATGGACCAATATAAACATTTTTTTTTCCTAAACCCAACTATTACTGACTCCTAACTCCAACCCTTACCCCTCTCCTTAGCAGTAGCAATGTATTGTTCCCATGGGGAAAATCATTTGCAGTGAGTGAAAATACACAAGGACAACAATGACCACAACAAACAGAACCAAACATAGTCAACATGTGAAGAACCGGCCTGAAGCCTCAAACCACGGCCCATCAACCGCAGTTAAAATTATGTTAACGTCCTTACCTTTAACCAAACCATTTCACAACTACCTGTGGAGCCAAATAAACCAATACAAGTAAACTTAATTCCCACGTGACTCTCCATCGGCTGCACCAGAACCTCTTGGACTGTCTTGGTCTCTGCTTCTCAATTTGAGTTTATGAAACAGCCTTTAGTTTAAAATGGAGTTGGTGCAGCTAAGAATCCTGTTGTGGTAACTATGGTAACGGTCAAAATGCTGAATACGGGACCTGGTTTATGGTTCAGCACACATAAACTAAGGTCACATGACTGTCTCATAAAGGCGTCCAAACGTGGGGACGATATTCAAAACAATGAAAGGACTTTCAGCAATAAGTGTGGCAGGTTTGTGAATCCAATCATCCATCCATCCATTTTCTTCCACTTGTCCGTTGCCGGGTCGTGGGGGCAGCTGTTGGAGCTGCACCAGCCCCTATGGTGCCCCCTGCAGGTGGTGGGTCCACAGAAGGACGGCCTCATGGTTCTAACCGGGCCTGTTGGTCTCTCATAAGGGGCTTCTGAATCCAATCACTTCGAGACAATTATCAAGGAAAACGGATCTGATTATCTGAACGCACCTTCAAAGGTCATCAACTTCTACACAGGTACATTCTCGTCAAGTTCATTTAAGAAAATATTTTCAGAATCCGGTTCCTGTCGTGACAGCGGAGCCTGTGATTGGATCGATATAAAACCTTTCAAGCTTTGATCGGCTGTTTGCAAAGACGGTCCAGCTTTTGAACAGATCCAGAAGGCAGGAGTGGACGCGTGGCCAGGCCGGATCTACGTGTTTGCTTCATTCCATCAACGTTTGTGAACTCCTTTCACTGACAATAACGGGCCGGGTCAAATGCAGATTCCCATCAAATACAATGAATGTATTCCTCGCCTTTGACTAACGCCGTAGTTCCAGAAAAACTCCCTCTCCCAGTTCGCGGTGTCTTTTTATGACATTTGGGAAACAAACAGAAGGAGATGATGCCGAATGTTTTGTTTTCCGCGTCCGTCCCGTGTTCCCGCGCTCCTCGGCTACATTCGCGCCCACATTACCTGGATGAATGTCTGCACTAAAGACTGACTGATCTCCCCTTTGTGTCAGCGCGTTGTGTCTGTCCCGGTTTCACCTCCGTCTCCCGCGCCCATCGCGCCGTTTATCACCCAAATCTGCCCATAATCATATCCCATAATCATATTCACGGCCTGGACAGCGTTTCAGCGGCTCCGCAATGGCCAAGCCGGAGAACATTGGGCACATTCAGCTGTGATGGGCACGCTGACAAATGTCCGTGTTTTCATATTGGAGGTTCACTCCTAAAGGCTCTTATTGGAGCTTTTAACCTTGTGTAACTGTTTATATGCAACAAAAACATGTCTGCAGTGTTTAGGGTCATGTGAACGTTTACCTCGTTGGGATCCGTCATGGTGTTTTCGCCTGTATTTGTATCAGTAATTATGACTTAGTTAGAGAGATATCTGTTGTAAGTAGTAATTATAATTTTATCACAGTGAAGCGGCAATTTCCTGAAGAAAAGTTATTTTTATTTCAATGTTTATGTTTGTGACATCAGCCAGTTCAGTTACTGCGGCCATCTTGTTTCCTCCATGAAAAAACTCACATCATTTGTTTATTTTCAAACCTATGAAGCTAAGATTGTTTTATATTGCAGATATTCAATTTTATCTGACAGATGCGACTTTTTGGCAAACATTCTCTTCATCTTATATTAACATGAAAAACATGGTCGCCAACGCCTGACATTCCGGAATGCTAATGCTAACGGCTATTGGAAATATACATTGAGCAGGCTAACGGACACTGGGAAGTAGCCCGGACTAGCTGACTTGCTAACAGCCCGCATATTTTTCCCCCGTTGCCCCATGGATCAATGACAGCATAAAACCTTTCCAAGATATGTTGTCTTGGTACAACAGATCCGATGCTAACTTTAGCTATGCGGCTAGCACTAATGTCTAAAGCGGTGTTATTAGCCGACTTGCTTTTTCGTGCATCTATCTAATTATTAAAGTGCTTATTGGGCAGATATCCTTTAATGGTTAAAAGGATGTTGAGAACTTGTGTCTCATGTTTCAGCAGCTTTTACTTGTATTTCAGTATCTCATATCATATTTGACCAGGTGTATCTGTGCTTTTACTCAAGTAACAAAATCAAACACGGCTCGACGCAACAACAATAAAACGTTTTGTCCAGACAGCACCTTTATTCGACAGTTTGATGCTTATGCTGAAGCTGATCACTGAAGAACTCTTGTGAGAGCGTATGTGGAAGATGACGAGACACAGAGCGACTTCTCTGTATGATATGATCACATTCTGCCATCTTCCATTTGACATTATTTACTGCGCCTGTGGCCGTGTCTGTAAACTCTGACATACGCGCTGCAAAAGTCAGAGAGCGCTCCGGGCTCCAGCGCTGACAGCTCGTACAGACCTCAATGAGGCGCCGGCAGCCTCCCCCAGAGACCTGCGCTCGCTGAGCTGATGGTGGAGGGGTCGGGGAGTCCCACAGGAGAGGGGACGCCTCCACTGGGACGACAGGGCTGTCCCAGCAGAGCAGACAGGACGAGGGCTGTCCCAGCAGAGCAGACATGACGATATATATATATATATATATATATATATATATATATATATATATATATATATATATATATATATATATATATATATATATATATATATATATATATATATACAGTGAGGAAAATAAGTATGTGAACACCCTGCTATTTTGCAAGTTCTCCCACTTAGAAATCATGGAGGGTCTGAAATTGTCATCGTAGGTGCATGTCCACTGTGAGAGACATAATCTAAAAAAAAAATCCAGAAATCACAATGTATGATTTATTTGTATGATACAGCTGCAAATAAGTATTTGAACACCTGTCTATCAGTTAGAATTCTGACCCTCAAAGACCTGTTAGTCTGCCTTTAAAATGTCCACCTCCACTCCATGTATTATCCTAAATTTAGATGTACCTGTTTGAGGTCGTTAGCTGCATAAAGACACCTGTCCACCCCATACAATCAGTAAGAATCCAACTACTAACATGGCCCAGACCAAAGAGCTGTCCATAGACACTAGAGACAAAATTGTCCACCTCCACAAGGTTGGAAAGGGCTACGGGGAAATTGCCAAGCAGCTTGGTGAAAAAAGGTCCACTGTTGGAGCAATCATTAGAAAATGGAAGAATCTAAACATGACTGTCAATCTCCCTCGGACTGGGGCTCCATGCAAGATCTCACCTCGTGGGGTCTCAATGATCCTAAGAAAGGTGAGAAATCAGCCCAGAACTACACGGGGGGAGCTGGTCAATGACCTGAAAAGAGCTGGGACCACCGTTTCCAAGGTTACTGTTGGTAATACACTAAGACGTCATGGTTTGAAATCATGCATGGCACGGAAGGATCCCCTGCTTAAACCAGCACATGTCAAGGCCCGTCTTAAGTTTGCCAATGACCATCTGGATGATCCAGAGGAGTCATGGGAGAAAGTCATGTGGTCAGATGAGACCAAAATGGAACGTTTTGGTCATAATTCCACTAAACGTGTTTGGAGGAAGAAGAATGAGGAGTACCATCCCAAGAACACCATCCCTACTGTGAAGCATGGGGGTGGTAGCATCATGCTTTGGGGGTGTTTTTCTGCACATGGGACAGGGCGACTGCACTGTATTAAGGAGAGGATGACCGGATAACCTCCTTCCCTCAGTTAGAGCATTGAAGATGGGTCGAGGCTGGGTCTTCCAACATGACAATGACCCGAAGCACACAGCCAGGAGAACCAAGGAGTGGCTCTGTAAGAAGCATATCAAGGTTCTGGCGTGGCCTAGCCAGTCTCCAGACCTAAACCCAATAGAGAATCTTTGGAGGGAGCTCAAACTCCAGCCCAGAAACCTGACTGATCTAGAGAAGATCTGTGTGGAGGAGTGGGCCAAAATCCCTCCTGCAGTGTGTGCAAACCTGGTGAAGAACTACAGGAAACGTTTGACCTCTGTAATTGCAAACAAAGGCTACTGTACCAAATATTAACATTGATTTTCTCAGGTGTTCAAATACTTATTTGCAGCTGTATCATACACATAAATAGTTACAAAATCATACATTGTGATTTCTGGATTTTTTTTTTTAGATTATGCCTCTCACAGTGGACATGCACCTACGATGACAATTTCAGACCCCTCCATGATTTCTAAGTGGGAGAACTTGCAAAATAGCAAATACTTATTTTCCTCACTGTATATATATATATATATATATATATATATATATATATATTAATTAATTGTGTATCTGTCAATCAACAGTCGAGTGTGGGGGCGAGGGGGGCAGGCATGCGGCGCGGTGGCTTATGGGATGGCACATGGCTCCTAATCGCCAGTGGGGTAGCATCAGAGATCCCTATGCTAAAGTGGCTATGATAGTTAGCATTGAGGCTCCTTTCCCTAACGCCTTCCTAACTGACAGCCCAATTCGGACGCTTCTTATCACATATCCGGTTTGGCGTTAGACCTCTTACCAATTTAACGGTTTCGGAATCAGCCATGTGTTTGTCAGATCATTGTTTTTGTCGAAGCGTCCGCGTTCATGTCTGCGTGTTCCTGTTTGCTCGGACATTCCATTAAATTCAAATTTTACTGAAGAGTTTTTGGCTGTTTCTGCATTTGGGTCTCGTCTCCACCTCCAACCGTAACACATAATGTCAATATTGAGTCTGTTTTTTGTATTCACCGGCTGTAAAGGTTTGTGAACAGTTGGAGCGGTTTCCTGCCGTGCATTTGTATCGAAGGCGCTCTTTCATCCCGCATCGACGCGTCCCGACTGTCTGCGCTCTTGTTCTCCTCCTATACAGGTTTGAAAGTGTAACGGGATTATTGTCTGATCATCACACGCCCCATATTTCCTTTAATCTGTCTCCCTCTGTCTTTAAATAAGTGCACATGGCTGGCTGTCGCTGCGTTTGATCTCGCCCCGGAAGCAGACAGGAATCCGGCCCAGAATGAAACGCGGCGCTGCCAGCTCGTTTTGCATTTTGATGGGAGCGACGATGCGCTGGCTCTCGGCCCCCTTTGCATTTCTGATGGGCCGCCGCCGCTGCCAAATCTGCGCCGCTGCATCTTTTAGCAGAGCAAAGCGTTGGGAGCAGAGCCAGCGGACTGAGTGTGGAAACCGGGCTGAAGAGGAGAAAAAAAACGGTGCTTCAAATGTGAGCGGAGATCTGAGCGAGCGCTGCAGCTCGGGCCGGCAGATCATCATCCCAGCGTTAATTAAAGGATCTGTATCCTGCTATTTCAGCCGTTCCAAAGTAAACTATAGGCATTTATATGATATATTGTACCTCTATCACTATGGAGTACTCATTTTTGAGAGAAATATAAGTATTTTCCAGGGGTATTTTCCAAACCAGGGAAAGACAAGACACTTCGATTCAGTTAACTCCGCCCCTCTCTCCGCCCATTCCACATTTGCAGTATTATAAATATAAATATCGCTGCAAAAAGTGAAGTTACTGCAGTTATAAGGAGTTGACATGTGCAACAGTTTCATAAATGGCTAACACACACACTAACACACACGCTAACAAACATGCTAACACACATGCTAACACACATACACTAACACACACGCTAACACACATGCTAACACACACGCTAACACAAACCCTAAAACACACGCTAACAAACACGCTAACACACACACGCTAACACACACACGCTAACACACACCCTAACTAGGGTGACCAGATTTCCCAACATTCAAAACCGGGACAAAATGGGGGTTTTGAGGGCTGGCCAAATTGTGACTTTTTTCACCCACGTTGAATGGTCAAACTTCCTGTTCTCATTTAAATGGACTAATTAGCATCGAGATGATAGACCTTTTGTTGTTTAATTGGTTCAGTCAATAAGCTAACTTTTTATTCGAAGCACACGTGGCCAGAAGTCATTACCTTTCAAGTAAAATAGCTGCTTTGGACATGGTACTGGTGAAAAACCGGGACACCTGGGACAGAGCTTTAGGAAAACTGGGACAAATCAATGGTTTTGGAGAAATCCACTGGGACATGGGACAGAGGGCTCAAAACTGGGACTGTCCCGGGTAAACTGGGACATCTGGTCACCCTAACCCTAACACACACGCTAACACACACGCTAACACACACGCTAACACGCGTTTTGATTGACTCACCGCTCAGCCTCGGGTGTTTACGTTATGGCACTCGCGTTGGTTATAAAACTTAATCCACTTTGATTCTGGACAAGGTTCTCCAAGCATCCATCAGGTTGGTTGATATCGTCGCTGAATCTCGGAAAGAAAGTCCAACTTCTGGCGAGTGCTTCTTTAGGAAAGTTGAATAGTCCTGTTCCTCCCGTAGCCCGAACGCAAACCCGTGACATTATTGTTAGAAAGAGCTCCGTCTTCACAAACATGACTTCTGTTCGGATCCTCCGGGGGTGCGTTTGTTTACCCTCCCGGGACACCACCGACGTGACTTCCTTTTGTTTTCTTTATTTATAGCATAACAGCATGGTTAAAAACTCAAGTCGATGTTGCATTATATAAGACCTTTAAATAAGGGCGTTCTTAAACTAAGTAAGAGACAAGACCAGAATACTGCCTTTCAAATCCGAGTCATCCTGGTGCTTTCTTCAGCAGAACACAGGCTCTTCTTATCTCAAGAATACATTATTAATACACTGCCTGACCAAAAAATACTTGGCTGTTCCGCCTTTAGCTTTGATCACAGCACATTTGCAGAGTTTCAATAATAAGATTCTGCAATGTCCAAAGAGCCAGTGTCACATTCCTTTTTCACCAAGATCTTGTGTTGATGATGGGAGAGTGTGACCAAGGTGCAAAGCCTTCTGCAGCACGTTCCAAAGATTGTCAGTGGGGTGAAAATCTGGACTCTGTACCAGCGATCGAGTCTGGTAGAGTTTCCAGAGCGGAACATACAGGAAGTGGAGTAAACCGATCAGAAAATGGTCTCCACTTATAAAGGGTTTTCTACCTTGATTTGGCACTCAAAGCGCTTTACAGCACTGGAGGCAAGGAGGGTGAAGTGTCTTGCCCAAGGACACAATGGCAATGTGCACCTTCAGGAGGCGGGATTCGAACCCCCGACCTTCCGATCACGAGACGACCCGCTCTACCATCTGCGCCACTGTCGCCCCCAAATGGCGGTGTGCAGCATTGTTGCAGTGTTATTAGTGGTTCTCTTTAACCCTCGCCTTAACCAAGCACGTTTTTCTTTCGACTTTACCCAAATCTAAAAGCTTCTTGAAAAAATTGTCAAAATGTCATTTAAAACGCAACCAAAAAAGTGATTTCAAAAGCAAACAAACTAGACCAAAACTGTCACATTAACCACTTAGGGTTAACAATGTTTTACATCCAAGTCTCAAAGCGTATGGACTGGAGAGCTTACAGTCTATATTCCAGTGTGATGCCTAATTTGAAAGCCAAGACCTTCTAGTTTCTAAACATGTGTGAGATCTGTGTGAGTGAAACAACTTGTGTTAGATTTGCGGTTCTTAACCCTAATTATATCCTGATTAGGGTCAACTAACCCTAACCCTAGCCCCTTGATCGGGGAGACGGCAGTTAAGGGGTTAAGAAAGGTGACTAATATTAGGGATGCACCGATCTGACACCGATATCCGAGCCGATACTGGAAAAATACGATATCGGGGTACCGGCTACAAATATCTGATACTGAACTGATGTTTTGGCTCTCATCGTTATAAAAACACAACTTTGACCAACTACACCTTAGTGAATAAAATTATTGTATGTCATTTTGAAGCTTAGAACTTGGAGAATTCAATCGCCGAGTTTTACACTTTTAATCGCCGCGGCTAGCAACAGTATGCTAATGCTAACATCAATCAATCAACGCTGGGACAGAAATTATAATTGGATCGCCTAATAAAATAAAATAAAATAGCCACTGCCCGAGAGGCCGAGTGTTTTATTTTAGTTTATGAAATGCTGTAAAAGAATAACTGATTTATTTATGCCCAAGTTATCAGATCATTTTATGTGAGTTGTTTATGTCTCGTACCAGAGATGGGGACTCGCGAGTCGGACTCGGACTCGAGTCGGACTTAAGTCGCTATTTTTAGAGACTTGCGACTCGACTCGGACTCGTCCCCTAAAGACTCGAGACTTGACTCGGACTCGTCCCTTATAGACTCGAGACTTGACTCGGACTCGTGGTCTGAGACTCGTGAACATTACGAGTCCCTCGCGCTCTTATTAAACACGCTGTTTGGACGCTTGATTCTGGCTTTTTTTCTCGGCCGCTCCCTCGTCTCTGTCTCCTCTGTGTGCGCTCTCTCTCTCTCTCACCCAGCACCGCGCTGCTCATCGGCTCCTCTGCCGTATGCCCCCCCTCCCTGCCGTATGCCCCCCCTCCCTGCGTGCGCACGCTGCCCGGTCGTGGGTTTGTTGACAGCGTGAGCGCGCTATTCGGACTGTACTTTTAGCGATCACGGCGAAATACAACAGTTTCTCTCATTATTAATGTAAAGCCTTCATTGGTGCTTAATAAGCGCCACAGCGAGAGTGAAGGACAAAGGCGAAGGTAAGAGGAGTTTGAGCAGCTGCATAAGTTGTAACTTAAAGCCACTCAGTAAAGTGATTAGTGATCAAATCATTACCATTACGAGGCTACCGTTTATTTAGGGAATATTTTGTCAAAGACCAATAGCTGGCAGTGGATATAGCAGGTCCTGTAGCTACAGGCTGAAGATGGAACACTCATGTCAACAGTCTGTAAGCCTTCAAGGTAAGACTGGAAGTATTATTATCCACAGTGGAGTTTTACTGTATGATAAAGGGCACTTCAGTAACATTCTGAAGCTTCTGCAGACATGTTTGTGACAGAGTACAGCTGTGATAACTATACTGATGTTACTTTTACAAAACTGAAGTAGTGGTGTGGGAGGGCTAGTTGAATGAACGACAGAGGGCCTGCCTTTGGCCACAGAAATAGTTCATATTATTTTTTTCCTAAATTACCATTACATAGAAACCATGGGACTTGGACTTGACTTGGACTTGCGGTCAGAGACTTGGACTTGACTTGGACTTGTGGGGTCACAGACTCGGACTTGACTTGGACTTGTGGGTCAGGGACTTGGACTTGACTTGGACTTGTGGGTCAGGGACTTGGACTTGACTTGGACTTGACTTGGACTTGTGGGTCAGGGACTTGGACTTGACTTGGACTTGCAGGTGAGGGACTTATGTGCATCTCTGTCTCGTACTCAAGGATATTTGCAGAAAAGTCCAGTGATCCTTGTGTAATGTTTTTCGGTTAGCTTATGAATAGATATAAACGTAACATGTCGTTTGCAAGAAAAGATAACACTTTGTTGATCTAACGCGGGAGAAAAGAGACCATTCACTTTCTCACTCGCAACAGCCACTTTTAAGAAAAGTCTCTTGGTATTGGTTATTATCGGATATCGCCAGTATCGGTATCGGAAGCCCAAAAGCTGGATCGGTGCATCGCCAACTGAAACACAAAGCGAGCTCCCAAAAGCAACACTGTGTCCCACCTGGACCCAGAGTTCATGCACGTTGGTGAAGGTAGACGTGTGCTCTGATAGCGAGGACACTGTATCTTCTATTGTTAGTCTCCTGTAATGACTGTATCGCCTGTACAGTGCGACATGTGCTCTTGTAGCGAGGAGCCTGTGCCTTCTTTTGTTAGCCCCATGTGTGCCCCCGGACCGTGGGATTAACCCCGCGAGGCGCCCGGCACGGCCCCCGCGCTGCCCATTACCCGCCGGGCCCTCTGAGCAGATCGCATCGCACATTATTAGGGGCATCACGCTGCAACAGTATGTGTACAGTCAAACAGCCTGCAGCCGGGATTATCTCTGCGCAGATGAGCTGGAGACCGCAGGGTCAGGCAACGGCGAGGCCTCATCCAGACACGGATACGCCCGGCCTCGAAATTGCTCCAGATTAAGCCTCTGCCGGCGATGAAAGAGGAAATGTCTTCTTTCCTTCAACTTGGATGTCGGTAGTTCCAGTTCTTGATTCCCGTCCCTCTGCGTGGCTGTCAGGGACGGGAATCTGTATATCAGTCCTGTCTGTCTATACGTTGCCATGACAACGGGGCTGTACTTCCAGTTCGTGTGTGACTCTTTTATACTTTTAAAATGGATAAACCTACAGCATTTGTGTCGGACTAATGCCTTGATAGCGTGACATTATCACTACAGCTTAAATGTGGACATAAATAAACTGGTTTGGGACATTTGGAATTTTGATGCAACCTCCCTCTCTCTTCGTACAGCTGTGTTCCAGAAACCACAGACATTTGAGACCTTTACACAGTTTTTCTTCTGAAACACTGAAGAGGCACCAAGAGCCCCCCCCCACACCCGCAGCACAGTGGAGGCTCCACAAGAGGAGCTACAGGAAACCAGGAGGCGACAAACGAGGAGATGGTGGAAGACTGTTGTGGAGCGGGGGGAGCAGCGCAGAAGGAAGAGGAGGTGGAGGAGCTGACCAGTGCAGGACACCACGCTCTGAAACAGGGACAATCGTTTTAGAGGATCAGAGGAGACTGAAGGCAGACAGGTTTCCTCCGGGTGCTACGGTTTCCCCGACCGAACACTATTTCGTTGTACAGTTATAGCAGTAACTTACTTAACCTTTGACCCGCCAGCTTAGGGTTCGGGTTAGGGTTAGCAAGTGTGCATATCCAAAACTAAAACTGTATGGACTTGAGACCTTACAGCCTATATGCCAGTGTGATGCCTCATTTGAAAGCCAAGGCCATCTAGTATCTAAAACTATGTGCAAGATCTGTGTGAGTGAAATTTACGTCACCGTTCTTAACCCCTGACCCTAGCTCTCTGTTAAAGGGGACAGCAATTAAAACTTAATTACAAAGGTTAAAATCTTTCCAAACTCTGACATGTCGATTCGCACTGGACTAGAATCACGTGAGCACCTCGGGGTTGGCAGAATTACCCTAAAGGGAACGATCGGCAGAGTCTTTACCTTCCAAATCACCAACATGGCAGATTCCCACAGGAATAGAAACTCTGAGGACGTCAGACAAATTTCCTTTTCACCTGAGGTCCTGGAGGTAATTCTAATCCTGTGTGAATAATCCACCACCGTGTAGAACCAAACTCATCCATCTTTGTGGCTCACTGCTCCTTCAGAAGGAGGAGGGAGGAGGTCAGGACGAGAGGACAGCGGAGTGTGTGGAAGTAGGGCACTCCGTCTGGGCCCTGTCTTCTCATTTGGACAAAAACAATGAGAAGTCCAGGGAGGGGGGGTGGTGGTGGGGGGGGGGGGTCTATGCGTGAGCTTCTGCCACACTCGATACACGCTCCTCAAAGCGCTCCACAAACCGAAGTGTTGTGCGCTGGCCCCGTGGCCCCCGGGCGCTCCTGACGACGCAGCACTTGTAAATGGGTCGCGCTGAAGTCCCTCGCTCCGGTACGGTCTGCGTCGTCAGCGAAGCGGCCGTCCCGTGAAAAGGCTCCGAAATAGAAGTGATGAGGCGCGGGTTTTGAGGCTCCCCTGGCGCCGACACTCAGTCGCTCGCGTGCGGCGCCCGAGGAGCTGTATCTCCGCTCCTGTCACAGCTGCTGCTCTTCTGGGCCGGCGCCGCGGGCCGCACGAGGGGTCAGCGCTAAAGTGTCGGACTCAGCTACAAACTTCTCTTTTGTCGACCTGTTCGTTCGGTGTCACAGAACAAATACAGCAAACGGAAGATTCCGGCGCCTCAAACGAGAAACGCAGAGACCAGTGGGGATTTTTTAAAGAGAGCCAAATGTTCAGTCTGCTCGGTGGGGCGCTGGGCTTTCAGAAGAGTCGGGACGTTTCCCGGTGGGTCGCGGTGCTTTTGGTCCGTCAGAATAAACTAATTAATTAATAACATAATAACTCACACAGTTGTGCCATTCCAGGCCTAAAGGCTTTACCTGGGCTGCAGCAGAAGCCTGGGCACCTGTTCGAGATACAAATGAAGTTACACAATCTATCAAATAATGACTATATCAAAATCAGAACTTTCGCATCAAACTTTTCCTTCCTTGTTGCAGGGAGCTATCATTTGAACTAACTCCGACGTGTGTTTACGATGTTTAAGTGGAACACCCCTCCGCTTTAGTTCAAGTTGGTGCAGTCCAATCCAGCGTAGACATGGACGTGTCCGTGAGAGTAAAGAAGGGAAGAGATAAACGGCAGGTGCGGCCAAAAAAAGGAAAGGCATTTGCATCCAGTGTAGGGAAAGTGGAGAAATATTATATTTGTCATCTCCATAACGAGGTGCTGACTGTGGAGATGTATCCGGCTCAGAGAACGTGTCATGAGCAGGAACCGATCCTACAGCTTTTGACCTACAGAGCTAACGTCCTACGTGTTGAGCTAAAACATCGCGGGCTCTCGGGCCGGTCTGCATCATTACAGGCCCGGGCCGAAACTGGCTCAGTTATATAATCGATTTACCCTTATTTCTTTATTGTTGTCACCAAAGAAAGTCAGAGCAGACTTGTGAGCTTAAGGTGAGACGCTGCAGGTGAATATGAAAAAAATAAAATGTGTGATATCAATTTGAATCAATACAGTGTGAGAAAAAAATCTCCACAATGACCAGAGCATGAAAAATCGAGTTCTTCACGTAAAGTAACAAGTGCCGTCTGGACCGGGACTCACCGTGCGGCGCTACCGCTACCGTTAGCTTGGTTCTAAGTCAATTGTATCTGATAAGCTATCGCTCTGTTTATTATCGTCTTTTAGCATCAACGATTTTGAGAGAAACATTTTGATTCTGTACGTGTGCTGTACATGCCGACAATGAAGCGGAGTGAAAAGAACAGATTTCTCAGAGCGACAGAATTGCCGTTTACAGCAGCCGCAGAAAAAACTGTAGAAGCATTATTTGTTCAACCCCTCGTGTGCCTACACCCAATGACCGACGCTCATCTGCCGTAATAATCCAGTTTTTATCAAGTGAATCTGGCGCTTTACACCGGAGCATCATGTCTTCTTTTTACTCTGTGGCAAGAATAGCATCGCAAGAAGTCTATTTCTGCCGCCGCGGTATGAACGAATCTGAACAGACTGAACTGACGCCGACAAAGGGAAAAACATGAAAAGCCTGTTTTAATTACACTCCACTGTTTCAAACGGAACATATTGGTTTTCTGTTTCCCTCAGACTTCCTTGAAAACGAGTGTTGTTAATCTTTCACGGAGAGTTTCATGAACATATAAAGGTGAAAGAAAATCATGTGTTGCCATGTTTCCCGGTTGCCAGTATGTATTTTGCAGCGTTTACAAAAACATCCTCCTCCAAACAGCCAAGTTCCTATTAGTGTGTGCTCGCGGTCCCGGCCCTGACCTGCCTCTGACCACTCTCCGTGCGGCAGCAAACATTTTGTTGAGCAGGTTTTAAAGCAGCGGGATCTCGCGGCGCTCTGGGTCAAATGCAGCCGAGCGTCCGCCTCCTTATTCCTCCCTCCGGCGTTTGCAATGTCAAACACTGTTTACCAAAAGCAACAGTGAAAGGTTTGCAATAACAGAAGATGCCAGACGGGTGAGGGAGATGAAAAGACACCACCGGCGTTTATGCTGAGACTCAACATCAGAGCCAGAAGTATCCGACAGTTTTTACAAGGTAATGACAGGGCCTTAAAATGTCCAAACAGAAAATGTCCAGATATTTTCCCTGATCATTATCTGGAAATGATTGGATGAATAAAAGCTGCCACATTCATCGACTGAAAGTCCTTTCATCTGACCGACATCAGGGCCACAAACCGATGGCCAACACGGTGAAACATCAACTGGATGGATTTAAGAGGTTTTAACCTTTATTTAGACTTCAAAGCTTAATGCAGGTCTGTCAGAAAAATATTACGTTTTTGAAGCGATAATTGTGCAGAATTATTATATCTGCAGTAAAAACGGCCATCTCCGGTGACATGAGGAAGCTCGAGGGTCACCAAAAATTGGTTTGAGGGCCGCATTTGGCCCCCGGCCACACTTTGGGCACCACTGATTTAGAATAATGTCTTCACTTCTTGGACACCTAACGAGACAGTCATTTGACCCGAGTTTATATGAACTGGAGTAGAGGCGATGCTGACGTTGAATCCCGAGGCCAGAGCAGACACATGGTCCCTCCATGTCCTGGGTCTTCCCGGCGCCTTCTCCTAGGACATGCCTGGAACACCTCCCGAAGGCGACCAGGAGGCATCCGGAACAGATGCCCTAGCCACCTCAGCTGGCTCCTTTCGATGTGAAGGAGCAGCGACTCTACGCCGAGCTCCTCCCGGGTAACTGAGCTCCTCACCCGATCTCGGAGGGTGCTCCCAGCCGCCCTGCGAAGGAAACTCATTTCGGCCGCTTGTATCCGCGATCTTGTCCTTTCGGTCATTACCCAGATCTCATGACCATAGGTGAGGGTGGGATGACCATAGGTGAGGGTGGGATGACCATAGGTGAGGGTGGGAACGTAGATCGATCGGTAAATCGAGAGCTTTGCCTCAGACTCAGCTCCCTCTTCACCACAACAGTCCGATACAGCGACCGCATCACTGCTGACGCCGCACCGATCCGTCTATCGATCTCACGCTCCATCCGTCCCTCACTGAGAACACGACCCCGAGATACTTGAACTCCTCCACCTGAGGCAAGGACACCCCACCTTTTCCCACAGAGAACCATGGCCTTGGATTTGGAGGGGCTGATCATCATCCCGGCCGCTTCACACTCGGGTTGGGGGGGGGGGGGGTCTGACTTAAGGCCTATTCATACTCCACAAGACGCGAGAACTTTGTTCTTGTTCTTGAGGCAAACAGAACGAGAACAAAGTTCGTCTGGGCTCTGACGTTTCATTCCCCACAAGACGTGTTGCTGCGAACTGCCACGCCCCCTTTTTCAGCAGCCAAAACAATCAAGGAATTACAGAAATAAAACAAGTTCAAACTATTATCAAATGTATCAGTCACGGTATTGCAACCATTTTGAAGATTGACTTCATGTTTAGCACACGTCTCCCGCTGGTTTATTACGTTAGAAAACGTTAAAGCTAATTACCTCCGTTTCATTCAGTAAAATCATGTGGTTTGACGTCTGTGGCTCTCAGTCGTGCAGGCGTTGTCCATCCAAGAACCTTCACTGAACATGACGTTTCCCGGTGTGTGATGAAGGGTCTGCTTGGTACCCCTCGCCCAAAACGCTTCTCCCCAGGAATGTTTTGCCATGTGCGTGTCCTTGTGATCCTTCAGCGAAGTGTTTTACTGCCGCGAGCGTCTCCCGTTTTCCGCACCGGTGTTAGGAAGTAAACATTGGATTCTCGCTTCCTGGTTCCGCCAAATTAACCCCGCCCACTAAACATCCAGCCAAAGTTCTGCTGGACTGAGCTGCGAGAACAACATGACGTCACTTTCTTCTCGCAGCTCTGGGTGCGAGAAGAAAGTTCTCGCGTCTAGTGGAGAGTGAACAGGCCTTTACTGCCGGCGAGGAACCGAGCTCCTGCTGTGGTCATACAGGCAACAAACAGCCCTTAGCAGAGGGCCCCGGACCCCATACTGCTGGAGCACCCCCCACAGGGCCCCACGAGGGTAATCCCATTACAGAGATATTAACCACAAACCAAGTCCAATTTGATCCCTGTGGTGACTCTGTGTGGAGTTTGCACATTCTCCCAGTGTCCTGCTCCCTGTCTCTAAAATAAACATTAAACATAGAATCAGATTTATAGTAGTAAAAATGATACTATAGAAAGATGTGGATATGTACAGAATACTAGCACTATATCTCAGGTCAGGCGTCTATAGCACCAAATAGCATGAAGTAAAAACTAAGGCATTCTAGAAACATTGTCACCAACGGCACTTCACGGAGATGAAGTGTTGCTATAAATATCTCTGCCCAAACCTAATCCCATCAGATTGACCAAATCCCAGAGATGTACAGAACTCGACAAACACCACAGCACTAATCCTCAGCTAACAATCCAAGTGGACAAATGTCAAACAAAAGTATATCGGATCTTTATTACTTCATCGTGTTTCTCTCTCGTCGGGTTCGGCTTCTGTTCTTTCCCCAATCTGCTCACAGCTAAGGCGAGACACTGCAGGTGAACAGGTGAATTTAATTTAGAGATATCAATTAGAAACGTTTGCTGAACATTACTGATATGAACATGAGAAATAAAATGTATTGAAAGTTTTCTGTCATTTTCTGTTTTCATATAGAAACAGGGCATTATGTGCACCTCTCGACGAATGACGCAGTGTATTCACCGTCAACTGGTCTATGTTCTTCTTTCAGCACTGTGGTCCTACAAAGTAAATGATTGTCTGGGAAGGGGAAAATATATAAAAAATATATAAATCATACTAAAATGAGTGGCGTTTCCTAGTAGTTTACGTTGCACTCGGTTCAAAAGGACAATCACAACATGGTCACCAGAGCTGTGTTACTATGGCGACGCCCTATTTATTAAAGATCTTTTCAATCAATCAAACTTTATTTATAAAGCGCTTTTTATACCGAAAGGAATCACAAAGTGTCCCGGGTGTGACGGTGGAACGAGGAAAGTAAACCCGAAATGCAGGGCTGCAACAAAACTAAAACAAACCGGGGCTGGCATTGAAGAAACACAGGGGTATAAATACATGAGGAAACAGGGCACAGGTGAAACACGTCAGGGCGGGGCCGGCGATCAACACAAGGGAAGCAAAATCACAAGGACAGAACACACATGTCAAAATAAAAACACAGGGCTGGACCGAAGACAACGTATAAAACCAGGGAAACAAAAGAAAAATCATGACACAAAGTGCTTTACAGATAACATTTAAAACAATGTACATATATATATACACACATAATATACACACACATAATATACAATATATCATTAGGACTAAATAAATAGATGTGAGTTAAAAGCTAAACTAAAAAGGTGGGTCTTGAGCCTGCTCTTAAATACATGAACGTTCTCTGTGGTCCTGAGCTCCTCCTCAGGTCGTCCCAGAGGCGAGGGCCGTAATATTGGGCGACACGGTGGCACAGCGGTTAGCGCTCGTGCTTCACAGCTAGAAGGTCCGGGTTCGATTCCCACCTGGACGGGGCCTTTCTGTGTGGAGTCTGCATGTTCTCCCCGTGTCTGTGTAGGTTTCCTCCGGGTACTCCGGTTTCCCCTACCACTAAAAACATGTACAATAGGCCCAAGGACTGCAGGTGGA
Organism: Proterorhinus semilunaris; assembly: GCA_021464625.1. Lineage (NCBI taxonomy): Eukaryota > Metazoa > Chordata > Actinopteri > Gobiiformes > Gobiidae > Proterorhinus > Proterorhinus semilunaris. The sequence goes on along the minus strand of CM038355.1, from coordinate 21,125,081 downwards.
AATGAGCACAAGTGCTATAACCTGGTACAATGCATCTCTCCTTTCTGAGGCTAATGTAGATTGTACACTGTCCCTGTTCAAATAAATAAATAATATTGGAAAGACGCCTCGCCGTGAGTCTTTCTGTTGACTTTAGGAATAACCAGGAGACCCCTGCCCGAGGAGCGAAGGGGCCGTGAAGGTTCATAAGGTAAAAGCAGTTCTGGAAGATAAGAAGGACCAAGACCATTAAGACATTTAAAAACCATTAAAAGAACTTTAAAATCGATCCGGAAACACCGCGCCCTGTATCTCCTGCAGGCTGGACGTTGCGCCGTTTTCCCTCCTGCTGCTCCAAAACCATTTTCCGACGCTCTCGAGTCTTTCCCGGGAAACAAAATAACCATCTGCCTCTGTTGGATCGCCCGGTGTGGAGTGATTTTGATCATGATTTCAGCTTTGTAGGTTTATGTGACACTTGTACAGCAGTAATTTGGCAGAAGAGGCAAAGCCGTTGTTGCCGCGTCACACGGCCCTGGTTCCTCCGTGTGACTGGACTGAAGCCGGATACGGAATCTGTCGGTGTTTTCTCTGGCCCTCAAAGAACAGCGTGAGATCGAGCCTCTCCTCCTCCACTCAAAGGCGCCGCGTTCTAAAGGGAATCCCTGTGACATTCTCAAAGGCTGTCTGTAGAAAACGTCTTAAAGTGAGCCGTGTCAACAGCGCCCTGGGAAACGAGAGCGGCGCCTCCAGTCGTGGATGTCGGCGCGGTCTGGAGCTGCACGTTTGTGTTGTACCAGAGTTATTATTTCCCTCCCCCCAGACGAGGCTTGAAAGGACGGGCCGCTGTTATTGCCTGGTGCTCTGCTTGTTTGTTTGTTCCCTTGCGTTGACGTTCGACCACGTGACTCTTCAAGGCGGTCTCACATCCGCCGCAAAGTTTTCATAAAAAGAAGGAAGTGAGTGGTTTGGCAGTTTCTGAATCTTTCAGTCCCTTTCCAAAACCAATCCCTCATCCCGTCTCCATCCCACGTCCACCACTTCTTCAGTGAGCGCAGCTTCGGAGGTTCAGACACGCGGCAAAAAGTTCCATGTATTGTTGTTCAGTGAGGCTCGGATTGGAGTTATGTTCATGTCTGTTTCTGTCAAGAGCCTGGCTGCTGAGCTTTCCTATTGAGGCCACAGTAAAGGGCATTGCAGTGATCTAATCTAACAAAGATGAGGGTGTGACTAACTGTTTCAAGGTCAGCACGGGAGGCGAAATGCTTGATTTTTGCTTCTGATTTGGACACGATTGTGCTGCTTTAGTGATCTGCGGAGTCAAAGGTCTAAGGTCTAAGTTGTGTGAGAAGGGCTTAACACTTAATAGAGCTTAGTTTATTCTACCATTTGGTTGGTAGAGCAGGTCGTCTCATGAATGGAAGGTCGGGGGTTTGCGTCCCAGCTCTTGAAGATGCACACTGTCGTTGTGCCCTTGGGAAAGACACTTCACCCTCCTCGCCTCCAGTGTCTGCGTACATTGGTGTATGAATGAGAGAGTGAATGGGTGAGTAGTGAGTTGCTGTAAAGCGCTTTGGGCCTGATGAAGGTAGAAAAGTGCTAAGTATAAAAGGGACCATTTTCCCGTACCTGTCCCCTGTTTTTCAGTGCAGTCCCTCCGAGCGTGTGCTGCTGTCAGATCACGCTGAGCTGCTGCTCAGAGCGGGAGTAGCTGACCGCGGGGCGGGTCTGTCGAGTGCATTTAGGCACAGCGTAGCTGAAGCAAAAAGGTGGATGTTGTGTTTCACAGCGGCTGTGGCGGCTCGGCATTAATATGCCATTTAACAAAGCCAACAGCACCGAAAACAGATCGATGAAGAGAGGCCGAGGTGTGCAATCATGAACAGCTGCTGCTCAAGCCATAAAACCAGACAAATGCCCAAAAGGACACGCTTTCTTCATCCGGACATAGGGCTCAAAAACCAATGCTTCTGTCCCCGTACCGCAGCCACTCAAACTCTTTGAGACAGTCCTTGTTAAAACGATAGACTTTGGCCTTTTTACTGGTGGCTCACTAATGCCTTCAGTGCTGCGCTCTTGTGCCGAATTTGCTTTGAGTGGAGAACGGCCACAAAAAAAATAAAAAATCTCCGACAAGATGCTAGTTCCTGGCTTACAGGTCACAATTTGGAGCCCTGCTGTATAGTGTGCTGCGTTAATAAGCCAGAGTGTAGAATGGGCCAGTTGAAAGTGGGTGGTAGCTTGCCATGGTTATCCATGATAGAAGCAGTGGCGTGAGTTGGACCAAACGGAAAAAGTTCAGTTTTGGATTCATTCAGCTGAAGAAAGTTTTGAGACATCCAGGGCTTAATGAGGGGGAGAGACAGCTGAGTGTCTGATATGACCAAGAGGGAACCGGTATATTGAGAATAAGACAGGGGCCAGAACAGAGCCCTGGGGCACACCGCACACAATGGAGGCAGAAGAAGTGGAGGATTCAGTACAAAAAAGGACCTTAAAAGTTACCTCCCGATCCATAAATTTACAGTTGAAGGAAGATATTCTAGTCTTTTGTACATAACTAACCACCAGGGATAAAACCTGAGACATAAGACAGTTTTATTAACACAACTGTGCATGAAGTGCTTAGTGATCTTTTGGGTCTATCAATCACAAACATGCGTCTCACTGATCTGCGGATGTTGTTATGTACTCCACGTCGGTGACATTTCGTCGAAAGACTTCCACTGAATGAGTAGCTACGTCGCTGTCTGCCTGAAGGATTGACCCCGTACTGTTTCGGCATTAACAAGCTCCCCCAGACTTTACAACACGCTCGAGGCTTTGTCCTCTCTTTTAAATATCAGCACATTCTTCCTCGTGACGCTCCGGCCCCCTGTGGACAGAGGCTGGACGCTCTCAGGCAGGAGGGGGAAACTTTGCTCTATCGTGGGCGGATTATAGACGGGGGGGCCGAGCTTCCCCATTGTTTTGTACAAATGGTGATGCTGGTCGACATATTTACTACACGGGGGGGGGGGGTTTATTTATTGTATTGTATATTTTAGTGTTGTGTATGACGTATGGGTTAATTGGACATGCATCTATCTATCTATCTATCTATCTTTATGCAATATTATTTCTCAAAATGTTTGTGAAGGCTTTCATTCATCCAGTAAGCGAAGAAAAACCTGATTGGCCAGTCGCAGCCAATGATAAGTGGAGCTCGAACCATGACGTCACCTCATCAAAACAATGCCGTCATAAACTAATCCAGTCCAACCTAACGGTAAACCTGACCCTAATCCTCCCCCTAAGGATAGTGACGTTTCATGTTTTACATCGGCTGCTCAAAGGTTCATTATGGAACTTTTTATGCGGAAAAACAAACTAGATATTTGTGTCTAATTTACAGTTTTGAGACGAGTGGTCAGCATGACACTTTTACTTTAAATCACTGTAGCCTCTACAACGCTCCAGGAGCCATTGTTTTGTAGGTTTTCTGGTGAGAAAAACCAGAAACTCCAAAAACAATTGATCCTGGAGTAAATACTCACTAAAATTATGTTTTTTTTTCATGCAACTGAATAAACATATTGCCAGGTAAGATTTGTTCGGTGGGAATATTTATTTTTTGGTTAGTTTCAGAAGCCCCTTATGAGAAACCAACAGACCTCGGTTAGAACCATGAGGCCGTCCTTCTGTGGAACCACCACCTGCAGGGGGCGCCATAGGAGCTGGTGCAGCTCCAACAGCTGCTCCCACGACCCGGCAACGGACAAGTGGAAGAAGATGGATGGATATTTTGTTTTAAGTGGGACAATGTACATTAAGGAACATTAGTAAATGTAAATGTACCCGAATTAGCCAAAAGGCTAGTTTTCACCGGTAGTCCCCCGTCAGATCTCATCAGGCAAAAATTGGATCTGCCTTGTTTTATGGGCTGCATTTTAAAAACAACATAGTTCACCAAAGTGCATTATAAACGAAGTTGGATTGGAAAGCTCAATAAATCAGGCAGGAATTAAATAGTAAATAATAGCCCTAAAAAAAAAAATTCAAGACTGAAAGGACTCCAACTTTTTATACCCGGCAAGCTCAACAAAAATGTCGGAGAGCTACTTATGCTTCAAAGATCCTGTACCGGATTTTGTTTAAACAAACAATAAAAGAAGAAGCCGCAAAATTATAACAGTAATTGTGGTCCAAACTCATTCCTGACTTTCCGAACACATTAGTAACTTCCCAATCCTTCACAGGGACGAGTTTATCGGCACATTTCACAACTTGCAGGGTCACTTTCACAGAAATGCTAGAAAACTCGCTCGCAAATTCATAAAATGTTATTATATTACTAGAAATAAACCGGGTATAGTTCCTTTCAGTGAAGTTCACCCAGGAAAAGGAGATCCCTGTACTCGAGTGGAGATGATGTCGCCACAATGTGAGGAAGATGCATTTGATAAAATGGCCTTTAAAGTCACAATTCCTCAAATAAATCATGAACAAATGTCGAGTCCGTGCAATGATTAATCACCTTATTGTTGATCTGTTTCCAAGTGGAATGGAACACAGACGGGATGTTGGAGGATATGGCATTAATTCCGCCTCGTCTCGTTGTGATATTGAGCCGTGATATTAGAAACAAACCAGGAAGATGCCGCAGTATTTCAGAGGAGCCGTTCCAGCGCGGTCCGCCACAAATCAGAGCGGCCCGGGACTTTAATTACCGTTATGTGAGTTCGCATAATGTTAAAGACCTAAAACCTTGTCACTGGAGCAATTAGTGCGGGACAAAAGCACCGGAGAGGCTTCAGGCAGTGTCTGAGCAAACACAAAACCCACAAATACAGAAGGTGGAACTCCAAACGTGCTGTGGCTGAGGGAGACGCCGCGGAGCCAGAGGGTCGGTGGTTCGGTTTATATGGATCAGTGTTGGGGAGAATCCTTTACAGAATACGGAATACTTGCCATAAAATGTATTTCGTGACGTATTCCGTGACTTGAGAGTATTGTATTCTGAGTACTTAGAATACTTTCCTGTTGATAAATACTGCATATGATTCAGACGACGTTTAGGCTCATGTTATGAATTTATTCACCAGAGATTTAGAATGAAAAAAAAATGATTTGATATTTTCTTTCTTTTTTAATGTAATGATTATGATTTTTTTTTTTTTTTTTTCAGGAACAACACTTTGTTACATTTTGTATTAATGCACTTTTCAATCTTAACACTTTAATAAATGAACTACAATTAGTTCACAATAACTGTAATCAGATACGGTCACTCTCAGAGGTGGCTAATTTAATTAGATGTACTGTTTGTTTTTATTGGGCCCGTACTGGCACTTTCTCTGCAAATGAAGTTCCTAACAGATAAATAAAGTGAATTATATATCTGTATTCTGTATTCATTGACATGGCTAGCTTTGCAATGCCTCATGGTCAGTCTCTCCTCCAAATTACAAATAAATATTCTCAAACTCCTTATATGTCGCTGGTTCGTTCAAACACATGTGCCTCACGTGATCAGCTGGTGCTTTTTTTTGCAGGCGTTTCAACTTATACAGTCCTTTTCTACCTTTATTAGGCCCAAAGCGCTTCACGGTAAGGAACCAGTCACCCATTCACTCTCTCAATCATACACAAACACTGGAGCCAAGTGTCTTGCCCAAGGACACATCGACAACGACAATGTGATTTTGCGGGAGTTGGGATTCGAACCTGCCACCTTCCGATCACGAGACGACCCGCTCGACCAACTGCGCCTCCGTCACTTAACAAAGCAGAAGAACCTTGAAATGTTTATGTTGGTGTTTGAGCCCGGCCTCAGTATCAGTCCTTTCACCCGTGGCTTGGCCTCGGTCTGGGACGTTGACATGGGACAGGGAAGATCACGGCCCAGCTGCTCTCCTGTGTTCTATGGAGGATAACATTATTAACTGGTCTTCAACATTATCCAGACATCCGCAGCAGGTAGTGGCCTTCTCAGTCCATTCTGCAAAGCACCAAGATCTGTCCCAAGACCTCCCGAGACATCCATCTGCCGTAATCCTTCCTCGTAACGAGAAAAAAGGTCCTTAATCAGTTCTTCACTTTTCGCTACTTTCCGTTGTAATTCCATCACTGCTTCAAAACGTTCTTCGATTTCGATTGACAGCAGCGGGGTCTCCCTTTTTTAGCTACCAATTTGCCAACTTTATGATAAACCAGGACACCTCCCGCAGTTAGCAGGTACCCTGTTACCATAAGCCCAAAAAGATAAATATCTTTGATATCTTCCAAAGAGAGGAGGGCCAGACATACGACCTTCCACTTATTCCAAGAGCCGACTGGAAACATTCCCTGTGGACAAGAAGGCCCCCCCGCAGCTCCATTTCTTTGTGAAAAAATCTTGTCAAGTGTGTTGAAAGACCAACCGATCAATTTCATGGTTAGCCGGTTTAGGAGCACAGCGGGCAGGGAGTCCAGAGAAAATGAAGATAAGTCAGACAAGACACCGGCAGCAGCGGAGAAAACCGGGGCAGGATCGCTCTCGACAGAACAGGCAGGAAACACACTGCATTAAGACATGAATATAAATGTGAAAGTATTGCAGGATTACAGTGATTGGACAAAGTAACGGAATACGTTACAACATACATTTTAAGTCGAGCATTGGGTGTTCTGTAACTAAATACCAGCTGCCCAACACTGACCTGGCGTCTCGTGGCAGCTCCGGTGTATGTCCGTGTGAGTGCGGAGAGCGGATAATACGAGCTCCAGTCAGTGAGCCGCAGCAAACATGAGGTCACAGGTTCTTTGTGATGAGAGTCGGCAGCAAACAGAAGCGACGACGAGTGATTATAGAGTGAGTTATATAAACATTGGGTCTGGTCAAAATATAGAGATGAGGGTCTTTCATTTACATTTCTGTCGTCTCATAGTGCTCAATGTTTCCTTACTATCAATGGTATAATTTGTCTTTTACCATTATTGGTATAATTCAGCCTGGTAGACAAACTTCAGCATCATCAACCTCCAGCCAATGATCTCTCCTGAAAGGTCCACACCTCCACATCAGCATCAGAGCCGCACCTCCATAGCAGCCAATCATCACCATCGGTCCCGCTTTTAAGCCCCAGCAATCATGATCAGTTCGCTTCCCAGCTGTGCTGCGACCCGCCTCCACCCCATCTCCCCCTCTTCCGTCCACGGCTTCAACCCGCGCATTCTCCACGGATCTCCTAGACCACCACCAGTGTCCAGGCTCCGGGGAAGACATCCCTAACTCTAAGCTGTTTACCTACACTGACTTATATCCACGTATTAATCTCTGAATGGGGAACTGGGGGTGGGATTAAATACATGATCTTCTTCCCACTCCCTTTCAGGTAGAAATGGACCGTCATGTTTACATACTGTATATTCTTTGTTTTTGTTGCACAAATGACTTAGCTATATTTTGTCTACCTTGTACTTTTTGTGCCATTGCCTGAAATAAATGTATAAATGAAATGAAAATGATTGAATTCTATCAGACTAAAAAGGGGATGAAAGTAAATAAGAGTCGAAGAGAGTCCTGATGATCTTGAAAATAAAACACAGTAAAAGAGTTTTGGTCCACTTTCTAAACACTGTCTGTTTTGCTTCTTTATGGGGCCGAGTTAAAATCTCCATAGACTGAAGAGTTTGAAAGAACATAAGCAGCCGGTCTGGCCTCTGGTAACTCATTGAAAAACACATATTTTGAAATCGAAAGGCAAAAGGTTGAAAAAGCATTTTTGCCATATTTTCTTCAGCGTTTGTAACACATCTGCGCTGAGCTGATTCGCCTCCATTATGCCTTAAAACTCTTAATATTGTAATGTTTATAACAGTGAGCAGTGTCGTGTTACTACAGTTGCCCTTGGCGTAAACCAACAGGAGCCAAGAAGCTGCAGTTGGAGCGTCAGGAGCTCGTGCAGAAGCCGATTTACATGTCACATGTTTTATTCATGGATAACCTTTGGGAGCGGATCCATGCTCCTTCTTATATTTAAATACCAGCTAAAACATGTGGACATTGCTCTCCCTCAGGCAGACGCACAGCCCCAGGACATGCTCGGTGATGGTATATTGAAGAATATTATTACTTTTGTACCCGCCCACCCACCGCCTGTCTGACCTGCCTGACAAAAACACTGGATGTAAAAATGAGTTTCGTCTTCCCTGGAGAGTTCTTATTTTTCACTCAAACTTTGCTGTAAATACTGCTAAAGTGGCGCTAGCCTACAGTTAGCTTTGCCCGTTAGCCTATTAGCTTCTTCTGATTGTGATAAACCAAATACTGTTTTGCAAAATGTTCAACAAACCAAAATGTGTAGACAGAATAAAGTCAGGACTTACCTGTACCATGTCATGAACCTCCGAAATGAGAGCCAAAAGTGATTTTGTGGACAACTGAGAGCAGCGAAGGAGATGTTTTCCATTAGTGTGTATTGGGGCAGCCGATCAGCGTCGGTGCTTTTCAAGTTTCTGATTAGCCTACTCTGTATTTGATGAAAGTTGGCCTCATATTCACAGAAAAAGATCAAAATAAGGAAATGGAAAAAAGCCGAGCTCTAATGAAACATATGATGCGAAGCCAGTCCCGGCGCCAGCTCAGTACAGAAGGGGGGGCGGCTGAAAACCAAGGGGGGGCGATGACGTTAAGGTCAGCACACCCTACACGATTTTTATGCCCGATTTTGATACAATTCTCAGTCGCGCCGAGTCTTCCCGAGTCGTGTTTATATTCAAAGGCCGTCACACAGAGTCGTGTCTTGTAGTGTGGGGGGGGGGGGGGGGTCACGACTGGACTGGCGTTTGAATCGTGTCGTGTGGGCGGCAGTCTGACGCAACTGGACTACAGTCCAGGAAATCAAACATGTTTGATTTTTAAGCCTGATTTTGGACGCACAGGAGAAACATGGGTGATTTTACCCAAAGTGAACACACAGAAAACAGCGGCCAATGACGGAGTGAAATAAAGACAGAAAAACACTGCTCCCTCGCAGAGCCGTGGGAAGACATTTTCGTTAGGGGGTGCTGAGGGACAAAATGTACCCAAAAAATGCTTTTGCATATTTACTATTTATCAATATTGCTTGCAGTTCGCAAACTATCCACCAGGGAGTGCTGTAGCGCCCTCATCAACCTGGGTTCCCAAGGCCTTGCTTCCTCGTCATTTCTGTCAAAATAGCGGCACAAACACGTAATTTCCTGGCCACAGCGATTCCCACACGAAAAAGCACAACTTTATATCACCAAACGTCCACGAGAACCACCTTTTCAAGCCACATTTCAACCGCGAACAGAGTTTAGCGGCACTTACTGAGTTTGGAGACGAACTGTTCAGCTTCACCTCGCCTCTCTCCGCTGTCTCCTCTTCCTCCTCCATCTTGGAGCGTGTCTCATTTTCTTATTAAATCCGCTGAAATACGTCCCGCTTCTTCGTGTCGTCGACTTTCATCTCCATTTGACAGAACTATAGCCAAGTTGGAGGCTTCGTAGCAGTAGGAGCCTTGCACTGCGATGTTGTGACACTGTTGACACCCCTGACCAATTAGGGACACGCATGTTTTCGCACGCTCACAAACACAGGCCTATCTTTGCGGATTTGGAGTCAGTTTTTGAAACCAGAGGAGAAATGAAGCGGTAGAGACACAGAGGTGCTGTTTGTGTCGTGTGTGCATAGTCTGGGAAAACTGCACACAGGCTGCAGGGACGCCGATGGTGTCGTTTGTCGCTTTTCAGCCATTTGCGAATGTCCATTTTGAACAGAAAGTATAGCTGCTGGCTACAGGCTACCCCTTTGGCGGGAAGATGCACTGATGACATAGTAAGGAGGTGCGTGATGGGTTCAAGGACCACTGGAAACTCTGAATTTGAATTTCCAAAACTGTTCATTAGAGTCAGTGCGGTTTCTTCCAAGTTTTGGGTTGTTTTGAACACATCACAGACTGAAAACAATATATGAATGTCCGCCCCTGGATCTCACGAATGATCGGTGCCTCTGTGGCTCTTCACAGGATCAAGTTGAACATTTCAGCCCTTGGTCTCTGACTAGTTGGCCACCCCTGAAATAGAGTGTGTCTTTTTTATTTGTAAAAAGGGTAGACAGAATAATGTATAGCTTCAGCCTCTTTGGTCTTATTTTACTGAATAATGGTCTTTGGACAGTTTCCTTTTCGAACTAAACTATAGTAAACTCAAGTTGGCCGTGCAATGTATCTCTATCTCTTCTATTTTCCATCCTTCCTACTTTCCTATCTATATCTCTCTGTTCGTCTCTCAGTGTGTAATTCCCCTAATTGCATTAAACCGTGGAAAATCCCTCATGTCACAGTATTCAAACACATACTGTAGTCCTAACATGGCGTGCCCTGAGTCGTATAGAAGAGCGTTAATCCACTTTGCCCCATCCTTTCACTCTCGACACCTGAGAAGGTTCATTCCAAAACAGAGGCTCCTTCTCTGCAAAACAGACGACATGCTTTCGACATGTCGCTCCGTAATGACTCTCCAGCGACAGCAGCAAACATCTGCCTCCGTGTGTCGACGCCGCGCGGCTATAATTAGATGAAAATAAATGACTGAGCCTCGGTTTGGTTCAGGGAAGATTGAGAAGTATAAGAGTTATTAGTGACATGATAGTTGGCGCGATGGAAAACAAGGACTTATTATTAATAACAGCTCCGGTCTCTGTCACCGAGGTGGAAAACAAACGCGGAATTGTTGCATCTTGGTTTTTATCATTATGCAAACAACGACTACGGAAAGACAACGAGCTCGTCAACGCGACACAAAAGGGCGGAAGGAGAAATGATTCCCCCACTCCGGGACGTTCCTGTCAGTAATGGATTGTTTCATATGACCCGCAAATGAATAACTCTCGTTTCTTTAGCGTCCCGAAGAGAAAAGTGGAAAAAGGGTGTTTGCGAACATTGTGGTCGTTTGTGGTCGTTTGTCATCTTCAGAAGCTGAATGTGAGACTGGGCCTTCTCTGCTGGCACTGGCCACATAATGAAAAAAAAAGTGTACATTGTCTTAATAGTATAATATACTATTAAGACAATGTACACTATTTGTTTTAAATATATTATTCAATTTGTAAGGCCAAATTAAGTAGATTTATTAATCACGGGTATTTGGCGCCCCTTCCTCATGAAGAGCTTCGATAGCAACGCAGCGAGAAACAGCAGGACTCAGATGCTGGGTTTGGCCCCTGACAGGAGAAGGGTTTGGCTCCAGACAGGAGAAGGGTTTGGCCCCTGACAGGAGAAGGGTTTGGCCCCTGACAGGAGAAGGGTTTGAACCCAGACAGAAGGGTTTGGCCCCAGACAGGAGAAGGGTTTGGCCCCTGACAGGAGAAGGGTTTGGCCCCTGACAGGAGAAGGGTTTGGCCCCTGACAGGAGAAGGGTTTGGCTCCAGACAGGAGAAGGGTTTGGCCCCAGACAGGAGAAGGGTTTGGCCCCAGACAGAAGGGTTTGGCCCTGGACAGGAGAAGGGTTTGGCCCTGGACAGGAGAAGGGTTTGGCCCCAGACAGAAGGGTTTGGCCCCTGACAGGAGAAGGGTTTGGCCCCGGACAGGAGAAGGGTTTGGCCCCAGACAGAAGGGTTTGGCCCCAGACAGAAGGGTTTGGCCCCAGACAGAAGGGTTTGGCCCCTGACAGAAGGGTTTGGCCCCTGACAGGAGAAGGGTTTGGCCCCTGACAGGAGAAGGGTTTGGCCCCTGACAGGAGAAGGGTTTGGCCCCAGACAGAAGGGTTTGGCCCCTGACAGGAGAAGTGTTTGGCCCCGGACAGGAGAAGGGTTTGGCCCCGGACAGAAGGGTTTGGCCCCGGACAGGAGAAGGGTTTGGCCCCTGACAGGAGAAGGGTTTGGCCCCGGACAGAAGGGTTTGGCCCCGGACAGGAGAAGGGTCTGCTTTTAAGAGCCACGGTTATGCGAAATGTGCTTTTAATGTCTTTCAGATTGATGCTCGGGCTCTCTGCATCAAGAATAGTGTTTTTTTTATCTTCACAAATTAGGGTTACATTTGAGTGATATTTCTCATCTTCATCCAACTCTGATCTTGAATTGGGGATTCATGCTTTTATCTCCTCTCGTTTTGATTATTGACGCAGCAAGGTTTTTAACAGGATCTTGCAGGCGGACTCACATTTCTCCCGTTTTTACACTCCGCACGGGCTCCCCATCAAAAGTTTCGACTGGAATAGTGTCTGATCTGCCGGGCCAGAAGATAACAATCCAGCAGATTTTTAATATTTTAATGATGCTAGTCTTTGTGCCGTTGTTAGAAATCCTGACTGGTCACAAGTATTACGGGAAGTCCCGATCTAGCTCTGGAGGTTTTTACAAATCTACTAATGCCAATTGTGGACAAACCTTCCCCCGTTAAGACGAATGACAGTGATAAATATTGCCTCTCCGTGGTTAGACGCTGAACTTAAAGAATATATGAGGGAAAGAGAGAACTTGAAGTCAGAGGATAATGTATTATGGGAAAGGCAATTAAGACATGTTGTTACAAATTAAACAGAACAAAAAAAAGAGGATCTATTATGAATATAAATTTGAGGAAGTAAAATCAGACAAGAATAAATTATGGAATACATTAAACCAATTTAGCTAAATCTGTACCAACATTTTTAGATGTTTTTAGGTGTCATTTTTTTAACCAAACCTGCTGATTATTTAGGAGAATATTTTACAAAGATAGTTCGGAAAGACATGATTCCACAGTCAAATCCTGATTTATCTATGAAAGCAGTACTAAGTAACTCACGCCCCTAGAGGCCATAAGCGCCACTGCAGGTGTCGTAGCATGTTGCGTTTTTTTACTCATTAATTCTCCGTGAGAGTAAATCCTACGCTGACAGAAAAGACAAAGGGACAGAGGGATGTTGTTCATCCAGTTACACAATGGAGATCATTATTTTCACTCAAACTTGGCTGTAAATACTGTTTAAGTGGCGCTAGCCCGCAGTTAGCTTCGCTCGTTAGCATGTTAGCTTCTTCTTCGTGATCCCATTAGTGTGTATTGGTGACTCCGACCCGGAGGCAGCCAAGTTGCAAGTGTGGTTTTCTGGCCAGAGACACCAGGGGGAGATGAAAGACCCTCCAATCATCCCATTAACACTTGTATGACCCCCAGAGGGATGACGGAGAGGATTTATTAAGGGAAACAAGTTACTTAGTTCTGCTTTAAGATATATGGACATTTAAGTTTGACAGTAAGTCTGACTACAGTAGAAAACACTAAAGTCACTGAAAGATTAAAAAAAGATGGTTGCGTATGTGATTACTATGCCAATATGTTTTATTATTGATTTAAGTTTAGAAAAATGCGCTTTTCCTGCCAACTGGAAAAAAGCTGAAATTGTGCCTCAGTATTAGTATCAGTAGTAGCCAAGTATTCTGCCAAATTTGAGTAAGATTACGGAGTTTATGTTTATGATCAAGGGCTGCAGAACCCATTATCAAGTTGAGTGAGGGACCTCTCCTCAGACATGTTTTGGTGTATTATTCATCAGAGGTGCCTTTTAAGCGGCGGAAGTGATTATGCTCTTCTATTTTTTGTAACTATACAAAATATTCAAACACTTGAATAGATAGATAGATAGACAGATAGATACTTTATTAATCCCAGCGAGGGGAAATTCAGTTGTCCTTCAGTAGCAAATAGCGGATAAAAAGACAATACTTATAAATATAATAAAAAGTACTTGCCGGAAGTTAAACCCCCACACATTTACATCAGCAATGATCATTATAAAATGGAATTGCAGCAGGGATGAAGGATCTCCAGAAGCGCTCAGTCCTGCTGTATACGGAGAGGAAAGGATCCGATCTATTGCTCCTCTGAGCAGACAGAGTCCCATGCAGAAGGTGCCTGGAGTTACTGAGGAGGGCCAGTGACCCCCCGACCACTGACCCCGCCCTCTTAACCAGCTTGTCCAGCCTGTTACGGTTTTTGACAGATATGTTGTTTCCCCAGCAAATGGCAGCATAAAAAAGAACAGCAGAACAACAGAATGATAAAAGATAGACAACATTTGATCACACACATCAGAGGACGTCAGCCTCCTCAGAAAAAAAAGAGCCTAGTCTGACCCTTTTTGTAGAGAGACTCTGTGTTGATGTTCCATTCCAATTCCAGTCCAAAAATGAGGTGGAGGTTTGGACTTACCGGAGCGACTCGGAACGGGAGCCGCCATCTTGAAATCTCGGGCAAGACATCGCGAACAATCGCTCACAAACAAGTTATTTTGACTTTACAACTTTAGGGCTTAAGTGGCGCCGCTGTTTACTCGTCTGTGGAAAAGCCCTCGTCTGTTTCCAGCGATGCACGAACCTGTCGTCCTCCCGGAGCCTCCAGGTAAACTTAATCTGTCGGATATGTGTGCTGTTGTTATTGTGTCCCTGTCATCGCTCTAATGAGACGTCTGAGTTTGTTCTGCCGTATGAAACTCTGCAAAAGCGCGGTTTTAAACGTGTTCATGAACGGTGAACGTCAGAGAAGTTGATTGAAGAAGTGATCTAATAATGTGGATAATTTGTAATGAACTTTTAAAGAGACATAAATGGGTCTCTTTAAATTATTTTTAATACTCTTTAATGTTTTTACACCAGTACAAATAAAGCACGCGCTGTCACATAACACGCTTGTATCCCGCACGCCTCGGTCTGAGTCCTCGCATTGTCCTGTATCTGGGATCGCACACATTACTGGAGCAACAACAGAATGGCCTGAAAGGTTTTGTAAGCCGCGATGACAATGTGTACAAATGCTGCCTTTTGGTCGGGGCTATGGAATTATTCAGAGGCGCCACAAGGTGACTCGGAAAGAAGCAGCTAAAATACGAACTGTAGGTAAGCTAGGCAAGTTTATTTGTAGAGCACAATTCATACACAAGGCAATTCAAAGTGCTTCACAGTTGCATAAAATTACAAGAAAACAGATCAAATCAATCATTAAAACATCAACATGAAAATTAATCAATTACAGTAAAAGGCAAGAGTGCAGATAAAATACTTTCAGTTTTCATCTGCTCGGGTAAAAAGAGCCGTTTTCAGCCTGGATTTGAACATTGTCAGAGTTGAGGCCTGTCTCACATCCTCATGAAGACTGTTCCAGATTGTAGCTGCATGAAACTGAAACGCAGCCTCACCGTGTTTAGTCCTGACTCTGGGAACCACCAGGAGACCCCTCTCTGAAGTTCTCAGGGCCCGAGATGGTTCATACGGCTCTAACATGTCAGAGATGGACTTTGGTGCTAAACCATGAAAAGACCTGTAGCTACAGGCCAATGTTATGCTAACACCAGCTAATGTTGTGCTAACAGCAGCTAATGTTGTGCTAACAGCAGCTAAATGCTATTGTCAGACAAATCAACAGCAGTATGAAATATTAAATCCGTGTGACCTGCATGTTAACTGTGAGGGCTGTCCTCTCTCGTTTGCCGGTCAGATGCCAGCGTCTGTTCATATCGCGGGTCAGCGCTTTGTCCACAGCCCAAGGTCAGTGTGCCTTGGTCAGACCGCTCGCCCAACCGGGTTGAGAGTGGAAACACCCCTTTGTTGAACCCGGAGGGAGAACGTTGTTTTTCTTCAACAAAGGTTCATACTGTCTTCTTCTGTGTTTATAAAAGAACAGTCTTTAACAGCTACGGAAGAATACTTGTAGACCGTCTTCAATCATTAGAGCATTTTCTAACCAACAAAGTGTGAGATCAAGATGTGTTTGAGATTATTATCTGCCTGCAAAAAGCATAAATACAGGGCTGAGTGGGAACAGGCTGCTGTGTTAGAAATGGTAGCTCTGCACCTCGAGGCGTGTTGTTGGTGTGAGCTGTCAGGATCTGTGCCAGGCGGCTGACACACACCGCGGAGATCCCCGTCTTCTGTCAGTTATATCTGTATTTACCTTCACGTCTGACGTCCCCCCGGCCGCGAGGCCTCTCTTCTCTGACGGGGCGGCGAGCGCGGATGACACCTCCATCCAAAAGCGTGTGGCAGCTCTCCCACGTGCCACAGGGGGGCGCTGTCAGGGAGCCACCGGGCGTCGGCGACACGCGCATCTGCCCGGGAACGCTCGTTTGTTTGGCTGACACTGACTGGCTCCGACGCCCCACGGCTCTGCGTTCCTTGGTACCGGCTGTTCGCGGTTGGCGGGTGCTGCGCGCGGCGAGAACGTTTAAAGTGAATCCCCCGGAGAGCGCGTTCCTCAGCTTTACCTGCCGCTTTGTCAGATCCGACTGCGGCTTCTCCGAAAACACACACCCTGATCAAAGACCGGGTTGTTAAGTCTCTCAGAGTATCTCACATATTTACACAAACACTTCATTATTGACGAGTACAGAGGCCCGGCAGATGTTTTACCGCCTCATTAGGGGAGTCGTCTGTGCTCGCCTCATCCGCCTAAAAGGAGACAAATCCGGCACAATCTGCTTTTTAACATGTTACAATAATGGGCCACATCAGAAACCAAAGTTCTAGACTTCATTACTTACAGATACTACTGATCAAACAATACTCCAGTGAAGGTAAAAGTTGCTCTGTCAATGTATTACTTTAAGTGCATATGTTTTTTGCACTACCCTTTGCACTACCCTTTGCACTAGCCTAAATTAGTACAATGTAATGTGCCTTAATGATGGCTATGCTTACATGGTCAGAAAAATCAGTTAACTCTGGGTTCTACTTGTGCCAGTGCAGATTTGGATTTTTAGAGCAACGGAAAAATCTCCCCGCCCCTTCCTTCAGTCCGGCCCGGCTGCAGAACCAGGGGGAGAATAATAGTGGATAAAGTGGATAAAGCACAGGTTTAGTAACTAAAAGGTCTGGGGTTCAAACTCAGTCCCGATTATTATTATTATTATTATAATGGCTGACTGAGGCCAGAGCGCCATCAGGGCTGACGAAGGGGCTCGAAGAAGCGCTCGCCTCCCCTCAAACACACGCGAACACACTCCTCTCGTCCCGACCGTTTCATGCACGTTTCACATGTGTCCGAAAAATGAACACTGTGTTGGACAGCAGTGTGCGGAGCGGAGCAAAATCACCTTTTTCAACAGCGTATGATGTGAAATATTAAATCTGTATGACCTGCATGTTAATAGTGAGGGCTGTCCTCTCTCTTGTTTGCCGAGTTCAGTTACGCTTTAGCCACAGCCAGAAGTCGCTCCCAAAAGTTAGGCTTGGTCAGACCGGATTAGTCATGGCCTGGGTTGTCAGTGGAGACGCTCGCCTACATGGTGGACCAGGCGGTGGGCTGGGTCGGGCCTGTCAGTGGAAACACCCCATATAGCAAGTGAATTTCTCCATTGTGATATCAATGAAGGCTTGTCTTATCTCAAGGCCAATCGTATGAGAGACCAACGGGCCCAGCTACGTCACCTGAGAATCCTGAGGCCGTCGTTCCGTGGCCCCACCACCTGCAGGAGCCTAAGGGGGCTGGTGCAATGTGATTTGAGAAGCTTAGATGACAGAGCAACGGGGCAAGTGGAAGAAGATGGATGGATGGTTGTGTAGAGCCCAACCTTGACTTGCATATTTACGATCTGGGAGGTTCCGCATAGTCGCCCACTGCTATTACACCCATGACTCTGGGTCAAATTGAGAAGAGATAAAATAAAGTCTACTGTACGCCTGGTTCCACATGTTCGGATCTCATCTGCCTCCACTCGCTCCACGTTCATGAATCTGGCCTTTTGATGAAATGTGTGCTTTTACCTTCATTATCCCTGGAGCACTTCCTTAATCTAACTGATGATCTGGCGAATGCAGCCGTGGACCCGTCCTGGGGTCAGCGCTGGAATCGAATCTCATTTCTCTCTCACCTAATGAATATATAATGTGATGAACTTATGAATCTCTGGGGGTAATTTGATTTTTACCAGTCCGGCAGCGAGCTCCGTCCGCGGCGCATACAGATGTAGCAATAAGTGGTCGTCATGTAACACGGAGATACATAAAACATCACAGAGCATCTGATACGTGTTGAAAATCGAAGTGAAATATGTAAATGCAGAGTCGGGGGGAGAGCGGCGCCTCTCTGTTCGGGTAAATGTTATTCACGAGCATCAAACATGTTTCGAAATACGTGAAATTGTGTTTGGCGTAAGGCCTGAACACGATCACAAATAACATCGCACCGTGAGAAGAAAAGTCCCATGAGCTTCTAGAGCAGCGGGTCAGGATCACCTGCACTTACAGACAGACAGACAGACAGCGGTTAGCGCTCGTGCCTCACAACTCAAAGGTCCCAGGTTTGATTCCCACCTGGACGGGGCCTTTCTGTGTGGAGTCTGCATGTTCTTTCCGTGTCTGCGTAGGTTTCCTCCGGGTACTCCGGTTTCCCCTACCACTAAAAACTAAAAATTAGCCCAATGCTACAATCCTGGTGTGGCTTGTTCATTAACATGCACTGTCCCATGTGTTTTGCATGTATGTATATGTATGTATGTTTTTTTATTTTTTATTTTTTTTATTTAAAGGGACAATGCATATTAATGAACATATAAATGTAAATATGCCAGAATTAGACCAGTATACAACATTAAAAACATAAGATCATCACACAATTAAACGTGTATATATGTATATATATATATGTGTGTATGTGTATATGTATATATATATTAAAAAATATATATATATATATAGGGCAAGAAGCTATGAACATTAACATCTTGAAAATGTTCCTTGATGTTTTGTTTAGTATTGTTGCTGGTAATAATAATTTCATTTCAGGCCAAATAACCTGGTTTCTGTAGCCATACTTTTTCTTTAAACATTTTAATATTATTTTTTATGAACTGTACCACTCCCTCCCCTTTAAAAAAATAAATAAATAGAAATAGAAAAAAAAAAAAAAACATGCACTGTCCCGACCAAATAAACCAAACCAGATGTTGGGTTACTCCTGAGCAGCATGTTTTTGGAGAAACCGGAGGAAACCTGCGCAGACACGGGGAGAACGTGCAAACTCCAAGTTCCAGACAATCAGGTCTCACAGCTTGACGTCCTTCATGACGAAGCTACAGCTTAAAAGACCCTTGTGTGGCTGAGCAGCGAGTCTTGCCCGGATACCTCCTCCACTGCGCTGCAGGTGTGGGAGGCTCTCGGTGCCTCTTCAGTGTTTCAGGAGAAATCTGAGGATCTGTGGGTCTAACCTGCCACTCAAAGACCTTTAGATCACCAGCTGACCGTACAGCAATGTGGAACACAGAAACGCTGCTGTACCGCGGGAGAAGGAAGCCGCTGTCTGTTTAAGCGTTCACTACGTATCCTCACCTTTCTTTTTACTGGAACAGCATCGAAGGGGAACGAGAGCAGGGAGTGGGCGAGGCTTACCGAGGGATCACTTAGAAAATCAGAACGTGATGATGCTGGATATTTTTTGTAATCTGTGTCAGATTACGGGAATATTGCCTTTTCTAGCGGGTACAAAAAGTGGATCCGCAGCACGGCCATTTTTTACCCGCGCAGCATTCTCTCATTTACATGGGATTCGGGACCGTAAAACTGTAATACAGGCAATTTGAAACGCTAAATTAGGTGAAACAGGCCCACGAAACGGCATATTTTATTTTTCATCTCGCACACAGTATTCAGCCCCACAGGCTTCTCTGGAAATAGTCCGTTCTGGAGAGCGCTCAAACCAGTGAACGGTTTATGGCCTAATCCGCTCCCGTGGTTGTTCTTTTTTGATCACATCAGTGACGTCGGCGAAGGCCCGTGCGGCGTCTGGCGCTGCGGCTCTCGCTCGCCCGGCGCTTGACCCCGGGAGGAGCTGCGGTAGATAGTATTGACGTTTTGGGCTGTAATGCACAGGCTGCAGCAGGTGCCCTTTGTCCCTGGGGGGGGGGGGGGGGGGGGGGGGCTAATCCTCGCTTTGTGAACCGTCAGTGGTCTCCTGGCTCAGCGGCCCGGGGTGAAGGGGCCCCGCGGAGGCACCGGTGCGCGCGTGAGCACGGACAATGGCGTGTCACGGGCTGTCTGCATCATGTTGGAACGGCGAGGGGGGGGTTCCAGGCGTGTGCGGGCGCGATATGGACTGGAGGACAGCTGACGGTCTCCATTGTTCACGTCACTGTTTACATTATGTTTTCACAGGTTTGGAAGTTCCCCAGACCTCCATTCAATGCTCCACAAAGAAATCTGCCTCAAATAAAAGAAACATATCTGTGGTTTGGCAGAGGAGGTGAGAATAACTGCCCAGCGCAAAATAAAAACGGGAGTTTGATGACTGCACTGACAACTGTGGGAAATAGTCCCTCTCCAGCACTGGGAGACGTTACTCTCAAATACACTTTTATGAGCGCTGACAGCTTCCAGCATGGTGTGGAGAAGGAGATGTACCAGAGAGCAAAAGAACCGCCATTGACACGACAAGCAGATGCTGCACTTTTCCTTTGTATAACCATATTGTGCTTTATACCCATAATAACTCCATCACAAAAAGCTACAAAATAAAAAAGACAGCGATGATAAAGGAGTAATCCTGGACTCAGACCTGAACTTAAACGGCCACATCAAAGCAATGACATCATCAGCTTTTTACCATCTGAAAAACATTGCTAAGATCAGAGGAATAGTGTCAAAACCAGACTTGGAGACACTCATCCATGCATTTGTCTCCAGCAGGTTAGACGACTGTAACGGCTGCTCACTGGCCTTTCTAAACGAGCTGTTAGAGCTGCAGAACATCCAGAACGCTGCTGCTCGAGTCCTGACAAGAACCAGGAAATACCACCATATTAGTCCAGTGCTCCGGTCCCTGCACTGGCTTCCTGTCACTCAGAGAATAGAATTTAAAACAGCTCTGCTCGTGTACAAGTCGTTTCATGGTTTAGCACCAAAGTCCATCTCTGACATGTTAGAGCCGTATGAACCATCTCGGGCCCTGAGAACTTCAGGGAGGGGTCTCCTGGTGGTTCCCAGAGTCAGGACTAAACACGGTGAGGCTGCGTTTCAGTTTCATGCAGCTCAAATCTGGAACAGTCTTCATGAGGACGTGAGACAGGCCTCAACTCTGACAATGTTCAGATCCAGGCTGAAAACAGCTCTTTTTACCCGAGCAGATGGAAACTGAAACTCAAACATGGAGTCTATTATTCCTTTTCCAAAAACTCTTCTTTATTTCAGCCACAAACTAAAACACCGTCTTCCTCAAACCCTGGGGAGTCAGTCATCGCAAAAAAAAAATATTCCTTCAGGACGTTTCATCTTCTCTGTGATAGATATTTCAGTGAATAACTATGTGTGACGATACAAAAGTGACAATAACAATAATAATTTGACAGGTTTCCGAGCTTTTTTATGCCAAAACTTCAGCCGTACAAATGTGACACAAAAGAAATTAAGAGGAATTTGTGCAAAAGAAGATGCAACTTTTTTCAAATAAAATGTTACGAGACGGATTTGAAGGTGGATTTTGTGTCCAGACAGATAGTTCTATTAAGTAAAATTGATGAAGCAGTTCCACCCTGTCTTCATGCACACTCCTCCCCCTCCTCCTCTCTCCTCCTCTCTCCTCCCCCTCCTCCTCCTCTCTCCCCCTCCTCCTCTCTCTCCTCCTCTTCTCTCCTCCTCCTCCTCTCTCCCTATCCTCCTACTCCTCCCCCTCCTCTTCTCCTCCTCCCTCCTCTCCTCTCTCTCCTCCTCCTCTCTTCCCTATCCTCCTCCTCTCTCCTCCTCCTCCTCTCTCCTCCTCCCCCTCCTCCTCCTCTTTCCCTATCCTCCTCCTCTCTCCTCCTCCCCCTCCTGCTCCTACTCCTCCTCTCTCCCCCTCCTCTCTCTCTATCCTCCTCTCTCCTCCTCTCTCCTCCTCCTCTCTCCTCCTCCTCTCCACCCTCTCTCTCGTGGCTGACACCTCCTGATTTGTGGGCTCCCCGGGGCCCGCTGGAGCGTAATGCGCTTATGGAATGCTGATTGATCGGAGCGAGGACTTTGCCGTTTGATTGAATCGTGACGGATGGAGGCGCGGCGCACATTCAGAACGGCCCAGACTCCACTGAACCTCGGCCTCCGCTGTGACTCGTCGACAAAAGGCTCGACTTTGATCTGAGTCCAAATGAAGAAGCCAATTAATATTTGAGTTCACTTCCACCGCGAGAAGCAGACACAGACTCGATGAGACTCGTCAGAAGAAGAAGGTCCTGTTGCTGAATACGTGGAAAGTGATTTGTCAAAACATCGACCTGCTCAGGGACGACAGGTGTGGATTAGCATTTGTGCTACAACCTGGTAATGTCCAACTAAAGCTGAACATTACATTCCTAACATTCCTAACATTCCTACATTACTAAGACGGTACTTTGTGTATCTGATGTATGAATTTACAGCAATATATACTTTAGCTCGACGCAAGTGCTGATGCCCAAAGTGCTTTAATAAAACTCTAGTAATACGTTGGAACGAATGCTAATCCTGGCGGCCATCTTGTGAATGCAATGTAAACAAACGAGAAACGCCACTCATTTCCTGTTTTTATCTATTTTGAGTTTTGTTGTATTTTTCTTCATCCTCACACACTTCAAATCATTCACTTCTATTTATATCAAATATGACATTTGTTTCCTACTTCCAGTATTTCTGTACTTTTTAACGCCACATGACCAGTATTTGTTGAACATGAGACAGTGATACGGTGAACGCGAACACTGAACCTGGGAATGACCGGAGAAAACACGACTAAGAAAAACAGACAATTCAAAAGAAATGAGCTGATCCTGACGGAGATACGAGACTTGGAAGTGATGAACCGATCACAAACAGCTCTGGGACCGGCTCACTCGTGTTTGTTTAAACAATGACCAACAATGTAAGTTCAACCTTCACGAGACTTTTTCAATAAATGGATTGAAATATCCGACTGGACTTCTGCAGTACTCGGCTACTTTTATCCCCTCTCACAGTAATCATCCTGCACGTAGCCGACAGCACGCGTTCATCCAACTCTTTATGCGCCACATCAGTTTGCTAAAGACCATTCTCAGTCATGTGACCTTTGGTTTGTAACTCCGCCCACCGCTGCCCGTTATCATTTCCGATCATGAGACGACCCGTTCTGTCATTACAAAGACTCGTGCGCTCTCCCCGGGACCTGTTCATATTAGAAACAACATTCTGATCGTCATAGCAGCTATAAAGGTAAAGGCAACTCAAGGTTTTTTCTTTATCCAAAGAAAAAACAAAGCTAATACGGCTAAAAAAGAGCAATATGTTGAAACTCAAAACAGAGGGAGGTCACGAGAGATCACCTATTTAAAAACAATGGATTGCCAGAGAAAGAGGTTTGAGAATCACTGATCTAAAGCACAGAGGGAGCGGCTTTTATCAACATTCAGCTTTGAGAGGGTGTGACCTTTATACAATCGGCCAATACAGATTTCATTGCATTTAATCTAGAGCAGGGGTGTCAAACTCATTTTGGGTCGCGGGCCACATATAATGTAAACAGGAAAATAAAACATTTTTCCAATAAATGAATAATAATAACAGCTTACACTTTACAAGTTTCTCAAAGTGCTACATAGTCTTCATTAGAGCGAATGGTCCTCTTTTCAACAGTCTTATTTTTTACATTTATCAATTATATCAATCGATAAAATAATGTAAAAACATTCAACAAGGATCACTGTATACATATAGGAAGAGGTCCATTTGTCTTGAAAAATCCGATACTCTGTGTCCACTTTTCTCTTTTTTGACAAAGACATTTCACTGAAGAGGGCGCCAGAGTCAACAGGAAAAGCAGGTAAAGCGATAGAACTGACTCAAACACAGCGCCCCTAGCGGACAATATAAGAACTGCAAATTTTAAAGAAAATTAAGTTTATGCATATTTATCCCGTGGGCCGGACTGAACCCACTGGCGGGCCGGTTCTCGCCCGCGGGCCGTACGTTTGACACCCCTGATCTAGAGCCCTGCCCGGATGCTTTACGGTTTTGCTTGTGTTTTGTTTATAAGGAGCTGGAGTTGCTGAGGAGGCTGATGGTTCAGCTGCTGCAGAGGAAGGCTGTGATTGGCTGACAGTGACAGGAAGGAGGGATCGGGCGCCGATCCCGGTGGATTTATGAAGGCGCCGCAGACCTCAGGCTCCGTGATGAACGAGCGGGGCTGCTCGCTGCGCCCGGCCCGGCAGAGAGAGGGGCAGAGGTGCGTGATGAGGTCAGGGAGGAGGGACCCGGGGCCATGGCCTCGCTCAGGTAGTCTGTCTCTGAGGCGATAACTCACACAGACTGTCAGCAGGGGCCAGGAGCTTCACGGTGTCACCGCTACAAGACGACTCCAGCCTCCTGATGAATAAAGGCACGATGCGAATTTGTTTTTAAATAACATCCACTGTCCTCATTCTGTTAATATTCCCTCACACGAGCATTTACAAGAGGTCGCCTTCACGTGACGTCACAACATTCTAAATTGAGGCCAAAATGATAGTTTTTGGATAATATCTGTGTCATTACTGGAACAATCCACATGAAGCAAAAATGGTCACAGAGTTCAGCGTCTTCTCTGTGCGCATGTATAGACTAAGGTACAATTATTTTCCAAAAGTGTTCTCTGGAATCACCCATAATGGTCAGAGGGAAAACAAAGAAGAGAAAAAACTAAACTCTTTCCGTTTCTCCAACATTACTTTAACAAATGCTGAATTATGAATGTTGTTTTTCTGAGACAGAGACATGGAGAGGAGCAAAGTGGTTCACAATTTAGAATGTGATGATGTCATAATGTCAGGTGGAGGCCGGGGCCAATACAACTAAATTGACAAATCTTTATCGTCATTAGTATTTGACAGTGATTGGGTTCACAAACCTGTGATATTATTCTTATGGCTGAAAGTCCTTTCTACTGGACAACATCACGCTCATGTTTTCGAATATTGTCACCACTTTTTGACGCTTTTTGAATATGTCCTGACAGAGGAGACAATGAACTTTGTGACCGTTTTT
Organism: Proterorhinus semilunaris; assembly: GCA_021464625.1. Lineage (NCBI taxonomy): Eukaryota > Metazoa > Chordata > Actinopteri > Gobiiformes > Gobiidae > Proterorhinus > Proterorhinus semilunaris. Next base: position 21,100,150 of record CM038355.1, on the reverse strand, counting down.
GTTTCATGTGAATTCCTCCAGTAATGACTGAGATATGAGCCAAAAACAAAAACATAAAAATCAGCATTTTGTCAGTTACCATAGTTACCAAAGTTACCGCCAGGGAATTTTCAGTTGCTCCACCTCAATTTTAAACTATAGGCTCTTTTGGAAGCAACGCATTACTTAAAAAACGCTCAATGCTAACCAGGAAGTTCGCAAAGCTAATCATAGCGTCATGCTACGTTAGCTAACGAGTTCTGTTTTTCTCTTTTTATTTGTGATTTTGTGATTTGTCTGGGGACCACCGGTTCGTGTTCTGGTAGGAGAGGTGTGGTTTACGATTGTCCAGAGTCGTTTATTGTGCTGAATGTCTCTCACCTGCGTCTGCACGTAGCCATAGCCAATCGTATCATCGTATGAGATGACGTACCCGCTGTAAACCTTTCGAGCTAAACTATTTAGAACACGATCTGCAGAGAAAAAACCTCCATATGGACCCGATTTCCACTTGACTTTATTATTTGTATGTGATAAATAAGTTTATATTCCTCCAGAAAACGGCTAAAATTGTGTTTCCTTCCCCCTCGGTGAGGCCACGCCCCCTCGTATGACAAGATGCCGTCTGTCTCTATGATGGGATTTTGCTGATTTTAACCTCAGCGCTTTTTAAACGTCTGATCACACAGAAATATCTACTCTGGACTTTGTTTAGCTTTTCTGACCTAAATCATCAAATGATTTTTTTCCATTCACAATGAAAGTTTATTTATGAGTTTGATCATTTCATCCGTAGTGAACACCAGATCTAAAATGGCTGCACACAGGCCAACACCCTGTTCCATTGTTTCTTCATACAATCTGATCATCTGAGCCTAAACTGTGGAAACTGGAGGTTTAAACTGGAGGCCTTTACATACGGTGGATTGACCTGCGCTGACCCTAATCACCTCGGATTAGGCCGGGGTCAGCACAGCCATGTGTCCGGTGAGGATGTCAGAGGTCAGTTCCTCACTGGCTTTGGGCTCAGAGGATGATGTTATGGGGATGTAGGTCTGATTGGTTTTACATAAATCCTTTGTATAAGAAGATTATCGGCAGAGTTATGCCCCAACACCACTGCATGGATTTAAGATCCCAATCCAGGTACGTCACTGACCCAATGTCTCAAACAGAGGAGATTTAGTCAAATCAGTATCTTCAATTTTAATTTTTTTTCGAGCAAAAATTGCATGTAATTTTAGTCAACTAAATCTAAAACTTGACATTAATAATATTAGTATAATCATATTTAATCCAGGTATTCTGCTTCAGATTCAGATTCAGAAAACTTTATCGATCCCTTAAGGGCAATTGATTTGCTGCAACCTCCGACATATGTTTGCACAAACACATCACAACACTCACTGTGTGTCACTTCCAACAATACAGACAATGCAGATAATTAAAAGAAAATGACACGTTTCAAAAAGGTCGATGTCACTTAGTAAACACACTCCCTTCAGAATTCAACAGTTCAGTGACAGAGGGACAAAAGAGTTGGCAAAACGATTTGTTTTCCGAAAGGGTACATAAAAAAAACTCAGAGGACAGAGCCTGGAGAGGCCGACCCGAGGTACATTTAGCTTTCTGCTGCTTCATGTTTGTTCTCCCACAGTGAATTAAATATGAAGTTCTTTCATTGGAAGTTTTGGATGATGTTAGTCTCGTCTTTTCATGCTGAGCACACACTGCACACATTTTTTGCCAGCTTTAGCTCTTTTTCTCAGTCGCAGTGAGTCTTGTCTCGGAGTGCGGGGGGGGGGTCACGACTGGACTCGCGGCAGAATGATGCCACAAAACCTCCGTCGGAGTAAATAAAACGTTTGATTTTTAAGGCCGATTCCGGACACAAAGGAGAAGCGTGGGGGATGTTACCGTCCCAAAAGTGACTCACAGAAATCAGTGGCCAATGACAGAAAAACACTGCAGCCCCCCCCCCCCCCCTTTTCATTCCATAACGGCGGCACAAACAGCCCCCCGACCACGACGAAAAGTTCACATGAACCCCCTTTTCCATCCACAGAGTTCAGCGGCTCTTTCTGAGTTTGGAGTCGATCTGATCAGATCTGCTTCTCCGTCTCTGTCATTCATACATGACTTCATGTAATTCATACATGACTTCATGTGATTCATACATGACTTCATGTGATTCATACATGAAGTCATGTGATTCATACATGACTTCATGTGATTCATACATGACTTCATGTGATTCATACATGACTTCATGTGATTCATACATGACTTCATGTGATTCATACATGAAGTCATGTGATTCATACATGACTTCATGTGATTCATACATGACTTCATGTGATTCATACATGACTTCATGTGATTCATACATGACTTCATGTGATTCATACATGAAGTCATGTGATTCATACATGACTTCATGTGATTCATACATGACTTCATGTGATTCATACATGACTTCATGTGATTCATACATGACTTCATGTGATTCATACATGACTTCATGTGATTCATACATGACTTCATGCTGTAACAGACTGGTTGCTCTTACGACGCCCTAATCGTCACAAAATGAAAAATGGTGTAGTCTGCTCTTATCTTTAGTCATATTTTAGTCGATGAAAATATCTGTGTCAGTCAAAGTGAAAGTACTGAAGTATTTGCAGTAGATAAACCTTCAGTATTCATAGTAGAAAGTACAAATCCGTTTAGGTTCACTGCCCCGTACGGCAACCCGGCGGGGACAAACCTTCTTCCTTGTCATAATTCAGTGGCATTGACAGCACACCTGCACAGCGCCACCTACTGGTCTGAACTGTGCATTCTCAGCCTCATAAAATAAACGCAACACATGAACAAATATCTATTCTTAGTATTAAGTGTTATCTTTATCTTTTAAATGGTAAAAGATAAATACTGCGACCGCGCTCGCTCCTTGTGCAGCTGAGTTTTTTGTCTTTTCTGCGACCTGCATTTGTGGTTTCTGTTCCACATTGTTTTTCTGGATACTTCTATGCGTCTTTGCCGTGTTTTTGTGGAGGTTTGGTGGATTTGTTTACTTTGAGAGTCTAAAATGGTCCTGAAGAAAGCAGCTTTTTAAAGGTAAACAAAATGCTAGCTTATCAGCTAAACCCATTTGAGATCTACACATTTCTTCTTCTGAGACACTGAAGAGGCACCAAGAGCCCCCCCTGCAGGACAGAGGAGGCGTCACACGAGGAGCTACAGGAAAAAAAAAAACAGGACAAACGAGGAGAAAGACTGTGGTGAAGTGGAGGGAGGAAGAGGAAGGACGAGGTGGAGCTGACCAGTGCAGGACACCACGCTCTGAAACAGGGACAAACCCAGGAGGTGCGGCATCATTTCAGAGGATCAGAGGAGACAGAGGGCAGCCAGGTTCTCTTTTTCCTGCACTGGTCAGATCCTTCTCCTTCCTCTTCCTCCTGCGCAGCTCCCTCCGCTCCACGACAGTCTTTCACCATCGCTTAGCAGACGCTTAGCCACTGTCTGCTCCGCCAGAACTCGAGACTGCTCAGGTTTTTAGTTCACGTTTGTATTTTGTGTTTTAGAGAGAGAGAGATTGACATCCTGTGGCGAAACCTTTTTCTGTAGATCGCTGGGAGATCTTCAGGGATTTATCACTTAAATGAACATGAAAGCCTTTTTAATATGAATAATTCGAAGTATATTTCTGAGCCAAAACAGAAAATGGATTATTATTAGATTACTTTATTGGGAAAACGCATGTAAGGAAAAGGAAATAACTAAGAAACGGCTGAAAACGCTCATTGAGTGCAGGCGGTCTGCGCTAATCCCGTGGAATTAGGCTTTTTGTGCTTCTCCAAGGGTTTTGACTGTGCAGTTTTACACGTAAATAAGCATTATTTAGTTTATCCCTTCATAAAAATAAATCGTTTGAATGACAGAACCTCAAATCCAAGGCATTCAAAGCGGATTTTACTGTGAGAGATAAAGGGGAAGGTCTGCATCGTGAGATTAACCACATTTTATTTCTATTACCTGGTTTTCGTTGTCTAATGCTCATCACTTACACAAACCTAGTACACAAACTTAGAGAAGTGAACCGAGTACAGTAACTAAAGTTGACGCCTTCATTAAAAGTTGGACTTGACGGCGAGTCGCGCCGAATGACTCCACAGTTGCAGCAGTCGGAGCGCCGGCTGACACGGACACACGTTACGCTCCCACACGCCGACGACAAACCGCTCTCACTGATCAGTCTGTGGTCGGGCTGATGCAAGTCCAGCCTCAGCCTCGGCACATAGACACACACACACACACACGCACACACACACACACACACACACACACGCACTGACTGCAGCATCAAAGAACGAGGCTCCCACCAGCACTCGCCCAAACTGATCCGCTCCGCCTCATTTACATACCGCCATCGCAAAGTTTACAAAGTGCTGCAAGAGGAGCACAAACTTAACACACTTTAAATGAGCTTAAAAAGTGACGGAGGGCGGGGCAAAGGCGAGGAACCAGGAAGTGAAGTAAACCAATCAGTTATCCACCGATCTGCGGTTCTGCGTTGACCTTCAAACAGGGTAATTATGAATGAAACTCACCTGGATGTGTTTTAGGCAGGTGTAGCTGGAAGAGAAAACCGGTGTTCATAAAATGGCCGCTCAGTCTCAGGCTTTTAGCAGCGCAAACAAGGTCAGAAATCGTGTTTACCAAGTGTCTGTTGGAGTCGCTCCCGGCCACCAGGGGGTGGTATAACAGCAAAGTCAGCTCCTCGCCGTGAGTTTTAGATCATATAAAAAGTTCTGAGCTCTCCTGTGCGCCGTTCATGGATTGAGACTAGTTGGAGACTCGAGTTGCCGCTGGTTACCGGGATGTCTCTGAGACGTCCCGTGGAGATAAGTCTTCAGGAAGTTTCAACAGGTTCCAACAGGGCTTTGACATTTCACACTTCGAGAGATTATCTTAAACTTCTTTTAAGTCCCGCCCCCACGGCCCCAACAACTGAACAACAACTGAAATGGAACATCGGCGGTATCTCCAGGGGACATCTCGGAGACATCTCTGTGACTGAGATACCATCACTGTCTGATCCTTGGAAAATACAGCATGTTTAACTTTGATAATTTAATTGTGTATCCAAATGTGCGATTAGTTTTTAAAATGTTGAATAATACTGCGCCTCCACCGCTGAAAACATTTGTCCAGCTCTCTTCTGAGCAGACGACCAGGAGCTCCAGGTCCACGAGTCGCAATGACTGCAGAGTAAGGCCTAAACGTAGCTCAGCCTTTGCGCAGACATCCTTCTCATTCAAAGGCATCAAAGAATGGAATAAACTCCCACAGAATCTGAAACTTTCCTTAGACCTGAAAGATTTCTCTCGTAATATAAAAAAAGTGCTGTTGGAAAACCAGTCATGTCAGCGCCGATAACTGTAAATGTAAATATGACCTTTAGTGATGTTTTATGTAGTAATTTTAGCATGAGTCTATGTGGACTGATGGCTGTAACGGGTGAATGAATGAATGAATGAATATTTGTATTTGAGTGTATAAACATATTTGATATTGTACATGTTGTAACTCACCTGCTCAGGGACTACAGATGGAAACGAGCTCAAGCTAAATCTGGTGCAAAGCATCTTTAATTAATGATTTGTACATTGTCCCTGTTGAAATAAATGAATAAACTAAACTAAACTAAACTAGCAGCGACTCTGGTCTCCAACTAGTCTCCAGAACATTGTATGCACACAATCAATTCTCTTCTTGTGAGATCGGCCCTGAACGACACGTGACGGCAAAGAAACCGGTCTGATTCTGTTTGAGTTTGACTCGAGCAAAGAACAAAACTCAGCTCCAAGGTATCGCGCGGTTTCTCGAGTCAAAGTCGGTTATCTTCACGTAAAGTTTGGCGAAATGAGTGAAATCAACATGTGGAGCCAGAGCCGTGAGCGCAGCGCCGGGGGAATGGAGAGTGGAATGGGTCTGACATTAGAGAAGATCGAGCAGTCATTTACTCTCATGATCAATACGAGCCAGTCTGTGCGGAGCTAATACACCTGCAGTGGGCTCATCACAGAATGGGTAATGAGACCGGCGAGCTCTCCGTGACGGGCGCGCACTCACACAGGGGTGTCTGTGTGTGTGTGTGGGCTGAGATTAAACAACTGAAAAACACTCGGGTTAGCGCTCCATGGGGCTTGTTACATAACTCAATAAATGTTATATAAGGACATAACTAATACTCTGTTTGTGAAAAGGTAAGTACTCTTTGTGTAGGTATTTCATTTTCCGTGTTCTTATTGTGAGGAAATCATGTTCAATCACTGCCGACGACCTCGATGTGGATTTACTCATTATTTTGGCCCTCGTCAAATCAGGAAACAGAACGAGCCCCGCACTTAAGTTAAAGCTGCCAGATCCACGACTGAAAGCACTTTTACTTAAAACTAACACGTCATATTATTAGTGGCACGATTCTGATTTAAAGCTTTATGGCCTTTTTAGCTTTTATTAGAGGCAAACATCTCAACTGCACCTGCTCTTAGCACCGCGGTACCACAAGCACCTCCGACTGCTGTAGAGACTTGCATTCATTCTAAAATGTCATGTAATAATAATATTAGTATTATTATTCATAACCTCTCAACCCCCACCTGAACCGAGCACATTTTCTCCAGTTTGGCTTTTCCTTCTTCGAAAACCTTCTTGGAAAAAAGTGTCAATATATGTGTGTTTCCAATAGTTCCGGCGGCCATTTTGAATACCAAAGTACAATTATGCAGTATTACAACATGTCTCTACGCAGGATGAAAATTAAAGACGACTAATTGACAGTGGCATTTTTATTTACTCGTAATCATTGCTCATGAAGATAACAGTAAATATATGTGATATAACGAGCTAATGTGGCTCAGACGTAGCAGCTCTGTCTGTCGAGCTACAGCAGGATTTACTAAAGATCTGCTTCACTCTGAAGACTAACTTAACACATCAATGAGGAAACAGAAAACCTTTCTCTGGGATTTTTACAGTTGGTCATGTCGACAGAGTCTCAGTCTGAGTCGGCGTTTAAGCTGCTCAAGACGTTAGCATGCTACCGGTTAGCAACTGTCATCAACTGTCAGTGGCTTCAACACGATAAACACGTGTGTGGCTCACATCTATGAAACCTGAGGAAATACTACATGTTGTATCCAAGGCTAGATGTTTGTGGTTCAGGGCTTTCCCTTGGAGAGGTCAGAGCTGAGCGGTTGAAGCTAAATGCTAACCGGTAGCATGCTAACATCTTAAACACTGAGTCACTGGGGTTTTCTTCTTGAGCAATGATTACGAGGCCATAAAAACGCCGCTGTCAATCAGTCGTCTTTCATTTTCATCCTGAGCAGAGATATTGTTACATGTTGTAGTACTGCGTAATTCTACTTCGATATTCAAAATGGCCGCCATAACAACAAAAGTCACATGGCTGAAAGGCATGCATAGCAACGAAAACGAGGGTGAAAACAAAAAAGCAGCCAAAAGAGCGACAACAAAATGACAAAAATGTGGCGACAACGCAACAAAAAAGTTAGGATTAGTTTTTAAGGTCTTAGCTTTCAAATGAGGCGTTACACTGTTGCTCTCCAGTCGGGAAGCTTTTACATTTGGGTAAAGCCAAAGTGGAGAAAATGGTTAAGGCAGAGGGTAAGAGGTTAAACGTGTTCCTGAAATGAAGCTCTGATCGCAACACAACGTCAGTGAGTGCTGTGGTTTTGACGCCTGTTTTGTTGCTTCATACTCTTTCAAGAAGCTTTTAGATTTGGGTAAAGTCGAACTGGTTTAATGTGGGGGTCAAAACTGCATTTTCTAACTAACAAAGTGTGAGACTTCAGACTTACTGCACTCGACCAAACCTCTTCCAGGCGTTTTGACAAAATAGTTCCTAAAACGGACGCTGTGACTTTTATAAGCCTTAGTAAAGCGCCGCATTAACAGCGGACTGTGGAGCTGTCCGTGGTCCTGTCACTCCTCAGCCGGTCTGGTTTCTCAGCCTCGGCGGCTCCACTTTAATAAGATGTGTGTGTTTAATGAGAACATTCTCCTCAGCGCCGCCTGCAGATGGATGTCCTCCCAAAGGTGTCACCTCCGCCATAAATCCCCGGCTCGCACTCACAAAGATGACGGCACTTAACCGGCGTGTGCTCAGCAAAAAGTGGAAAAGGGAAGAGACGGAAAGCGAGATTCTGGCGACCCGTCAAAGCGCGGTCATGTCAGTGAGGCGGGAAAGAGCGAGTCCTCGGGAAACCTATTAGGTAAATCAACGAGGAACCAAAGGTGGACATGTCCTTGATCCACGCGTCTCCCCCGCCCCGAGCCACGCGTGTCATATCTGTCATTTTAATACAGAATCATCTAGAAACAAGGAGATGTTTTATTCTCAGACGCAGAGCAGCATTCAGAACTTTGCTCTTGCACCCTGAGATGCAAGAGCAAAGTCACTTGTGCCTTGTAACCATGGAACTACAAGGCAAATGAGTACTTAGAATAAGAATTAGAATAATATATCTTAATATTACTCCAGGCACAATTAAGATCTTTTTGCATTTAAAATAAGCCTTCATTGAGCATGAAAAAAAAAGAAAGAAAAGATAATTAATGCCAGAAAGCATTACTAAATAAACTCCAATCTAAATGTAATATTTCAAATGTTTAAAAAGAACCATGTAGTCGGCTCTACAGCAGCTTAAAATCAGCTAAATCCCATTGTAGTGAACAGGGCTGGACCCGAAAGTAAAGCGATGACATCATCACTTCACAAACGTAGAAGGAGGAGGAGGAGGAGGAGGAGGAGGAGGAGGAGGAGGGTGGGCACTTGACTCACTTCACTCACTCTCTCTCCTGATTTTGCAATCTTACAGACAATCACTTGAATGTTTTTACTTTCTAACTTGACCTCACGTTAGACCTCAGATCACTAATCCATGTTGTTCAAATGTAGATCTTGAAATCATCTGCGGGGTGTGTGTAGGAGCTGCTAAAGTGAGAAAACCGCATTTTAGAAAAGGTCCTTTGAAGTTACAGTCTCATAAATAAATCTAGTCAGGGCAATATTTCAACGTCATATTGTGAAGATTAAGCACTTTATTTGTTTCTTAGTGTTATATGTGAAAAAGCAAACTGGCCCAAAACCTGAGAGTCGAGAGAAATAAAGAGTTTTTGTGCAGCACAAACGCATTTACAAAGCCCCGGAAAACCAGTCCATACGCCTGAATGGTTAAAACAAAACTCGGCCTCGATGGGGAAGTTCTCAGTTCTCAGACGATGCTTCAGATCAGGCTCGCTTGTTAAAAGGGAATAAAAAGGCTCTTTGAAAACGATCCCCGGTTGTTTTCACGCACTTCTGATTCAACGCGTTTGGGGATTGAAACAGGCTCTGGTGCGTCGCACATTCTCTGACACTTTGAGCGCGGCTGACCCGGCAGCATAAGAGGCAATAACTTTATACGTGTCGATTTGTGGGTCTAATGCTGTGTTTACACATAAGCACGATGCGTTACGAATGGCATTTTTCCGTCATTCGTGACGTTCGTGACGTGACTTAACGCATCTCAATGGGATTCTTAACAGAACGCATCAGCTCGTGACGTTCGTGGAGAAAGTTTTTGTCTGTCAAAAAATCTTCCACGAACGTCACGAATCACCCTCTGTTCGTGGAGTTCGCAACGGAGCGTGTCCTTTCGTGAGGAGTAGTGGCGCTTCGTAATTCAGCGTGAGCGCATTCGTAGCAGAATCACTGTTTTCACGCTCAAAATGACAGAAACACAAAGTCGGCCAATCCGCGCTCCAAGCCACGGACAGCACCTGCCGCTCCTCGGGGTGCTGAAAGTGTTCCTCCGACCTTTCTTCCTCCTGGGTCGTACCTGATGTTCGGGAGTTGGAGCCAGAAGAGCCCAATGACTCAGGGGAGAGCACGGCCTCTGCTCCGCCTCCAACCCGGTGGAAGAAGATCACTCCACATTCGCCCAATTCTTGACAGATTTCGGACAGAACGCGAATATTCCCAGTGACCCGTAACAGCCCGTGGCAGCGCGCAACACCACGCAGCAGCGCGGGACGCCACGCAGCAGCGCGGGATGCATATTCGTGACCGTGCGTAATAATTCGTGCCATTAATCGTAACGCGTAGTAACAGGTCGCAACAGTTAGTGGCGGCGCGTGAAACCTCGACCCCGAATCATCAAATTCCACTCACATTCGTGATCCTTGTGCATTTGTGGCATTCGTAACGCATCGTGCTTATGTGTAAACGCAGCATAACCCCCACTGGCCCCGGGTGCAAAGGCGACGCGAAGCCCCTCGAGGAAAGAAAACGGCCCCGAGCCCGAGTGTCGGCCTCAGGAAGGGGCCGTGTCGTGTCTCGCTGCTGAAGTGCTCTGGAGTTTCACAGTGTTGCTGCTGCTGGAGTCAGAGTGTTACATTTTGATGGATTCAGATGAAACGCAGTGCAATCAGTCTGATGGGGGGGGAGAAGATCCTCCCCCCGCTGGTCACGCTCGGACCGGGCTCGAGGGACCCGACCATGCTCCCGCGTCTAGACCTTTTTGAGCGAACAGTCGAGTTTACAGTTAGCAGACGGGCTTCCTGCACTTAGGGGACAAAGAAGAGCAGTTTATTATTCATACAACATCGTTAGCGCTCTCGCCTCGCAGCCAGAAGGCCCTGGTTTGATCCGGGATCACGCGGGGCCTGATTAAAACTCTTCCTGGTCCCACAGCGCTGCTCTTTCTCATATCTTTAAGGTCAGTACAAGTTGTATTGTCATCATATTTAAGCTGTTGTCGGGTCTTGTGTCTGGAATGATCATGACGGGAGCAGAAAAACAACAAAAAACCTCAAAATGCTTTTTAACAATCTTACTGTACTTTAGTCTATCTGAAGCTCCTTTTTCCAGTCGCTTAAAGTTGCTTTAAATTTTCAACCCAGATCAGACAAAACGATGTGTATTGATTGGAAGCTTGGATCCACGCCATGTTCTTCTTATGGGTCTGTTCCAGGCGCTCGACCGCTGAAGGCCTCGTCTGTCGATGACCGGTCTCATAATGGCCTCTGATTACCCCTCTCTCAAACCACCGCTGCTCGTTATAGGACAGAAGAAAACAGTGGCCCGTGTCATCCATGTGCAAAAACACTGTTTATACTCTGCCTGACCCCGTCCCAAAAAAACTTCACCAAAAAAACTTCACACACTCTAATATATTCGAATAGCGCCTTTACCTTTGAGTACAGCACATTTGCGTTGTTACAATAAGCTTCTGCGATGTCCAAAGATCCAGTGTGTCATTCCTTTTTTCACCAAGATCGTGTATTGATGATGGGAGAGTGTGACCACTGCGCAAAGCGTTCTCCAGCACATCCCAAAGATCCTCAATGGGGCTCAGATCTGGACTCTGTGGATCCATCTTACACTCCCGGAACAACTCTTTCACAATGGGAGCCCCATGAATCTCGGTATTGTCGTCTTGGAATATGCCCGTGCCTTCAGGGAAGAAGAAATCCATGATGGAATAACCTGGTCATTCAGGATGTTCAGGTCGTCGGCTCATTCTTTGCTGATCCTAGACCTGAGCATCTGCAGCAGCACCTGATCAGGGTGTCTCCACTGGCAGGCCCGACCCGGCCCAGGGTCAGCCCGGTTTGGTGAGCTTTTCGAAAGCGGAGGTCAGGGTCAAACCGGTCTGACCAGGTAAACGTTTTGGGACTAACCTCTGGCCATGTACGCTGGAAAGCTCCATATACAATGTAGCCACAGCTGCCCTGGGACAGACTGATAGAAACAAGGCTGGGTGACGGCACCAGAGGTCAGTCCAGTTCATCTGCACAGCTTCATCTCCCCCTCACGAGGAGCTGGTCTCCCTCAGGCTCAGAGTTACTGAAATCAGCTTCTGCTCCACAGCTCCTCGCGGGGATGATCATTAAATAATTGAGCTGAAATCTGAAATTATAATCAGTTTGATCAGTCGCCAAATTCTAACATGAAACACTGTTCGGTCTATTTCAAGTTTATTTATAAATCTGGGGCATTTCAAAACAATTGTTGGCCAAAGGGTTTTCCAGAAATGCAAAGAGAATCAATACAACAGCATTTACGACACACACTAATATAATACGATAGATAGAGCGAGGCCTCCTGTGAAGACACGTCTGTGTGGACCTGATTTTGGCTTCATTGGTTTGTGATAAATATGTTTACAGTCCGCCAGAAAACGGCGAAAAACAAAGAACAATTGTGATTCCCATGAGAGGTTTTCTACCCCCTCGGCCAGGCCACGCCCCCCTGTATGACGCGGTCCGTCGGTTTTAAGTGTGACATCACACACAAAAATAAGCTACTCCTGGGCCCGTGTGTGGAAAAAATAATTAGATAATAAATGTCAGAAAAGCATCACTAGAGTAAATGTAATATTTCTTTCTGATCAGATGTTTAAAAAGAGCCTGTAGTCGTTTTACAGCTGGTTATAATCAGTAAAATCCCATTATAGTGAACAGGCCTAACGCTCCGTCGGACCCGATAGTACATCGATGACATCATCACTTAACAATCCCATAGGGTTTGGGATGGGATGTTATAAATTCACTGTTACCATGGAGATCTGTTTGTGTTTGTGGGTGCTAGCAAACATTTCAACATTTTATTCAAACAACGTTTCCATCCAAGTGGATCTTTCTCAAGTGTGCGGACTTTTTCAACGTCCACTATAGCAAACATTGACCTTAGACACAGACCCTGTCGACACGAAGTCAAGCCGAGGACCAAACGCAAAGATATTTGATCAATCCAGTGCATCGTCCATACGAGTCCGGCGTTTTGGGCGTCTGTAAACGAACATTTTCCAAACTTTGTCCCAGAGCGGAAAGATCTCAAAACGCCGTTTACGTCTCGGCAACTTTTACTAAAACGATGACATCACAGCCCAGAGTGGAGTCAGTTATCCATAATCTACTGACCTTAGAATGAGTTTTACTCATGGATCTATGATGGTTTTACTCATGGATCTATGACGGTTTTGCTCCTCTTTGCTCAGTCTGTGTTTTTGGACTGAGGTTTTCTGCTTTAGTCCCGTTACGTCTGAAGAATAAACTCGCCTCCTCGTCTCTTCTGTAAATCATAATCCTTGAATCCGTTTCATTTTCACTGTTTACGTTCCACAGAAGTTTACTGCACATGCGCCTCTACATCTTGTTCTATTATCTGTGTTAGCGTCACAGCGCCTCACACAGGCCTGAAGATGAATTACACCGTTTTCACAGACCTGAGTCGACCCATGTGACGCACACATTTACTGAGCTCGAGCTCACAAAGAAAGTTTCTGAAAATATCAGCGTTTGGTCTTCGTGTGGACAGAGCCTAACATTAGCTAAAAGCCACGGAACAACTCCATTAGCTGCTGAGTCACAACTGGCAAATACATCTAACACACATTTAGCAATGCTTTTCGGACATAAACTATTTAAAAAAAAATCCTTATTGAGTGAGAGCTCATTTTAAATATAAAGCAGCGGCAGATTAAGATAACGTTGTTGTGTTTTTATGGATCTTTGTACAGTTTGGACCCAGAAGTAGCTCGGTCGTCATAACGATTTCACACTGAACAACCCAATACAGGTTTGGCCTCCGCACTTGCCAGAGGAGCCCAGTCATGTATTTGTGTATCTAAGAGATGATGTTTTGCTGCGTGTCTCTCCGTCAGTCGCCATAACTCGGGGGAGAACACGGACAGCCCGGGAACCGCCTCAGCCTCGGGCGCCAAATTCAGCGTCGATAACAACGGCGATTACGAGAGACACGGCGCCGCGGCCCGAGACGTTGTTTTCTATCAGGCTGATGCAATCATCTCGTTCCTCCGCCGCCGCCTCACTGCGGGGAACGCTTAACAATGCAGTTGTTTTGGCGCCGGGCTCTGGACAGAATTCCCTCTCACTGGGTTTGATTATGAGGTGCAATAAAGCGGCGGCGGACCTGCCTCCTGTTCCCGGGCAGATACGGATACAAAGCCCTGATTTCACACAAATGGGATGGATATATTCATAGTTTTCTCCAAATTTATTCCACCTTCGCCTATTACATTTCATCTGAAGCAGAGCTGATCCGTCTGAGCAAACGACAATAAGACGCTCAGTACTTAAAGGCGAGACGCTGCAGGAGAACAGGAGAAAATATTCAATGTATTCAATTTAGAGATATCCGTTTGCTGTAGATTACTGACGGGAATAAGAGGAAGAAACGTACTGCACGTTTTCTGTCAACACTTTCTGCTCCGCTGTATTTCTATTTCCTTGTCCAATTGTTAATTTGTTTTTCATTTTAAAGGAACAGGCCACCGTTTTTACATAACAAGATCTGTTCTTACCTGAGCTTAGACGAGTTCATCTGTACCTGTCTGGTCTCCACGTGTGCCTTCAGTCACGTAAACACGGCACAGACGGCGTTAGCATTTAGCCGTTAGCATTTAGCCTCTCTCTTCTCTATAGCTCCAAACGAGATGAAGACAGAAGCTTCCAAACTCTTCCACGTTTTCCCTTTTTAAATATGTTACACTATAAAGTATAATTACACAAAATTAAACAATGTGGATTTTCTAAGCGGATATAAAGGGGAACTATATTGTAAGGCGTAATAATACCAGGAGTAATCACTTTACTCACTTTACTGCGCTGATGCCGAATTACCCCTGGTATTATTACGCCTTACAATATAGTTCCTCTTTTTATCCGCGTAGAAAATCCACATTGTTTAATTTTGTGTAATTATACTTTATAGTTTTCTGTACTCAGTAGTTGAAGTCTTTGAACGTTTCGCCTCTCATCCAAAAGGCTTCGTCAGTCCCGCTCAGCCCGCAGCTGAATATATAGACCAACGGGGAGGAGTTAGGGTTGGCCCGGTTCCTCCCCTCTAATCACAGCTACTCTCACCTGTGGGTAAACACCTTTGAAGTAGAGCGTCTATAACGATCTGCTCACCTCAGTATCGGTCAGTCCTGTCCTATTCATAGATGATCACTGCCCAGTATCTGTCCTATTCATGGATGATCACTGCTAATTATCTGCCTATTGTTCTTTTGTTGGCTGAGGTGCCGTCTCCTTGGGCTGGCCCCGCCCTGTCGGTTTCCCCCGAAGGAGATTGGAGTAAAGTGACGGGAGATCAAATCTGAGCCGCCATTCCGGTTCATGGAGGGGTTTTCTTTCCTGACAAAAATAGCTTCTTTAACTCCTCTTTCAAACCAACGTTCTTCTTTAGCTAAACATTTTTTTCAGCTGCTATATATTCAGCTGCGGCCTGAGCGGGACTTTTGTCGCTGACGAAGCCTTTTGGATGAGAGGCGAAACGTTTGAAGACCTTAACTACAGAGAACAGAAGATGACTCAAGTACCTTCATTGAAGATGGACAACTCCTGTACGACTGAGAGCTTACACAGACATACTTTATAGTGTAACATATTTAAATAGGGATAACGTGGAAGAGTTTGGTAGCTTCTATCTTCACCTCGTTTGGAGCTATAGAGGAGAAGAGGCTAAATGCTAACGGCTAAATGCTAACGCCGTCTGTGCTGTGTTTACGTGACTGGAGGCTCACGTGGAGACCAGACAGGTACAGATGAACTCGTCTAATCTCAGGTAAGAACAGATCTCAGTGTGTAAAAACGGTGGCCTGTTCCTTTAAGAACAGTAGGTGGCGTTGTGCTGAAAAACTCTCAAATGCCACTGACTCACAACGAGTAATAAGGTTTGTCACCGCCGTGTTGCCGTACAGGGTGGAATTCAGGCACATGTTTTTCAAGCTTCAAGTTATTTTTCTACTGTGGAATTGTTTTGTATTTTCTTCTCTAAATATTGTAGTACTTTCTCAAGTCACATTTTTACCAGTAGAAACTGCACTTTTATTCAAGTATTTCAACCACTACTGCATATTAGTTATTAGATTTGCTCTGAAGGGATTTTGGATTTAATACTTAAAGGAGCAAGTTATTAGTGAAAGAATCTGTGAAAATGAAAATTTCAGCTTGTTCTTTTTGGGCTCAAAACTCAATAATTCGGGGAATTAGAAACGATGAATCCTTTTGAGCAAACCTGAAAAATATTAAGGATGAGACTCGAAGGTTTGGTGCTAATACAGTGAAAATGGATTTCAATATCTCTCATGTCCTTCCCTCATATCTCTCCCTCATGTCGCTTCCTCATGTCTCTCCCTACATGTCTCTCCCTCATGTCTTTCACTCATGTCTCTCCCCTCATGTCTCTCACTCATGTCTCGCCCTACATGTCTCTCCCTACATGTCTCTCCCTCATGTCTCTCACTTATGTCTCGCCCTACATGTCCCTTCCCTCATGTCTCTCCCTCATGCCTCTCCCTCATGTCTCTCCCTACATGTCTCTCCCTCATTTCCCTCATGTCTCTCCCTCATGTCTGTCCCTCATGTCCCTTCCTATATCCTCATGTCTCTCCCTCATGTCTGTCCCTCATGCCCCTTCCTATATACTCATGTCTCTCCCTACATGTCTCTCCCTCATTTCCCTCATGTCTCTCCCTCATGTCTGTCCCTCATGTCTCTCCCTCATGTCTCTCCCTACATGTCTCTCCCTACATGTCTCTCCCTCATGTCCCTCATGTCTCTCCCTCATGTACCTCATGTCTCTCCCTCATGCCTCTCCCTCATGTCCCTCATGTCTCTCCCTCATGTCCCTTCCCTCATGTCTCTCCCTCATGTCTCTCCCTCATGTCTCTCCCTCATGTCTGTCCCTCATGTCCCTCCCTATATCCTCATGTCAGTCCTCGTGGTGTCCCTGGCCTTGTTTCCTCCTGTTTGTTTCCATCTTGTTTCGGAGCCTCCTGACACAGATTTGCTGAGGTGCTCATTGGACGGCGGCGCTGATTATACAATGAGCCCAAACTCTGATTAATTATGAATGTCTACGACGGGCTCCTCTCTTTTTAAGGGACTAGAACATGGAACATTTTATATATTATATTTTATTTACTGCTGTCGATTTGTTATGAAATCAGTTTCAAATTGTGATGAATTATAACGGAATAGAATAACTTTATTTATAATTTCAGACACAGCAGTAAACTCACTTCAACAGGGAAAGGACAAATGGCTCCAACATTGGGTGATGAGAACCTAAAGGTGAGGGTTCAGAGGTTCAGAGGTTAATAGGTTAATATCAGTCTGCAGTCTCAGTCCAGGGAGGAGAGAGTTCCACCGTGTAGACCCTCTGAAGGAGAAGCTGGGCGCTGGCGGAGAGTTTCCTTTGGCCGTTTTCAAATTCATCCATCCATTTTCTTCCACTTGTCCGTTGTCGGGTCGTGGGGGCTGTTGGAGCTGTACCAGCCCCTATGGCGCCCCCTGCAGGTGGTGGGTCCACAGAAGGACGGCCTCATGGTTCTACCCGGGCCTGTTGGTCTTTCATAAGGGGCTTCTGAACCGCTCTTTGTCTGACCCGTCACCTGGGACCTGTTTGCCCTGGGAGACCCTACCAGGGGCACGAACCCCTCCCCCACGTTAAAGTGGTGGTTCCAGGAGGGGTCCAGCTGTAATTTCAAGCATTTGGAAATGTTTTACTGTCAAACGCTCTGTGCCAAAGTCGGTTTATGTTTCAGTGGTACCTGGATCGTGTCCCGACGGTCCCGTCTCGGTCCTGAAGGGGGTCACACTCGGCGCGCGCCCCGTCTGCGGCACTTGCTTTCCCCTCGTCTCCGCTCCGACGAGCTGAGTGCCCGGGCTCATCACAACAGCATTTGTCCTCGTCATTTATTCATCCGCGCAAACATTCAGACGAGTGTCACGACGAGGGAAGAGGCACTCAGCTCGGGCCTCAGGCTGGACCCTTCACCTGAGCAGAGGCCTCGTGTACCGGCGAGAGGAGAGGCACTCAGCTCGGGCCTCAGGCTGGACCCTTCACCTGAGCAGAGGCCTCGTGTACCGGGAACACCCCTTTATCCAACAACCTGGAGTTATTAGTGTCACTACTGTGAGACTCAGTCAACTTGAATCCTTAATTAGATTTATTTAGGCCCAGTTTTTCTGATCAGGAAACTAGCTCCACATTGAGTTTTTTTGAGATGTTTTTTACTATAACATCAGCCTGCTAAATCCATTGTCCTTGTTATACTGGCTGCCTTCAGTCTCCTCTGAACCTCTAAAACGGTGCAGCGCCTCGTGGGTTTGTCCCTGTTTCAGAGCGTGGTGTCCTGCCTGTCTTGCCTGGATACCTCCTCGTTTGCCCCTTCCTTGTTTCCTGCAGCTCCTCTTGTGACACCTCCACTGTGCTGCAGGTGTGGTGCCTCTTCGGTGCAGCGCGTCCTGGGTTTGTCCCTGTTTCAGAGCGTGGTGTCCTGCACTGGTCAGCCCCTCCATCTCCTTCCTCTTCCTCCTGCTGCAGCTTCCTCCGCCCCACAACAGTTTTTCATCATCATCAGGGAAGAGTTTAGCAGGTAATCTGTTTTAATCTCCAGTGAACGTCCATTAGCCAAAACAATATGTGGCTTAGCTGTGAGTCTCGCCTGGATACCTCCTCGTTTGTCCCTTCCTCGTTTCCTGTAGCTCCTCTTGTGACACCTCCACTGTGCTGCAGGTGTGGTGCCTCTTCGGTGCAGCGCCTCCTGGGTTTGTCCCTGTTTCAGAGCGTGGTGTCCTGCACTGGTCAGCTCCCTCCTCTTGTGACGCCTGCTCAGTCTCAGTGCCTCTTCAGTGTTTCAGCAGAAGAAATGTGTAGGTCGGTTTGTTTACTTTGTAGAGAAAGGCCAAAAAATGCAGCTGTACCATGTGGGAGGGAGGTTGACACTTGTTTACTTTGTTTTCTTAGTAACGTGGCCCGCGAAAATGGTCACCTAACCAATTTTGAGGCCCGAGTTCCCGAGATGAGATGATAAGAGATTGACCTTTCAACACAACAGAGAGCAGCGATTATACGTCTTTATGTCTTTTAGCTGATTGTTGTGAAGCCTCGACACTTTTGCATTTAGCGTATTTAGCAACTTGATTTTAATGTGTCTATTTCCACTTAGCTTCATGTGAAAAGGAAAACGCCGTTTGTAGACGACTTCCTCAGGTGAATTTATTTGTTTACAGTGTATTGTTGTGGATTTTTTATTCATTTGAATCTATCTATCTATCTATCTATCTCTCTATCTATCTATCTATCTATCTCTCTATCTATCTATATCTATCTATATCTATCTATATATCTATCTATCTCTCTATCTATCTATATCTATCTATATATCTATCTATCTCTCTATCTATCTTTATCTATCTATATCTATCTCCTGAACTCTAGTAATGTTATTGTTATATAGCAGCAAGAATGATGTCTTTAACCAACTCATTCACTTGAATCTATCTATCTACTGTATATATCTCTATCTGTCGCTATCTATCTATTTATCTACTGTCTATCTAGCTATCTACTGTATATCTATCTATCTATCTATCTATCTACTGTATATCTATCTATCTACTGTATATCTATCTATCTATCTATCTATCTATCTATCTACTGTATATCTATCTATCTACTGTATATCTATCTATCTACTGTATATCTATCTATCTATCTATCTATCTATCTATCTATCTATCTATCTATATCTATCTATCTCCTGAACTCTAGTAATGTTATTGTTATATAGCAGTCTAATCAACACATTTCTTCAGCATCAATCTAACGGTCAACATTGTAGTTTCAAAAACAGCCTTAAATGTTATTCCCTCCGTGCATTGATCTCTTCACTTCCAGGTTTACAGAAACACGAGCACACGTTCTAAAAACTGGCCGGCACTGAACGTGGAACACCCGGAGCTGCGTCTCTTTTCATTCATCGTCCAAATGGTTTACAGGATGCGGTTTGTGAAGTCGTAGCGCTCTGTGGGGCAAGCATTGCAGGACCCGCTCGTGTTGGATGTTTTCGAGAGATAGCGATGGTTTGTAAAAGGTTGGATCGATGGTAAACACAGGGTTTGAGCTTCGAGGAAAAAGGGGTTTATGAAGAGAGACAGACGACAGGATCAGAAGAGGAGAGAGTGATGGGACGTGAGGCTCTTTGATTTGAAGCTTTCACTGAAGGCGAGGAGCTGCAGAACAGTCATTTTGAAGCGAGTTTTCTATCTGAACGTTTTCATTTTCATGTCAGAGTAAAAAAAAACAACAACACCAAACTCACCCCCTTGTGAGCCGGAGTTTTCCAGGAAGTAACTCCAACATGGCTGTGGCACTCCCTGGTCTTTCCCACGCTTTCATTCACAAATGTTCCAAATGATTATGCAAATTATATTGTCAGTATAATGTCAAAAACTCCCAGTGATAACAGTATTTTATTCAAAAAGATATGATACACAACTTAAAATGCACTGAAAATGGTCTTGTGTAGCATAAGGAGGTCATATTTACTGAAATCAAAAACTATTTCAATCAGAAAGTTACATTTTAACATAGGAACATCTGATAGCAGCTTAAAAATTCACAAATCCATTAAACGTGTGAGTTTTTGGAGAGTTTCTGCTTGCATTTCTTTGCAGGATGTCAGAATAGCCTCCCAGAGCTGCTGTTTGGATGAAAACTGCCTCCCACCCTCATAGACGTTTTGCTCCAAAAGGTTCTCAGTCAAGGTGAGGTCAGGGGACGAGGGGGTCCACATCATGAGTTTCTCTCCTTTTATGCCAACAGCAGCGAATGATAAAGGGATTCTTTACAGCAGGACGTGGTGCGTCGTCATGTATGAAGATGATTTTTTTTGTCCCTGTTTCAGAAAGTGGTCAGTCAGAAACTCCAGAGGTCATTTTCACACCTTCAGGGAGCCTAAAGGGGCCGGCCAGCGCTCTCCCCGTGATTCCAGACCAAAACATGACTCCGCCCCCTCCTTGCTGACGTCACTGCCTTGTTGGGACATGGTGGCCGTTCACCAAACATCCACTACTCCGTCCATCTGACCATCCAGGGTCACTCGGCCTCATCAGTTTCAAAATGAGTCTTCCTGTATTCCTGAACAGTTTAAGGGAGACGGTTTATGCTCATCTGCTATAATTTTATGCATACAATTGTTTATTTTTTGCATGAAAACACTGACAGAAAACTCACTATACATTTATGTTGTCTGTGTAAGTTCTCAGTCGTACAGGAGTCTTCCATCTTCAATGAAGGTACTTGATTCTTCTTCTGTACGCAGTAGTTGAAGTCTTCGTGTCCGAAAGGTTTTTAACCCAATTGGCTGTAGTTTTAGGATTTGTTTCTTCATCCTTACGCCACTGCCTGCTGTATCTTGCCTGGTTTTGCTCTAAGAGTTTTAGAAACTTACCTTTCTGTCTCTCTTTGGACCTTCTGTGTTGATCCACTTGAGCCACTTGTGTGAAATTACAACTCTTGAGGAAGGCCTCTTCGGTCACGCACAACGCTAACCTCTGTTGGATAGTGAAGGCCTCAGAATTTAGCTTGTAGATTCTTTGATTGAGTCTAATCCTTAAATTAAGAATCTTCATAACGTAGTTGTGTTGCTGTTTCTCTGCTGTATCTCCTGCTTCCAGAACCTTCTGCTTCAGGCAGCTGGGGATCAATCTGTTCTGTCTACATCTGAGGTTGAACCTGAGGTGGTTCCTCTCATCTGCTAATCTTCTGGTGGTCTTCTCCAGTCTGCGAGCCAAGAGAAGGGCGTCTCTCCCAAAGTTGGCAGCAAGATGTCTGTGTAAGTTCTCAGTCGTGCAGGAGTTGTCTATCTTCAATGAAGGTACTTGATTCATCTTCTGTACTCAGTAGTTGAAGTCTTATGTTACTACAGCAGAAGTTTCAAATCGATATCTTTACATTTATTCACCTCCAGCGTCTCGCCGTATAAAAGCCGCTCAAAGAAGCCAATCAGAAGAAGAAGAAAAGAGAATCGAACCAATTTGCTCAGACGTTTGACATTTCGGTGAAAATTACAACCGCGAGATTTGTTTTAACCTTTGCAGAGCATGTCGTGTGAATAAACCCGCGCCAGTTATCCTGCGGGAACCTCTCGCTCGCCGTTTCTGCTCGTGTGCGGAAAAAGATCCGGCCCTCCTTTTTCAAAACATCTCCTCGGGAACGTTTCTGAGGAGATGTTTTAGTGGCGCCACTTTGCATTTGGAGAGCGACCCGAGCTCAAGCGCCGCTCCTCTTGGCCGTCGAGTGACACAGACGGAGAAGTGAGTGCCATTACAGTGTTTACAGTCTATATTCAGGAGCCATCAGGGCAACGTCCCCCCCCCCCCCCAACCCCCCCGCCAAAGAAAAACACTCTCTCTAATGGCCCCCGCGATCGGCTGCTCCGATTCCATATGGACGGCCAGTTCAGCGCTCGGCACGCAATCTGTTCCTGTGTCATTGCTGCATCGACCGGACGCACAAACGCACACACACACGCACAAACGCACACACACACACACACACACACACACACACACACACACACACACACACACACACACACACACTGCTCGACCGAAGGAAACAGAGGCTGTCTGGAGCGGCCGGTTTCCCACCCTCGCTCACACTCGTCATAGCAGTAACACTGAGGCGATGTCACGTGGAAATGGATCCGCTCCACGTTTTGTTTTGTTTTTACTCGTGAGGGGAAATGTAGTTACGACTTTATCCCAACGGTGAACGTGTCGAAGTGTGTTCCAGACCGACACGATTCAGGACAGATGGAGGCAAGTCTATGAAGAGGCTCAAAGGATGGGTGAGAGGGGGCGTCGTGTAACCGATTTGTTCTCCGGTGCCTTTATTGACCAAGAGGCCACTTTACCTTTAAAGTGAAACGTCCCGCTGGGTCACCTGGGGCAACCGAGCTTCTCCACTTCGGCACCTGACACTGTCATGAGTTTAGAGGAAACTGTCGTCCTTCCAAAACATATTTGAGAGAGAAAGGCCCAACATTAATGCTAGCAAAAAGAACATTTATGTTGTCCATCCATCCATCCATTTTCTTCCGCTTTATCCGGGGCCGGGTCGCGGGGGCAGCAGTCTCAGCAGCACCTCCTCCAGCTGTTCTGGGGGGACCCCGAGGCGACACCAGGCCAGCTCGGAGACATAGTCCCACCAGCGTGTCCTGGGCCTTCCACGAGGCCTCCCCCCAATAGGACATGCCTGGAGCACCTCCCGAGGGAGGCGACCAGGAGGTATCCGGAACAGATGCCCTAGCCACCTCAGCTGCTCCTTTATGTTATATTTTATCAAATTAATAAACCAATTTAACCAAAATGATCAGGTGACACTTTATTTTACAGGGCCCTTGATACATTGAACCCAACTACATTTAGTACAATGTAATGTATTTATTTATTTATTTGGTCGGGACGGTGCAAGTTAATGAACAAGCCACACCGGACTGTAGCCTTGGGCTAATTTCCATCCGCACTCTTAAACTCCCATTCATCCTGGCCTATTGTACATGTTTTTAGTGGTAGGGGAAACCGGAGGAAACCTACGCAGACACGGGGAGAACATGCAAACTCCACACAGAAATGCCCCGTCCAGGTGGGAATCTAACCCGGACCATCTAGCTGTGAAGCACGAGCTCTAACCGCTGTGCCACCGGGCCGCTCTGTAATAATGTGTAATAACTTGTACCTAAGTGTTAGATACACAATGGAATCATATGTATTAGTGGTTTGTACATAATGTAATAGGACACAAGGGTCTCGTGTCCTATTACATTATGTCACAGACACAATGTATCAAGGGTGCGGTAAAATAAAGTGATACCAAATCACATTTCTCATGGTTGGATCTAAACGAGGTTCCAAGTAGAATCTCAATCTGCAACACGAAGAAAAGGGAGTGAGACAAAAGACATTTGAGTAAAGCTTTTATTGAAAACAATAAATAAACTGAAATCAAACGTTTAGGACGACATGACTTTAACTTTAAAAGACCAAAGCTGCACAAAAATGTGATTTCAATGTGATTTTCTGTCACACTGTCAGGACGTCCTGAAGGTGTTTGGGTTGTTGAGCCTCTCGCAGAGCGCCATCGCTGCTGAGGTCAGACTTTTCATTTTGAATTTCTCAAGATCCTGAGGGTTATGGAAAAACAAAGTCAAGGGAATCTGATTGGCTGGACGACCCTCGACCCAAATGAAGCCGAGTGCAGCCCAATAACCACGTCTGCTCTCACTCCCTTTTCTTCTCATATTGAAGTTTTACTTAGAACCTTGTTAAGATCCAACCATGAGAAGTGGGATTTCTTGCCACCTTTTCAGATTTCAGTCTTTGTTTTTTCAGAATACTAATTAGGATCCATTTTGTTTTGGAATCAAACAAAAAACAAATGAGAATTCTACTTGCCGGCGAGGTAAGCCTTTTGTTTTGCTTCACTTCTCTCTGTGTCGTTCCGGTGTGCGCTACTTCGAGGACATGCCGTGAGATCACTCCCCCTACTGCAGAAGGAAACACTCCTCGTTTGTTTATATGCCGTAATCAGAAGTACCTTTTTGCCACATGACTCAGAGAGATGCGGAGCTGTCCATGGTCCTGGTCTGTCCTCAGCTTCACTTTAAAACGACCTGCATGCGCCAAACTAACAGCAGAGCGGGGAGCCGTCCGTGGTAGCTGTTATTGAACTCGAACATAAAAGCAGACAATTGGTCGGCGGGGTTCGAAGTTCGAGGATTTGTGCGTCCACTCTCTGCTTCAATATGGGGCTAATGTTCTGCATCGCTCAGTCTATGATCGAATAAAAGAAACGCGGAAACAACAGCAGGACGCTCTCATGTGTAATGAGACGGTAGCTCAGAGAGGTTCGGCTCATCTCGGGCTCACACAATGGAGACAAACACAAAGGAGAGAAGCGAACACCGGCTCCACGTTAAACATTCTGCCAAGGACAGTCGACAGAGCTGGGAGAGGTTCAGCACCACGGACAGTGTCTGCGTACACTGGTGTGTGAATGAGAGCGTGAATGAGTGACTGGTTCCTCGATGTAAAGCGCTTTGAGTGCCTAAAGCAGGTAGAAAGGCGCGATATGAATGTGAATATCTACCATTCAGTCAACCGCGTTTCCATGGGCTGTTAAAAAGCATTAAATGAATCACACTATAAACCTTCGATTGGATTCCAAAAGGCATTTCTTCCAAAAAAAATTTGAAAAAAAAAAAAAAATTATCTCATTGTTTTTTTTATTATTATTATTTTCTTAGAACACCCCAAACAAAAACAATATAGAACAAAACAGCAGAAAAACAAAACAAAAACTGCAGCAATAATGATTAAATGACTAAAGCATCCATCCATCCATTTTCTCCCACTTGTTGCCGGGTCGTGGGGGCAGCTGTTGGAGCTGCCCAAGTCACATAGCACCTGTCCCTATAGCGCCCCCTGCAGGTGGTGGGTCAACGGGAGGACGGCCTCATGGTTCCAAACGGTTCCAAACGGGCCTGTTGGTCTCTCATAGGGGATCATTCACTCTCTCATTCATACACCAGTGTACGCAGACACTGGAGGCAAGGAGGGTGAAGTGTCTTGCCCAAGGACACAACGACAATGTGCACCTTCAGGAGGCGGGATTCGAACCCCCGACCTTCCGATCATGAGACGACCCGCTCTACCATCTGCGCAACCGTCGCCCCATGACACTATATACATATACACATTACACACATATACATGCATATACACACATACACAAATACATACTAACAAACATATCTACATATACATGTACACATACGTCTACACATATACATAAATACATATACACATATGCATACACAGACATACACGTATACACAAATATAAACCCATGCGTATGCTATACATGCCTATTTTCAGTTATTACACATTTACCATAATTACTGCTATGCATTTAATTTTAATTCAATTCAACAACAATAAATTCTAAAGATAAATTCCTGAAGTATTTTCATCATTTCCATCTGATAACCCAATACAAATAACTTTTTCCCATTCTTGACCAATTTTTTTTAATACAGAAATTACAGAATATAAGTAAGTGCTTTATTTGTCATTATACAACTCCATCCATCCATTTTCTTCCGCTTTTCCGTTGCCGGGTCGTGGGGGCAGCTGTTGGACCTGCCCAAATCACATTGCACCAGCCCATTATACAACTGCACAACTAAATACAGCAGTGTCCAGGTGTTAGTCCTGAGCCGCTGTGGGCCGACCTGAGCAGCATGTTTATGGAGGTAGAGGAAACCGTAGCACTTCAGTCTCCTCACGAGCTATTGCTTCTGACTCCGCTCACCCTCTGAACCCTGGCCGGCGATACAGAGCTCCACTGGCTAAAAAGGCTGTGTTTAAGAAGTCCTTTGTCCCCTGTAGGAATTCTGAATGAAGCGGCGACATGAACACAATCGCCACAGAATTGGACTGAGCCATTTCTTTCTCTTATGCACTTTTTCTACTGGGCATGTTTGTATTGTCCCTAGTCTTGTGTTGATGAGCCAAAGATGAATTCCTACCTCGATAGACAATAAAATTCTATTCTATTCTCTGAACTGGGTTTGTCCCTGTTTCAGAGCGTGGTGTCCTGCACTGGTCAGCTCCTCCATCTCCTTCCTCTTCGTCCTGCGCAGCTCCCTCCGCCCCACAACAGTCTTTCATCATCTTCAGGGAAGAGCTCAGCAGGTAATCTGTTTTAATCTCCAGTGAACGTCCTTTAGCCAGAACAATATGTGGCTTAGCTGTGAGTCTCGCTTGGATACCTCCTCGTTTGCCCCTCCCTTGTTTCCTGTAGCTCCTCTTGTGACACCTCCACTGTGCTGCAGGTGTGTGGGGCCTCTTGGTGCCTCTTCGGTGTCTCAGAATAAGACATTTGTAGGTCTCGAATGGGTTTAGCTCAGTAAAAAGGATCCACCAATTCCCACAAAAACACGGCACAGACGTACATTGCAGGTCACAGAAAAAGGCAAAAAATGCAGCTGTACCGGGAGAGAGGGAAGTTGCCGTATGTTTACACATTTCCCTGCGGCTTTGGTTGAAATTGTGCACACATTTAAAGTTCAAAAGTTGCTTGTTTCCAATTTGCTTTTGAATATAGAAATCCCCCATTCCTCCTTTGATCTGAGGGATGTTCCAAACTATCTCCTACAGACTCCACACAAGCTCGGACTTAAACATATTTTGAAGGTTTTGTCAAAGGGATTTTTGAATATCAAATTCCTGACAGAAGTCAAGGCAAAACTTGACTTTTTACAGATTTTTTTCCCTTTCAAAATTAGATCCAAACTCCCCCTCAATAAATCTGTGTTACTAATATATATCAGCAAAATAAAACCATGACTTTAAACCTGGGTCAATCCACTAATTACTGTTTCTGAATAGTTTTGCATGAAATGAGGCAAGTTTATTTGTAGAGCACAATTCATACACAAGGCAATTCAAAGTGCTTCACAGTTGCATAAAATTACAAGAAAATCAATAAAACATCAACATAAAAATTAATCAATGACAGTAAAAGGCAAGAGTGCAGATAAAATACTTTCAGTTTTCATCTGCTCGGGTAAAAAGAGCTGTTTTCAGCCTGGATTTGAACGTTGTCAGAGTTGAGGCCTGTCTCACATCCTCATGAAGACTGTTCCAGATTTTAGCTTTAGCCTCAGCGTGTTTAGTCCTGACTCTGGGAACCACCAGGAGACCCCTCCCTGAAGTTCTCAGGGCCCGAGATGGTTCATACGGCTCTAACATGTCAGAGATGGACTTTGGTGCTAAACCATGAAAAGACTTGTGCACAAGCAGAGCTGTTTTAAATTCTATTCTCTGAGTGACAGGAAGCCAGTGCAGGGACCGGAGCACTGGACTAATATGGTGGTATTTCCTGGTTCTTGTCAGGACTGGAGCAGCAGCGTTCTGGATGTTCTGCAGCTCTAACAGCTCGTTTAGAAAGGCCAGTGAGCAGCCGTTACAGTCGTCTAACCTGCTGGAGACAAACGCATGGATGAGTGTCTCCAAGTCTGGTTTTGACACTATTCCTCTGATCTTAATGTTTTTCAGATGGTAAAAAGCTGAAGATGTCATTGCTTTGATGTGGCTGTTTAAGTTCAGATCTGAGTCTGTCATGATTCTGCTTAGTTAGTCATTGTTTACGTCCTGATTCACTCCCTGCTCCTTGATTTTGCCCGTTCCTGTTCATGTTTTCCTGCTCTCCACAGCTGCTCTCCATTCCCTCGTCAAGTATATACTCCCTCAGTTCTGTCAGTCTCTTGCTCGATTGTCCACCTGTGAAGAGAGACTTTCAAGCCCTGTGTAATTACTTGAGAGATTCTGATTCGGGTTGTCAAGTGATCTGTTTTCTGTCCTAATAAATAAACAAGTCCTGTTTGGGAAATCCTGGTTATCCTTCTTTGTTTTGTTTGGTGCCCGTTTAATCAGGCTTATTCAGATATTTCCTTTTCCTCCATCCTGTGTTGCGTTTGAGTTCTTCTATATCAGTGATAGAGTCCATGAAATGAAATAAAAACAACAGAAAACTTGCAATAAACTGCATATTTTTCTCATATTCATGTCAGTAATCTACAGTTTCAACTCTTTGTTTTCCAGCTGCAGCGTCTCGTTTAAAATATATAATCTTTACATTTGCCTGGATAAACCCTGACAACACAAAGTCCATGAGTGCCCAAACTTCTGCTCTCGGTTATAGACTCCAGGGTTGTAGGTTTTACACACATTAAGACTCGGGGGGGGGGGGGGGACATTCAGTTCTCCGCACGCGGGACCGTTCCCTCAAATATCCGCTGCTTTTGTGCTTTGCTAATTGGGCCCATTCTCGCTGTAATTTCACGACTAATCTCGCGCCGTGCTCCACCGCGATGCATTATTCATGTCTGTTCCATTTCAACAGGACACTCGCGCTGAGGGCCCTCCAGACGTGACAATGGGCCTCGTTTCTGAGGCCCTCGGAGGAGCGCGCGAGATCCTGCCCATTGTCCCGGACACGTGTTCCTCTGTCTCACTGACAATGGAGACGACTGGGCCCATTTTCAAAAGCCACATGTTAAACTCTTCGGCGAAAGCGGCGACGCCAAAATGAGGTTAACGGGCGGGTTTTATTCAAAATCGACTTTTTACCGCGTTACGATGTTTTTCCCTCATCAAAAACAGACCTGGAGTGGGTTTTCTCCAGGCCGGAAGCGCATCTACACATGGGTCGACCCGAGACCGGCCTGGTTTCAACTGCATTTACTTCCTCGATGTCACTCCTCGCCCACGTGGTTAAATACGATGAGGCTAATATGTGAAGAGAAGAGAAATGACCTTCATCGTTTCACTGCAGCCGGAGGGAACAGGGGGAAGAAGAGACGGACCGTGTTGATTTAAAGTTGATCCGTTCTCGTCAGAGCAGTGATCCAAACGTCCTCATATATTCATTCTTTCTTTGCGCCAAAAAGAGGCGTCGAAGCGAGAGTAGTTTGGCCCGAGGTCAGGAACTTCAGAGCGAGTGTGAGGCCCTAAAGTGCCGCTCTCGGGTTGAGACCTAACTAGAGCCCAAGAGTTCTTCTTAGTTTGTTCATTTTGTTACAAACAATACGATACAATGGCTCCATACACAGGAAACAGAATTGCAAAGTATTATTTGATATTGCAAATTATGTCAAAGTCTCGTCTCGTGGGATTTGTATCTCGGCTCACCACCACTAAATACCCGCACAAAAGCTCTATACCAGTGGTTGGCAACGTCCGGCACGGGGGACACGTTTGGCCCGTTGCCAATATTTTTTGGCCCGCCAGAGGATATGAAAAATAAAAAGCCTAACAGAGACTTAATTGTTCTTTTATCCGCAAATGTTTTGCCCCTGATCTTTGCTTGTGTTCGGCACAACACCATTCCACTGTTGCATTTTAACTCTAAAGGTCCGCACACACTACACGACTTTATAGAACCCCTGGGGGTTCACACTTACCGACTGAGAATCGTCAGAGCGAACACACTACACGATTCTGACAAACAGCTGATGTTTATAACACAGCACGTCTGTGTCTCTACCGCTTCATTTCTCCTCCAGCTTCAAAAACGGACTCCAAATCCGCAAAGATAGGCCGTGTTTGTGAGCGTGTGAAAACATGTGCGTGTCCCAGTTTGGTCAGCGGTGTCAACAGTGTCACAACATCGCAGTGCAAGGCTCCTACTGCTACGAAGCCGAAACACTTGGCTATAGTTCTGTCAAATGGAGATGAAAGTCAGCGACACGAAGAAGCGGGACGTATTTCAGTGGATTCGTGTTTTTCTGTCTTTATTTCACTCTGTCATGGCCGCTGCTTTCTGTGTGTTCACTTCGGGGTAAAATCACCCACGTTTCTCCTGTGCGTCCAAAATCGGGCTTAAAAACATGTTTGATTTCCTGTGACTGTGGTCCAGTTGCGTCTGACTGCCGCCCACACTACACGATTCCAACGCCAGTCCAGTCGGGACTCTGGTAATTGTTCAGAGACAGTCCTGAAACCTTCCTGTCGGTGTTTAATCTGTGTGCGGTAAGAGGGGGTGCAGTTTTCGGCGTAACACCGGGCCAAAATCCAGGACGCTTTAAGCGAGGCACTGGAAACCTTTCCCTGTGTGGTCGGGCCTCGGACCAGGACCTGCTGCTCTGGATATAACTGTCATAAAGAGCATCGACTTTGAGACGCCTGGACTCAGACTGAAGTGGAAAGGACTGAACGACCCATGTTTCGTTTTGTGATGTTGCTGAATATTCTTTGCAAACGGAGATGACCTCATTGCAGATGAGGCAGAGGTTTGGCATTCACATATCCAGGTAGGATGAAACCATATGTGTGTCGCCTTTCCTCCTGAAACTCCGGTTTTCCTACTTTTCTTTTTAGTCCTTTGGAAAGCGACATGTTTGTGATGCTAACTTTATGTTTTGCTAGTGCTGTGTAACCCGCGAACATCCGACAGACTCGGGGACAATATTTGTATAGTTTGGGGTTATCTAGTATTGAATATCCATGCATGAATATATCTATTTTTTATCAACTGACCGGCTGGCCCTCCATCTATCGGCGTAAAAAACATACTGTCCCGAAGCCAAGCCGACCTGCCCCCCCCTGCCCTACACTCTTCTTGAAGCTGTCGATATCCCTTCTGTGCGTCGGTGGATAAAGGGGAAACATCGACGCTCACTCTCTTGGAGAACAAAGCTCCTCCCGATGACTGACGGGACGCCCCTCAGAGGAGCCGCTCTCATGTAGCCGCCTGTATCCGAGCGCGGCGGCGGCACCGGGACGGTCCCAGCGCTCTCCCGGTGCCAAATCACATTGTTCTCTCTTTGTTAGCGCGTCCCGGGCTCGTAAAGAGAGAAAACATTAAAAAGAAAGGCTGTAAAACAAGGAGCGAGGAGAAAGCGAACACTGGGACCTGCGGGACGGCGGAGGGGGTTTGGAAACAACCGCGTTTTTATGGGAGCGCAGATTTAATGTTTACGGATGACATTTTTCCATCATTCGTGACAGGACTTGATGCATCTGAATCTAAAAGATTCTCGACTGGAGCTCACGGCCTGTGGGCCAGAGTAACGGGTGTTAATAATCCGTTAATCGTAACACGTGGAAACAGCGACAGTTTGTGGCGTTCGTGAAGCCTCTGCAACGAATCAGCAAAGTCCATCTACCCTCGGTCACAGATGTGGATTTGTGGCGTTCGTGACTTGTGTAAACTCATATTTCATTAAACTATTTCATAAATCTATGTAAAAGCCCGACAGTTTGTTAGTGTTTTGTAATGCAGGTCTGAGTCTTTCAGGTCACGTTCCTCGAGACACAGACGTCTAAGACTTATTCAGAAAACTTTATTTATCCCCAAGGGGCAATTCATTCATCCAGCTCATAAATACAATACACAGTGAATAATACATACAGATAAATTAGAAAACCCTGGAGCTAAAGAGCTAAAGATTAACCATAATGACACAATGATGTACTAATTATGTTTGGATTCATACGTTTTAACTCTGACAGCTCTGAATTTAAACAGAACAAATCCACATACATGGAGAGTCTTCTGCACCTGTGCTGTTGGTGTTTCTCAGTCAGATTTGACCAAACTAGTTTGACTATTTTGTTCAAACTGGATGTTTTTCGGCCTGACCTGATACATGAACTCTTAAGTAGCACAGCAGTTGGCGCTCGTGCTTCACAGCTAGAAGGTCCGGGTTCCATTCCCACCTGGACGGGGCTTTTCTGTGTGGAGTTTGCATGTTCTCCCCGTGTCTGCGTAGGTTTCCTCCGGGTACTCCGGTTTCCCCTAACACTAAAAACATGTACAATAGGCCCAGGGACTGCAGGTGGAAATTAGCACAAGTGCTATAACCTGGTACAATGCATCTCTCCTTTCTGAGGCTAATGTAGATTGTACACTGTCCCTGTTCAAATAAATAAATAAAATAATAAAAATAAATAAAAGAATAACATGCGTTTCAGAACATGTTTGGAGACGTCTGAACAATCGGGCCGATATTTGGGTATTTTACAATATCGGCCGATCTAGCGCTGATGAAACCCGATATCTCCGGGACCGAAGAAGTGATAGACTTGCCTTTTTTGGAAAGAGCGAAGTCGGGGCTTTAAAAAAACGAGTTCTCCCACAACTTCCTCGGCCTCGGGGGGGCAGAGAAACATCGCAGTGAAAATTGGTTTGATACAAGTTTGTTAAACACAGGTTTCACCAAAAACCTAAACCTCAGTCGGTCTGGACAGGCTGCAGGTCATTTTGGTCTTGGGGCCGTATACAACTTGATCGGATCTCAAGGGGGCCAGACCAGTAAACTCATTCCAAAATTACATAGAACTAACAATAAGTCCACTTTTTTTCTTTGTATTAGTGCAAAGAAGTACATTTTAAAAATCTGTATATGAAATGAATTGTCCCTTTTACTAAATATATTATGAACAACCTAAGTTTTTAAGAAAAGTATGTGCAATTTTAACAACTCTTTTACTCATTTATTCAAGTGCACTATGCATAAAAACTGATCAGCGATTGTACAATGTTGCAAAACATTTATTCAGTTTTTTGGAACTTAAACCCACTGTCCTGCAGTGGGTTGAAAAATCCGACACTCTGTGTCCACTTTTCTCTTTTTTGACAAAGACATTTCACTGAAGAGGGCGCCAGAGTCAACAGAAAAAGCAGGTAAAGCGATAGAACTGACTTAAACACAGCGCCCCTAGCGGACAATATAAGAACTACAAATTTTAAAGAATATGAAGTTTATTCTTCTTTAATAATGCATATTTATCCCGTGGGCCGGACTGAACCCACTGCCGGGCCGGTTCTGGCCCGCGGGCCGTACGTTTGACACCCCTGACCTAAAGTAATACAATAAAATCGGCCTAGTATTTATGTTTTTATAGGATTATAGACCAGATATTTGGTCAAATCGGACAAGAATATCGGCCGTGCATATCGACATATGCCAATAACGAAAATAAAAATATCGACCTCTAGTCTGCACTACAGAGGTTTTCTACCCGCGGGGGGCTTAGCAGCTTGGCAGAACGTTACAACATATTACATAATAACTCCGGGCTTCGCCGTTTGCATTATTCAAACTGAGATCTGAATTCGATTACCATTAGCCTCTCTGGTGCCGAAGCCATGTACCTTAATACAATGTCAATATTCATTATCAGCAGCAGCGCAGGCGCCTGTAAACAAGCCGCCTCCTCCCCCTCTCCAGAGCCTAATTACAGCGAGGATGTGCTGCTGTCACTGCTGCGCTAACGACCCGCCGGCTCCGACGCTGCAGGACCGGGATTAGGAGGCGTCCGCAGACTCTGACGCCGCGACGCCTCTGCTGTCACTTAATAAACGCTGCATCCTTGACTTTGAGAAACAAAACTCCTAATGAAATAATGATGACGGCTATTCGGGAGCAGACGGGTTGGAAACTCCAGTCACGGGAGAGCTCTTTAAAAACATCTCTCTTGCAAAAGTTTGTTTTCTTTTTTCTCTCCTGCAGACTCTCATTACAAACTGAACGCCCTGCTTTAGCGGAGTTTCAGTCTGCACATGCTTCTGCTCGGATATCAGGGCAGTTAAAGTGCAGCTGAAGTCCAAAACAACTTTTATTCTGCTGATAAACTGATGATTTTCCGGTCATTTCAGTGTGAACGAGTTTATTTTGTGCTTGTATAGTCCAAACCTGACTTCTTCTTTTGGTGGGAGTATCGCTCACACTGTATTACGTCCACAAAGCAGCTGCAGCGCGTGTCATTAGCACTCAGCGTTACCGCGGAGATGCCGACGCCCACATTTGCAGCACTTTCAAACTGCAAATGTGGGCGGAGTCCTGTCTTTAGTGTCACTTCGAGAAAGAGAGAGACAGATGATCATTACGTCATTAACAGTCTGCGTTCTGGAGAGACAGACGGGACAACAGGAGTATTGTCGAGCACAGCCGATGGATGTGCAGCTGAGCATTTAATGTCGGGAAATGTGTCTCCCCTAAATGCAGGCTGTGGGACGGGGGCCGGACAGACTCCCACACCGAATGCCAGTGTGATGGACATCAGCGGCCCCTCCCTGAGCTTTTTCCTCCCACAGACTTGAATATTTTCCACATCCCGGGGCCGGCTGGTGTTTTGATCACAGGACCATCAGTATATTCAACTCACTCCCGGAACGCGGACAGTGTTTAACTCACAGTGGGATAAATAACGTTTGTAGTTTGTCCTTGTTTAACCTCTTAACCCCTGGCCTAACCCAGCATGTTTTCTCCAGTTTAACTTTACCCAAATCTACAAGCTTCTTGGGGGGAAAAAAGAACAAGAATAGCAACTAAATAGTAAATGGACTCAATTTATATAGCGCTTTTCTACCTTCATTAGGCCCAAAGCGCTTTACAGCAGTGGTTCCCAACCTGGGGGGGGGGGGGGAGCACGTGGGATTCCAGGAAGTGGGCAGAGCTTTGCCTGGTCAGAGGGTCAGGGCTTAAATGATATTATTTGAGCAAAATAGGGACTAGTAGGGACTGCAGGAGCATTAAACGTTCCAATTTCAGTTTATTTGTTTGAAATTAATACTTCCATCAATTTTCTTCCACTTGTCCGTTGCCGGTTCGTGGGGGCAGCCGTCCGAGCTGCCCAACTCCCATTGCACCAGCCCCTATGGCGCCCCCTGCAGGTGGTGGGTCCATAGAAGGACGGCCTCATGGTTCTAACCGGGCCTGTTGGTCTCTCATAAGGGGCTTCTGAACCGCTCTTTGTCTGACCCGTCACCTAGGACCTGTTTGCCCTGGGAGACCCTACCAGGGGCACGAAGCCCCCGACAACAGAGCCCCCAGGATCATTCAGGTGCTTAAACCCCTCCACCACGTTAAGGTGGCGGTTCCAGGGGGGCACTTATTAGCAATTATTTTCATGTTTTTATACATTTGTAAGTGATGGGGAATTATGTAATTCATTTGGCTATCACATATTTCCCTTATCATCTTATACTATTAGATTAAGCCGACCTTCTACATGACATATGACCTAATCAACGTGGCATAATTATCGTCTATGCGTAGATTGTTAGGGCCTACGTGTAACTAAGACTATTTAACTCTCTTCATGTGGAAGTATCGCGAGACTCCGAATGATCAATGCCCTGACCCATGTGTTGACTGTTCAGCTGTCTCCAGGCCTGTATTATTATATTGTGTGTTAATAAACTTCTCTCTACTTAAGACATCCAGACTCCGTTCCATTCTAAAAGCTTAAAAGAAAAACGTGACAAAAAAACGACAAAAAAGAGACGCTAAAAATGCAACAAAAAGTTACAATCCCTTTTGCAGGTCTTAGCTTTCAAATGAGGCATTACACTGTTGCTCTCCCCCGGGCGAGTCTCATTAACTCTTGCATTTTGAGAGGTGCGCCCAGAGTGTGAACGGGTCAGGACCGGCCCTGGAACAGAGGAGGAGGTGTTTTCCTAGCACAGTAAATTGATTTCATTACTCGAGTAAAAGTATTATTGGTGAAATTTGACTCCAATACAAGTAAAATGGGCCCCTCCAAATAAGTATAAGCTGAAGTGCTGAAGTTTGACGTAGAAACCCCAGCCTGCAGAGGAGATGCGGATCGGCTTTGTGATGCATTTAGACTCATCTCATCATCTCAACACAAAGTCCCGCTGCTCAGCCCCCCCTCGATCGCTCATCTCATTACAGGGAAAGCCCCGGCATGTTTATCCCACACGACGGGAGCTTTAATCTGACGTGTGAAACTGAATGTCACTCTGAGGCAGACAGAAGGACGAGCAGAAGTCTGATGGAGCTGTACCCTAATCCCGATGAGACGCGACGGCGCCAGAGGGGGCGCTAACGAGGCCATCACGGTAACAAACACACTATATACTCCCATCCAGGGGCGTCCTACTGGGGTCCATGGTGGGCGCCATATTGAAGAGTATGGGCCACAGGCGGTGTCGAGTGCAGTGAGTTTGCATGTTCTCCCCATGTCTGTGTAGGTTTCTTCTGGTTTCTTCTCCTATCCGCAAAAACATGTACAATGAACAATAGTATAATGATGTGATTGCATGGTGGTGGTACAGTTGCACTTCTGTCAGTCTGTCCCAGGGGAAACTGAAGCTACACATTCAAGATTCAAGATTGTTTTATTTGTCAAACCATGTGACTGATTTGAAATTATATTTCTCTCATCCTTGATTGTGGAGCGGGGGGTGGGGGAAGAGGGGTGGGAGGGAGGGCAAGGCGTTCAGCCTCCCGATGGCCTTGTGTATGAAACTGTTCTTAAGTTGACTGGACCTGGGCCGTAGATTCCACAGTCTCCTCCCAGAAGGCATTACTCTGAAGAGACTGTGTGATGTGTAGGGTCCCTGGTGATTCTGACGGCTTTGCGGGTGAGACGGGTGGAGTACATGTCCTTAATGGAGGGTGAGACGGGTGGAGTACATGTCCTTAATGGAGGGTGAGACGGGTGGAGTACATGTCCTTAATGGAGGGTGAGACGGGTGGAGTACATATACTTAATGGAGGGGAGAGGAGCTCCACAGATCTTCTCCGCTGCTCTCACGATGCGCTGGAGGCTCATGCGCTCTTGCCTCAGAAGGTCCGAGGTTTGGAGGAAACCTACGCAGACACGGGGAGAACATGCAAACCCCACACGGACAGGCCCTGTTATAATGTATAATGGAGTTGGTGCAGCTAAGAATTCCATTGTGGTAACTATGGTAACGGTCAAAATGCTGAATTATGAGCTGGCTCATGGTAAATCTCTGGAACGTGACACAAAGTCCAGCGTCCTGTCTCTCAGAACACATGGACTAAGGTCACATGACATCGTAAAGGCGTCCAAAAGTGGAGACAATATTCAAAATGATGCTGAGGTTATATATTTATATTTGTCCTCTGCATTTGACCCATCCTTCAAGGCCGCTGGGGCGACCGCAGGACCCATCCCCCAGAGTTAACCTGCTGTGCATGTTTTTGGTTGATGGGGGAAACCGAAGGAAACCCATCCAGACACAAGGAGAGAAACATGCAAACTCCACACGGAAAGGCCGGCACGGTCCAGGAATCGAACCCGGGACTAGGCCAGTCACGACGACAAAAGAACTAACTGTAAAGCTTCAAAATGACTTTGTTCGAAAATATCCCAAAATAAACATGAAAAACAATGAGACAAACTTTAGGAAAAAAAATAAAGTATTACATGAGAAAAATGTTGATCAAATGCAAACAAACGTACAGACGATAAATATTGAGCCTGAAAACGTATTGTTGAACGATAAGTTAATATAGTAATTATCCTATTCCTATCCTCTTCTTCTTCTTACTGCAAACTTTGTCTTATTATGATATAATATTTATTTTGTCTGTAGTCTGGTGTCTCCTGTCCCACTCCCCCTCGGGAGTGCCTGTCTAGATCGAACAGAGGAACCCGGCTGAACGGAGGAACCCTGCCTACTGACAACAAGGACTGGACGGTCTGTGATCTTGGCCCGTCTGCTGAGGGACTCCTTCGGCCCTGGGTCTCTATAGCCTGTCCGTCCATGGGAGTGGATCTCTCCTTCTGTGGTTCTCCTCAAGGTTTCTCGTTTCTCCCACCGGGTTTTTGAGTTTTTCCTCACCGTGTTGGAGAGTCTAAGGACAGGGGAACCCGAGCTGCTCGTCTCCACTGCTGACGCTTATTTGGACTTTATGTTTGCCTGGATATTTGATTCACCGGAACTTTACACTGTCTTATTTACTGCTCTGTTTTATTGCCTTAATGTTTGTTGCAGCTGTGAGGAAACTCCTGTTGTGATATTGGGCTAAACAAAACCATTGATTGATTGATTGAATTGTCATGACCGTCTTCTTGAACGGCCAGTCCGGTCCGATCAAAGGATTTTCAGCCACGAGATGTGCTTTGTGAATCCAATCACTTCCGAATAACGATCAGGGAAAACAATCGGCCATTTTCTGTTTGGACGTTTCTCCCATTGAACTCAAATTCAACTCACATGACCCTAGAACCAGAACCAGCCCGTTGGTCCGTTGGTTGCAGACGTTTGCTTTAATCGCGTTCTGCAGATGAGCTTTTCTTCTGCGGCATCTCGATTTGGATTCATGCTAATGTGTGTGCGCTCCGTCCCCGGCACACAGACTCTCACATAAGGCGGACGCTCTAGACCGTATTGTTCTCTGATTCCTTTAGTCACTTGAGTCATTTACATTATGTCCTCAGAATATGAATCACGGCTCAGTAACGCTCCGGCGCTCGCCGCTCCGGGCCGGACGCCGGACACCGTGGGGCGGAGGGATCCCGTAGAAACGACTGTACCTCTCCGATCGCATCACACTTATTAGGAATAAAACAGCCCCGCACGACGGCTCCCCGGGCGCGGCACTGCGGCGGCGCATCAGGGCCGGGCAGAACATACGCTCCATAATCACCCCCAGAACAATAGTCATATCTCGCTATATAGATTTCCCCGGATGGCTCTAATAAAAGAGAATTGTCCAAACTCCATATCCACAATGTTCGGGAAACACAATACGGCGTAATTACCATAGATGCACCGAGGGAATGGATATAAAAATGCACATAATTATATAGGGTACTGTGTGCGAAGGCGAGGGGTCTCATTTACTTCTGGTAAAGAGCGGTCGGGCATATCCATGTGTTAATAAGTAACTGCTTTATTTGTCTTTGTACTGAACAGTTGTGCAACGAATGTGCTTCCGTGCGCCGCCGTTGTGGGCCAACCTGAGCGGCACCTTTTTGGAGGTCGGGGAAACCGGAGTACTGCCTTCAGTCTCCTCAGCCTGGGTTTGTCCCTGTTTCAGAGCGTGGCGTCCTGCACTGGTCCGCTCCTCCACCTCCTCTCGCCTCTTGTGACCCCTCCACTGTGCGGCAGGTGTGGGGGGCTCTTGGTGCTAGTGTTTAGCTGTTTGTTTATTTTTAAAAGAGCGGTTTCCTTCATGGAAGGGGCGACGGTGGCGCGGATGGTTCGAATCCCGCCTCCTGAAGGTGCACATTGTCGTTGTGTCCTTGGGCAAGACACTTCACCCTCCTTGCCTCCAGTGTCTGCGTACACTGGTGTATGAATGGGTGAAGACCCTATGAGAGACCAACAGGCCCGTTTGGAACCATGAGGCCGTCCTTCTGTGGACCCACCACCTGCAGGGGGTGCTATAGGGGACTGGTGCTATGTGATTTGGGCAACTCCAACAGCTGCCCCCACGACCCGGCAACGGACAATTGGGAGAAAATGGATGGATGGATGTTTCCTTCATGGCCAGCAAGGACTCTCCGCAGCTGAACCCCACAGACACACGGCGAAGATGTACAAAAACATCCCGCAAAACAACGTGGAACACAGAAACTGGAAGTGCATTTCGGAGCAAACCTGGCTGAAAGTCCTTCCATCATTTGGGACATGGGCTCCACTTTTCACGCCTTTATGAGACAGTCACCTATGCTGAGAGAGAAGACATTGAACTTTGTGAAAGGTTTTGTTTCACGTGGATAGGTCCAGCCATTACGTAGATATTAACATTGGTCATCAGTTATATCTATCTATAATTAAACCTGTCATATTGCACTGTTCCACCTGCTTACCGGCAAGGCAAGTTTATTTGTAGAGCACAATTCAGACACAAGGCAATTCAAAGTGCTTTCACAGTTGCATAAAATTACAAGAAAACAGATCAAATCAATAAAACATCAACATAAAAATTTATCAATTACAGTAAAAGGCAAGAGTGCAGATAAAACACTTTCAGTTTTCATCTGCTCGGGTAAAAAGAGCTGTTTTCAGCCTGGATTTGAACATTGTCAGAGTTGAGGCCTGTCTCACGTCCTCATGAAGACTGTTCCAGATTTTAGCTGCATGAAACTGAAACGCAGCCTCACCGTGTTTAGTCCTGACTCTGGGAACCACCAGGAGACCCCTCCCTGAAGTTCTCAGGGCCCGAGATGGTTCATACGGCTCTAACATGTCAGAGATGGACTTTGGTGCTAAACCGTGAAAAGACTTGTACACGAGCAGAGCTGTTTTAAATTCTATTCTCTGAGTGACAGGAAGCCAGTGCAGAGACCGGAGCACTGGACTAATATGGTGGTATTTCCTGGTTCTTGTCAGGACTCGAGCAGCTTGTTTTAAAAGTAGCCTGATCCCGTCAGCCATTGCATTTCTTAAACAACCATTATGGGATGCACTAAGTGGGGCCTGTTGTTTGTTTGTTTGTTCTGTCCTTTAGCCAAACATGCGAACAATAAAGTCCACAGTCTTAGCCATAAACCAAGTCCAAAAGTCAGCATTTTGACAGCCACCATCGTCCTCTGCTTTCTTCTGTCTTACTCCCCACGAACTCCACTTCAGTGACTTTACTTTTGTACTGCCCAGCTCTCCATCGCCCACACTCGTCACTAGGCCGCGGGTTTGTCTGACGCCAGTGCTTTGCCGGATGTCAAGGTGTTGGATAATCAGTGTTCGCACGTACCCGGCGCCTCTCGTGGGGCGCTGATCGGTCCTCAGGCTGGAGTGCGGGATCTGGACACTGCGGCGCCTGATTACACAAAGTCAAGAGGCTCTCCGCGGCCCGAGACGTTGGACAAATCAGCGCGAGGTTTATTCAAACTGAAATTAGCGATATCAGAAGTGTCTCTTTTTTTTTCTGGAAATGACGTGCAGATAATAACACTGAATGATGACAAGCGATCCAGTTATTCATGCGCTCTTGTTACTTTTGCTTTCGGCTCGGTTTGTTTGTGTGAGCGTTGAAAAACAGATGTTGCCTTTCTCTTTTAATCCATTCACTCTCGTGCCCTCCCGTTAAACTTTGTAACCAAACTTTCCGTGTCGCTTGGTTTGTCCAACGTTGTTCTTTTATACTTTTAAATGGATGAAAACACAACATTGGGTTGGAGTAATGCTTTGATTTAAAATTCATAGAGGCGTCTTTTAAAAAAAATGTTTGTTTGCCTTTAACTTTCACACTCAAAAAATGCTGGCTCTTGGTTTCAAAAACTGGTGCCGATGGGGAACCAAGTAAAAGCTGGACCGAGAAACCAGCCGCCGTGATGTCAGCAGCTGGGGGTGGGTCCCGCCTCGGACCAAAAAGAGCTGCCAATGGAACACACTTCAGAAGTAAAGGAAGTGACATCACAAACGAAAAAAAGGAAGCTGTGTTTCATCCAGAGGAAAGGGGAGGGTCTGCTGAGGAGGGAGGATTCTGAAGCGCCGGGGGATGAAAGTAATTATATTTTTACCAACTGAAAATAAATCATTAAAAAGCAGTCAGAGATGATGAAACCTATATCGGAAAATACAAGATAAAAAACTCGAACGGGAGACTAAAAACTTTAGAAATAAACATTTGAAAGTGCCTTATGTCAATTTAATTTACAAATCATGTCCTTTGTTGCTCCATGAAGCAGTGACATTTGCTTTAATGTTTGAATTAAATCATATCAATTTCACATTTGTTTTTGTTAGCAAAACAAATTACACTAAACAATGAAGTGGCAAAAACCTAAAATTAATTATCTGACCAAATCTTGACAAAAACATTGCCTTTTTTGTGAAAAGACAACCGGTCCAAGTAACATGAACACGGGCTGCAGAGCCATTAAACAAGTCAAAGTGTGTTTGTTTTTCTGTTTATTTTTTGTATTTTTATTTTTTTGGGGGGGTCATTGGCTGATTTTAGGTACCACTAGTATCGAAGAAATAAAAGTCCCGCTCTGGCCGCAGCTGAATATATAATATATTCAGCTGCGGCCAGAGCGGGACTTTTGTCATCCAAGAGAGACGAAGCCTTTTGGATGAGAGCAGAAACGTTTGAAGACTTCAACTACTGAGTACAGGAGATGGATCAAGTACCTTCAAGTCTTTAATAGAATAAATTAACATTATTGTTCTGTTGGAGAATGTAGATGACAAATGTTTTTGTTTAGGTATCGGAATAAAAAGTATAGTTCAGGTATCTGTATCGTAAACCAAGTAGGACCAGCATGAAAAAAATGTGATGGTCCCAACCCTAGACTTAAATATAAGACATTATGTATCAGTGTTGCCGTCGTTAATCTTCATGACACAGAATAAAAACATGTACAATCGC
Source organism: Proterorhinus semilunaris (assembly GCA_021464625.1). Classification (NCBI taxonomy): domain Eukaryota; kingdom Metazoa; phylum Chordata; class Actinopteri; order Gobiiformes; family Gobiidae; genus Proterorhinus; species Proterorhinus semilunaris. Next base: position 21,057,605 of record CM038355.1, on the reverse strand, counting down.
AAGGAACTAGAATCACCTGAAGACCCCGTGTCGACATGGCAGATTCACTCGACGCATCGGTAATTTTTCCTTTTCACCCGAGGTTCTTAGGTTGATCTAATCTGGTGCGAATAGGACTTGAGTGGCCGGCGCCCGCAGCTATGACCTTTCTGTGTGGAGTTGGAAAGCTTTTCATCCCAGGCACTCGAATCCCCTGCTATCAATCTAAAGAGAAAGAAAGATTTTTTTCTCATTATTCTGTAAATGTTCACACTTCGACACGCAGCGGCTGAAACGGGACTACAGCTGTGAGACGATTTAACCCGACTGTCGGCCCGTGACAAAGGCCGCTCGCCCAGTGGGGAGAGCCATCATCAACTATACCGTCGGCGCTCTATAAAAGTGGGGGACGGCGCTGATGAAAACCAGGGTGAAAATGCTCCGACTTGTTCGTCGTAATGAGAATGTTGAGAATACGGCGCTGCCTGTAGCTCCTTCCGCTTCGCATCGAGCCTTTCAGTGGATTTATTGCATTCATTAGGACCTTTATTCTTCTGCATCAGGGCAATTCATTTCCATAAGAGGCCACATGAGGAACACTAACTCAAACGTATTCGGCTCAACCTCATCCTGTTTTACTTTGCACTAAATTATGTATTTTGAATAGCTGATACTGGTATTTGTCCATCCATCCATTTTCTTCCACCTGTCCGTTGCCGGGTCGTGGGGGCGGCCGTTGGAGCTGCCCAAATCACATTGCACCAGCCCCTATGGCGCCCCCTGCAGGTGGTGGGTCCACAGAAGGAACATTATGACCCAATATGACAAATAACGATTTAATTTAGTGACTGGGTGCCACAACAAACAAGCTTACATTTAGCTTTACTTCCTCGAACTTTACCTTTTCCGCTGCTTTGCAATTCTACTTTACGATGGTAGAATGGATTCGACTGTGATTCCCCCCTTTCCCACAAATATTTCTTCCACTTGTCCGTTGCCGGGTCATGGGGGCGGCCGTTGGAGCTGCCCAAATCACATTGCACCAGCCCCTATGGCGCCCCCTGCAGGTGGTGGGTCCACAGAAGGACGGCCTCATGGTTCTAACCGGGCCTGTTGGTCTCTCATAAGGGGAGAGTATCTTAGTCTAAACCAGGACTATGTAAACCAGGCCAAAAACGGGTCTACCGCAGGTCCAGTCTATGAAATAACTCAGAAGGAAACGACACTCGCCGGGGAAGCGCGCTCGCGTGTGCATCGTTATTTATTCAGCACCAGCCACGCTTACGCTTATTAACTTCCATCGCACAGAAAGCTTCTCTGCTTTGCAAACAACAGAATAAAGGGCCAGTCAAACCGCAGGAGAGTCACGGCAGCCTCCGTAACTCTGACTGACTGTGCACATACAAAGGACCGATCTCACCGGCCCGGAGACCAGGTGGAGACTCGAGTTGCCACTGGTCACGGAGATGTTCCCGAGACGTCCCCTGGAGGTAAGGCAAGTCTCCAGGGAGTCTCGGGGAAAATGAACAGCTTTGATTCCAGCGGAGTCTCCGAAAGGTTGACACGGTCTCAAGCAGTTGTGGCAATGTTGCGAACACTATTTCTTGTCCTCAACCTGTGAGATGTTTCTGTGACGTCACTTTAACGTCTCCGAGACCAGTCGGATACAAAGGAGATGGCGTCTGCCCCTTATTCCAACAACCCTCCATTGCGACGTCCCCCGAATCCGACACTTTTTGATCCCCCTACGCCGACAGTTAGGGTTAGGGTTATCTGCTCCTCCTACTCTCGGGATCGTGACACTTCTGTCTCGTTTCCACCGAGACTAGCTCGCCTTATTGCCAGGGGACGTCTCCGTGACCAGCGGCAACTCGAGTCTCCAACTAGTCTCCAGGCCGGTGAGACGGGCCCTTTAGTGATGTGACGTTCATGACCGAGCGGCTCTTTTGAACGGCTCTTTAAATGTGAACGGTTCAAACCGGATCTCAATTGTGAAACGAGCCGGACCTTTTATTTTCAGTCAGTTTCACCCGGAACTCCCCGGAACGAACACAGGAATCAGCCCGACAACGGAGCGGACGACACAAGGGAAATCTTTTTGCTCTAAAGTCAAAGGTAAATGAATGGGCCCAAGATTTTATTCGCAGACACGTTTTTTTCAGTCCCCTTGTGATTTGAGGCTTAAATCCCACCAGTAAACAGCAGTCCTTTACGTTGAAGTCTCTGCTTTTTTAAGACCTCGAAAACACGGGGCACGTGGTCCTTATGCTTCTGTTTTGTGACATCCAACACTCCATCCAACGGTTCTAATAGACTTTCTCTCCATTGAGCCTGTGGTCATGAGCACTACAGCTGGAGTTTGTCTGATTTGAAGCATTACTTCAATATAACAGTCTCCTCTTCGAGAGAAACCTGAAATTGCAATGCTACAGTATGTTGTCGGTATTTATTTGGAAGCCTTTAAATGCTTTACAAGTCTAGACGCCGCACTCCCGGCAGCTTTTGTGAGGCAGAAGTAGCGTTTTGCAAAATCTTTGATCAATAAAAATGCAAATGAATCCTTGGGGAAGCCTCGTGAATGGATAGTGAGTTGTTGGCACCTATAAAACTGTGAGCTCAGTTCTTTGGTTCTTTACACCTAGTGGATTGAACAAATTAATGCAATTACCTTGATTTGCTGTAGCATCTATTCAAACAGTTTCATTGGGTTAAAAACATCAGTGGTTCTCAACTTGTGGGTCGGAGTCCAAAAGCCAAAAGAGGGTTGTGAGCAGATATTTAATATACAAGAGATAACCAGTAGTGATGTACCCATGTGGCCTGTGACATAGGACATGGGTAGAACAAAGTAAGCTCTTTGGACCCAGGGAGGAGCTTGGGTCTTTTTAGTCCCTCCCCAGGTTGGGTAATCGTGTCTTTTTATGACCTGAAGAGCTTGAAGAAGCCTCTGTGACTAGAAGCGAAACGACCTCAACTTTACCAAACCCAGTCCAGTCGATTATTTAACCTTTTTCTACGATGGATACTCCCTGGGTGAATGAGAGCCTTCACAAACTCTTAGGAGCCAGGCTTTGAAGCAGTTTAAACAAGGTGCAAAGATTACCTTTTACAAAGTGTCCTTTTCAGGCACCCCGGCCACCAGGGGGCGGCATTGCAGCAAAGTCAGCTCACCGCCATGAGGTCCAAAGAGGAGCCTTTTCATAACCCATTGGATTTGAGACATTTTTTAAATTTATTTTTTATTATTATTTATGAACTGACACTAAGCACTACTGACGCAATAATATATAATTTTCTTGCGTCCTGCTGCTCCTCATCTAAGCTACGCAGTCTTTAGTTTCACTTTGTGGATCAAAACGATGAAACACGTGCTGGTGGTGAGTCGCCTCCAGATTCGTTTTACAGCTGCACTTCCTGAGTTACTCAAACAGCTGTTGCCCGCACTCGTTTCTAGCTCTCACAGACCCTCCCGCACATCCTGATTGTTCTCTGGAGGTATAAGAAGCTCGTGTCAGCCGTCGTTTCATAGCGAGACGAGAGGGGAGAGACGTGAACAGGGCTGAATGCTAATGCTAAGCTAGGCACTGACTTCCTGGTTCGCGCTGGAGGAAAATGTGCTACTTTTCGACGCACAACAGCCACATGTTCTGCTTTTCTATCAGTTTCATGCTCCTTACTCAGCCAAGCGATTAATCACACACACAAAAATCACAAATCTGCAGATGAATCGATTAGCATAACTTGCAGCTGCCCGGTTGCTCTGGATCAGCTAAAACTGTTACATAAAGTCCTTCCTTGAACTGTAGCGCTGTTGAGCAAAGCAGAAGGGCACAGCTGTAATCTTCCATATAGACTCCCATCTACATTAAATGAGTAATAATAATAATAATAATAATATCTTTAATTTGTAATGCAACTTACATGAAAATCTCAAAGTGCGAGAGTAGGGAAAATGTGAGTCTATCTCATGGGGCTGGGCCAGGGGGAGGCAGCAGCCGGGGAGGCGCTCTCCGGACACGACTCTGTGGATGATCCGCTGCTTGGAGACGCTTCAGAGACGGTGTACTTTATGCGGCTGTGCTTAGAGTGCACCTTAATGGAGCACATCCATTCTGAGTCCGGTGTGAGCGTGTGCAGAGGCGAGTGTGTGTGTGTGTGTGTGTGTGTGTGGGGCGGGAGGGGCCCCGGAGCGCCTGCCAAAGGTTAATGCCTGGACCTCGGAGCGGCGTGGGACGAATTACCCTGGAGACATCGCATTAGCTTCGGAGCAAAGATGGACGCCCCCGATGCAACCATGCAGTATACGGATTATGCTGCGAGTGAATGTAAGTGTCTTCTATTTACTGTACATGAGTAGCATCTTAGAGGATCGGCACATAGTAGTATTTTTGTTACTTATTACTTTCTACTCCACTACATTACCATATAACATACAGTCAAAAGTGTGTAAAGACTTGTTTATGTGTTGTTGTATTTACATTGTAGATGCTCACTGAAGGAATGAACACATATGGAATTATGTTTTAAACCAAAACGGTGAAATAGATTCTCCAAAATGGCCGCCTTTTGCTTTGATTACCATTTTGCACTTTTGACATTTCTCTATGGGCTTCACAATGTCGCCACAGAATTGGTTTTGACTTCATAGACTGTTCAACCATTTCAGGGACGAAGAATTAGAAGAAATAGTGTTGAAAATAAAGAAAAGCCAATAGATACAAAGAGTTTCCAAATGACCGGCATGTACACGCCAACATACATAACAAGACAGAGACAGACTTTTATCACTACTCAGAATGAAAATGAACTACTGACAACTGATTGGCCGTAGCATTTGTATGTGACTGTCATCATTGCTCAAGAAAATAAGTGTAAAAAGAAGGCCCTAGAGATCACATGGCTACAGAAACAAACCAGCATGTGGCTGAGTTTATAAGGAAAGAGTCCAGATACAGACGGTTTTACCAAAGATCTGCTTCACTCCTCAGATTAAATGAACACATGAGGAAACAGAAAACCTTTCTCTGTGAGTGTTAGTTTGTCATGTCGACAGAGCCTCAGTCTCAGTCAGTGTTTAAGCCGCTCAACACGTTAGCATTCTGCTGCGGTTAGCATTCTGCGGGGGTTAGCATTTATCCTCTTCACAGAAACACATGTGCGGCGATGAACAACTACAGTAACAGCTCAGCTCTTACCTCACATGTTGTAAACAAGGCTAGAGGTTTGAGTGTAGTTCTTTCTCTTGGAGAGGTGTGTTACGTGTAGCTGTAGCTAATGTCCACAAATGTTCTCCAGGGCTTTGTGCTATTGAGTGGCGCTAGTAAAGGGTCTATCTCACCAGCCTGTAGACTAGTTGGAGACTTGAGTTGCTGCTGATCACGGAGATATCCCCTGGAGATAAGGATACCAAGGATAAAAGGCGATTTCTTTGGAATCCCACAGGTCTCGGAGACATTGAGAACAACAAATAGTATTCGTAAGTGCCACAGCTGCTTATACACTGAGTAGACCTCTCGGAGACTCTGCTGAAATCAAACCTGTTGGTTTTCACCAAGACTACCTGGAGACTCGCCTTATTGCCAGGGGACGTCTTGGCGACATCTCCGTGACTCTAGCCTCCAACTATGACTGGCAGTCTCTGCAACGTCTCCGCAAGTATCTCAGGTGAGCTAGGCCCTTAACTCTCCAGGCACTTTATGAGGATCAAATCCGTATGTTTTGGTTTTCTTTAAGTATCAGCTCTGCTCATCTGCATGAGGTGCATGATCTTTGGATGTAGCATCTTGACTTCAGTCGGTGGAGATGCATAGTTTAATATGATACGCATTAGGTCTCCGTCTCCGAGATGGCGGCTCTATATATATATATAGTTTTAAGGCCACAGATCTGATATGTAAATGAGCGAACGCTGCATGAGTTGGAAACTACACAAGGGACATTACTTAAATAACAGCTGCAGAGAGTGGTGTCGGGGTCTAATTGCAGCGTTTGCACCATCTCATCTGTATTACAGAACGTGGCACTTGTCGTCTTGATTTCATTTCAGATACTCACAAAATGACTCAACACTGCTCCCGGCTCTGGACTGACACGTCCATTTAGCGCCTCTCATTCCAGGACAGAGATGGATAAAACCGTTTTCTCTGATGGTTCTCACTGATTATGCCATGTCACAACTCCACTGTTTAATCACTGCTGTGGATCAAGCTGACTCGGAATCCTCAGTCTTTTTGATTAACAAATGTAATGTTAATGCGATGGAGCAGTGATTTCTAACCTTTTTTCTCTGGCAGAACTCCTTAAGTTTTTCCATTTATACTCTGAGTAACCCCTACCTCAAGGGGGGGCTGATTATTTAGAAACGAATCATGTAAGCCAGGGGTAACGTCAAGATGATTTTGAGAAATAATGTTACACAAATCAGAGCTGCCCGTTAAAAGTATTGTCAAAATGTGGAAAAAGAGTATCAGTTCCTTTAACATTTCGTTGCAGAACACCCAAATAGGATCAGGATGTAGTATACTGGCATTTGTAGAAAGTGGGAAGTTTATTGAGAAGTGTATTTTTTTTTTTTTTTGAAGACTTTACCTCATCCACAGGCTGGATCAGATCCGAAGGCTGAGTTGACTTTGCCTCTGGCAGAGAGAGGGACAGATTTCACACTCTTATTTCACATTTATTTCGCACCAATATTCTACAAACTACAACTTTGGGTATTTGAGCTTGAAAACATACTGTACCTGGAAGACCTTTTCTTTACCGCGTTTTTATAGTTTTATATACTTTTTGTTATTCTGGTGGAGCGAGTGTAAAGGTGGTCAACCTAGGTTTTATTATCTATTTCATGTGCAGCACTTTGGGCGGCTGGAGTCGTCGTAAATGTGCTATAGAAATAAAGTTTACCTTGGCCTTGACCCTCAAGCCGAACTGATCTCGCTTTTATTCCTCTTTTGTGAGCGAAGAAAGGACTTATATTCAGCTGCTGCACGACAGGACGTTTAGATTACTGCACTGACGAGGCAAAATGGATCACCTGTATTATCAGGTCTCTGTGAGCATGGACTGACCTAACACTGAAGTAAATGTACAGTATTTACAGGTGTGGAGAAGTCTTGTTCCAAAGAGGCAGTGTTCATTTCAAAAGACTGCAGTGGTGGATGCTGCTCAAATTGTTTACTTTACTAAAAGGGACTAGACAGAATTAAAAAAATTGAAATTATGGATTTTCTTCCCCCTACTTGCTCCAGCAATGTCCTAATGTGTAGAATGAGTCCAGACCTATTAACCACAACTGCCTCTAAAATCCTGCACTGTCACTCAAAAAGTTGTTATTTCGCGCCGACACACCAACTATCTCCATCATCATTCGTAAGACCTGAGGTGGCAGTGGCAAGTAACACAAGGACGACTTCACAATCCAGTCCCTTTAAGTGCAGATACAGAAGCAAAGTATCAGAGGAGAACTATAAAGTATAAAAGCATATTAATGCATACTTCAATTAAAATATAAACGTATTCAACCCTAACCCACAGTGTTTAGATTCACCTCAAAACGATCCCTGCAAACACAGATGTATTTCAACCACAATTAAAATACCTTTACTGTAAATACAGTTCAGAAATGTACTGGAGGAGAATGTACAGATCCTGTGAAATGTAGTTAAGCCAATAGAAAAAGCATTGTAGAATATAATATAAGCAAAGTAAACTGATCATCCATCCATCTTCTTCCACTTGTCCGTTGCCGGGTCGTGGGAGCAGCTGTTGGAGCTGCACCAGCCCCTATGGCGCCCCCTGCAGGTGGTGGGTCCACAGAAGGACGGCCTCATGGTTCTAACCGGGCCTGTCGGTCTCTCATAAGGGGCTTCTGAACCGCTCTTTGTCTGACCCGTCACTTAGGACCTGTTTGCCCTGAGAGACCCTACCAGGGGCACGAAGCCCCTGACAACAGAGCTCCAGGATCATTCGGGCTCGAACCCCACGTTAAGGGGGCGGCTCCAGAAGGGGAGTAAATTGATCAAAAATGTATTAATCTAACTTAGTTAAACCAATAATTGTTCTTGTTAGCTGAGGACTTCTTACTAAATGTAATGGGGGGGGGACTGTGTAAGTGGGACTTTTTTTTAGCCTTTTCTAAATGTACATGAAAAGAACCTCGATGTAGCTCCAGCGCTTCTCAGAAAGCGGTGAAGTCGATGAATTGATGCCGAATCTGCCGGTCCCTGTGAGACAGCGGTGATTTTCCGAGCTGCTGCAGTGTCCGGGGCTCACGTGTTGCTGCAGCTCTCAGCACATACGACTGCACTGATGTATTATACAAGTGAATGTGAGACACAGCGCGGCCCCATTGATTTTCCATAAAACACTGGGTTCTTTTCATGGAGCGACTCAGAGGTCGGGCTCAGAGCGGGCGCCGAGCCCAGGGAGATGCCACTGTGAGGAAGCACATGTGAGGAGCGGCCACACAAACTCACTATCAGATGCATCACCGTCGGGTTTTCACACACGCTGTTCTGTGTTTGCAACAGAAATAGAGTCCAGGTTTGTTTAAAGGTGACGTTTTCTGCAAAATTGACTTTTGTGAGCGTAGGCGGCTTATGGTGGTTTTCCTGTGTAGTTAGGACGGTTGGAATGGTTTTAATTATTATGCGATGTTGACACGTCGTTTCATTTAATCTGACTACTATTTTCAGTCACGAGTAATCTAACGCATTACTATTTCCTAACCAGTAATCAGAATAAAGTCACTTTTCCAAATCACAGTGCGTAACAAGTCATGTTTTCAGGATCATGGCATAAACGAAACAACAGGAGGAGAGAGATGCACGTTTTCTCACTAGAAATACTGAACAGTCACGATTTGCGTTTATGTCGGATAAAGAGTAAGAGTAAGTGCTTTATTGTCATTGTACAAGCGTACAACGAAATAGTGTTCAGGTGTTAGTCCTGAGCTGCTGAGGCTACTACAGTAGACTAATCTCACTATAATAAACTCCACACTAAACTCGCTATAATATAACGAGTTATCTAACTTGGTTACTTTCAAAACCAAGTACTCAGTAAAGTAACTTAAGTTCTGTGGAAACACTGCACCGTCTAACAGACCTACTCACTCAGGAAAACAAACACGCTCAGAGCTGCAAATACTGCCACTAATGTTTCCCAGGTGATTTTGATTTCTGGGTTATTAAAATGTCTCCACGGGGAAAATGTGTCTTTGGCCGTCAAGGAGAGTTTGTCTCTGGTGATCATCCTTTGGACCAAAATGCTGTTCTTTGTGCATGGCATTTTACCCACTAACGCTTCATACACAAGACATGGAAGCACTGTCAAAGTCATTCTTTCCTTGCAGTAATGATGTTTTTAGCAGGTGCAGAGTAGAAACTGCTGTGGACGTTAACAGTAGCCACGTTAGCATTGGCGAAGTGCGTTATTGTGATCAGTCAATTTATTATGGAACCAAGGTTATGGCCGTACTACAGAGATGATACGTCCCTACATTATGACCCATCCATCCATCTTCTTCCACTTGTCCGTTGCCGGGGTCACATTGCACCAGCCCCTATGGCTCCTCCTGCAGGTGGTGGGTCCACAGAAGGAACATTATGACCCCAATATGACAAATAACGATTTAATTTAGTGACTTGAGTGACACTGAACGTCGCAGTGACCAACAAACAAGATTACATTTAGCTTTACTTCCTCGAACTTTACCTTTTCCGCTGCTTTGCAATTCTACCTTAAGATGGTAGAATGGATTCGCCTGTGATTCCCCCTTTCCCACAAATATTTCAACAGTTCTGTTCCAGCTTGCGGTTTCTCGACTCAGCATCGACCCATAGCACGTACTTCGTAAGTGAGGAATTTTGGTCCTCGTGAATACGGCCCTTATTCATTGTCACGAATCTCTGTTCTCATCCCAGTGTTGCTCCTGACCTTGCTAACATCTGGCGTCCACCTGTGGGTTTGGGCAGCAGAGCGAGCCCAGGGGAACCGCGGCCAGATGAGGTGAGGAGTCAAGCGGGCGCAGCCGGGAGCCCTCAGGGGGTATTCAACACCGGGTCAGGGGCGGCGTGTGGAGTGGGCAGATGGGACGTTAGTGCTTGGCGGCAGGCGGCAGGTCTGAAGAGCGGGCCATGACCCCCTCATGCTAATCTCACACACTCGTTAGAACATGTGGAGCCGCAGCGCACGGGAACTGTGCCGTCCACCTGGATGAATACAAACAGGACTGGCTTTAAGAGTAGACTGTTCGATTTGGTTTGTCTTACAAGAGTATTATATGTCCCACTGCAAGACGTGGGGATTGCAACATTGTGAGCCTGCACTTGTCTCCTCTGTGCGATGGATCAAAGAGAAAGGTTTTGTCGTAGCAGTTTCAGGCTCCAGACGGTAAGTGTTTAGCTTGAAGCAAGTGCCGCATGCTAGCAGGGTTTATTTACACGGAAAAGTGCAGTGAAAGTCCTGTAAAAGAGTCGGACCCGCTCATGGAGGCTCACTCTGCGACTATCAATTCAAAATATCTGCCTCATTGTTGGTCGAAGCACGTCTTTGGTCGTACGGCGATCTATTTTAACCCCAGGCTCACGTTGAATCCTGAAGGGTTGAAGTGCAGCCTCCCTAAGGAATCCGAAGTCATTCAAATCAATGTAAATGGCTTACATTAAACCTGTGCAGTGCAGCTCCGGGGTCAGCCCTATGTTCCCCCACTTCTATTGATTAAGATTAGGCACCAGCCCACTATCCTTGAGGTTAGTGGCTAGGGCAGGGTCAGGGATAAGCTGATTGATATGACTTGTGATTGGGTGAAGTACCAACTCACCTACGGAAAAAAAACATCGCACCCGGGGAACATAGGTACGCACCCGCAGCTCCGGTTACCGAGTATGTACGGCGCAACGGAAAGAATCTACAAGAAGTCTATTCTGGCGGACGCCGTAGAGGGCCGCGGCAGTTTTTGATTCAGCCCAGGGAAGCATACGCATCAAACTGTAAGTCAGGCACCAGCCAGGGAAAGAGAATCTGGTTAGTAACTAGAGGATCAGGGAGGATATTTGTGCACCCGGACAATCATTGAAGAGGAAAACTATCGCTACTTGGATCAAGTGGATTTCTGAGGCCAGAAATCCAAGGCAGCATGGAGTGGGTTAGCTGAACTTCTGACAGTGAGCTGTAAGTTTGATCGGTCTTTCTTCCACACGAATGCGCCGTTTACGAGTATTTCTTTATGTACAGAGTTGCTATCCTGTGAAACCTCGTGCAGTCGTGTCTTGTGAGGGCTCCACGTCGTAAACAAGCCGTACATAAAACTACTCAATGTGAGTCACAGTTTACGGGAAAACCACACGGAATACGGGCAGAAGCCGGTCAGTCGTCAACGTCAGCCCGGCGGGACAGAGATCAGAGTCGCAGCTCGTCCTTGGTCGTACGGCGGTTCTTTTTTAAAGGGACTATACAGAGTTTAAACATGTTAAAACTACGTATTGTCCTCCCCCTGCATGTTCCAGCCATGTCCTAATGTGCAGAATGAGCCCAGACCTTTTCACCACAACTGCCTCTAAAATCCTGTCACTCAAAAAGGCGTCATGCACGAGCTTAATATAGAGACTGCAGTTACGCATAAGACCTGAGGTGGCAGTAGTGAGCATAAAATGACCAACTTGCATCCAGTCTCTTTAAATCTATGTCCCTGTCTCACTGCACAATTTACGACCTAAGAGTTTCGTCGCAGACATGCAAAATCGCGCAGTGTCCCAGAGGCATTGAAAAGATCACTTCTTCACTTCTTCTGTCTGTGCTCATGTGTTTCTGTAAAATCAGTCAGTCTGTCACACCATTTTTCAGCCAGTGTTAGAAAATTAGGTTTGTAGGTTTGCATTAATACAACTTAAAATAAGGGAGCTGGCACTGACTAAAAGATCAGCTCTCTAACGTTCTCAAATGCCTGACATACTTAGCTGCACAGAGAAGTAGATAGACAGTTATGTAAATGCGAAACCTCTCTGCCTTTAGTTTTGTCCTGTGTCCTTAGAACGTCCTGACCGCCCGTTGCAACGTGTCAGCTCAATCATTAACCATCTTCTTCAGTCTCTCCTCACCTCCGTGTCTTGGCCTTGGTGGGAGATATTTTTCTCTGCCAACTCCATCACACTCTCCTTTCCGCTCACCAGTTCCGACCGGCCCGGACGCCAACGCAGTCGGTGAACTAATGATCACCTTCTGCCTCGTCAGCGCCGGTTTGGGTCTCCAGGTTATGTTCGAGTCAACGGCTACCAGGATGTGTTCGTTAAGCGGGGCGAGTTTTTGGAAAGTACTTTTCAACAATCACTAGGAAGCTGTAAACGGCTGAGACTTTTAGATTTGAGCTGTAGCCCCATGTTTCACTGTAGGTATGGTGCACTTTTTAGTCAACAAAGCCAATGACGCCCTATGAGGAAATCCTACCCGGGTATGTAAACCTTTGAGCATAATGTGTATGTAACCAAAGGGTAAGGATTGACAATAAAACAGATAAGGATGCAGTTGATGGTCAAAAAGAGACAGTCAATTTAGGAGTTTTAAAAGAATTTCATTTATTTTTATAATTAAGAATTCATTGTTTATTTAGACGAGCTAAAGTTTTAAAAAGATAGCTAGCAGCACACGACTACTTAGTTAATTAGCTTAAAAATGCCCAAGACTGGTCGACCGTAGATGCACCTAGTGGGGGCACAAGGAGTTGGGGACAGTACTCGCAACGCTCCGTGTCACACACACTCAAACAAACAAACGCACAACAAAATCACACACATATCAAAACTAGGGCAAACTAAACGTGCAAATATGTGAGGGACGTGCAAAAATACCAGAGTGATGGAGTAGGAGTGAGGGACTATCACCAAACCCCCCACCGTCTGGGGCAACCACGCCCGGACCAGATCCTGGAGCAGAGAACGAAACACAGTTACAGGGCTTAGGAGACAGACAGAAGCCAGTCAAATCGTACCAAAAATAGGAAACGATAACTATGCAAAACGGAAACAAAACATAAAAAGTATAACACGTAACTCAACCATTAACTAGACCCAAATAAAAACAGCAGTGGCCAACAGCGTCTAAGGGATAAACAAATAATATTACAGACAAACATACAAGACAATCTGGATATGACCGTAGCAGACAAAATTATTATGTAGCCTACCTAAGGGGAATTATGTTTGAGCCACATTAGCTCTCCCAGCCGCAGACGCGCATCGGGCCTCTATCCAGAGCTTTTAGGCAGCATCTACGACACAGACACGACATTGGCACCACACAACACAGTATATAAACCCACTGCACGCACTACAACACGCAGACCTACCGAGGTTACAGCACAATAGCTACGAGAGGGCAGTGATAGCGGGCGGCGGTCTGGCGAGGGAAAGAGTAGCATCTACCGGCATACACGGCGATTAAATACAAACACCGGCTACATAGGAATGTGGAAGCGGAGAAGGCATAACGCAATACGGTGCTCCGCAAGGCACGAATCCTATGCCGGTTACATGTATATAAAAGGAGGCGTGGCTTAGTACGGGCTGCTCTCCTGTAGCACATTCTTTTCCTCGTTTACATCGCGCTGTCCGTGTCTGGTGACGGTCCCGCTGTAGGACGGCACTCACTCGCCGTAATTGCGTTAACGCGACCCAAACGAAAGCTCATGTTCACCCCCCACATCCCGTCTACCTTCCCCGAGCGGAGTCCGGTTGGAGGGAAAAGGTCGTTCTACATAATGTCGCCTTAATATCGCAGTCTGTCCTGCCCATTTAAGAAGAAGAACCTTTATTTATACAGCGCCTTTCACAGACATGGCCACAAAGCGCTTTACATGAGAGCATTTTACATTCACTCCAGACTCGGTGGTGGTAAGCTACGTTAGTAGGTGATAAGGGCGGCATCGCAGCGCTAAGCCGACTCTACTCCACAGAATAAGTAAATAAACTTTGTCTTTATCCGATGATTCTCACTCGTCTGATCGGTCATTGCATAATCCAGGTCTGTCTTCACCTGCTCTGTCTACCGTTATAAATAAGCATTAACACAAGCTTAATGAAAACTAGTTTAGTTTAGTTGTAGAATACATTTGTTTTTGCCTCCTCAGAGTTGTAAACACAGCAACAAATTACATTCTTTGAACAATTTGAACACACAGGAGAGACTGTGAGAGCTAGAAACAAGTTTGGGCCAAACCAAAAAATGTCACAGTTTGAACAGGAAAAATCAGGTACCCCAGCTTTAAAAAGATGGCTGCACCAGATTTAGCACTATGCTAATTTATTACACAATAAAAATTACATAACAAGAGACAGTTAATACAATATAAAAAAGGCAGTTTACAAATAAAGTGCAATATACAAATACAAAGTGCAAATTACCAATTAACCTGGACGGGGCCTGTGTGGAGTTTGCATGTTCTCCCCGTGTCTGCGTAGGTTTCCCCTACCACCAAAAACATGTACAATAGGCCAGGATGAATGATGTGAGTGAGTGGTTGGTGGTGGTCGGAGGGGCCAATGGCGCAGATTGGCTGCCTCGCTTCCGTCAGTCTACCCCAGGGCAGTTGTGGCTACAACAGTAGCTTACAACCACCGAGTATGGAGTGAATGAATAATGACGACAGTCTTTGAGAAAAACTTGGTAATACAGGCTTGTAAAGCGCAATACAATGAGGCATTATTATTATTCGAGTGTAGTGTTGATCCCCCTGATAAATAAAGAAGCAAATAAATGAAATGGGCTGAAGTTTTGTCTGAAAGCCATAGGAAAGAGAAATGTTGAGTATCTTTCATCTTCAAGTGCTTGTTCCTTTGGCAAAGTTTCTTTTGTCTCATCTCCAAATCTCACGTCCAAGATAAACTCTCCAAAAGTAACAATGCTGGGTTATTTATCTCATTTAAGATGGTGTCGTTTCCTCTCCCATTATCTCTTTCCCTCTCTCTATTATATCCCTCTGCCCTGACCCTCCTCCTCTCGCTCTCCTCTTCCTCCGTCGTCCAGAATTGATTTCCACCTAATTGGCTGTCAGGCGGGTCAGAGCGGGGCATGTGCAGAGACGTGTGTGGCCATGCAGAAGGAGAGCGAGGAGGACGAGTGCTGCAGAGCCGGGGGCGAGCGTCTCATAAGCGCGATTATTCAAGTTTTCAGGTGAGGAGTTGGTGACTGAGGAGCGAGTTCTTTGAGCCGAGGCCTTGAGCCAAATGAGAGTGTTGTTTTCCCACGGTATTCACCGTGACACTGCAATACCTCCTCCCCGCTTTAGTACCGTGTGTTATCGGTGTTTGTGGGTCCGTTTTTCCCACATTATATTAAAACAGCAGCTCCAAAATGGTGCAGCTTCAGGCATCAGTTATCAGAGCCTGTTCCTACAAATGCGAACTTGGTTTGCAAAATGGCGTCCAAGACACTGGAGAGGACGTCTAGTGGCCCCTGGATCAGTATCCAACTCCAAAAAAGCAGAAAGCCTGACAATGACTGAGCATTTAGCTCAGATTTTACATGTTGATTCTCATTTAGTAATAAAAAAGTAAAAGTTATAATCTGTACTTTATTAATTATTTCTATCGAGGCTTTGACTTAAATATCAGGAAATGATTGACAACAGCAGAAAACATCTGGATTGTTCATAAATCGCAATGAAAAAAATATACCAAAATCGGAAACCCGTTCAGAGCCGATTAAAATGTGGAATGGAGACCTGTATCTTGGCGTAGGTCACATGCTCGAATATTGAGGTCATCCCGCCTTTGCTCTGCCCGATCCCGTCAGCCTGAAAGGCCCGGTCAGGACTTGGATGGGAGACCGTTTGGAAAACACCAGGAAGCCCGGGTGAATGTAGTGAGTGCTGGTGGGAGGGGCCAATGGCGCAGACTGGTTGCCTCACTTCCATCAGTCTGCCCCAGGGCAGCTTACCACTACCAAGTTTGGTGTAAATTAATAATGCACAAAATTGTTAGGTGTCTTTGAACATCTGGAAAAGTGCTATATAAGACTAATGCAGTATTAATATTTGGCTGGACGCCTTTACAGCTGTGCTCGTGTTTCAAAAGCGTTTGCAATGTTAAAAGACAAATCCTTCTCCAGCACGTCCCAAACATCCTCAGTAGGGTGAAGATCTGGACTCCACCTCATGCTCCCTGAACCACTCTTTCACAATGAGAGCCCCATGAATCCTGGCTTTGACATCTTGGAATATGCCCGTGCCACCAGGGAAGAAGAAATCCAGCACCGATGGAATAACCTGGTCATTGGGGATGTTCTGACCACGTGACCTAAACATCATACACCCAGGTGAAGGACACTCTCTGTTTGTTCAGGCACAGCAGCTCATTGTATATAAACTCATTTTCTCGCTCGCTTTCCTCCTCAGGGTTAACGACGGCAATCTGCCACCTCTCGAAGGGACGAAGCTCAGTCGGTGCTAATCATTGTTTGGTTTAGCGTTGGGGGGGAAACAACAGAGAAACCGTCACGTCGCCGCGCTGTCATTTTGAAGAGCGAGGGTGAGGAAAAAACCCCAAGACGTAATAACAAACATCTGCGCAGCCTAAAGTGATGTGGAAATGAGAGTTAAGAAAATATGAGAATTTCGAGTCCAAAGTTTATTAAAAGCGTCCGCCTGCAGCCCGCGCTCTCCCCGCCTTTGATTAGACGGCACTGGGAGCTACAATATATCCGCGCTAAGTATTCAGAAAGTTTCCTGTGTTTCTGTCCTGGAGGCCTGAGCGCGGCTTTAAACCTGTGAAACCGCAGCGAGCGAGGGGAGAATATCAATCTGCGGCGCACACGCGGAGCAGCTGGCTGTGGTCGGCTGTTTACAACGCAGAGCTGGCTTCTTACACTTTATAATGATATACAGCGACGTCTATGCAAAAGAAAGGCAGTAAAGAGAGAGAGAGCAAATTGGCCTGGAGCGCCCTCTGCAGGCAGTAGTGGCAATGATACATAATAAATAGGGCCGGGACTTTAATTTAGATTAATTAATGACACAAAAATAACGCGTTAAAATGTTTTGACGCATTTTAATCGCACTTGTTTTTACAACGCAGAACGTTTCTCACTGGATGAGTTTAGGCGGACCGATTATACTGGAGCACCAGCGAGCGTTCAGACGACAACAAACCACAGTGAACATGGACAGAGAAGCTGATGAGACCTCTTTGCAACAAGGACTTCGCATATCACCGCAGCACATCGAGCCTCAAGTATCACCTCAATGCTAAACATCCTGTGGACGTTAGCCCGACTCCGACTACAAGGACCCACACTCTACCAGATGGTTTAAGGACCAGGATAACTAAGTCCACGTCTGAAAAATTAACCACTGGATTGCACTCGACTGTAGACCACTTGGAGTGGTAGAAGATAAGGGCCTGCAAAATGTACTACAGATTGTGTAGCGTTGTTATTAAGAGTTGGACTGAAATTATTATTATTTTTTTTTAAACCAGCTGTTGCTAAATCAACAAAGTCTGTTATGGCCTTATTCAATGGTATACTAAAAATCCATATGAAAAAACTTACTTCTCACTGTTCTCAGGTCAAATATTTATATGCGATTAATTTCGATTAATTAATTACAAAGCCTCTAATTAATTAGATTAATTTTTTTAATCGAGTCCCGGCCCTAATAATAAAGCAATGAAAACGAGCTTTAAAAATGTGGAAGACGGTTTTGTGTTTGCATTGAATGAATTGGGGGGGAAAAACCGCTTCAGCCGTGGAAGAAGAAACGACCCGAGTGAACAAGGTTACTCAAAGCTGTTTTTATGTTTCCTTTCTGGACAATTCTGAAGTGCATTCCCACCTACACACGTACAAAGAATAGTGGTGCATGTTGGAGTGGAGGCCAGATCCACAATTCCCACAGCACCATGTGACTTAACACTCCGCCTCTGAAGGTTTTTACCACCGTCGAAACCTGTTCGGTAAAGATAACAACTTTTTCATATACTGCCTTAGTATAAGAACCAAAAAGATTCTGTTTAAATCTGACTTTTCTTTGAGCATTTGGTGCTGATTTAAACAAACACAGCTAATTTAGGCCGATCACAGGCAAGGCTCAAACCGGCTAAGTCCAAAAGAAATGAAATGTTTGTTTTTATAAAAATGTTGATGTTCATAAATGGCCTGGTTTTCACAGATGTTTGAGCCGCGTGGGTCGACCCGAGACCGCCCTAGTACCAACTGCATTTACTTCAAAGTTCGTTCAGTCCGAAAGGGACTGAAGTAAGGAAGGGAAAGACGGGAAGAGCGACGTACCTCGATGATTTAAAGTTGATCCATTTAGCCTCACAGAGCCGTAATCTGAACGTCCTCACGCAAAAACGAGGCGTCAAAGCCAGAGTAGTTCGGCCCGAGGTCGGCCGCATTCACACCACGCCCGCTCCGAACCACAGAGCGGCTCCGAGAGAGAGACCTGTTTCAGCCGCAGCTGGTTAGATCGGCTAAAAGTGCGGCTGGATTCACACTGATCTAAAAGTGCCGCTCTCGGGTCCAAAGACCCTTTAGGTCGACCTCACTAGAGCCTGTGTGGAAACGCCCTGAATTAGTCTTGATTAAAGTGCTTGTTGTTTTCGCGAATGTAAAACCCACTCTTAGAACCAGCAAAGGACTGGAGAAGTTTATCAATAAGATACTTGTAGAGTTTCCATGTTCTCCTCTGTGTCTGCGCAGGTTTCCTCTCAGTGCTTTGGTTTCCTCTACCACTAAGAACATGTACAGTAGGTCCAGGATAAACGAGGTCTTTGTGTGAATGAATGGTGCTGGTCAGAAAGAAGCACTTTGAGAGACGTTTTCCACAGCGCCATTACACCATGGGGCTGTTTACACCACCTCAAAATGGCGGAACATTGGAGGCACTTCTTCCTCTGACCACGGTCTCCACTGGACACTGTGGGCCGAAGGGGTCTCTATAGCCTTTCTGTCCATGGGAGTGGATCTCTCCTTCTGTGGTTCTCCTCAAGGTTTCTCGTTTCTCCCACCAGGGTTTTTGAGTTTTTCCTTGCTGTGCTGGAGAGTCTAAGGACAGGGGACGCCCGAGCTGCTCGTCGCCACTGCTGACGCTTATTTGGACTTTATGTTTGCCTGGATATTTGATTCACCGGAACTTTAAATTGTCTTATTTACTGCTCTGTTTTATTGCCTTAATGTTTGTTACAGCCCTATGAGGCAACTCCTGTTGTGATATTGGGCTATACAAAACCAAAACCAACCAACACACGGTCACAAATCAGTGTGTTATCTGTGTTCTCCCATTCAAATCAAACAACGGTCTGTAAATAATTAGTGATGACTTACTTTTTACTTCTACTTTTACTTAAGAGTCGCCTCTTAATGTCACAGCATCCAATCAATCAACGTTTATTTATAGAGCACTTCACAACAACACCAGGAAACCAGAGTGCTTCACAGAAAGTGCTGCAGGAAGTCGAAACCGTCTTCCTCAGTCTCGTCTCAGCTCAACTGCACAGTCAGTGTTTCGAATGAGTTTTGTCGAGTTACGCCTCATCATTTTCATGTCAAAGCAGATCGAGAGACGTTTCCCAGGAGACTGTTGCCATATCAACAGCCTCCCATTCTCCTCATCCGAAGAGCACAGGTCAGCACACACGACACGACTTCTGGGCCCGATTCTGCTCAAACGTGTAGTTGTGCCGAGTCTACTCGAGTCTAGTCCAAGGCAGTCACCCAGAGATGTGTGTGTGTGTTTCTCTGTCAAAACAGACACAAACAACACATTTTTCACCAAAAAAAAAACTTTCACAAAAAAAAAAAGAACCACTTTTCACTTTTACAACGTGAAACTTACTGGATTGACACTCTGGGAGCCACCTGTCCTCCTGGGTTGAATGAGGAAATGGATTTCTCCCCCTTTCTATGAATAGTCACTTTTTTCACCATTACTCAACTCATACTATTATCTTTGGGGTCGTGGTTGCTTTATTTTATTTTATTTTATTGTATTTCCGGTCTCATGTTCATGACCTTTTGACGTATTCATGATACATGTATTCACTCTTGCTCACTGAGTTATTTTGCCTCCAGTGTCCATTTGTGGACGTAGTGTCATATTTTACTTCATGCTATCTCTCTGGGTCTCTTGCATTAGTCCTGGCCAGGACAATTTATTATATTTTTATCTGCATGCCCTTGTTGTTTTTTGCTTTTGTTCTTAATCACGTGACATGTTTGATCACGTGACATGTTTGGTCACGTGATCTCTTGTATAAATCTCCACACCTGTGATCAATTTTACATGCCCTGACGAAGACCTGTTGCGGTCGAAACGCGTAGGCTGGTCCATTTCTCAATAAAGGACTTTTATTTTGATTTTTTGATTGTTTTCGCTACTTTGCACAAGCTTTTCCACAAACCAATCTCTGCAAATTTAACCACTTTTCATTTCATTTATTTATTCATTTGAGCAGAAAAGTACTTCAAACATTTTTTACATAAGAAAACAAAAACAAGACTTTGTGCTCAAAAGCAGCAGGAAGAAGTTTAAAGAACTTATAATAAACCGACCCCTTATCTCTCATTAAAAGTAACATCACATAAACTTTCAGCTACAAGAAACCGATGCATGAGTCTGTGCTTATGTATTAAATATAAATCCTTTATGATCGTACAAAATGTCATAAATGATTTATCATTTACAGTCGTACAAAAATAAATACACCATATGGTACTTAAGACTTATACCAAGGCACATCTCTCTTTCATTCTGATCACACAGAAATATACACACTTAGATATCGCTCAGCCCTGCTATACCAAATATACCCATTATGTACAAGCTCTGTATAACCTCTGTATAAACATGTAGAGAGAAACTATATGCCTATAGTCATACACTTAAGATTGACGGGAAAAAGAAAAGAAAAAAGATGACATGTATACATACGTACATACACATGTTTCCAATGTTATATGTTCATAGATTACATATGTAATCTATGAACATATAACATTGGAAACATGTGTTTTTGTCCATAGTCATGAACACCTTGAACTAACTAAGCTGACCTCACTTTACGGTCACACAAAATGAAATCAAAACGCACTAAAGCTGTCACTGCTCAATGATACATTAGAGTCATGACTTTCTTAATAATACTTCAATATTCATATCCAGGCAAACCACACACACCTTCTCCAGCTTCGACCGCAAACACAGTTTAATGGCACTTACTGAGTTTGGACACGGACTTTCCAGCTACTTTTCTCCGCTAACTTCTCTCAAGTTCAAAGCCGAACACTGTCCCAGGACGCTCCTCCAAAAGCCGGGCTCTTACGCCATGAGGGGGCAATACAACTGAAACAGGTCATCATCGTAATAACTCCACCCAGGCTCCCACAGTAGGAGTTTCCCCGCCGCAGCCTCAATGCAGTCAGTTGTTCTTTGATGAGTCAGTGAAACCGGCGAGTTACAAGATTCTGGGGGGGGGGGCAGAGAGCACAAAGAACCGCAGTGATGATCATGGGACCTCCCGTCTGCAGCTCTGATCAGCGCGTTCTGTGATCTGGGAGAACCCGAGGTTACTCAGCGACCGGATGGACGTCCCAGGAGGCGCCAGCGTCCAGCCCCGATCTCCATGTGCAGTGTAGAAGTTTCTTTTGATGAGACAATAAGGTTCTGAAGATATTTCTTTGCAAAAACACTTTCAAAATGGAGCAGAGACAGAGTGTTTTCCAAATTGGGTTTTCATTCCACTCTATTCTAAACCAGGGCTCTTGCATTACTTCTGTCACCGGGTCATTTGGTGAACCTCCCATTGCCACCAAACACATTCATATTTTTGGGATAAATAAAGGAGAATTTCATTATCATCACTGCTTGAATAGAACAGAACTGGGCCTAAACATAAACGTTGTATTATATTCCAGCGTTTTGAAGGAACAGGCCACCGTTTGTCCACACTGAGATCATTATGTTTTTACCTGAGCTCAGACGAGTCACGCAAAAACACCAAAGATGTTGTTAGCATTTAGCCTCTCCTCCTCTCCTCTATGGGGCCAAACTGGGGGTGGAGTTAGAAGCGACGTTGTTAATACGCCTTACACCGTTTTATCCGCTTAGAAAATCGACACGTTTAATTGTATGTAACCGTTTTTAAATAGAGAAAACGTGGAAGAGCTCGGTCGCTTCTAACTTCACCCCGACCTGCCTGGTGTGTTCCTTGTTCTTCATGATGCTCTCTGCGCTTTAAACTGACCTCAGAGACTATCACAGAGCAGGTGCATTTATACGGAGACTTGTTTACACACAGGTGGATTCTATTTATCATCATTAGTCATTTAGGTCAACATTGGATCATTCAGAGATCCTCACTGAACTTCTGGAGAGAGTTTGCTGCACTGAGACTAAAGGGACTGAATAATTTGGCACGCCCAATTTTTCTGTTGTTTATTTGTTAAAAATGTTTGAATTATCCAATAAATTTCGTTTCACTTCATGATTGTGTCCCACTTGTTGTTGGTTCTTCACAAAAAATTACAGTTTTATATCTTTATGTTTGAAGCCTGAAATGTGGCAAAAGGTCAAGGGGGCCGAATACTTTCGCAAGGCACTGTAATTTCCAGGGGAGTCCTGGCTATAGACGTAAACTCATAGTACAGTGGGACGAAAATGTATGTGCAAAGTAACATTTTGGAATTTCTCAAATTTCTGCCTAAATTGGTCATAAAATGTGGTCTGATCTTCATCAAAATCATAAGAATGAATAAACAGTGTCTGCTTAAACTAATACCACCCAACATGTTTTTATAGGGCATAACATGAAAACATTCACGGGACAGGGAGGGAAAAGTAAGTGAACCCAGGAATCTGGCTGAACTGCAGCAGTTTTGTAAAGAGGAACGGTCCGAGATTCATCCTGATCGTTTGAGCGTCTGATCTGCAAATACATATAGTTTAGGAGGAACACACAACATCATGTGAGGAGGAAAAATGGAGCAGCACCAACATCTAAACCCTCTGCTCACTGTGAAGTCTGGGGCAGGAGCATCATGGTGTGGGGCTGTTTTGTTTCCTCAGGGCCTGGACAACGTGATATCGTCAATAGAAAAATTAATTCACAAGTTTATGAAGATATTTTGCAGAAAAACCAAAGACATTCACAACATACACGGAATAAGTAAGTGAACCCTTGTGTTAAATATCTGCTGATTCTTCTTTTGCAGCGATAACTGCTTTCCTGTAGATGCAGATCAGACGTTCAAACGATCAGGATGAATCTCGGACCGTTCCTCTTTACCAAACTGCTGCAGTTCAGCCAGATTCCTGGGTTCACTTACTTTTCCCTCCCTGTCCTGTGAATGTTTACATGTTATGGCCTTTAAAATGTGTGGGTGGTTTTAGTTTAAGCACACACTGTTTGTTCATTCTTATGATTTTGATGAAGATCAGACCACATTTTTATGACCAATTTAGGCAGAAATGTGAGAAGTGTTCATGTACATTTTCATCCCACTGTACATGTTTTAGTGGAAGGGGAAACCGGAGGAAACCTACGCAGACACGGGGAGAACGTGCAAACGCCCCGTTATGTGAAAACATAGAATGAAAGAAATTCTTTTCTCATAACGTTTCAAATATTTCCCTTCGCACCTGCAGCCGCTCGCCTTGAGGACGTCCCGGTAAAAACGAGCCGGTCTTTTGAAGTCTCCCGTTGCTGAGCCTTAAATCCCCCTCGCCGCGCGACGAGTCCGTGTCTTTTTTTAGCCCGGTGACGGCGTGCGCCCGTGCCCCGCTCCTCCACATCAGAGCGAGGGGCGTGTGGCGAGCCCTCGGGCGGCGCGCGGAGGGGGGGGGGGATGGGGATCAGCGCCGCACTCCCCGATTCACCAGACCCCCCGATCTGGTGAATCGGGGGGTCACTCTGACCCCCCGATTCACCAGATCTTCCCAGCTGCGCAGACCCAAAGGTTTTTTAGAGGCTTCTCAATTAGCGGAGTTCCAGATGTGCAGATGAAAGTGGGACGGGGCCAGGAGTCGCGGAGCTTTTCCGAGAAAGCGTTTGGGAAAAATCCCGCTCTCACACACGTCCCAACGTCACGCACGGCCATTTCACTGTCACTTTGCAACATGGACAATACAAAAAATAAAATAGATAAAGATGTTTCATGTTTCAACCGCCTTCACTTCACAGAATCTTTATCTGAGCAGCTGCTGTTTGTCGCCTCATTTGAAAGCTAAGACCTACGAAACTCCTCTAAGATTTTTCCTCATGCTGTCGCCATTTTTTTTGGGTGCATTTTTGTTGCTTTTTTGTTGCCTTTCTGTCACTATTTATTGCTGCGTTTTCATCCTCATTTACGGCTTGTTTTTGTTGCTATTTTGACCCTTTTTCAAGAAGCTTTTGGATTCAGTTCAATTCAAACTGGTTAAAGTGGAGGTTAAGAGGTTAAAGGGGGGGTATTATTTCAAATCGACTTTTTCAAGCTTTATATCCTGTTATTATGTCATTCCCTCATTAAACACATGCCTGGAGTGTTGCCTCGGCTCATTCACATATTTTTGAGTAATCAGTAAAAACTTAGACGGCGGCCATTTTAGGTGTAGCTATGCCTCAGTCCTCCTAGGAATGCCCCCAACCTCCTGGAGACGCCTCTGGACCTTCTGTCACCAGCCAAGCCCCCAACCACTGCTCCTCAGCTCAGCAGAGCCCCCTCCCCGCACAGTGTTGTTGTTTCAATGCCACAGTAGTGTGCTGAAGGGGGCGTGTCGGAAAGCTTCTTAAAGAGACAGAGGCCTATTTCAAGACGTTCAGTGCAGCCATTTTGAGAGAGCAATTTTATTCAAGGCAGTTATTTTAATTTACTGCATATACAGACCAACAGAAGGTTACGTCATCATTGTAGTGCTATAGACTGGTGCTATGTGATTGAAAAAAGCATAATACCCCCTCTTTAAAGGTTGACTTGTTTCTTAAAATAATCGTAATCATCATAAGCTCAGGGTTCTCAGTATGGAGGCCTGTTCCTTTAATGAACAATAATTTGTGGGAAAATACAGTATTTTACATTATGTAATTCTTATTTGGGTCGCAGCTTGTCAGTGAGACGCTGGGTCCCGGCGCTATACGAGTTGAGAGCCATTAGTTTAGACACTTCTCATGAACACCCGGACCCCGCCTCGGTCTGGGCCAAGCGACAGAACCGTCCGGGGTTAAAAAGAGGTTGAAGAGGTCACGGGTCCGCTCAGAACAGCAGTGCGAGGAAAAGCCCCGCGGCGCCTGAACCTGCCGCGGGGCCGATCACACCCATGAAACGCAGCCGCTGACACCTCCACATCGGCGCCGCCTTTCCAAAGCCTTTCATGCAGCGAGTCAATCCACGGCGGCGACAAGAGTCTGACGCTTCACATCAGAATCAGCATCTCGTCCCAAAAAGCAGTCGTATGGACCGGTTTCAAAGCCACAGACGGCGGCTTTGAAGACGGAGACGTCAGAACAAAGAGGAAATCTGCGTCGATAAAAGGGAGCTCTTCTTTGAACTCAAACGCTGTTTTTAAGGGGATCATTGACATTAACACGAGCCATCAACACTGACACTAAAGTGCGTTTAAAGACCCAGAAAATAAATAGTACGTTAGGCCTAAATGTAGAGCGTGTTGAGACAAACACGTGGAGGGCAGAGTGAAAAGCCTGTGTCCAATAATGACTGAAAGACGGGTGAAAAGGTTTAAGGCTGGTCAGCTGTTGGATCCCTCTGCAGTTAGCCTTTAGGTTACCAAGTCTTTAAGAATCTTGACCAAAAATCCATGCATAGTCCTATTGTTTCCATCTCTACACGCATGAATGAGAGTCTGTCTCTCTCCTATTCGAGGCGGCGTGTAAAAGCTGCGGCAGCTTTACTCAAAGCGGGATGTGGTTAAACAACAGTCAGGCAGATCGTGGCACTGGGATCAGCGTCTGTGCTTTTCACGTTTCTGATTTTCCTACTCTGTATTTGATGAAAGTTGGCCTCATATTCACAGAAACAGATCAAAATAAGGAAATGGAAAAAAGCCGAGCTCTAATGAAGCGAGACATCGTAACGCATCGTGTCACATGTTGTAACTGTAACAAATGCAACATAAAACAGACTCTCAGTCGTCCAGAGGCTCCTGATTTAAGTTTATGAACTTTGTGCAGCCTAGAGTGAGTTCTCTGCACAGTCCAGTCAGGACCAGGCTGCAGAGGCCAGGGGCGGATCAGAGGAGGGGGCTCAGTGGGCAGGGCCCCCCACAATAACACACCCAGGCATTAAAAATAAAATCTAATTCTGTCCCAGTCAGAGCAGAACAGCACAACATGTCAGTTTATTTAATATATATTAATTTCAATCTTGGTGAGGAGTAAAACTATTACATCTAAAAAAGAAAAAGGCCAGGCATAAAGTTATAGTTTATTGTGATTAAATATAATGGTCACATCATATTTAATCACAATAAACTACCGCCCCTGGATCTCGCGAGTGATCGGTGCCTTTGTGGCTCTTCACAGGATCTTGGTCTCTGACTAGTTGGCCACCCCTGAACTAGAGCTTCAGCTGCGTTTGCACAAACCGACTGTCCTCACCCAGCGCCAGAAACAACAGGAAGTGACATCACCAACAGCTGTCTCATATAGCACCGTATAGTATCGGACTACAAAAACACTTTAATGACTCAAACATGAACCACAACAACAATTTGAAGCCACACAGAAAACAGACGATGATGAAAAGTAAAATAAAAATCTGTTTCAGATTCACCTTCAGCTAGAGCTTCATCACAGAAATAAAACCTGCTCTGGTCAAATATTCCAAATATTTAATCAAATCCTGTCCTTTGGTTCAGGCTCAGAGAGAGTGAGGTCTGCTCCTCCACATGTCTGCAGATGATCCATGTGGCTCAAGTTTCCTCTAAATGAAAGCAAAAGCTCTAACGGCCTTCATTGAGGCCATTTACTTTATCACAGTGAGACGTGACTGAGCTGTGGTGACTCTGACATGTATTTGACTATAAAGTTTGGCTTGTGCAGAATATATTTTTTTTAATTGAATTAAATGTGCACCTGTCAATCAACAGTGGTTGCCACGAATCACTCGAGGGTGAGGAGGCATTGTGGCTTATGGGATGGCTGGGGAGGAACCTCCAGAGGTCCCTATGCTAAAGGAGGTATGATAGGAAGCATACAGGCTCCTTTCCCGACCTGCTTCCTCCCTGACAGCAGCATTCGGACGCTTCTTATCATGGCGGACGCTGACGCACACCGGCTTTGGGCTTAGACCTCTAACCTGCTCGATTCGGATTCGCCCTTAATGAAGAGTCCATTACAGCCACCATCATAGCCACAGCTGCCCTGGGGTAGACTGACGGGAGCGAGGTAACCAGTCTGTGCCATCGGCCCCTCCAGCCACCACCAACCAGTCACTCACACACTACATTCGCCCAGGCTTCCTAGTGTTTCCAAACAGTCTCCCATCCAAGTACCGACCAGGCCCTTCCTGCTTAGCTTCTGAGGCCTGACGGTTTCTGTCTTTTTTTTTCTTCTTAAAATGGATCCTGGTCGTCCAGAGCCACTGAACTGATGTTTTTGGGATTAAGACTAACCGTGTTTATCTGGTCATAATCGCTGGTTTTAAATATGTTATGCCTAGAAAGGGAATTTTCCTGCACTGAGTAAATTAAACTATTTTAATCCAGAAAATAGTTGCAGGATTGTAGTGAAAAATACTATTACCAGTGTTTATTTGATTTTTTAATATAGTCTATAGTTTACTTCCTTATTGGACACTGACAGGAAGTGACATAGATAGAGGCAAACATTTTTAAAAACTTGCTCTGCGACGGGAATGAGGCATAATAAGGAGCCGTTTTATTGATTTAAACATTAACAGGACAGTGTCTGATCCCCTCTCTGCCCCCTGCTCAGAGCGCTGGGATCGGGGGGCAAAGGGCAGAGGTAATCGAACTCGCCCACAGAGGCACAGACCGTGGGAAATAGAAGACATTGAGCTTCCTCTGGATCCCAACATGTCTAACCTCTCCCTCATGGGGCTTTCTTGTGTGGGAATTTCTAATTGAAATCAATCTGAAGTCAAAGCTAGATGACTGTTTAAGTGGTTAGATTAAATTTTGAAAGCCTTTGTAATCAAACATTGGGGATTGGGGAATCATTTCACAAACTATAAATACCCTTCTCACACTCGCTGCTGGAACATGAACAGTCGCGGCACATTTACAACGGAGAGCTGGATTTGTTCCTGGAGTTTCGTGTGTTAGGAGCTGTGGGCTGCTGCTCGCCTCCGTCTGTCAGCCAGACGGCTCGGCGGCTCAGGGCCAGGGGCCACACCTGTTCACACTGACTGGATCACAGCGAGCGCAGACTGAAAAAGCCCTGGCACCGGGCACCGCCTCCGTGCTAAAGTGAACTGTGCGTTCTGAAGGGCTCCGAGGTGAAACACACTTTAGTTTAGTCCGTTCAGATGGTGCTAGTTCTTTAGAAACGACTTGTTCAGCTTGAGTGTTGTTATGTTGGACAGTTTTGGTTCAAAGTCAGCGTTTCT
Organism: Proterorhinus semilunaris; assembly: GCA_021464625.1. NCBI lineage: Eukaryota > Metazoa > Chordata > Actinopteri > Gobiiformes > Gobiidae > Proterorhinus > Proterorhinus semilunaris. Next base: position 21,029,072 of record CM038355.1, on the reverse strand, counting down.
CAAACTGTGACGTTTTCTTGCTGCTGTTTCAGTGCTGGCGCCCCTTTTGATCACTTTCAGAGACCTGATGCTGGGCCGCTTTCAGTTTCTGTTTCACCTGCTCTGGGGCAGTACTTTTAATCATCTCACTGGCCTGGAGACTAGTTGGAGTCTGGAGTTGCCGCTGGTCATGGAGGCGTCTCCCAGACATTCCTAGGAGGCAATGCGAGTCTCCAGGTAGTCTTGGTGAATAGCTTTGATTTCAGTGGACATTCCGAGAGGTCTCGAGCAGCTGTGGCAACGTTGCAAACACTATCTGAAGGTTATTTTTCACTGTTAATTGATTCATCGCTTTTCATGTAGTTTTTCTTCATGAAAAATACTATATTTTCATGTAGTCTGTGTGTTCCAGAAAACGACTGATAGATTACCAAACTAATTACTGAACTGTTTCAATAATTGATTGTTGTTTCAGCCTCAACGTTAACTTTATTTATATAGCACATAAAACAGCTACATCTGCCCAAAGTGCCGTCTGTCCGTAAAACAACTCGCATCATAAGGGGCCATTAATGAGTGAAAACAGTTACAAATATGCAACATGAAATAATAACCCGCTCGGCTTGTGTCGAAGGCCAGTGCATTTTAACATTTAGGGGAGGCTGTTCCTGAGTCCCGGAGCAAACGTCTCAAGGTCTTTTTCCATCCATGTTTTCCCTCACGCAGCAGTGGACTCGACGAGCTTCAACAACAAAGGGGAGTTTAGCATTTTCTCTTTCTGATTTCAATACCTCATCCACTATTGGGTAGATTTACTTGAATAGGTCTGGATTTTTCCCAACATTGACTTTCAGAGTCTAATGATCCAGATATCCCTCTTATCCGCCACTTATGTGCAGTGTAGGCAAACGCATCCTGATTGTTACTGTTCTGAGGCAAAAGACAAGTGCCTGACAGATCGAGCCCACGCCAGGGCAGGCCAAGAGGCTGTTGAGATTCCTCTGAAAGCTGCCTCTTAACGTCAAGCATCCATAAACGATTTTCTTCGCTGGCAGCCGGTATGAAGACTATGTGCATTGTGCTTATACTTAAAATGTCCTCAGGCTTTTATGCGACTGCTTTCAACCCCTTAGCTTTGATATCTTTTGTTGTAACTTCAAATACCGTGTCTGGGAAAAAGCCGTTCGTTTCCTCATAAAATGAAAAAGCCGTTCCCGTTCGTGCACCCGTGACCAGGGCAGCCGTGCAAAACAAAATGTACGAATAAGTCATAACCAGTGAATAAGTGATCAGAGGTATTTTTTAATTCAGTGTCTTAAGGCAAACTTGGAGATGTCAGAGGTTAAGAGGTTAAAAAAAACGGCCCTTAAGTTTAAAACCTCAGAAAATAGTTGATTTTTAATGAGGTTAGGTCTTGTATTTCAGTATAAATGATCCTAATATATGTAATAAATGTAACTCAGGGATTAACTGTAATGGCCTGAGACAGGGCCGCATAGCGAAGTGTATACGGCATCGTCAGTGCAGTGAAACATTCACCTGGGTGCATTTAAGAGAGGAAGAGATGTTGTGAGACTATTGTGGAGCAGAGGGAGCTGCGCAGGAGGAAGAGGAAGGAGGAGATGACCAGTGCAGGACACCACGCTCTGAAACGGGGACAAACCCAGGAGGCGGTGCACCTTTTCAGAGGAGACTGAAGGCAGCCAGGTTTCCTCCGGGTTCCCCGACCTCCAAACACATGCTGCTCAGGTTGACCCACAATGGCGGCGCGCTCAGTCCCAGAACGCAGTTTCATTGTACAATTGCACAATGACAGTTACTGACTTCCACCTTTATTTAGGCTTGGAACCTTAATGACAAACCTTAATGACAATAAAATATTTGTTGCTGAAGCCTCAACAAGAAGCCTGAGGCCCACCAAAAATGTATGAGGGCTACGTTTGGCCCCCGGGCCACACTGTGGGCCGCCCTGACCTAAGATCTACTGTTCCTCGAACATCCAATGAGAAAAGTAACTAATCGCAAAGGTGACAGTTACAAAGCCATGAATAATGTTCATTATCAGAACAAATCAGAGTCATAAAGTACTTTTGAGGTTCCTTTTAATGCAATGAAAACCTGCACAAGCTGTGATGTCAGGAATAGCCTGAGGCACTACAATACAGTATAAATATTCAGAGTTTCTGAGAGTTAGACACTCCTTCTGCTGCTTAGAGACCTTTCCATAAAACCTCACCTGCGAGTGGAAGTGTTTTTGAACCGTTTTCTTCTTTATTCAATCAATTTTACAAACGTCAGTTTTTGAGCGAGTTGAGTTCTTGCTCGGAGTAATCCGCTCCCGGCTTTTGGACTTCTTTACTGAGAATCTTTGGTGCAGCTTTGATGAACAGACCAGAGACCTGACTCCTGAGACAGACACAGGTGGTGAGTGACAAAATCTTATTGTGAGCTGTGCAATTAGGGGCCGAGAGCCACAAGGATCATTACCGGAGTAAAGGGACAGAGTTATAGGAGAATTAGCATAACCACAGGTCCAATAGGTGAACTTACTACACACTGAAGGAACAATGGTAAAACATCAGGACTGATGTTGTTTCATGCATTTCCGATGACGTCACCAACAGTTTAGGCCGCCATCCTGAAGACCTGAAGTTGTCGTAACAGTATAAACTCAGGATGATCGACAGTAGCATTTCGTAGTTGATCGTAATCAAGAAGATTGCTGTAAAAAGACGGTGAGCACATGTTTAACCAGCGTTATGTTTATAAGGCAAAGACGTCAGTCCAGCTACAGCAGCATTTACCAAAGATCTGCTTCCACTCCTCAGACTTAATGAACATGAGAGGAAACAGAAAACCCTTCTCTGTGAATGTCACAGTTTGTCTCGTCAACAGAGCCTCAGTCTGAGTCAGTGTTTCAGCCGCTCAAGGCGTTGGCATTTAGCCTTAACACATCTGCGTCTCACATATGAACCATCTGAGGAAAAACTACAGTACCAGCTCAGCTCTTCCCTCAGTCATGTGTTGTGTCCAAGGCGAGATGTTTGAGTGTGGTTCAGGGCTTTCTCTCAGAGTGGTTTGTACGACCTGCTGCTGTCGCTAATGTCCACAAAATGTTCTCCAGGTCCTTGTGCTTTTAAGTTGTGTCAGTAACTCTCCAGGCAGTTTATGAGGATCAAATCTGTAAACATCAAAGCTCTGGTCATCTGCATGAGGGGCTCTATCTTTGGATGTAGCGTCGTGACTTCTGTCAGTGAAGATGCATGGCCATGATAACAAACGTAGGCTTTCTAGAAGGTTTTCGAAGCTGATGGTGGATGTATGGATGTATGGTTACACAGATGGTTCCATCAGCTTTGAAAACCCTCTGGAAAGCCTAAAAAACAACTGATCGCAAAGGCACCACACACACTAATATCGAGGTTATTTTTGTACATATATAAAATGTTCTATGACGTACTTTCATAAACACCTACACAGATGTGACAGTAAGAGTGCGCACCATTTCTGTGTCTCATTAAGGTTTGTGAAACCGTTTGGGCTCGTTGTCTTGAGTAAAGCTTTTTTAAATGTTTAGAAATTAATGTCAATGTGTTTCCAAATGCTTTCATAGTGTGCAGTTATAAATGACATGAAACTATTACAAAATGCGGCCAATTATTGCACAAGGAAGTGAAAATCGTATTCCATTTTGAACTGCTGTTAAATAATGCGGGGTTAAAGCGGTTCTACGAGCTCTGCGCTTTGGTGCGACCCGCTCTCGGGATATATCCACGTCCAAGTGTCCGATGTGTCGCTCCGTGGACTCCGTGGCTGCGACTGGGCACAAACCAGGGGCGATGAAGGGGAATGACCTACTTCTGCAAACTCCAGCTCCCTCTTCCCCTTTGCCCTGCAGCGTGCCCGGGCTCACAGTGACAGACTTCTTACGTTCGACTGCTCTCTCACTCTCATACCCACCTCAACCTGTCTTTCTATTTCTCACTTATCTCTCTCTTAATCCCCCTGTCTCTTTTTTACTCTCCATCCCGCCCTCCTCTCATTCTTTCATTCCCCCACTGATCTATGATAAAACTCTGTAATCAAATTCATTGATGTTCACCAGGAATGTTTGGCAGACAAAAACTGAATAAAAAGTAATTCACTGTAAATCTGAGGTGGTTTTATGTCAGTTCCCAGTCTCAAAGGTGAGGACAGTTCTTCATAGTTTCGCTCAATAGCATTTCTTAATAAAGTGGTCTTTAAAGACAGTCCCACATGTCCCTCCTGTCCCACTGCAGAACACTGTAGTAAGCAGTCCATCTTGTTTCATTCGCACCAAAGGGGAGCTTGACGCTTTACTGCTTATTTTTGGGTCCGACTACTGTGCTTTTTTAAAGATTGACACAGCGCTGTGAACCACCACGGCATCACGATGGAGAGAAATGGGTCACTAGCAAATGACTAGCATTTGATGTAGCTTTTTTCAGAATGTCACAAGGGAAATTGACCGTTCGCAAAACGGTAATTGTCCAATCAGACATCCTAGCAATCATTACTATGAAGCTATCGGTCCATCATGCAAATGCAAAACAATGGGACATACCAGCACCGAGCACTGAGCACTTTTTTTTATTACTGCTAACCACCAAAAACCCACCAGACAAAGAAGAAGAAGCAAAATGGTGAAGGTGAAGCGATCTGCCTGTGGAGGATGTAAATCGGACACTAGGTACCACCAGAGTGTGTCTAGGGGTGTAGAGTTCTTTCCATTCCCAAAGCAAAACACAACCTGAGAACTGCCTACGATGGATCAAACGATGTGGACGGCCTATGCCCAGCTAAATGTCTCCAAAATAAACAAGCATACGTCAGGAGTCAAATTAGGTTCATTAGATCTTCTAAAAATGATGCTACTTTTGTTCTTATAACCAGACCTTTGTGTTAATTTCGTATCTGACAGTTTCAATTACAAATGTGGCCTTTCTCAGAGGTTGTCACGTGGTGTATACATCTGGTCTAAGGGAAGGCTAGGGCCTAGCCGCTAGGCTAACATCTTAGCATACTAACATCTAGCCACTAACTGGCACTGGAGCTGTAACTTTAACTGCGGCGGTGACATTTTACAAGCCTACAGTCTCACGTGTGTTTGTCTCCCTTTATAATAAAAGTACTGTGAATTTTGTCTCGGTGCAGATGACTGGCTGCACCTGACTATCATTGTGACACATGTGGGTTTAGCTAGCATTAGCTAACTTTAGCGAATCGAAGCAATGTTTCTATTTTTAGCAATACCACATAAGTAAGAGGGTGCTTACCGGGCAGAGCACGGGTAGAGCACGCCTGCTCCACAAGGCTGGGCTGTTGCATTTCAGGATTTTGATTTTGCTTGAGACCTGTCTGTGCTTTAGTGTCAATAGTTTTCCTTTACCCTTTGTTAGATAGTTTAATATCTTGAATATATTCCTGCAGATTGCAACCGCTTTTGCCTCGATCTAGACGACATCGCGCATTTATTGCTCCAATTAGAGTCACTTTAGCAGCGGCATCAGAAAATATGACGGACATAGCAACAGTAACTAAGTGGGCGGGGCTTTTGCGAAAGATCAAATGTGTCATCACAGCAGATCGAATACTAATCTTAGAAACAAAAACAGAAATGAAACAATACAGTAATTAAGCAGATTTATTTCTATGGAGATGAAACGCTCAATGTAAACGGGTCCAGGATTCGACAGCAAACAAAATGTGCACAGTTTTATGTTATAAATCCACTGTTACCATAGACATGTATTGGTGGGTACTAGCAAACATTGTCCCCATTAACAATTTTTTTAAATAAAAAGTAGAGAAAAAAAACGTGGGACAGCTTCGTTACTGCTACTGCAGAGTTCAAATGCTTTTATGTGAACAGTAATGCCGGTATTTTACATTTAACTTTATCTAGAATGAACTAATGGACATTTTCAAATGTTAAATATGGCCGTTATTAGATCGGGAGCACATGTATTAAAGTCAATGAGTCTCATAGTAACGTGAGTTCTTGTGCAGGATGGACCATCACAACATGGCCGCCAGCGCTGGACGTTGGTTACAATCGTCTTCTTTAGAGTTATTTTACCGAAACTGTGTGACCTCCTCCTCCACATTGTGCGGTTCATGTGAGTCCAGTCGGGAGTTGACCTCTGACCTCGGCGTGGCCGTGTGAACTCACAGCGTGTCGGGAGGACGCGGAGGGGGCGCTCGAGTGGAAAATGGGCGACTGATTGACGGCAGTTTGGCCTTAAAGCGGTCAAGTGCGTTCACAGGCCAGTGAACGCCTGCATTACCGCGGAGTGAGGCTGGACAGATGGAGAATTCAGTCATTTCCCCGACAACTGCGGCGAACGTGAACAGAATGGTCGATGGGAAGCTTTAACATTCTCGAGAAGACGCAGCACCTGACTTCTGTCGTGGAGTGGCGTCTGTGGAGGCCGATGGTGTGAAGCTAAATACATGAGTCCAGGTTTTTGATGAGGCCACAGACAACATGGAGATTTTATTTTATAATTTTTTTTTTATCAGAATTTATTTATTGTTACAAACGTTTATTTTATGAAACAGAACGACAGTTTTGGCGCTTTTACAGGCGTTTTATTTGACATTTAAATTAAAATTAAAATCACTCCAGCGTTAGCTCAAAGACGTGCAGAAAGTAGGTCAGCCAGCAGAATGAGTGACTACATCTGCTAAAAGTTCACTAAACTCCGGGAATAATGTATTTCTGCGATAAAGATCAACCAAACTCATGAGACAGTGGAATATTTATGGATAAATACGAGTCTGATATATTTAACATGGATTTTACATGAATGGCTTGGATTATTTGAGAGGAAGCTATCGGTCATTTAACAGCTCGAGCTAAAGGTTAGCAGCTAACGCTAGCATTTTTTAACCATAATCATTTATTAATGATAAATACTAAGGCCGGGACTCGATTAAAAAAATTAATCTAATTAATTAGAGGCTTTGTAATTAATTAATCGAAATTAATCGCATATAAATATTTGACCTGAGAACAGTGAGAAGTAAGTTTTCATAAGGATTTTTAGTATAATATTGAATAATGACTGAATACATGAGCTTAAGCAACAAAATATTGTTTATTTTTGTTCAACCAAGTCCAACAGACCAGTGCAATATTGCCATTAATTGTGCGTCTGCAGGAAAAAAGGAAACTGAAGTGTGGAAAGCAAAGTGTGATTAATTTCGATTAATATTTGTAATCGCACTAAACCTCATGTAATTAATTAATCGCAATTAATCGAAAAAAGTCCCGGCCCTAGTAAATACAAACACACGATTGAAACGGCTGATTTCATTCCGTCGTGTTCTTGTTTAGTTCAAAGACCTGTGGCTGTCGTCCGTTATTCTCCGACTCTCGCAATGCATTGTGGGCTATATTGACCCGTTTAGTGACCGCTGCTGCTCACTACTTTTCAGAATGCATTGTGGGAAATTTTGAGTGCACTACTTTTTTTCTCTCTGGACATTCGGACACCCCCACAACATGGCGTGACCACTATATAGTCACTATAGGGAATAGTGCGGACGTTTGGACACAGCCACCGTCTCAGATGGAGCAGGAGCCAATACAACTCGAAAGGACTGTTTTACACAAGAAACCTGCAAACAGAAAAAAAAAATGTTTAACCTTGATGAATAGATTGATAGAGCAAGAAAAAGAGAGAGTCTAAAGAGCAAATTAAAATGCCGTGGACGCACCACAATGGACGTAAGCAATATGAGGCACTTTATATACTGTATACTGTATAACTTCACATAATGGACCCCGAACCTCGTAATGCTAATTCAACAGTGCAACATATTTAATCTCAAATAATCTCTCATTATTAAAGTGCACATCCGCAGGAACTAAAGAGCTACTGGAATGGCATCCGCTCACTGCAGGAGCCTAAATACGAGGATGGTCTTTCAAGGGCAGAACAGTATCATATTTTGGTTCCTTTACAGTAATGTCCCTGCAATGGAAAAAAGGCTAATTTATCTTTTATAAATGGAGTCATTGTTTGTTGACTAAGTTCAGGAGCAGGACCACTCCTCAATCAATCAACCTCTGCATACCAACCAATCCTGCATTCCCCTCACTACGCCTCTAATTAACCATGAGCCTAAATATATATATATATATATTATTTTTTTCTGATTCTCCTGCTTCAAGGGGGGGGGTCTGAAGAGCTGGGCAACCCACAGTCTCGCCCAGTTCACTCTACACTTCTAAACATAATTACATTCTTTGTTGTTGTTGTGGTCCTTGCTAGTGAAATGGCTTGAAATATGCATGAATTAAAGCAGTAATAAAGTACCGTGTTCACCTTAATAAATCCTCTCCGTAGTCCCTCTGGGGGTAATACAAGTGTTAATGGGGTGATTGGAGGGTCTTTCATCTCCCCCTGGTGTCTCTGGCCAGAAAACCACAATTGCAACTTGACTGCCCCCGGGTAGGAGCCTCCAATACACACTAATGGAATGACAAAGAAGAAGCTAACAGGCTAACGGGCGAAGCTAACTGCGGGCTAGCGCCACTTAAACAGTATTTACAGCCAAATTTGAGTGACAAAAAAGATCTCCATTGTGTAACTGGATGAACAATATCCCTCTGTCCCTTTGTCTTTTCTGTCAGCGTAGTATTTACTCTCACGGACAATGAATGAATAAAAACACAACATGCTACGACACCTGCAGTGGCGCTTATGGCCTCTAGGGACGTGAGTTACTTAGTGCTGAGCATGTTCAGACTGTCTTGAAATAAGACCCAATGGAACCAGCGATAATTGGGTTAAAATAAGACAAAAATCCTTGAAATGAGACAAAAACATTAAAGATAAATTGTTCTTGTACCACTGGCATTAATTAAGTGCAAACACACTCAGAATCAGCACAAATTCTAATGTTTTGCCTAAGATGAGCTTTTTTTCTAGTGAGTCTGGGCTTGTTGGTGTCCACAGATTCAAGCTTCCAGAGGGACAGGGCCGAGTCATTCCAGAGTCTGTTTTCAAAAATGAGTTTGGATCCTTAGGAGACCCCGGCCTGGACTCGGCTCTGCGCTGAGCGGGGGAAGAGTGCGCCTCCTCCAAAAAGAAAATAACATACACGTACTCCGGCAGCTCGCGCCAGACCGCAGACTCGATGAGACAGAATCAGAGTCAGATCGGCGTGAGGAAGTGGCTGAGGACACGACTGCATTACCCGGACAATAATGCAGGAAGCAGACACACTGATGTGTCCCATTACAGATTGGACAATTCAACCTGGACAGACTCACAGACGAAAGCAGTGATGAGGGAGATTTATTTTATTTATTTATTTATTTAAGATGTATTTATGATTTAATGTATTTCACAGTTACATGTGTTAAGTGGGAAGTTGCATTTCGTTTTTGGGGATGTTAAAGGCGAGAGCTGGTGAAAGTATTGATTTTTCACGCTGTGGTCGAAGTGGAGATCATTAGCTATTTTCCTCCCATTACGTCTTAGTTTTTATGTCAGACTATAAAAATGCCAAAACCATAATTATATGTATTGAGCTATTTCTGTGGATGTCATTGACGGAGGAAATCAGCAAATATCTGTTTTGTGTCTTGTCTACCAGGGTTGTTTATTATTATTATCATTATTATATGTGTGTGTGTATATTATGTGTATGTATATGTATATATATATATATATTTGTCTTTTTGTCCCTCTTTTAATCATGCCTGGACAGCAGGGGTGGGTCGGGGTTGGGATGCGTGTGTGTGTGTGTGTTGCTGCTGTTGTTTTTGTTTTTTTTGTTTTTATTCTGTTGCTGTTTCCTTTATTCTTTTCGCTTTAAACTGTACATGCAAAAGTACTGTGCAGAACTGACCCATTATCACGAAGGGTGAAAAAAAACAAAAAAAATGGTTGTGCTGCACATGGAAATGATCTGTAAACTGAAAAGATGCACAAATCAATAAAAATTTGATCACAAACAAAAAAAAAGTCAAAACCTGCCCTGCACGATGCTCATTTTATGATGTTTTGTTGCGAGGCGGAGAAGTAGCTACACGTCGCTTTGCAAAGCCAACTTTCCTTCGCGCATTCATTTAGAAATATTGACACATTTTACATCCTCGATATGAACCAAATATGGAATAAGAGCGAAAGTGACAAAATATGTTTCCTCTCAAAATGAGGTTTTTGTTCCACTCATGCAACAACCTCTCCACTTCAGTCGCTCATACAGACTCCACACTTTCCAGCCTCTGGCTCAACAATATTGTGAAGTGTTTTTCAGAGATATTTTTTAATATAATTCTCTGCCTGATTTATTCTGCCTTGAACCCAAAGACCTAACATCAAGGTCAGTGGACTCTGAAGCTCATTTTATTCATCAGCCCCAACTCAATGGGACATTTTCGGAATAATGAGACTTTAGACTAATGGGCCGACCCCCAAATCTTTGTTACTGATATCTCAATAAATTAAAACCACACATTTCAAATCTGGGTCTATCCGTTACGTAGATTTCGTCGCTGTAAACATTTTTATTGCACAAAATTCCTTATTTTTATAAGAAAATATAAAATGACAGAACACTTGCAATACATTTTGTTCTCATATTTTGATCAGTGATGTTCAGCAAACGTTTCAAACAGATTTCTCTACATTTATTTTTCTCCCTATTCACCTGCAGCGTCTCGCCTTAAAAGTAGAGATTTAGATTTTGTTTTGGTTCTTGTGGTTTTCAGAGTGGTGCAACATTATCTGTGGGACAGCGAAGAACATGAGCAGAAATCCCGGCAGCATTTTGTCCAATCTCAAATCTATTTAGAGTCTGTCTGTGTAGATACCTCCATAGAAATCTCCTCTGCCCACCACCTCAGTGTTAAACTATAGGCTCTGTGGTCCGCGCTCCTACACGACCTGAATACCCGGCACCTCCCTTTTCATGCCAACGATTCCCTATAGATCTTCACATCCCGGGCGCCGCTGAGCCCCGAGCAGACCCCGCGGAGGCGCAGGTACAGGTTGAGCCTTTGTGACGGGGAGCGGCGGTGGCGCTGTCGTGGGAGGACGCGCTCTCGGCACTCGGCGCCGGAGCTGTGATCGGTGATAACATTATACGCCCGAACACATCCGCGACTCGGGAGGAAACAAAGGGACTCCGCAGACTCCCGGAGACAAGGTGTGGGTGCCAGGGAAGAGCGGAGACAACAGGCCCGGGAGCCGAGCAGGGGAACGAGTGTCACGTGGAATAAAGCGCAACACAATGTAAGTGTTTAATGCTGTGCTGCCGGGGCGTGTGTGTTTGTGGGGGGGGGGGGGGGGGGGCTCAAGCTCAGAAATGCAAACACAGTGCTGGTCGGGGCCACAACAGCCTTTACTGATTTAATACGTCACCTTGTTTCCTGTTGCCACGTCACCTTTGCGAGACTCGTGTTTGTTTCGCTGGAAGTCTCTTGGAATTTCAGTAACATTTTAAGAGTTGGTGAAATCAATCATTATGGCTAGCCGCACCGAGCAAGAGCTTCACCGTCTAAGACTGGACATAAAGCGATTGACGGAGGATATTAAAAAGAAAGAAGCGCTTGTTTCCGACCTTATGGAAATATCCCATAGACAATCACTCCATATTTCCTCTCTGACTGCTGCCCTCCAAGAGACAGTGCTCGGAGACCCGGTTACCTGTCCCTCACCCTCTAGCTCAACTCCCCACCCGCAAACCGTGCACAGAACAAAAACACTTGGATCCACCTGCTTGAGCCTCACGAACCGCTTCTCTGTATTGGCGGAGGACTCACCTACTCCAGCTGTTCCGGCAACGGCGCTCTCCAATCTGGACCCGGCGATGGATTTCCCGGCTCTCCAAGGGGGTGGCGCGGATCCCCGCTCGGCCCAGCCTCACAAACAGGGGGAAAAAACATCGGCCAGGCGTAATATCCTAAAAGAGGTGGTCCGGAGACGATCCAGTGGATCCTCGGGTATGGCTCCGGTCTTGTCGCTGTCCCCGACGCTGCACGCGCCCTCGCAGCTGCTGACGGTGTCGCGGTCTCATCAAGCCGCGACACCGCCGGTGGCCCCCCCGCGGTCAGCTCTCGCGTCACGGCCACAACATTCCGCGTCGCGAGAGGTATCCCCGCGGTCCTCTCCGGCGGAGCCACGGACACAACAACCCGCGGTGCAGCCGGTGATCCCGGACGAGGGCGCGCAACAACAGCAGCCAGGATCCACTCCTGTCGGGGCGGGACTTGAACCCATCGGTCAGCCCGCGGCCCTGGTCTCTCCTCCGTCCTCTCCACATGGTGATGTTTCCGAGTCCGCCCACCAGCCAAAGCCACTATTCCCCACCACAACACTCATAATAGGAGACTCCATTATCAGAAACGTCCGTTTTTATAACGCCGCAACCCACTGCTTCCCAGGTGCTACAGTTTCCAGGATAACACAAAAACTCCCAGGCATTCTCCAGTCCATGCCCCCATCCGTCCATAGAGTGATCGTCCACGTGGGTACAAATGACGTATCGAAAAGACAATCGGAGCGTACAAAACTGGATTTTAAAGAACTCCTCAGCGTTCTGAGACCATGGGGTGTGTCTGTGTTCATCTCGGGCCCCCTCCCCACGCTGAATCGTGGCGATGAACATTTTAGCAGGACCTTCCATCTGAACTGCTGGCTTAAATCCGTATGTAGACCTCTAACCTCTTTTATTGACAATTTTAGCCTTTTTATGGACCGACCCTCTCATTTCCGAGTCGACGGCTTACATCTGAACTTGAGGGGCAGCCGTCTGCTCACAAAGAACATGTCCCTGGCAGTCCACTCCGCACCTGCGCGTGATTGACGGTTTGCCTCCAGTCAATCACGCGCAGGTGCAGCCTCCGCCAACACTCCCCCTCCTATCGTTTCCACGCCCCCCTCACAAACCATTCCTGTCATCACTAGCAGAGAGCGGACACAACACAACCCTCCATGCAATTATCCCGTTAATATGGACAGGAATTATCCTGTCCATATTAACGTTTTAAAACCCCTCCCCAAAGCCCCCCCACAGTCCACAGCTAATCCATCTCAAACCACAATAAACATGGCTCTTTTAAATGTCCGCTCTCTGCAGAACAAGTCTTTTATTGTGAATGACCTGATTTTAGATAATATTCTTGATTGTTTGTTTTTAACTGAAACCTGGCTGGGTACAGATGCGACCGCGGTTCTTGCTGAGGCCTCCCCACCTAATTTTAGCAGCACCTTTTCAATAAGGAATGGGAAAAGGGGAGGTGGCACTGCTTCCATATGTACAAACACTATTGCCACCAAACCTATTTTATTTGATCCATTCCCCACTTTTGAGCACCATGCAGTTGTTTTTAGTAATCCCCCCATTTTATGTGTCACTATTTACAGACCCCCCAAAAAATGCCCTCTTTTTGTTAAGGAATTTTCTGAGTTTTTATCACTTTTACATAGCTCTTTTAATATGATTCTTTTAACTGGTGATTTTAATCTACACATAGATAATCTTTTAGACCCTGTTGCTAGGGATTTTTTAAATGTTCTTAATTATATGGATTTTACCCAACACGTCACACAGCCAACTCACGACAGAGGACACAGTCTGGACCTGGTCATCACGTATGGCCTGTCCACAGCTGTGTCTTCTGTCATTGACTTGGCTGTTTCTGACCATTACTGTGTGTTTTTTAATATCACCAGTTTTACCCAGCGGGAGACCTCGGTAAGAGCTGTGAGGAAACGTCATCTCACCCCTGAAGTGGCTGCAAATTTTATTGATGTTTTAGAGAAATATTCTCCTATTGTTCTACCTGCCCCCTGTGATTTTATTTTTGAAAATTTTAATAGCAAACTCAAGTCAGCGCTTGATTCTATCGCTCCTTTAAAATCCAAGAAACTCCCTACAAAACCAATTACTCCATGGAGGAATGAGGAAATTAAACAACTCAAAAGACAATGCAGGGTGGCAGAGAGAAAATGGAGAAAAAACAAAATTACCATAAACTACCAAATCTTCCGTGAACAACAATCAACCTACAATAACACAGTAAGAAACACAAGAAACAACTACTTCTCAAAAATTATCAACAATAATAAAAACAATCCCAAGGTACTCTTCTCTACAATAGAACATCTAATCAATCCTGATTTTAACAAGACCAATTTTACTCCAAGTGACTCCCTTTGCGAGGCGTTTGCGGACCACTTCAGGGGAAAGATAGACACTATCAGATGTAATATTTTATCTACTCAAAGTAACACGGTTTTAAATGCATCTGGTTGTCTACTTGTTCCAGAGGAAACACTGCACAGTTTTGTCCAGGTTAATGCTGAGATGCTTGATAAAGTTTTCTCCTCAGTGAGGCCCACCACATGTCCTTTAGACCCGGTCCCAACCCCGTTTTTTAAAACTTTCTATGGATCTCTTAGAGACGAGCTTTTACACATGATGAATTGCTCCCTTCAGACGGGGGTCTTCCCTGCTGCCTTTAAGGGGGCGGTGGTGAGGCCTCTGCTGAAGAAGAGCAATTTGGACCGTAATGATTTTAACAACTTTAGACCGGTATCCAACTTACCATTTTTAAGCAAAATCTTAGAAAAACTTGTTTTTACCCAACTTAGCGACTTTATAAATGCACATGACGTCCTTGAGAAATTTCAGTCTGGCTTTAGGGTAAACCACAGCACCGAGACAGCCCTTTTAAAGATTTTAAACGATTTTAGATTAAATTATGATTCCAAAAGGTTGACAGTGTTGGTTCTACTGGATCTGAGCGCTGCCTTTGATACAGTCGACCAGACTATTCTTTTAACTCGTTTAAAACACATCGGCCTCTCTGGTGCTGTCCACAAATGGTTTACATCCTACCTCACAGACAGGACATTCATGGTAAGTGTGGATACCTGCTCCTCCAAGGTCCATAATATTACATGTGGTGTGCCTCAAGGTTCGATTTTAGGCCCAGTGCTTTTTAACCTGTATATGCTCCCTCTTGGTGATGTCATCAGGAGACATGGAGTCAACTTTCATAGTTACGCTGACGATACACAGTTGTACATCTCCATGTCTCCTGAGGACACCAGGCCAATGGATGCACTTTTTAACTGCATTTTAGATATCAAATCCTGGATGGCAGAAAACTTTCTCCAGCTTAACCAGGACAAAACTGAAGTTTTAGTCATCGGTCCTCAGGCCCAGAGAGAGAAACTTTTACCCAAACTACAGTCATTGTCTTTTAATCCTTCCTCACAGGTGAAGAACCTGGGTGTGATTTTTGACTCTGAGCTGACTTTAATTCCACACATTAAGAATATCACAAAGATAGGTTTTTACCATCTAAAGAACATAGCCAGAGTCCGCCCCATTCTCTCTCGGGCCAACACGGAGACGCTAATGCATGCTTTTATCACCAGTCGTATCGACTACTGTAATGCCCTGCTTTCTGGTCTTCCCAAAAAGAGTATCTCAGGTTTACAACTTTTACAAAATTCAGCAGCTCGTGTCCTGACGAAGACCAGGAGGCGGGACCACATTACACCGGTTTTAGAGTCGCTGCATTGGCTCCCCGTGTGTTTCAGGATCGATTTTAAAGTTCTTTTAATGGTTTTTAAATGTCTTAATGGTCTTGGTCCTTCTTATCTTTCAGAATTGATTTTACCATATGAGCCTTCGCGGTCCCTTCGCTCCTCTGGCAGGGGTCTCCTAGTTATTCCTAAAGTCAACAGAAAGACTCACGGCGAGGCGTCTTTCCAATACTATGGCCCTCGCCTCTGGAACGACCTGCCAGAGGAGCTCAGGACCGCAGAGAACGTTCATGTTTTTAAGAGCAGGCTCAAGACCCACCTTTTTAGTTTAGCTTTTAATTAATATTTACTTATATTAACCTTATTTACCGGTTTTAGTTCTATTACTTCTTTATTTTCCCTCTTTTATCCTGTGCTATTTCACGCACAGTTTTAGCTGTTTTTAATGTATCTCTTATTAAATATTTATTTATTTATTTTTATTCATTTATTTTTTATGTTCTCCTAGTGGTTCCTCTGAGGGAGCCCTCTGCCCCGGGAGTGCTGGTTGGCTGTGGCCGTGCGGGCGCTCTCCTGGGGGTGCCTGGATGGAGGTAGGACGTCTCTCCTACACCTACTCCGGGCCCCCTGGGTTGGCGCTCTGTGGCTGTGGGCGATGGGCTGCTCCTGGTGCAGACGGCTCCTTGGATGATGTTTCCTCTTTCGGTCGATCTGTACCCAGCCTTATACTCAACTCTATGTCCATTTTTATTTAAGACTTTTAACTGCTGGGCATGTCTGTGTATATGTGTCTGTGTGTCTGTGTGCGCGGGTGGTGGGTGGTGGGGTTGTAGTTATTTATGTATATTTACTGGTGGGGACGATTTTTATTATTTTTAATGATTTTTAAGCACTGTAAAGCACTTTGTGTTACATTTTGTATGAAAAGCGCTCTATAAATAAAGTTTGATTTGATTTGATTTGATAATAACTTAAGTCTTATTTATGGTTTTCAGCTGTAAATCAGCTCTCAGTGACATCCAGTAATCGGGGGGAGAAGTCGGTGACTCTTTTTGGTGCAATACCAGGCCTGCCACGCTATTTTTTTTAGGACGATATATAGTCTCAGAAAATATCGCGATAGACGATAATATTGAGTATAATGCAAATACTATAGGCAATAAAAAGAAAACTGTAAGAAAACTTCTGACATTCAATATTAACACCTTATACCAAACGAAGTGCAAACTAGAAGGGTCGACATGTCCTAGGACACTGTATCTGTGCTTCTCAACCTTTTAACATCATTTTAAACTCTCACCAGGTCCCGTGTTTGAACGAGGTCTGTCACAAAAAAAGTAACAATAATATTGATATTTCATCTGCATTATTCTGGTTAAATATTTCATGACAAACTCACTTCTGTGTTAAATAAAACCTGGTTAGAATAAAATGTGTATTAAATGTATGGATTCAGATCATACTGTATTACTGCTAAAGTAGAGTAGCCATATGTTGTGTTCTTTTTCCTTTTCTTTTCAAATATAACCTCCTGTACACACGGCGGGAAACTTGTTGGTTGTTTGTCAAACCGCTGCAGCATTTCTCAGTAACATAGTCCTAAGCCCTGAGTAATGTTCTCAGGACTATCGCGCTTGTATTTGGACAGTGGCTAAAGCGCTCGGGTTCCTCTCGCTAACAGTAGCGCTGATTAGCTTTGATTCGCTAACAGTAGCGCTGATTAGCTTTGATGTACCGACCGGGCGGTGGTTTTGTTTCGTTCTCATGTTGGACAAACCTGCAGTCGCATTAATGTTGTTATTCTCTCCGTGATGAGTTCTTTTGGCTGGAATTCCAAATGTTTTCTCACGAGTCCCTCTCGCTCCGCGATAAAGTTCACAGAAAGTGTCAGAATCAGCAGCTCCGTAGTAGCAGCACTTTGTTTACACCCCGCCTCTCTCCAAAAGCAGCTGATCTATAAATGATCTGGATCCATGCGGGACACGGCTGATGTGCTCAGTGCTGTCTTTAAGCACAGGGAGACGGGTTGGATGAAGCTCCGCTCACTCAGCGCATTTATCGAGACTAAAAATGTGATCGTCCTTCATTTTACTTATCGAGCGATAACTCGATATAGTAACTATCGTCGCAGGCCTATGCAGTACCATTGTGATATCGTCCTGATCGAGGCAAAATGTGTCGCAATGTGCTGTGGGGGAATATATTAAACATATGCAACTACAACAATCGACTCTAAAGCGCCAGTGCGGTAGGAAACCAGAACATATTCCTGGAGCTCCTTCAAATCCACCTGAACCGTCGTGTGGACCAGCCATGATCTCGCACTCTTAGTAGCAACGGTGCAAAAGGTTCTAAGATGTTTGAATAAAACTATAGATAGAAAATGACGCTCTTTGATGTGGTCAACGTGGCGGCCATTTTGTGACTGGCCTCAGTGGTTTGCATTCACTGTAACACTGTCTCATGTTGTGTTAAAAAGTACAGAAATACTGTTTTAAAGTAGGAAACACATGTTATATTTGATGGCGAGGAGCAGTGGGTCACCAGCCCATAAATACTTTAAAACAACGGACAATGCTAACCAGGAAGCTAACATTATGGGTCGTTCCAGGCAACTCGTAACTGGTATCTTTCCCACTTGAAAATGACGACTTACGACCTCAGAGCGTTCCAGGTGAATAAAACGCTAATGCTACAACAGTTAGCTCACACGATGCTAACGTTATATGAACGTTTCCAAACCAGATATAATTAAAAACATAACGTTATGTTGATGTTGGTTTTGTTACAGTTTTATCATCAGCTGCTCCTCCACTGGGGGGCGCCGTGACTGATTCAAACTCATGACAGTCTTGAGGTCTCAGAGTTTACAAGTTGCAATTACCCGTTCGAGCGGCGTTCCAAGGCATTTTTTCCAAGTGGGAGGTGGGAAATCTACCAGTTACCAGTCGCCTGAACGCACCATAAGTTTCACGCTGCATGGGCGACAGTGGCGCAGCCGGTGGAGCGGGTCGTCTCGTGATTGGGGGTTCGAATCCCGCCTCCTGAAGATGCACACTCATGTTGTCCTTGGGCAAGACACTTCACCCTCCTTGCCTCCAGTGTCTGCGTACATTGATGTAGAAAAGCGCTACATAAGTTGAGACCAATTACCAGTTTACATATACTCCAACGTTAGCAACAACGTTAGCAAATTTTTCCGCTTCTACTGCACAATTTGCTGTGAGAAAAAATCCAAATGGACCAGATTTTGGCTTGACTTTATTGGTGTGAGATGTTTATATTCTTCCATAAAACGCGTAAAAAAAATGACATGGTTTTCTTTCCCCTCCGCACCCTCTTGTATGACATGTTGTTTCTATCTGGTGTAGAAAGTGTAGTTTTATCTTTACAAACAGAAGATGGAGCATACAATCCAAATTGCGCATTCCCTGACACGTTCCTAACACCCCGCGTTCGGCAGGGGTGCGTTCATGAGCATGTTTCACGGGGCAATTACTGTCACGTTAACAGTAGCGTGACCACACTTGACATCTCCGCGCGTTGCCTCGCGCCTCTCAGCGCGTGGACGGACACTCCCTCCCCATTGTCCTCCGCCAGACGCCTCATAAATAATGCACTCCGTCTGAAATTTGTTGTGAAATTTTAATTGTGGTCTGGCGAGGGGCTGCATTAGCGCGGCGGGGGGGCTGTAAGTGCGTGAGGCCCCCCTCCCGTGAGGCTGGGCGTCTGCCGGCAGCTGCCCCAGACCGCATCAGCATCGATCACGGCCGCGGCGAAGGAACAGCAGCTCCATCAGAGGCTTTATGTGTCTGTGCGGAGCTGCGCCAGGAGCAGCAGACGCTCCGGACACGCCCGCCCCCTCTCTGACCATGACTGGGCACTTTCTGGAGAACACTCGGTGCTGCAGACGGGACTGGAGGAGGCGCATCGTCTCAGGCGGACCCCAGCATTTGCACACAGCGACTCCCCTACTCTCCCCCCCCCCTTGATTTGACACAGCTTTGAAAGGAACATCTTTTAACTGTGGGGCTCACGCACTGATTCAGACGTTTTGCTCCACTCTCTCTCTCAAGCACGTCATTGATGTTGTTCTGTCGGTCTTCCAGGGTCACAGGACATGATCAGGTCCGTTTACGTCCCGCATGGAGATCAGTCGTGGAAGGCTTCTCTCAAAACATGGAAATCATGTGTATGGGTGAAGAGTTTATCGTGAAGCGTTTGATGAAGAGAGCGTCCCGACATGGCGAGGGCCAGAACGCTTGGGTAGGGGCAGCATTGACTGTAGGGCTGGGCCATTCATCCAAATGTAATAAAAACTGCAGCCCTTACTTTGGTCAATCTCAGTTATGGGACTTTATAATCGACAGGTTTGCCGACAGTTCTTTGGCAGCTCCAGCTCCAGGAGAAAGATTTCTGTGCGTTAAAGGAAACTGGAGGAAAGTTCGAGGGATGTCAAGATGAACCGGTTTCACGATTATAAAAGGACGCCGTAGGTTAACCGTAAGAATTTTAAGAATTCTTTATCAATTTCGTTGACGTGCTGACCGCTGCACGCCACAAACAGGGCGTACACTCACCGGTAGTTAAGCTCCTCCAGAGTTGCATCCACCTGAAACACGATTGGAGTCCGCGGTGTGGGACACTTTGGATCCAAAATATGGCCACGTTGTTGTCGCTGATGGACGTCCGTCATGCAAACCTGTCATGGGAAAGTTGACGCAAAAGGAGCCGATACGTCGAATATGAAACAACATCTCGGAGATAATCCTTCGCTGTAAATGTCCAAGTCAAGGTAACGGACGACATGATTCCCAATAAAGTTTGTCCAAATGTTCAGAAACAGCCGCCACAACTGGCTCAGGATGTAAACAAACCGCTAACGTAGCTGTTTAAGCGAGTCCCTTTATCAATCAATCAAATGTTATTTATAAAGCGTTTTTCATACCGCAAGGTATCACAAGGTGCTTACAACAAAGTAGATTACAACATTTAAAACAATACGCCCCGCATCATATATATATATATATATATATATATATATATATATATATATATATATGTCAGAATTCTATGTCAGTTTAAACATGTTTTCCTCTATCTATATCACTTCCTGTCAGCGTCCAATAAAGAAATGAACTAAACGTCACAAAAAATGTCAAACTAAAGTATAATTGTGTTAACTATGTTTTTAGCAGAAATTGAGTTTAATGTGTCATGTGCACTTTAAGGCATTTGAACAACATAAGCATCAGTGTTGAATTCCTGTTGAGCCGGTGCAGTGAAGCCAGGACAGGAGTGATATGTTGAAAGTGTTCTGTATCTGTCCGCAGACAGCAGCTGTCGTTTTAGGGCAGCCTGGTCAATCCAAAGTAAAGAGTTGCAGCAGTCCAGACGTGCTGTGATGAACACGGGCTCTGGCAAGTAAGCTTTTATCTTGGCAAGGAGCCCCAGCTGAAATAAGCAATTTCTCACGAAAGCATTGATCTGTTTGTCCATTTTAAAAGAGGGGTCCAAAACACAAGAAGATCTTTTACAAAAGGCCGACTAAAAGAAGATAAAGGAACATATATCTGTAAATAAATCGCAAAACAATGGGCCACACCTCGTTGAAAAAAGAGTGTTATTTCACTTTGCTAAAGCACCAGTGTGATGGTGACAAGTCATGCTCTGGCACAATCGGGTAAATTCTCTTCTTATTTAGTCAAGTAATGATTAAAATATGGCCGGTCTGCTCCTGCACTGTGGAGGAGAGAGAGGCTGCAGTGGCTCTGTCTCCCCCGCGCTGTGGTTCCTATTCAGCAAGGTAACATATTAGTCCTGATTCTCCTGCCACGATGTCCCATGAGTTATCAGCACAGTGGCAAAACACAAACCCAATATCAAGGCTATGCTGAGAGAAACTAAACACTTCCTGTGCACTTAGAAAGTTAACTCACCAGATATTCCAGCGGCAGTAACTTCTCTGCAGGTTCTAGAATGTGATGATGTCACCGGACCCAGTGGGACAGAAGCCAGTTTTTCCTGTTAACAACATTACAATTTCACAAGTCGTGGCTAAAAAGAAAATGCATGAATTACAGCCCAGGTGGCTTGTGGTAAACTTTAACCGACACTTTTTATGGATATCTTTAAGAAATGGCCTTCTTGCTCCTTGGGATGTTTAAAGCTTGGGAAATCTTTTTGTATCCAAATCCGGCTTTAAACTTCTCCACAACAGGATCTCGGACCTGCCTGGTGTGTTCCTTGTTCTTCATGATGCTCTCTGCGCTTTAAACTGACCTCTGAGACTATCACAGAGCAGGTGTATTTATACGGAGACTTGTTTACACACAGGTGGATTCTATTTATCATCATTAGTCATTTAGGTCAACATTGGATCATTCAGAGATCCGCACTGAACTTCTGGAGAGAGTTTGCTGCACTGAAAGTAAAGGGGCTGAATCATTTTGCACACCCAATTTTTCAGTTGTTTATTTGTTAAAAATGTTTGAAATATCCAATAAATTTCATTTCACTTCAAGATTGTGTCCCACTTGTTGTTGGTTCTTCACAAAAAAATACAGTTTTATATCTTTATGTTTGAAGCCTGAAATGTGGCAAACACCCCCCCCCGGTTAAGAGCTTTGATCACCCCCACACGCCCGGCTCCTGCGTGTGTGACTCCGTATCTGACCCAGTAGCGCTGTCCCGGGCGGCCCTCTGCCTCTCCTCAGACCCCGCTCATAAGAACACAGGCATTGTCCCGTAAGCAGCTTAGGCAGAAGAGTTTTAATGCACGGCCCACTCCCCCTCCGCTCCGTCCAAACGACTGCTTTTCACTTCGGCAAATTGCACGGGCAGCGATTATCCTTCGTAAGATGGCCGACGCGCACATCCCAGAGCGTATTTTCATTTCGGGGAGGTGGATTATGCAGAAAGTTTATAAATGAGGTCACTTTGCCGTTCCGTTTTTAGATTGGGTAATTGAATTAAGCGTCCCAATGTCTCGTCTGACCCTCCCGGAGTCGAGGAGCTTCAGGTCGATCGGTTTGTGGAGCCGCCAGCCGTGCTTTCCGTCGGTTATCTGCGGGAATTCCTAAAGATTAAGATTACTGAGATTATAATCGTGCGCTGAAATTTGTTCCGCGGGTCACTCCAGGTCAAATTAACTCTGAGATCTGCTTCAAACTTGTAGTCGATGAAGTTTGGAGCAGTTTCAACACGGTGTGGAGAGATGGCTTCATAGGATTCAATCATGAAGATGCAGGTCATGAAGTTTCAGATATGGCTTAAATAAACGAAATGTTCTTGAAATAAGTACATTTGTTCCAGATTTGAGTCATTTTTACTCATAAATGATGCAAAATTATCAACAACCTTAATTCAAGTCATTTATCGTCTTATTTAGAGAGCGATGAGCTCTAAGTCAGTAATAAGTGCTTTAATTTGTCATTGTACATTGAAATTGCGTTCAGGTGTTGGGTTAGTCCTGAGCAGCGTGTTTTTGGAGTTAGTTATACATTATTTATATAGCGCCTTTCACAGACATGCTCACAAAGTGCTTTACGTGAGACAATTGTACATTCACTCCACACTCGGTGGTGGTAAACTCCCTTTGTAGTTTGTACCTTTGTTCAAATGGCAGACAGAAAAGGATCCCTGTTGTAGGTTCTGTGGGGATGAGGAGGAGGACCTGATGCATTTGTTTTTGAGAGTAAACGCACATGTCTTTTGAATATGATTATTCTGATGGGTAAAATGTTTATTTTTAAAGCTAAAGCGTTATCAAATGTATGTATAAAACACTTTAAGAATAGAGTTCATCATCAGTATATGTTGGAAACAATTATAGCAACAAATAACAACAGAATAATTGAGCATGAAAACAAATGGAATGTCTGCTTACTTGAATTAGAGATACAAAAATTGGTTGTACTTGCTGATTTCATTTTATTCTTTATTTATTTTATTTATTTATTTATTTTTGTGTCTGCTTTGTGCTTCCTTTCTGTTTATAGTCTGTGTTCCTGTCAAAATACTATGAATGTGTGGATGATTGTGGTTGTGATTGTGGTATGAATGCAAGGAGGAGTGGCTGGGGTTGGGTGGGGGGTTTAAAGTTTTGTCTTATTTTATTCTGAAAAAAAAAAATATATATATAATAAAAAAAAAACTCCCTTTGTAGTTTCAGTTTCCCCTGGGGGAGACTGACAGAAGCGCTGCAAACATCTGCGCCAACGGTCCCTCTGACCACCATCATTTATTCACGCACACACATTATTCATCCTGGCCTATTGTACATGTTTTAGTGGTAGGGGAAACCGGAGTACCCAGAGGAAACCTACGCAGACACGGGGAGAACATGCAAACTCCACAGAAAGGCCCCGTCCCAGGTGGGAATTGAACCTGGGACCTTCTTGCTGTGAAGCACGAGCGCTAACCACTGTACTACTGTGCCTGGCTGCCGTCAGAGCTCCTCTGAAACGTCGCACCATCTCCTGGGTTTGTCCCTGTTTCAGAGCGTGGTGTCCTGCACTGGTCAGCTCCACCTCCTCCTTCCGCTTCACAACAGTCTTTCACCATCTCTCGTTTGCCCTTCCTTGTTTCCTGTAGCTCCACCTGTGACGCCTCCTCTGTGCTGCAGGGGGGGCTCTTGGTGCCTCTTCAGTGTCTCAGAAGAAGTCATGTGTCGGTCTCAAATGGGTTTAGCTGATAGGCTAGCATAGCAATTATATTCTCAAAGCTCGAGGTGCATTTGGCAAAACGTCGGTATGATTCAGCACATCACCACAGCTCACCGTCAGAAGGTCAGCACTGCCAAAACAGCTCAACCCGAGCCTCAAAACGAAACCTTTAGCGTTCGAACTGTGGGGCAAAGTGTTTGGATGTTTTGTCACTGGGGCAGAGGAACACCCACACAAGAAGAATTAGTTTAGTGGCAGATAGTAAGTAAGTAAGTAAGTAATACGACCCAGGGGTTTATTTCTAAAGCGCTTTTCACAGATAGAAAATCTCGGCTCATTTCTCGTTCCAAACCGTGATGGAAACACTAGAAAATGTCTTTCTCACAAACGCAAAGTCCAAAAGGCAAAAAAACGATTGGGAGAAATGTAATTTTGAGTGGAAATCTTTGTTAAGGCTAATATTGGGGAAATAGCTCCACCCGGTGGCCGTGTATCATAACCTTTGTGACTTCTTTAATCAGTACATTTTCAGACTTATCGAAGGTGCTCAGCGTTAGGACTAATTAATGATTCCCCGAGTCTTCAACAAAACTACATGTTGACTTTGTTCGTTGTCCTCAACACGTGACGTCCCTGCAATGTCTCCGAGACGTGTCAGTGGTCTCAAAGAGAGCCTGGACAGCGGTGAACCAAGGATCAGCACATGGAGAACACAGCACTTTGCTCTGAGACGGGAACACCCGACCGCGCTGTATCACTATAGGCGAAGAACGAGCCACATTGCACTCATTCTCTCAAATTGTTACAGCACTGTGTTTTAAACAGCCACATTAAAGCAATGACATCATCAGCTTTTTACCATCTGAAAAACATTAAGATCAGAGGAATCGTGTCAAAACCAGACTTAGAGACACTCATCCATGCATTTGTCTCCAGCAGGTTAGACGACTGTAACGGCTGCTCACTGGCCTTTCTAAACGAGCTGTTAGAGCTGCAGAACATCCAGAACGCTGCTGCTCGAGTCCTGACAAGAACCAGGAAATACCACCATATTAGTCCAGTGCTCCGGTCTCTGCACTGGCTTCCTGTCACTCAGAGAATAGAATTTAAAACAGCTCTGCTTGTGTACAAGTCTTTTCATGGTTTAGCACCAAAGTCCATCTCTGACATGTTAGAGCCGTATGAACCATCTCGGGCCCTGAGAGCTTCAGGGAGGGGTCTCCTGGTGGTTCCCAGAGTCAGGACTAAACACGCTGAGGCTAAAGCTAAACTCTGGAACAGTCTTCATGAGGATGTGAGACAGGCCTCAACTCTGACAATGTTCAAATCCAGGCTGAAAACAGCTCTTTTTACCCGAGCAGATGAAAACTGAAAGTATTTTATCTGCACTCTTGCCTTTTACTGTCATTGATTAATTTTTATGTTGATGTTTTAATGATTGATTTGATCTGTTTTCTTGTAACTTTATGCAACTGTGAAGCACTTTGGATTGCCTTGTGTATGAATTGTGCTCTACAAATAAACTTGCCTTGCCTATTTTCAGTAGCTTGGAGACTTGCCCTTGTTTCGAGAATGTAATTTCTGTTTCAAAAATTTCTTGAAACATTTCTTGTACAAATGGCCGGGTAAAGATGGGGATCAGGTGTTGAGTCTTAGTCATTTTCTTCAATCTCCCAAAGACGCCCAGACACAGGAAGAGAATTCAAACTCCACAGAATCAGGCCCACACACACTGTCCTGGGTAAACAGATGTGTGAGTCAGAGGCTTTAGTGGACGACTGGCAGCCACACCTCTCCCAGTCCGTCCGAGTGCAGCTGGAGAGCGACTGAATAACGCATGAAGCTGCAGAGGGATTGTGATGGTCTGAGCTTTATGTGGGACAGGCGTCTTCGTCGAGCCCGCTGTAAACACCGACAGATGACAGCCCATAGATTTCCTCCAGTCACGTCCGACGTTTGAATGAAAAGCATTGATCCGCAGCCGGCAGTGATAACGGGGCGGAAGCCGGACAGAGGAGCCGCCCCAGACTGACTGACCCCATCAATAAACTCACCACAGGAGGCGCTGCCCTCTCACTCACTGGACAGTTATTATGTTCTGTCCTCACCTCCACCAGTTTCACAGTCCGGGGTCAGGCTGCTCTGTCTCTTTGAAGCAAACAAAAAACATGGACAAGTCAACATTTGGACATCTACTTTTTTACTTTCTACTCCACAACTACTTTAACAAATGCTGAAATAATGGAGGTATTTTATAACAAATAAAGGCACAGAGACACGGGGCAGGACGGAGGGATTCAACGGGGAGAAATTCCATTTATATTTCAATCCAATTTTTGAGTAGCGATTCTCTAGCTGATTTCAGTTTACTTTTTCAGTAATAATACTATATTTTCTGTGTGTGCAAACGTCTTTTCCCTTGAAAAAGGAGACATGTTTGGAGCTAGTGTAGCTCAACAGCAACGAGGCAGAGCGAGCACAGACACAAATTTTCAGTGCGTGTAAAGTGTCGAGTTAGATTTGTTGACTGACGCGGATGAGTAGAGCGTCTGCTTGCTTTATAAAAGCAGAAGGTTTTCATGCTACGTTTTGTTTGTATAATAGCCGTCCAGTGCTCGCCGACCCGAACAGATGAGCTCGGCTGGATCAGACACGGCATGTCATTGTCAACAAGTGAGATCTGATGGGGAGTTTAAAATCCCAATTATGTTGATTAAAGCACTAAACCTCATTTTGAACCTTTTTAGTCAATATGTGACGCATCAGGCAGATTTTTTAAAATAAATACTTTTACAACATACTTTATCGCCTCCTGGAGCCGCCACCTTAACGTGGTGGAGGGTTTGACCTGAATAATCCTGCAGCTCTGTTGTCGGGGGCTTCGTGCCCCTGGTAGGGTCTCCCAGGGCAAACAGGTCCTAGGTGACGGGTCAGACAAAGAGTGGTTCAGAAGCCCCTTATGAGAGACCAACAGGCCCGGTTAGAACCATGAGGCCGTCCTTCTGTGGACCCACCACCTGCAGGGGGCGCTATAGGGGCTGGTGCAGCTCCAACAGCTGCTCCCACGACCCGGCAACGGACAAATGGAAGAAGATGGATTGATGGATGGACGTACTTTAATGTTGCAAAATGAAAGTTTCCCTAGAAAAGGAAAAATGTCCGGTATAGATCCTCTAATAGGTCCTTTTATATAAGCCGTATATATATCAGCTGCTGATGCATCATGTGGTTTTGTGTAAAAGTTGCTACCGGTATCGTTACCAGATCAATATCGATCTTTATGCCCCAAGTTTTACTTGGTATTTGATCGAAATCGAAAACACTGTATCGCCCATCCCTGGGGAATGCTAACATTAGTCTCATGCTACATGCTAACGGTTAGCTTTGAGTTCTTTTTTGCGCCGTCTCAAAACATCCAAAATGACCTGATTCTTGTACATAAGATTCCTACGTACTGTTTGCACATTTCCTGTCTGTTCTGCACACCCTGAGGGATCTTAGTACGTGCCGAATGTAACAGGTGAATTTCTCCATTGTGAGATCAATAAAGGATTATCTTTTCTTATCTTGACCTGACCTTATTTGTTTGTGATAAATAGATCTAAAATCTGCCAGAAAACATCTCAACAGATTATGATCTCAATAACAGACTTCCCCCTCACCCGCTCGTATGACGCGTCGCCGTCTGGATCAGTGTAGTTTGTTCCAGTCAGATGAAACATTACGTCCACAAACTCCACAGTTTTCTTCAGCGCTGACACAGGAGCCGCGTGCGTGGTCGTACAAACGCAGAGGAGCAGCTACTACGGCGTAAGAGATCCCTCCCCAGCCACGGCAGCCACTCTCGGCATCGATTTTCCACGAGGTTTTTCCCCGAGTAATCAAAGAGCGGTGAAATCCTCACCCCACCAGGGCCCCGGGCCCCTGGGAGCCCTTCACGATCAGGTTCTACCGCGCAGTGGAAAGTGAGACGCACCGGTCTGAGCCGCGAGGAGCCACTTCAGCGTCTGAGAGGGCCCGCGGTGGATTACAGGGGAAGTGCAGCGTCCAGTGAAGAACTGACCACGACAAAGTCAGAAACAGGAAGAAAAATCGCTTTGGTAAAATCGCTTTGGTACCTTAGAGATAGAAAATGAAATCAATAGGTTTATCTCCTTCTCTCTCTCTATGCACGCTCTGTCTCTTTGAAGCAAACAAAAACAAAAACATGGACAAGTCAACATTTGGACATCTACTTTTTTACTTTCTACTCCACAACTACTTTAACAAATGCTGAAATAATGGAGGTATTTTATAACAAAGAAAGGCACAGAGACACGGGGCAGGACGGAGGGATTCAACAGGGAGAAATTCCATTTATATTTCAATCCAATTTTTGAGTAGCGATTCTCTAGCTGATTTCAGTTTACTTTTTCAGTAATAAGTGACAGCGTGACCTCCTGTCGCTATTTTCCCAATAAGGATCAGCGATGTCTCTCACAAATCAACAAACAGTTCAAGAAAACATCTCGGAGAGCGAGTCACTGATGGGAAGTCACGGGCTACGAGTTTGGATGTAAATTCTTGACACAGGAAACGTCTGTGTTCATTGAGGAGGAGTTTATTTAATTTTTTTATCTCAGAGTTAAAGGGTAGTATCAAAAAACAACACTACAACAATAAACATCCATCCATCTTCTTCCACTTGTCCGTTGCCGGGTCGTGGGGGCAGCTGTTGGAGCTGCTCCAGCCCCTATAGCGCCCCCTGCAGGTGGTGGGTCCACAGAAGGACGGCCTCATGGTTCTAACCGGGCCTGTTGGTCTCTCATAAGGGGCTTCTGAACCGCTCTTTGTCTGACCCGTCACCTACAGGACCTGTTTGCCCTGGGAGACCCTACCAGGGCCACCAAGCCCCCGACAACAGAGCTCCAGGATCATTCAGGTCAAACCCTCCACCACGTTAAGGTGGAGGCTCCAGGGGGGGAACAATAAACAACTAAAAAGTATTTATACTAAAGACAGTCCCGTGAGCGGCTCGTTCCAAATCTTGGTTCTGTTTTAATTTGTCTTCAGTGTTAGCCGTTAGCCGTTAGCTTCAAGACAAAAACACTGTGATGAGCAGGACGTTTTGTTTCTTTGATGCTGACGCGATGTTTTTAACATGATGCTGAAGACGTGGCTTTTATGTGAAGAGGCTGTGATTGTTTTAATACATGTATCTGTAATCTGTTATTTTGTGCCCCTGTGAAGCGCTTTGGGATGTTATCTGCGGAAGGTGCTATATAAATTAAGTTTCTTCTTCTTCTGTGACTTTCCCCCGGTTACTCACTGCCTCGTAATCTTGAGCTATTTATCTGTTTGGACAAGACATCGCTACAAACTCGTAGGGAAATAACGAGACAGGAAGAGCCACTCGGAGCTTTGTAATCCCGTTCACGATCCTGGCCTTTATTTCACGTCGACTGCGCCATGACGACTTTATGACTTCCCCAAATTGTGAAACGGTTCAGCGGCTGATTGGACGTACACCACTGCACCCAGAATCCTCTCACACCGGCCTGACTCACAGCCTTTGAGCAAAGACGTTCCACTTCTTCCATCCGGGCGCGGGATTTCAGTTCTTAGTTGCACGGCGTAAAACGAAGCGGTTTAAAAAAATAACTTTAACTCCGGCGCCGTTTTATTGACGAATTGCTGGCGGTGCCGGCGACATCGCAGCGCTCCAAAGGCCAATACTGTTATACGGAGGATCATTTATTTAGTTTTTGAGGAAATGTTTGGTCTTGTACGGAGAGATCTTAGACCCAGTGACTGATATGAATGATCATTTTTGTAATTCATACATTTTCCTTTTAGCTACGACTTGTGAAAGTGTAATGCTGTTAATAGGAAAAACTGGCTCCTCCCCCCCGCTGGATCCGGTGACATCATCACATTGTAGAACCTGCAACCCAGCAATTGTTAGAACCTCGGGCACTTTCTAATGATGATTTAATTTGCTTTTACGTTTTCTTAAAGGGGGGGTATTATTTCAAATCGACTTTTTCAAGCTTTATATCCTGTTATTATGTCGTTCCCTCATTAAACACATGCCTGGAGTGTTGCCTCGGCTCATTCACATATTTTTGAGTAATCAGTAAAAACTTAGACGGCGGCCATTTTAGGTGTAGCTATGCCTCAGTCCTCCTAGGAACGCCCCCACCTCCTGGAGACGCCTCTGGACCTTTCGTCACCAGCCGAGCCCCCAACCACTGCTCCTCAGCTCAGCAGAGCCCCCTCCCCGCACAGTGTTGTTGTTTAAATGCCACAGTAGTGTGCGGAAGGGGGCGTGTCGGAAAGCTTCTTAAAGAGACAGAGGCCTATTTCAAGACGTCAGCCATTTTGAGAGAGCAATTTTATTCAAGGCAGTTATTTTAATTTACTGCATATACAGACCAACAGAAGGTTACGTCATCATTGTAGTGCTATAGACTGGTGCTATGTGATTGAAAAAAGCATAATACCCCCTCTTTAAACTTGCAAAACGTTTCCTTTTCCTTCAGACCACGGTGGCGTTTTCGACTGCTCACCCCCTGCCGTCTTCCTCAGAGTCGGTCACATGATTGATATTTGTGTTTTGGGTTGTTTCGTGAACTCTCAAATGCAAAACAATTCTACGAATGGGTGGACATGATTAAAGTTACCTTGAACCTTAACATTAGCCTTTACACGCTCAAACACCTGTGTGACGTGTGTGTGTGTAAGTGTGTGTGTGTGTGTGTGTGTGTGTGTGCGTGTGCGTGTGCGTGTGTGTGCAGCGGCGACGCTTCTGCTGCAGATTTGTTTACACAGAATAATTGATCTTACACAAATGGACAGATTGGAGCTCAGCCAACAGCCTGAGGAGGAGAGACTTCAGGGAGAGACAGAGCGCCTCCCGCTGGCCACACAGGCTCACTGCACGGTTCATCCTATAGCTCCTTATGTACAGTATGTGCAGTCTCTTTAGTGCATTGATGTTGAACTGCAGTGCACTGTTTTTCTTAGTTAGACCTACATTACATTGGCCGGATACATTTGAATGATTGTTTATCTACTGTATCTCTCGGAATATTTATTTTTCACAGAAAGGCCCAGGTGGGAATCGAACCCGGGACCTTCTAGCTTCTGAAGGACAGGAGTACTGTGTGGAAAAGACCAACATTGGGATGTGTGTCCTGTTTCCCACGACACCAGCGCGATTCTATCAGACCATAAAACAGATAAAATGAGGCCGATTGTCAAATGAAAAGTGTGGATTTATTTCTGTTTGGCACAGTAACGCGCTGGAATGGATGGAAGTTCTGGCGGCCATCTTGTGACTGGCCCTTCGAACCCAGTGTGATCAAACGGAAACACCACTTATTTCCTTCATACTGTTTTGACCCATTGTCAGTTATTTCATTTCTCTTTGATTGTCAAGTTCAACCAGGAATTCAGACTAGAAGATGAAATGATTCTCCAAAGTATGAATTTTGCCACTGCCCACCCGGCTAGGATGCAGTCAACCACTAAACAAGCGCCCCCTCCTCCTGCTCATGCTCATGCTTGTGATCAAACTCAAACAAACAAAGACCTTCAGCTCAACACTTCGACCAAAGACACCACTGGTATGGACAATAATAATATACCAAAGTTCCATTTGGTTATTATATTGTTGTTTTATGTTTTAGCTTTGGTTAAAGGGGATTACGATGCTTTATTTTGCATGGTCTGTTTGTTTACTTTCTTAATTCCACTAAATACTGAGTTAAAACAGGTAGTTAAGAGTATTATTTTATGTGTCATGAATTAATAATTCAGTAAAACATTAGTTGATTAAAAATATTAATTATAATAATAATAGTAATACATCGAACCTGTATAGCGCTTTTTTTTGGACACTCAAAGATGCCTTACATGGGGAATAAACAAAACAAAAAAGGGGGTATTATGTGGTAATATGGGTTAAAACCTGATTTAGAAAATATATTTTTTCAGGATACTTTGGTAAAATATGATTAAAATACATGGTAAATGTGATTTGAAATAATCCATTCGAAATATTTAAAAAACAGCTTAAAATCAATTGTCAACTTACTCTGTCGTTCAAAATGAAACACAACCAAAAGAAAATTCAAGAAAATGTTGCAAATGGAGTTGAGTTGTCCCCGCGTCCTTTTGTCTGAAGTCGGGCCTTTTTGAAGTTTGGGCAGGAGCTGAAGGAACTTTAAAAAAAAATGTGACATTGATAATTGTGACTGAACGTTTTTGTCTAATGTTATTCCTGTTTTATAGGAGGCATAGACTTTAGCTCCATTTCTTCGTGTCAAACACTTCAAATTCAATACTTCACTAGTATTCCTGTACTTTTTAACACCACACGACCAGTATTTAATGATTTGGTTTGTCGTGTTTTGGTCTCTCTCCCTCGTTTTTGACGCTTTTTTCCACAAAACTTTTAGATTTGGGTAAAGCCAAACTGGAGAACATGTGCTCAGTTCAGGCAGAGGTTGAACATCTTGGTGGCCGTGCATCACGATGAGCCTTAAAACACACGTGAACGTTAGCAATAGCAGATCAGTTTGCCGTGAATAAAACATAGAAATACACAAACGGTGATATGTTGCAATCGCAGTATAGAAAAAACAGGTCTGTGGAGATTGTTTTGCAAATTACACCTCAGAATATTGTGCTTTGTGTTTTTGAGGGTAAATGCACATGCCTTTTGAATATGATTATGCTGATGGGTAAAATGCTTATTTTTAAAGCTAAAACGTTATCAAATGTATGTATAAAACACTTTAAGAATAGAGTTTATCATCAGTATATGTTGGAAACAATTATAGCAACAAATAACGACAGAATAATTGAGCATGAAAAGAAATGGAATGTCTGCTTACGTGAATTAGAGATATAACAATTGGTTGTACTTGCTGTGCCATTTGTTTGTTTTTGATTGGTATTAGTGATTTCATCTTATTCTTTTATTTTTATATATATTTTTTTTTTACATGATTTTATTTGTGTCTGCTTTGTGCTTCCTTTCTGTTTATAGTCTGTGTTCCTGTCAAAATACTATGAGTGTGTGGATGATTGTGGTTGTGATTGTGGTATGAATGCGAGGAGGAGTGGCTGGGGTTGGGTGGGGGGTTTAAAGTTTGTCTTATTTTATTATGTAAATAAAAAAAATAATTAAAAAAAGTAATGACCAGGAAACAAGGCTAGCCTTTTCTTTCTTTTAGAAGCCTCTTTGTCCCATCAGCTTTATTGGGTGAGAACCAATCGAACCCAGTCCGGTCGACGATATGTAAACTCCCGCTACGTTCTAATAAAGATCTATGTTGGCTGCGTCTCACAGAAACAAACGGCGCCTCTGGAGAAGCTTGATCTTTTTCATCTTTGATCTCAGACGGAATCTTTTACAGGCGTTTGAAGAGGCGGACTCGGGCTGTGTTTGGAACGGGCAAACTTTAACATAAAACAATGCGATGTTTTATCTCCTCCGCAGCTCTTTGTTAGACTCGGAGCCACAAAAAAAAGCCCATGACGGTCTCAGCGCGTGGATCCAGAGTCTGTGCGTGTTGGACCTTGTGGTGACCCAGCGGCGGTATGGGTGGTCCGCATGGCGCCTTTAACCCAAAGCTACATGCACAGTCCCTACTAAATAAACCAATAAACTAAACTTTACTTTCCATCCCAGTGGTCTCTGGCAAAAAGCAACCGGGACTTCTTATGGTTTTCTTTTAAAAACGCGTTAAGGCCAGATTTGTGCAGCGTTCGACCAAAAAATCAGGTTAGAAATCCAGGGGTAATCATGGACTCAGACCTGAACTTAAACAGCCACATTAAAGCAATGACATCATCAGCTTTTTATCATCTGAAAAACATTCAGATCAGAGGAATAGTGTCAAAACCAGACTTGGAGACACTCATCCATGCGTTTGTCTCCAGCAGGTTAGACGACTGTAACGGCTGCTCACTGGCCTTTCTAAACGAGCTGTTAGAGCTGCAGAACATCCAGAACGCTGCTGCTCGAGTCCTGACAAGAACCAGGAAATACCACCATATTAGTCCAGTGCTCCGGTCCCTGCACTGGCTTCCTGTCGCTCAGAGAATAGAATTTAAAACAGCTCTGCTTGTGTACAAGTCTTTTCATGGTTTAGCACCAAAGTCCATCTCTGACATGTTAGAGCCGTATGAACCATCTCGGGCCCTGAGAACTTCAGGGAGGGGTCCCCTGGTGGTTCCCAGAGTCAGGACTAAACACGGTGAGGCTGCGTTTCAGTTTCATGCGGCTAAAATCTGGAACAGTCTTCATGAGGATGTGAGACAGGCCTCAACTGTATTTAACTGTACTGTGAGAGATGTTCAAAGCTTTGGAAATCTTTTTATATAACCTAACCCAGCTTCATACATCTCAATAACTTTACACTCATTGTTTTATTTTATAGAAAATGCGCTCGTTTAAGGCGGGAGTTAAGAGATTAACCTTTAGTCTTAAAAGCAGCCAGATCCCGAGCAGGAGCACAGCGCCTCGGTGGAGGATTAGCCTATTGTGCGTGTTTTGAGATGTCCTGGGCTGCCTTTTGGTTCCTCTGGGTGCGTTGGACTGTGTGCTGACGCGAGTGCGGAGACGGAGGGCTGTTTCTAGGCAACGGCCAGGTTTGGAGCAGTAAAAACAGATGAGATGGTTATGACGCGGGGGATATTTGTGGAGGAGCTGCTCTGTGCAAATGTTTGGGACGAAGGTACAGGCGAGCAAACACTCTCTCGCGTCTCCTCCGCCTCCGTGTTCACTTTGGCATTCAGTATTCATTTAGTCTTCGTCACAGCCTTATGAGGTACAGGACTTTTAATTTTGTGTCAGATGTTGTGGTCGGGAGGTCGTGCCGGCACATAATGAGTCATTTAATTGTTGCCATGGACCAAACCTGTTCATCGAAGGGTGAATTTAGCATTTGGCTCATGAGACAAGATGGTCGCCAGCAACAGTTTCCCATCTGGAGTTTTACCCTTTTTTTTTTAGCTTTCTTTTCTTAGGAGCACTTACTGTATACTGTTTGTCTTAAAGCATGTTACTGAAGCAGACAGTTCTATGATCAAGATCCAAAGGGAGAGAATGTCCAGTTCAAACTCAATCTTTTACTGTCAATGTGTCTCTTTATAAAAAAAAATTGATCCTTCCCACCTGTCGCTCAGACCACATTCAAACCGGGACAAACATTCAATATATATATATATTTTTTTAAACATTTTCATTAAGTAAATAGATACATAAATAAATACATGCATAGATAGTTATTATTGTAAAGTCTTTGGACCAGATCCTGTGTTTCTAAATGCAGACTATTATATATAGCGTAACCTTTTGCGCTTAGCGGCCAATGGTGATGTTATGTAGAACAACGTTTCTCCCCCAGCCAGACTCCGCGGCCGGGACGGGGCGAGGGCGAGAACATGTGCTTTTGTTTGAGTCGCACTAACACTGTTACGGCCGAGTGAGCGCCGACCCGCTCACAGTGGGAGCTTCAAAAAGCCCGAAATGCTAAAGGAAGAACTCGAGGCAACGCGATATAATCGAGGAAAAGACTGCGAGGCTGCTTGAAATAAACCACGCCTCAGTCGACATCTTTTTTTTTAATAAGCGACGCCCTCTCGTCGGTGGCGCCGCCAAATAGTAACACAGCGAGATGACGCGTGTCTAGCGCCGTGTTTGGAGCAGTGCTGTCCTTACGCCAGGTGGAGGAGCTGCCCTTTGTGTCTCTGGAATAGAGCAAGAAAGTGTTTTTTTTTCTATTTTCTCAAATGTTTCTCAAATGTCTTTCCCCCATTCTTCTTCATTTTGAACATTTATTTTTTTTATTTCTTGATTTCTTTGGTAATTTAATTTACTTTTATTCATCATTGAATTTTCCATTTTCATCCTTTTTCATGTTTTTAAATCCTTATTTTCCAATTTAAATATTTCATTTTATCTTTTTCATTTTTCCTCCATAATTGGTCAGTTTCTCATGTTTTGACATCTCGGCGCAGAGGAGAAAGACGCGTCGCTGTCCGTGGTGCTGAATCCGCCGCCGCCATGTCCACAAATAGCCAATAATAAATAAACACATTGACTTTTTGCGGCCGAGTGGAGGCCCTCAGGCGCCTCAGCAGGGGACTCTACACAATCGCAGAGTGGCCCCTGGAGCCCGGGTCCTTTGAAGCCGCTCCACCATTGATCACAGAGAGGTCAGTCACACATGAAGAGCGAGCGCCTGCTGAGCTAACGGCAGAATGATGAGGGAAACGGACTCAAAATCTGCCTTTTAATGAAGCCCGTGGGTAAACGGGGCAGTGCGGAAATTATAGCCTCAGCTTTCATTCCGTCCCTTTTATATTCGTATGAAATAAAACGTTAACCATAACTGTACACTGACCCAAAACTCAGCCACATATGGACAAAAATAAAACAAATGCATCCGGTCCTCCTCATTCCCCACAGAACCTACAACAGGATCCTTTTCTATCTGCCATTTGAACAGAGATTTTTTTGTTGCAATAATTTTATAAAAGGTTTTAAGTTAGGGGCGACGGTGGCGCAGATGGTAGAGCGGGTCGTCTCATGATCGGAAGGTTGGGGGTTTGAATCCCGCCTCCTGAAGGTGCACATTGTCGTTGTGTCCTTGGGCAAGACACTTCACCCTCCTTGCCTCCAGTGTCTGCGTACACTGGTGTATGAATGAGAGTATGAATGGGTGAAGCCCCTTATGAGAGACCAACAGGCCCGTTTGGAACCATGAGGCCGTCCTTCTGTGGACCCACCACCTGCAGGAGGAGCCATAGGGGCTGGTGCAGCTCCAACAGCTGCCCCCACGACCCGGCAATGGACAAGTGGAAGAAAATGGATGGATGGATGGGTTTTAAGTTGAAATATCCTGGAATATGAATCTGTTGTAGTTCTATAAATTGTTCTAAATTGTTCCACAAAATTGGATCCTTAAATTCATCTTTCCCAAAACAGGCAGATTCTGTGTGGTCACTACTTTTTACAAGAGTCAATCACGCCCAGCAAGAATTGGAATACGTCGCCCCCGGTCCCGGATGCACGTCTTTGTGGGGAAGTCTGTTGTCTGAGCGAAAGCAGAGTTTGACGCTTAAATGGGAACTTTAACGCAGTCACGGCCCGTCGATATTAATATGCGAGATTTGAAGCTCCTGCTCTTTTTCCCGATGACAGGCACATCCATTCACCGCCGCGGCCGCCCGAGCCAAATCCATCAGCGCACATTATCCCCAAATCACATTAGTGCTTCTGACGCGAGGACCATCACTCACTGTCAGGGCCCGCGCTGTGTGGGGGGGGGGCACGGCCAAATGTTGTTCAGGGGGGCCCCAGGTCTTCCATGGAGGGGTTTGTGACGCTGTAGTTCAAAATAACGCCACAGTCTTTCAAGATCAAACTCTTTTTTTTTTTTTACTAATTTTTGCATTCCAAATCTCTAAAGGTTTGTGTGGGTAATTTTGGACACGACTTTTAATCTCTTAACCCCCACCTGAACCCAGCGCATTCTCTCCAGTTTGGCTTTACCCAAATCTAAAAGCTTCTTGACAAAAGTAGTGACGAAAACTAGGATGAAAAAACGCACACTGGCCTATACATGCGTTTCCAATGACGTCACGCATAGTTCCCGGCGGCCATTTTGAATACCGAAGTAGAATCATGCAGTACTACAACATGTAACAGTATTTCTACTCAGGATGAAAATGAAAGACGACTGATTGACAGTGGCATTTTTATTCACTCGTAATCATTGCTCATGAAGAAAACAGTAAATATATGTGACATAAGCTAATGTGGCTCAGACGTAGCAGCTCTGTCTGTCGAGCTACAGCAGGATTTACTAAAGATCTGCTTCACTCTGAAGACTAACTTAACACATCAATGAGGAAACAGAAAACCTTTCTCTGGGATTTTTACAGTTTGTCATGTCGACAGAGTCTCAGTCTGAGTCAGTGTTTAAGCTGCTCAAGACGTTAGCATGCTACCGGTTAGCAACTCAGTGGCACACATAAAGAAATGTGTGGCTCACATCTATAAACACTGAGGAAACACTACAGTAA
Source organism: Proterorhinus semilunaris (assembly GCA_021464625.1). Lineage (NCBI taxonomy): Eukaryota > Metazoa > Chordata > Actinopteri > Gobiiformes > Gobiidae > Proterorhinus > Proterorhinus semilunaris. The sequence goes on along the minus strand of CM038355.1, from coordinate 20,990,806 downwards.
CAGCTCTGACCTCTGTCACATGTTGTATCCAAGGCTAGATGTTTGTGATTCAGGACTTTCTCTTGGAGAGGTCAGAGCTGAGCGGTTGAAGCTAAATGCTAACCGGTAGCATGCTAACGTCTTGAGCAGCTTAAACACTGACTCACTGGTTTCCTCACATAAACGTGCGTCTCTGACCCACAGACACCAAACACTGTTTCTCTCCCATAGAGTTGTATTGGCACCTAGAATTCTATAACGTGATAACGCAATACTCACGTTATAGAAATAATATTTCGGAAGTGAGGAATAGGTTGTGTTCACGTTATAGAATTCTATTTCCGTTGGAGGGCAGGTGCCAATACAACTCTATGGGAGAGAAACAGTTTTTGAAAGAAATTTCCAAAAAGAAAATGTCCAAATGTTTTCTCTGATCATCATGTGATCATCATGTGACCTGACATGTGAATGTTATGGCTGAAAGTCCTTTCCACTGGCCAACATCACGCTCATGTTTTTGAATAATGTCTCCACTTCTGGACGCCTTTGTGAAGAAATACTTGGACCAGAGTTCATATGTGCTGAAATCAGAATAGATTTTTATCCGCCATTGATTGAGAACAAGTTCACAAGCTAGGAATTTTTCTTGATGCGGACGTGGAGCATAAAACATATAACACAGAATTTAGATAAAAATGAAGCTATAAAACTTTAAACTATAAGGAAAGACATGACTTTGAACTTTGTGGCAGCTTTTGTTTCATGTGAATCGGCCTCAGGAATTACAGAGATATTGGCAATGATTTAAGACGAGAAATCTGCATTTTGAGCGTTACTATGGTGACAGCCATTGAATTTTCAGTTTCCCTCAATGTCAAACTATAGGATCTTTAGAACGTTGTGATGTCACGTGAACGCCACCTATTGACTGTGTCTGTGACCTCTGCTGGGCTGCCACGTCCCTCTCCGGACACCAGCGCCCCCTGGAGGCATTGCTACCCCTCCAAAATCCAGTATATCCCCATTCAGTCGCTGCCCATGAGGTTGGTTTGTTTTTTTCCTCATCAGTGATATAAATATTCAACCTGACCTTCATGTGAGGACGCGAAGAGGTCACGTTTATATTTCCTGCGTGTGACTGCTCCGCCGATTCATATTCGCCTCATTTGCATATTTAGAAAACGCTCCTTTTCGCCCCCGCGCAGTAAAACCACCCGAGCCGCAGCGCTGATACTTCATCTTTCCGTGGCGCGGGTCCAACCGCAGCCGAGCGCGATCGTCCCCGGGATGAAGTCGAAACGCCGCTAATCCCGGATTTACTTTCACCGCGGCTTCGGACTCGAGAAGTGTCTCATTGTTCTTTTACACGGAACGTCCCGGGGCCTCGACCCGGGCCAGACCCATCGCCGAGAGGACACAGATCTGACAGTCACTCAGAGAGACGACAGCAAGAGGAGCTGCGGCTTTACCCAAGTCTAAAAGTGTAATGCCTCATTTGAAAGCTAAGGCCAACAAAGTGTGGTCCCGCTCTCGAGTTTATTTTATATTACTGTCGCTCTTGTGTAGCTGCTTCGTCACTTATTTGTTTTGCGATTACTCCTTTTTTTCCGTTGCTTTATTAACGCTTTTTTTTTTTTTCTCAAGAAGCTTTTAGATTTGGGTAAAGCCAAACTGGAGAAAATGTGCTCGTAATTCGATTGAAGCGCTGACACAGTAGAAGAAGAAACCGCTGAATTGAACGGGAGGATTATTCAAACCGTCTTTAACGACGTTATTAACATGGTTTTGCATAATATGTCCGGTTTAACCGCTTAACCCCCGCCTTAACTGAGTACGTTATCTACAGCTTTACCCAAATCTAAAAGCTTCTTAATAAAACTGTCAAAAGAGCGAGAAAACAGGCGACATAGACATGACCAATAAACAACAAAAATGGGACTAGAGCTGAGACCCGAGCCCGAGACAAACCCGATGTAAATAATGATGTCTTTAATTCCCGCCCGGTCAGAGCCTCTGCGCATTCAGCAGCAGCGCGGAGAGGAGCGCGCGCCGTGTGTGAGAGGCACGCGCGCCATCTATGTGTGAGAGGCACGCGCACGCAGCAGCACACACACCTGGGCAGGCCGAGGAGACTCTCTCTCTCTCCCTCTCGCTCTCTCTCGCGCTCTCTCCCTCGCTCTCGCGCTCTCTCCCTCGCTCTCGCGCTCTCTCTCGCGCTCTCCTCCTCGTTAAACATCGCGCTACATTTGCAAACGCCGACCTTACGCACAGACAGGAACCACACTGCGGATTTATCCAGAGTAAGTTCAACTCTGTCCCGAGAGAAAGAGTGAATTGCGCCGCTATCAAAGCTGACCATGCTGCGTAAACGTGACAGCACGTGCGCTCGCCCCCCCCGCACCACCTCCCTCCCCTCCCAGCACCGCAGGAATAAGTATAATCATATTGTGTATCCAATAGTCTGAGCCTAGCTTTTATTAGATATTAGAATTACATAAATAAACAAATATAAATAAATAAAAAAACATATCAAATAAAAAAAATATATATATATAAAAATACATACAATACATAAAATACATACAGTACAAAAAAATTAAAAAATAAATCTTGAAGACTGACCCGACCCAAACCCGACTGTCATATCTCGGCCCAAACCCGGCCCGAATTCTGGGTCGGGCCTAAAATCTTACCTCTAACGACAACGCGGGGAAAAATCATAGATCCGTCTTGTAGGTCTTAGCTTTCAAATGACCTATAGCAGTGGTTCCCAAACTTTTATCCTTGAAGCCCCCCCCTGCGCGTGCTCCCCGAGGCCAAAACTGTGGTCCCTACAAATGTAACATAATTGCTAATAAGTATTTATTTCGAACACATGTGTTTAATGCACCTGCAGTCCTTACTCAGTCGTAATATCATTTATAGCCTGACCCTCTGACCTCTGACCAGGCAAGGCTCTGGACCCCCCAAGAAGCTTTTAGATTTGGGTAAAGCTGAACTGGAGAAAACATCACCATCTCACACTTTAATGGTGAGAAAAGCAGCTGGAGTTCTTTTATGATTTCTCATCATTAGGAGCTTGTTTTGTTTTTATCATCGGCTTAAACCTGATGCATAAATGACTTCAGGCCCTCAGTCAGATTCAATGGAAGAAGAAGAAGAAGAAGAAGAAGAAGAAGAAGAAGAAGAAGAAGAAGAAGAAGAAGAAGAAGAAGAGACGACGGTTAATGATGTGACGTTTATGACCAAATTAAATCTTCAGAACAGCTTTTCCAATCGGAGCAGCGTTTTCAGCCTCGATACGGGACATTGTTTGGGCAAATGAAGTGGAGAAAAATCATTACACGTGTGTTTGTCTAAAATAAGTGCTTATCGATCCTCGTTTTTATGTTTTAAAGGGGGGGTATTATGTAAAATATCCTGTTATTATGTCATTCCCTCATTAAACACATGCCTGGAGTGTTGCCTCGGCTCATTCACATATTTTTGAGTAATCAGTAAAAACTTAGACGGCGGCCATTTTAGGTGTAGCTATGCCTCAGTCCTCCTAGGAACGCCCCCACCTCCTGGAGACGCCTCTGGACCTATCGTCACCAGCCGAGCCCCCAACCACTGCTCCTCAGCTCAGCAGAGCCCCCTCCCCGCACAGTGTTGTTGTTTAAATGCCACAGTAGTGTGCTGAAGGGGGCGTGTCGGAAAGCTTCTTAAAGAGACAGAGGCCTATTTCAAGACGTCAGCCATTTTGAGAGCAATTTTATTCAAGGCAGTTATTTTAATTTACTGCATATACAGACCAACAGAAGGTCATCATTGTAGTGCTATAGACTGGTGCTATGTGATTGGAAAAAGCATAATACCCCCTCTTTAAAGCATCTCGGGGGCTGAGGTTTGTCTATGGGACGCTTGGGAACTCTTTCCTCACGTCACGGTAATTAATGAGATGATAAAACATTCTCCGCTGCAGTAAAATCTGACCTTTTCCCTCGGCGTGTGATGAATGTGCGCGGTTTGAGTGGAGTCGTTTAGTCTGACCTTAAACCGGGTCCGGGCCGGGCCAGGCTCAGGTCCAGTCTGGTTTATGGAGCTGCAATGACAAGAGAGGAAATACTTAGCTGAAAAAAAAAAAGTCTTGATTTGTTTTTTATCAAGGCTGGGCTAAAGGTTTCAAAATGCAGCAGCGAGATTGTTGATGCAGACTAAGAGAAAAGAACACGCTCCTGTGCTAACGTCTCTCCACTGGCCTGTCTGGAATTTCATTTAAAACCCTCACGTTTAGAGCGAGATGCTGCAGGTGAATGGGGAGAATAATGGATTTAGTGAAATCAATTTGAAACGCCTGCTGTAGATTACTGACATGTGAGGGGGAAATGTATTGCAAGTGTTCTGTCATTTTATGTATTTATTTACAGTTTGTCATCGAACGTGTAGCTCCAATAACGGAAAAGCACGGGAATAAAACTACAGATTACAGGCATAATTTACAGCGTAAACAAACTCACTCATGTGCTGATGCGACCACCTGATCTGAAGCTCAGCACGAACAACAGGATTTTCTTCACCTGGTTTTCAGTCGTGGTGAGTTTTCCTGAGTCTTGACGAGTCGAAGGCAGTCGCTCAGTTCAACCACGAACAGAAGTCTCTTACTGAGTTTGGAGCCGATCTATTCAGCTGCTTCTCTCCTCCGTCTCCTCAGTCTCCTCCATCTCCTCCATCTCCTCAGTCTCCTCCATCTCCTCCGTCTCCTCAGTCTCCTCAGTCTCCTCAGTCTCCTCCGTCTCCTCCGTCATCTCAGTCACCTCAGTCTCCTCCGTCTCCTCCGTCTCCTCCGTCTCCTCAGTCTCCTCCATCTCCTCCGTCATCTCAGTCACCTCAGTCTCCTCCGTCTCCTCCGTCTCCTCCGTCTCCTCAGTCTCCTCAGTCTCCTCAGTCTCCTCCGTCTCCTCCGTCTCCTCCGTCTCCTCAGTCACCTCAGTCACCTCAGTCTCCTCCGTCTCCTCCGTCTCCTCCGTCTCCTCAGTCTCCTCCGTCTCCTCCGTCTACTCAGTCTCCTCCGTCTCCTCAGTCTCCTCCGTCTCCTCCGTCTCCTCAGTCACCTCAGTCACCTCAGTCTCCTCCGTCTCCTCCGTCTCCTCAGTCTCCTCCGTCTCCTCCGTCTACTCAGTCTCCTCCGTCTCCTCAGTCTCCTCCGTCTCCTCCGTCTCCTCCGTCTCCTCCGTCTCCTCAGTCTCCTCCGTCTCCTCCGTCTCCTCCGTCTCCTCCGTCTCCTCAGTCTCCTCAGTCTCCTCAGTCTCTTCCGTCTCCTCGGTCTCCTCCGTCTCCTCCGTCTCCTCCGTCTCCTCCGTCTCCTCAGTCTCCTCCGTCTCCTCCGTCTCCTCCGTCTCCTCAGTCTCCTCAGTCTCCTCAGTCTCCTCCGTCTCCTCGGTCTCCTCGGTCTCCTCCGTCTCCTCAGTCTCCTCAGTCACCTCCGTCTGCTCAGTCTCCTCAGTCTCCTCCGTCTCCTCAGTCTCCTCCGTCTCCTCCGTCTCCTTTGCTGATCTGGGGTCAGTTTTTCTCCTCCAAATGTTTTAAGACTGAAACAAATCAAGTCGTCTGTGCTCGGCTTAAGTTTATTTAGTCTATGAAGGAATGCTTTATTGTACATTTGGTTTTAGGACAAACTCCTTTTCGAATGTGAAATAGGACGTCAACTTGCATTTTTGTCATTTTGAGTTGTTTGCTTATTAACTAATAAATAAATAAACTGAGACAAAACTAATGTGTTATTTGCTACTTTACTAACACTCTACTAACTCTGATGTGTTTGAGATTATAACCAAATACTTGCAGAAAGTATAAAAGCCGGAGAAGCACAGACTTATTCCTCTCTGTTCGCTCCTAATCTGAGTTCAGAGAAACTTTGCGACACTCCTCCGACTCCAGGATTCACGCGGGATTACGGCCCATTTGTCGGGATTACAATACGAGCTGACAAATGAGCGTGGATCTGGCGCTCGGCGAACACACACCTGCACCGCTCCGACTCTTCCTAAAACCCCACAGATCAGTCATTACCGAGGCGCTGACGGGCCCAGGCTCCTGAACCCCTCCAGTTTAAGGAGCGGGACGGGAGAAGACGTCCTCACACTGGGCCCTTCAGGACGGAGATTACTGACATGTGAGGGACGATGCACCTTGTGTCTTACTATGAAATAACAAGAGCATTTTCCAATAAAAAACACATTTTCTGGCGGCCATCTTGTGCCTGGCCCTTCTAACCCAGTGCAATGTAAACAAATAAACACCACTTATTTCCTCGATACTGTGTTGATCTATTGTTATTTCGTGACTCTTTGATAATTGTGACAGATCTGGAAGGAATATGACGTTCTTGAAATGTTCAAATGTTCCAGTTTGATAGGAGTCATGATTTGTCTTTTGTTCTGTATGTTTTTGGTCTAGTCCTGTGTTTTATTTTGAAATGTGTGTTCTGTCCTTTCGCTTTGCTTCCCTTGTGTTGATCGACTGCCCCGCCCTGATGTGTTTCACCTGTGCCCCGTTTCCTCATGTATTTATACCCCTGTGTTTCCCTTGTCTTTTGTTATTTTGGTTTTTGTTAATTATTAAACCTCACCAGTTTCGTTGCAGTCCTGCATTTTGGGGTTTTGTTTTTCCTCACTCTAAACCTTGACACAGACTTTAGCTTCATTTGTTCATGGATTTTCCTCTGTCAAACACTTCAAATCACTTCTATTGATATCAAGTATAACATTTGTTTCCTGCTTTAAAACAGTATTATACTTTTTAACACGACGTGACCAATATTCTTGGTCTATTTACCAGTGCTCCCTAACACTGCTCTTGACTCCATCACTGCCTTTCGGACATTAAACAATGGCTCACGCAGAATTTTCTCCAATTTATTATTTTTGGCTCCGGGGACGTTCCTCAGATTCAGTCGTGGGTCCCGTCCGTGATGCCGTCAGGAACCTGGGAGTCGCCTTTGACCGAGAACTGAACTTTTGACTGAGGTGAAGCCAAGACCTCGAGAAGGCGACGCACGCGTTTCTCAGTTCTCGGTCGGACTATTGCAACGCTCTCTACTCTGGCCTCCCACACTCGTCAGTCCACCGGTTACAGTCGCTCCCGTCCTCTCCTCCCTGCACTGGCTCCCGGTCCGTTTTCGGATTGATTTTAAAATGTTAATGCTTGTTTTTAAAGCTCTTCATGGTCTCGCTCCATTATATCTGACTGAGTCTCCGGTCTGCCAATCAAATGGTTCTGGACGTGCCCAGGTCCCGGGACAAACAGATCGTGCCTTCAGGGTTGCAGCGCCTAAACTGTGGAACATCTGCCCCTCAGTCTGCGTGTTCTCACGGACCTGTCCCTGTTTAAACCCAGATTAAAGACTCATCTTTTCAAACTTGCTTTTAATACTTAGGCCACACTGATTTGTGTCTCGGTTGTAAATATTTCGTGTTTTTAAATTGTTTTAATCTTTCTGTGAAGCGCTTTGGTCCTCCTGGTGTTGATGTAAAGTGCTATAGAAATAAACCTTGATTGATTGATTGAATATTCACTGAACATGGGACAGTGATGCAGTGAATGCTAACACTGAATGGAGAAAACAAAGCTAATACGACTGAAATAACTGACGTTTCACAGAAATGAGCTGATCCGGACTGAGACACGAGACTTAGACGTAATAAACTAATCTCAAACAATGAGTGTCTCAGATTCTGCCGTCTGATCAATGAAACTATATACAGTAGACTATATAGTCCACTGAGTCTGTTGGCGATTCGGACCGAAGCCACTACTTTCTCCGAGCTGCGTGAAGGGTTTTTTTTCTTTTTTTTTTTGAATTTATTTATTGTTACAAACGTTCATTTTATGAAACAGAACGACAGTGTTGGCACTTTTACAGGCGTTTTATTTGACATTTAAATTAAAATTAAAACTATCATTTAAAAAAAAAAAAAAAAATCACTCCAGCGTTCGCTCAAAGACGTGCAGAAAGTAGGTCAACCAGCAGAATGAGTGACTACGTCTGCTAAAAGTCGCTAAACTCCGGAAAAAATGTATTTCTTTCGCCGACCACAGCTTTAGGTAAAAGCATAAACGTATAAGTATTTGAACGTACTTTAAGTCCAAAAAAGTCCAAATATGTGACAGAGAATCGGAAAACTGTTGAAAGATTGAAGACCCGCGCTCCAACAGAGGAGCCTGAATGAGCCGCCGGTGTTTTCAGACTGAGATATTCTGACGTTTCTGATGTAATGCAACATTTAGATTCACCTGCGGCGTTCGACAAGGAGCCGGTAACTATGGCAACCGTCGAAATGCAGACGGCAGACGTTTTGACTTTTTCGGTTAATACCTCTGTGATTCCTGGGCCCGTCCACACGACACAAAAACAACTTCTCCGTCGGGGAATAAGCGCGAAGGACCTTCAGCCGCGACATGGTACTGTGTGGACGTGTCTCACCTGCTCCATCTGTGGTCATGACATCATCAAACGCTGCCACTTTTATGAGCTTTGCCCGTTGGATCAGAGCCAGCTCTGCAAAAGGTGAGATGAGGTTATATTCGTGAAAGATTGTTCCTCTGAAAAAAGGCCCTAAGATTAAGCACAAATCATGAGTTTTGGACGATGGAAACGCCTCACTATTTTGAGTTTGTGTCGCGCTGTTCACGGCGCTGTTGAAATGTTCTTTACTAACTGTAACTAATTGTATCTAATTTAGTTACTTTTAAGATAAGCCATCGGGGCCTTTCTGTGGAGTTTGCATGTCCTCCGGTTTCCCCACCACTAAAAACATGTGACAGGACAGGTTTGTCTGCCCTTCAAACCCGCCTACTACCTATGTTCATCCCCTGACCTTTGACCCTCCGACGTCACACGCCGTTATAGCCTCTAAAACTAGAAGCCCAGCCTAGAGGACGATTAGGCGATTGTCTTTACCTGCACATCGTCCACGTCGTCTGCTGCTAAAGAGGCGTCAGGCGTCAGGCTCCAGACGTCAGGCTTCAGGCTTCAGGCTCCAGGCCCCAGGCTCCAGGCTCCAGGCTCCAGGCCCCAGGCTCCAGGCTCCAGGCTCCAGGCGTCAGGCGTCAAGCTCCAGGCTCCAGGCTCCAGACTCCAGGCTTCAGGCGTCAGGCTTCAGGCGTCAGGCTTCAGGCTTCAGGCTTCAGGCTCCAGGCTCCAGGCTTCAGACTTCGGGCTTCGGGCTTCAGGCTCCAGGCTCCAGGCTCCAGACTCCAGGCTCCAGGCTCCAGGCTCCAGGCTCCAGACTCCAGACTCCAGGCTTCAGGCTCCAGGCTCCAGGCATCAGGCTCCAGGCGTCAGGCTCCAGGCGTCAGGCGTCAGGCTTCAGGCTTCAGGCGTCAGGCTTCAGGCGTCAGGCTCCAGGCTCCAGACTCCAGGCGTCAGGCTCCAGGCTCCAGGCTCCAGGCTCCAGGCGTCAGGCGTCAGGCTCCGGGCTCCGGGCGTCGGGCGTCGGGCGTCGGGCTTCGGGCTTCAGGCTTCAGGCTCCAGGCTCCAGGCTCCAGGCTCCAGACTCCAGACTCCAGACTCCAGGCTTCAGGCTCCAGGCTCCAGGCGTCAGGCTCCAGGCTCCAGGCTCCAGGCGTCAGGCGCCAGGCTCCAGACTCCAGGCTTCAGGCTCCAGGCTCCAGGCTCCAGGCTCCAGGCGTCAGGCTCCAGGCTCCAGGCTCCAGGCTCCAGGCGTCAGGCTTCAGGCTTCAGGCTTCAGGCTTCAGGCTTCAGGCTCCAGGCTCCAGACTCCAGGCGCCAGGCTTCAGGCGCCAGGCTTCAGGCTCCAGGCTCCAGGCTCCAGGCTCCAGGCTCCAGGCTCCAGGCTCCAGGCGTCAGGCTCCAGGCTCCAGGCGTCAGGCTCCAGGCTCCAGGCTCCAGGCTCCAGGCTCCAGGCTCCAGACTTCAGGCTTCAGGCGTCAGGCGTCGGGCTTCGGGCTTCGGGCGTCAGGCTTCAGGCGTCGGGCTTCGGGCGTCAGGCTTCAGGCGTCGGGCTTCGGGCTCCAGGCTTCAGGCGTCGGACTTCGGGCTTCAGGCGTCAGACTTCAGGCTTCAGGCTCCAGACGTCAGGCTTCGGGCTTCAGGCTCCAGACGTCAGGCTTCAGGCGTCAGGCTCCAGGCTCCAGACTCCAGGCGTCAGGCTTCAGGCTCCAGGCTCCAGGCTCCAGGCGTCAGGCGTCAGGCTCCGGGCTCCGGGCGTCGGGCGTCGGGCGTCGGGCTTCGGGCTTCAGGCTTCAGGCTCCAGGCTCCAGGCTCCAGGCTCCAGACTCCAGACTCCAGACTCCAGGCTTCAGGCTCCAGGCTCCAGGCGTCAGGCTCCAGGCTCCAGGCTCCAGGCGTCAGGCGCCAGGCTCCAGACTCCAGGCTTCAGGCTCCAGGCTCCAGGCTCCAGGCGTCAGGCTCCAGGCTCCAGGCTCCAGGCTCCAGGCGTCAGGCTTCAGGCTTCAGGCTTCAGGCTTCAGGCTTCAGGCTCCAGGCTCCAGACTCCAGGCGCCAGGCTTCAGGCGCCAGGCTTCAGGCTCCAGGCTCCAGGCTCCAGGCTCCAGGCTCCAGGCTCCAGGCGTCAGGCTCCAGGCGTCAGGCTCCAGGCTCCAGGCTCCAGGCTCCAGGCTCCAGGCTCCAGGCTCCAGACTTCAGGCTTCAGGCGTCAGGCGTCGGGCTTCGGGCTTCGGGCGTCAGGCTTCAGGCGTCGGGCTTCGGGCGTCAGGCTTCAGGCGTCGGGCTTCGGGCTCCAGGCTTCAGGCGTCGGACTTCGGGCTTCAGGCGTCAGACTTCAGGCTTCAGGCTCCAGACGTCAGGCTTCGGGCTTCAGGCTCCAGACGTCAGACGTCAGGCTTCAGGCTCCAGGCGTCAGGAGTCAGGCCCTGTTACTCCACGAGGTTGTGTGGGAAGAGGATACGTTGTCGTTTGTTTGTTTGTCTAATGACTGAAGGTAAAAGCGAATGGCAAACGGGAACGAGGGCACTTAACAACATGGACATAAAGGTGTTTTATGGACTGGCGATGTGAAGCTGCAAATATGAAGCATATGAAATGTATTTATGTTACATTTAAACATGTTTTTATGTAACATTATCGGTAAATGTTTCTGGCGATCAGTTAAACGAACCTGTGGCATTATTTTAGTTGTAATGCAATCAAACAAAGGAAGTAAAATTATGCTACGTCCTCTGTTGGTCAAACATGTACAGTAGGTGATTCCTCCAGCCAGGTATTTCTGACCATCAGCCTGGCTCCACATCTGGACAGCTGCATGAAATTAAATCTCGGAACCACCAGGAGACCCCTCCGTGAAGTTCTCAGGGCCCGAGATGGTTCATGCGGCTCTAACATGAAGAGTCGAGTGAGAGCGACTCTCCCTATAAGCTCCTCCCACCCCCTCCCCCCTCTTGCTTCCCTGATTCAATAGAGACAAAAAGGTGGGAAAATCGACCACCAGCCCGAAAGCTATGGCGAGTGCTTTTCACTCCGCGATGAAGGGATGCAGCATGAAGTCTGCCGTCAGTAAAAGCTTTAATATTAATATCTCTGTTTCTTCTCCTTGTTGACCGTCCAGCGTTTGCCCCGGCGCGGATTTACCGGAGAGGCCAGTGTTCCCTCTGACCTTTCGTCACAACAAAACCCAAAGTCCATCCAACTCCGCCGCTTAATCCTCCTCCAATCTCGGCGTAATCCGGTCGCCGGCGGCAGTTCGGCGCCGCCGGACAAAGGACGCCACATCAGGGACAGGTACGTCAGGAGGATTACAAACGACTTTCATCATCCGCGAGGTCGAGATTCATTTTGTCCGGACACAAACAAACATGACAGAGAGAGGATGAAAATGTCCGACCCTTTAGGACTACGGGAGATCTACGGAAAATGCAATAAACTTCCAAACACACGAAAGTCTAAAGCTCACGGCTCTGTACGAGAGTTTGGTGAATCAAAACTTCTGGATATTTCTCGACACAGACGTTTTGGAGCTTCATCCAAATCCTTTCTCCAGAGTTTGTGACAGGATTCCCGCGGCGGTGCAGGGCGGGCGCTGACACTCAACCGTGCAGGTGAAAATGATCCCAGTATATTGGGAAGATCCGGTTTCACCACAGAAGCGAGTGCGGGAACGGGATCAGTTGGAACGTCAGGGTCTTTAACATCGGGGTCTTTAACATCAGGGTCTTTAACATCAGGATCTTTAACATCAGGATCTTTAACATCAGGATCTTTAACATCGGGATCTTTAACGTCAGGATCTTTAACGTCAGGATCTTTAACATCAGGATCTTTAACGTCAGGGTCTTTAACATCAGGATCTTTAACATCGGGGTCTTTAACATCAGGGTCTTTAACATCAGGATCTTTAACATCAGGATCTTTAACGTCAGGATCTTTAACGTCAGGATCTTTAACATCAGGATCTTTAACATCGGGATCTTTAACGTCAGGATCTTTAACGTCAGGATCTTTAACATCAGGATCTTTAACATCGGGGTCTTTAACATCAGGGTCTTTAACATCAGGGTCTTTAACGTCAGGATCTTTAACGTCAGGATCTTTAACGTCAGGATCTTTAACGTCAGGATCTTTAACATCAGGGTCTTTAACATCAGGGTCTTTAACGTCAGGGTCTTTAACGTCAGGATCTTTAACATCAGGGTCTTTAACGTCAGGGTCTTTAACATCAGGGTCTTCAGCGTCAGGGTCTTTAACGTCAGGTTCTTTGACATCAGGGTCTTTAACATCAGGGTCTTTAACGTCTGGATCTTTAACATCAGGATCTTTAACATCAGGATCTTTAACGTCAGGATCTTTAACATCAGGGTCTTTAACGTCAGGGTCTTCAGCGTCAGGGTCTTCAGCGTCAGGGTCTTTAACGTCAGGGTCTTTAACGTCAGGGTCTTCAGCGTCAGGGTCTTTAACATCAGGGTCTTTAACGTCAGGATCTTTAACATCAGGGTCTTTAACGTCAGGGTCTTTAACATCAGGATCTTTAACGTCAGGATCTTTAACATCAGGATCTTTAACGTCAGGGTCTTTAACATCAGGGTCTTTAACATCAGGGTCTTCAGCGTCAGGGTCTTTAACGTCAGGTTCTTTGACATCAGGGTCTTTAACATCAGGGTCTTTAACGTCTGGATCTTTAACATCAGGATCTTTAACATCAGGATCTTTAACGTCAGGGTCTTTAACATCAGGGTCTTTAACATCAGGGTCTTTAACGTCAGGGTCTTTAACATCAGGATCTTTAACATCAGGATCTTTAACATCAGGATCTTTAACATCAGGGTCTTTAACGTCTATTTCCAGGACCCCCAAGATATTGAGACTTGTCATTAGACCAGGGTCTGTCTTTGTCCCCCCCTCGTCCCACTGCCCCACTCTTTCCACAGTTAGGTGGGCACAGAGAAGGACAAATTATCCTCCAGTGTTTCTTTGCATTCAGTTCATTTTCATACATTTATTTACGTATTAAAATTAGGTGAATACATGTTAATCAATGTGTCGGCCGACAGCTTTCACATAAATATGCTGGAATTAGCACAAAAGCTAAATTGCATCCAATGTCCTAAGGCGGGTAGAAGAAAAAAAACACACACACACACACACACACACACAATAAGACAACATTAGTGAAGCAATGACACAGCAGGAACAAACAGTTTAAAAAAGAAAAAGAGAAAGTCCATGGAAAAGCATTCGTTCATTAATGGGGAGCACGACTGTTTGGATTTCAGCCCATTTTTAAGGACCCTTTAAATGTCCGGACGGTCCCACAGTTTCGTGTGTGCTCCGGCGAAGTGTTCCATAATGTTGTGCCTCTGACGGACGGCAGCGTTTGTCTGAATTTAGTCCAGCTTTACTGCTCTGGTTCTTACTCCAGTATTGTTTTTTTCTACATAAAAAATCCATTAAGGGCGGAGGAGCCAGTCCATTTAGAACTTTAAAAATAAGGCAAGCGTCCAGAAACGTCTGATAAAAGGTTATATTTGCTTACAGTAATGATAATGCGAGGGCTTCTTATCTAAAGTGTTCTCAGATGTTTGTGACCAGGTCTAAATATCATAGTGTGCATATAAACTATGGCTGAACGATGTGGACAACATTTCATATCTCGATATTCATGCCAGATATCTATACAATAGAACTATGGGTTAGGTGAAAAACAAGCATTTTTCAGAAAAATAAAAACATAATAACAAAGAGTGCAGTTTTATAAATCTATATCGTTTATATCTTGCCTTTTTCTATTTTAATGTTTTGAATGTTCATATCTCGATATCGATACGATAACGATATATCTTTCAGCCCTAATATAAACCTTTGCTGACTCAAGTAAGGCCTTATATGTTTAAAGTTTGCCAAGTTAAATGTAACAATATTACATATTCTCTTGACATGGTCTTTGAAAGTTAAGTTTGAATCAAAGATTACTCCAAGATATTTACATTTTTGTACCACCTCTAATTGCTCGCCATTGACTTGAACAGATGGCTGCTCCCCCTCTGCTGACGTGAGAAGAACATACAGTTGTTTTTGTATTTCGGTGTAAGCAGGAGTTTTGGAGCCAGAGAGAGACACTGGGACCAAGTCTCCAGAGGGAACTGCAGCTGCTTCAGCCTTGGATTCATTAAAGTGCATTTGTTGCAAAAATTAGACACAATTATATTTCACAAATAGATTTTGCTAAAGATTGTGCCCAGCTTTCTTTGACCATGTTTGTGATGTTTATAGTGTCACTTCCTTATTGGACATCGACAGGAAGTGACATAGAAGAAGGTAAAACATTTTAAACTGTTGCCGTGCCGACCATGTTAAGTCAGCAGCTTAAAAATTCATACAAAAATAAAGGGAATTGTGCCAAAATGCAGGCAAGTCGGCATTAAAGGGCCTATCTCACCGGAGGAGAGTTGCGGAGATGTTGCGGAGACTCTCGCATTGATTGCACGCATACAAAAGGCCTATCTCACCGGCCTGGAGACTAGTTGGAGACTCAAGTTACCGCTGGTCAGGGATATGTCTCCGAGACGTCCCCCTGAGATGAGGTGAGTCTCCAGGAAGTCTCAGTGAACACCAAAAGGTTAAATTTCAGCTGAGACTCCACATGCATGGTCTCCGAGAGGTCTACGCGGTCCCAGGCAGCTGTGGCAACGTTGCGGACACTGTTTGTCGTCCTCAACATGTGAGACGTTTCTCTGACGTCCCTGCAAAGTCTCCGAGACATGAGTTATTAAAAAATCCCCACTAGTAGTTTCCCAAGAGCTCCATTTCTATCTGTTTGCGTCAGGAAACGTTTCAGTGCTGATCTTTACGTTTCTTTGTGTTTCTCACCGCATCATATCACTACGATTGGAGGTGGTCACCCCACATCAGACCAAATAGTGATCGAAACAAACTGAAACACCGACAAATCCTTTAAAAAATCCCCTTAATGAACCCCCGGACCTTGTTTTTGGGTAGGGTGACCAGACGTCCCAGTTTACCCGGGACAGTCCCAGTTTTGAGTCCTCTGTCCCATGTCCCCACACAGTCCTTCAAAACCATTAATTTGTCCCAGTTTTACACGGGATCTGTCCCAAGTGTCCCAGTTTTTGGCCAATGTGATCCACAAAGTAACAAACTTTGCTTGAAAATTCATGTCTTTGGGCCATGCAAATGTCCATTACCAGTTAGAAACCAATAAGAAATATAAAGCCTATCATGTTAATGTTGATTGTTGCATGGTGTAAGATAGTAACACGCAGATTTACCATTTAGCTTAGGAAAAACAGTCAATAAATGGCTCCCTGGTTGACCCTGTGACTAAATCCCAAATAGTGTCCCAGTTTTTTAGTCTGAAAGTCTGGTCACCCTATTTTTGGGTCAATATAATGTCTTAACAGTGTCTTGAAGGATCCATGTTCCATGTTTCCTCTGGAGGAGCCCTCTGCCTCGGGAGCAGTCATTGGCTGTGGCTGCTGGGGTGCTGTCCTGTGGGTGTCTGGATGGAGGTGTTTCTCCCGCGCCTCCTCCGGGCGCCCTGTGTTGGTGCCCTGTGGCTACGGCCGAGGTGCTGCTTCCGATGCAGACGGCTCCTTGGATGGTGTTTCCTTACCTGGTTTATCTGTACCCAGCCTTATCTCAGCCTTATGTCCACTGCGTCCATTGTTTTTCCTTGAGTGTGTGTGGTGTGTCTCTGGGAAGGTGGAGGAGAATGTTTTAAATCTGTAAAGCACTTTGTGTTACATGAAATGTATGAAAAGCGCTATGTAACCCAGTAGAGAAAATGGGCCATTTTCTCTCCTTTTTGTTGTTTTTATATTTATGCACTTTTATTTTGAAAAACATTTATTTTGAAAAGAGGAAGTGTGATCCCCTCGCTCAAACTTTATTTTCCTGTTTTCACGGTCACGTTGGGTGATAATGACCTTTTGATTTGTTAAAAATGGTATTGGTCACGCCTCCCAAGCTGCGGACCTGATCACTCACTAGGTTACGGCCTTTTGCACTTTGGGAATAAGACAGACAGGCTGTAGACGGTCCGAGCAAAAAACCTTTTGGGTCGTCTGGTGAGTGTCATGAGAGAAAATGATGTAAACAAATATTTACACTGTCTTTTCGTTGATTTGGAATATTTGTTGTATTAAGTGGAAGGAGCACGAGCTGGAGAGGCTGTGTTGTGCCCCTTGCTGTGTTTCTCACGATACCTCATCTTGGTAAGTCCATGCCATGTGCGAATTAGAAAAACATGCTAGCGCAATGCTAATATTAGCATGATGCTAACGCTAATCGCGAATGCCGTTTTTATGTTTGAAAGCAATGTAAAAGCTATTTTTTTGGTGACATGGTTTCTACCAAATTCTATTTTAGTTCATAACACAACTGAGAAGTATTTTTGGTTATTTTTGTACTATTTTTGGTCCAATGTAATTATTATTTTGAAGTTGATGGTACATTTTGATGGTGTATTATATGAAAGTGTACAGTAATTCATCTGTAATGCTAAACCCAGTAGCACAGATAAGGTTTACTGATAGAAATATTGATTTTGAAGGAGAATATCTGAATTCATTAGTGTAATTAATTTCATTAGTTACAAAAAGTTACAATTCATTTAAAAAATAATATGCTAATTAGTAAAACAATATTTAATCATAATGCTATGGTTGAATAATTTAAAAAAATGGATAAAAAGATAAAATCATTTGTTGTTTTACATGGATTAAAACGTATTTCATGTATTGCAAAGGATATTTTAGTTAAAAACATGCATGTAAAATATTACTGTATATTTTGTAATATGGTAAGAGAAAAGATAAACAAAGCTATAGCAAATTAAGAAGAGATAGGATAACAGACTTTAATTTAGCTGTAAACAATAATACCATTATTGTTGTGCAGGCTAGTATTTCATGGTAAAGAATACCCTGGATGGATTTCCTGGATTCTCTCCGGATGGAGATGGCGAGCCTGTGCCCAGAACGGGATTGAACTTCGAAGGACCACCTTCTGTCCTACAGTGCTGAGTGGTAACACTGTAAAACACCACTTAAAGGAAAAAGAACTGAACTATTAAGACTATTGACTTGACCTACGACTAAAGAAAGACAACTGAGCTCAATGGGACTGGGGATATTTTTTGTTGTTGCATATGCCGGCTATGCTTATTGTTACAAATTGTTTATCTCGTAATGCTTTATTTTATTTTTTGGTACTAAATAATACTTTTTCTTATTGACTCCTTGCCTCCAGCCATTTCATTGCACATTCACATTAGTTCCTATTGTAATCCTTTTGAACCTAGCAACTGGTCTATACTTTTAATTTCGCTTTACCTACTTAACGTGAGTCAGGGGTTACAGCTATATAAATAAAGATTGATTGATTGATGTTGAATGCAAGTGACCGTGATAGACACTTGGAAAGCCTCATCATCCAGCAAACATTACACTCCTGCGTTTGAGGATTTATAGCCTGATATTGAGCTCGATTCTCCAATAAAAAACTATGATTTGTCCTGGCGCCGTGTGCGACTGCGTTATATCTGCTGAATCGGAGCCTTGTAAGAAACAAACCCGTCTGATACGTTTGGAGTGAAGCTGCCGTACCTTTGGGTCGTCTCCACTTTATGTCTCACCTCGACTGTCCTGTCGTATTAAGTCCTCACAAACTTCCGTGGGTCTATAAACCGCGGTCGCTCGCCGCCGCGTGTGGTCCCGGCCCAGGCCCTGGTCACTCAGTCATACGAGTGAGAGATTAATCATGGGGAAAATGTCCTTGTGTCACATTTTACGTTTGTTTCCCTGTTTTAATCCACATGTGCCCCAGGCCTGAACCAGAGGACAGACATTTTAGTCCGGCGTGTTTTGACCTTTGTCACGGAGGCCATTTCGTGTGAAGGTTTGTGAAACAAGCCCCGATCACAACATCGCGTCCCTCCGTCCTATTGTGTGGCCGATTAGTATTCACAGAGGCCGGGCCTGAGAGCAGATTCCGGGAGTGTCCGGGGAAATCTAAATCGAGGAGCTGGATTGAGGCTGACTCGGCACACGAGCCGCCATCTGCCCGAGTCGGAGCGCGGGCATCAGCTGCACACGTTATTGTTCCGTTTGGTCCAAGGATTACTGTAAAGGAACCAGCTGCACCCGGCGACGAGACGGGACCCGATCTGTCCTTCTGAAACGCTCTTCCACGCGGTGTTCCAATTTTGTGTCTGTTTTTAAACAACAAATGACTCGATGAGACAGTTACAGGATTCATGTATTATTTTGTATCCCAGGGGAAAAGTTTGACCTGGAGGAGAGTCAGTTTCAAACATAAAACGAATACAAATAATCCTGTCAAGAGTGCAGATAAAATACTTTCAGTTTTCATCTGCTCGGGTAAAAAGAGCTGTTTTCAGCCTGGATTTGAACATTGTCAGAGTTGAGGCCTGTCTCACATCCTCATGAAGACTGTTCCAGATTTTAGCTGCATGAAACTGAAACGCAGCTTCGCCGTGTTTAGTCCTGACTCTGGGAACCACCAGGAGACCCCTCCCTGAAGTTCTCAGGGCCCGAGATGGTTCATACGGCTCTAACATGTCAGAGATGGACTTTGGTGCTAAACCATGAAAAGACTTGTACACGAGCAGAGCTGTTTTAAATTCTATTCTCTGAGTGACAGGAAGCCAGTGCAGGGACCGGAGCACTGGACTAATATGGTGGTATTTCCTGGTTCTTGTCAGGACTCGAGCAGCAGCGTTCTGGATGTTCTGCAGCTCTAACAGCTCGTTTAGAAAGGCCAGTGAGCAGCCGTTACAGTCGTCTAACCTGCTGGAGACAAACGCATGGATGAGTGTCTCCAAGTCTGGTTTTGACACTATTCCTCTGATCTTAATGTTTTTCAGATGGTAAGAAGCTGATGATGTTATTGCTTTGATGTGGCTGTTTAAGTTCAGGTCTGAGTCAATGATTACTCCTAGATTTCTAACCTGATTTTTTGGTTTTAGAGAGAGAGACTCAAGGTGACTGAGAGTAGTTGAAATAAACCTACAAAACATTAAGAACAAATTCTTATGTACAACCTTTACCCGAAAGTGTTAATGTGCACGTAAAGGAAAGGGAAGCAGTTTATAGATAATTGTTTAAGAAATGTTAAAAGCTTTACTCAGTATGCAGTTACGTCACAGCTAGAACCATAAAACAGAAAAATAATGTTTATTTGAGGTTAAACAACCAAATGACTTCCTCTAATGTTGTCCCTGGACCAACAGGCATCAAAACTTTGTCTCTAAAGCTATAATATTTTTTCATTACCTGCGTTCGATATCAACCCCGTGAACTGCCACCTTAACGTGGTGGGGTTGTTTGAGCACCCGAATGATCCGAGGAGCTATGTTGTCTGGGGCTTCATGCCCCTGGTAGGGTCTCCCATGGCAAACAGGTCTTAGGTGATGGGTCAGACAAAGAGCAGTTCGAAGACACCTATGGACAGTTCAATACCAAGGACCGTGACGTCGCCCGGTATGGCGCAGCCGGGGCCCCACCCTGGAGCCAGGCCTGGGGTTGGGGCTCGAATGCGAGCGTCTGGTGGTCGGGCCTCTGCCCACGGGGCCCGGCCGGGCACAGCCCGAAAGGACGACGTGGGCCCGCCCTCCTGTGGACCCACCATCCGCAGAGGGATCCGTAGGGGTCGGGTGCAGAGAGGACTGGGTGGCAGTCGAAGGCAGGTGCCTCGACGACCTGGTCCGCGTGCGCAGCTTCTGGCGTTCGGGACATGGAACGTCACCTCGCTGGGGGGGAAGGAGCCTGAGCTTGTGCGGGAGGTTGAGAGGTACCGGCTAGATATAGTCGGGCTCACCTCCACGCACAGCCTGGGTTCCGGATCCCAACTCCTGGAGAGGGGCTGGACGCTCCATTTTTCTGGAGTTGCCTGCGGGGAGAGGCGGCGGGCTGGGGTGGGTTTGCTTATAGCCCCCCAGCTCAGCCGTCACGTGTTGGAGTTCACCCCGGTGAACGAGAGGGTCGCGTCCCTACGCCTTCGGGTCGGGGACAGGTCTCTCACCGTTGTCTCGGCCTACGGGCCCAACATCGGTGCAGAGTACCCGGCCTTCTTGGAGTCCCTGGGAGGGGTACTAGATGGTGCTCCGGCTGGGGACTCCATTGTTCTACTGGGGGACTTCAACGCCCACGTGGGTAACGACAGTGAGACCTGGGTGGGGGTGATGGGGAAGAACGGCCTCCCCGATCGGAACCCGAGTGGTGTTCTGTTATTGGACTTCTGTGCTAGTTACGGTTTGTCCATAACGAACACCATGTTCGAGCACAAGGATGTCCATAAGTGCACGTGGCACCAGGACACCCTAGGCAGGAGGTCGATGATCGACTTTGTAGTTGTGTCATTCGATCTCCGGCCGCGTGTCTCGGACACTCGGGTGAAGAGAGGGGCTGAGCTGTCAACCGATCACCACCTGGTGGTGAGCTGGATCCGCTGGCAGGGGAAGAAGCCGGTCAGACCTGGCAGGCCCAAACGTGTTGTGAGGGTCTGTTGGGAACGTCTGGTGGATCCCTCTGTCAGTAGGGTCTTCAACTCCCACCTCCGGAAGAGCTTCAACCAGATTCCGAGGGAGGTAGGGGACATGGAGTCCGAGTGGACCATGTTCTCCTCCTCCATTGTCGATGCGGCTGCTCGTAGTTGTGGCCGTAAGGTCTCTGGTGCCTGTCGCGGCGGCAATCCCCGAACCCGGTGGTGGCGCCCGGAGGTAAGGGATGCCGTCAAGCTGAAGAAGGAGTCCTATCTGGCCTTGTTGGCTTGTGGGACTCCGGGGGCAGCTGAGAGGTACCGGCAGGCCAAGCGTGCTGCAGCTCGTGCAGTCGCAGAGGCAAAAACTCGGGTTTGGGAGGAGTTTGGAGAAGCCATGGAGGAGGACTATCGGTCGGCCTCGAAGAGATTCTGGCAAACCATCCGGCGCCTCAGGAGGGGGAAGCAGTGCTCCACCAACACTGTTTACAGTGTGGGTGGGGGGCTGCTGACCTCGACTGGGGATGTGGTCGGGCGGTGGAAGGAGTACTTCGAGGATCTCCTCAATCCCACCGTTACGTCTTCCGATGAGGAAGCAGAGGCTGGGGACTCGGAGGGGGGCTCGTCCATCACCCAGGCTGAAGTCACCGAGGTGGTTAGAAAGCTCCTCGGTGGCAAGGCCCCAGGGGTGGATGAGATTCGTCCTGAGTACCTTAAGTCTCTGGATGTTGTAGGGCTGTCTTGGCTGACACGTCTCTGCAACATCGCGTGGCGGTCGGGGACAGTGCCTCTGGATTGGCAGACCGGGGTGGTGGTCCCTCTCTTCAAGAAGGGGGATCGGAGGGTGTGCTCCAATTACAGAGGGATCACACTCCTCAGCCTCCCTGGTAAGGTCTATTCCAGGGTGCTGGAGAGGAGGATTCGGCCAATAGTCGAACCTCGGATCCAGGAGGAACAATGCGGTTTTCGTCCCGGCCGTGGAACACTGGACCAGCTCTATACCCTTCATCGGGTGCTCGAGGGTTTGTGGGAGTTCGCCCAACCAGTCCACATGTGTTTTGTGGATCTGGAGAAAGCGTTCGACCGTGTCCCTCGTGGTGCCCTGTGGGGGGTGCTCCGGGAGTATGGGGTCCGGGGCCCTCTACTAAGGGCTGTCCGTTCCCTGTATGACCGCAGCAGGAGCTTGGTTCGCATTGCCGGCAGTAAGTCAGACCTGTTCCCGGTGCGTGTTGGTCTCCGGCAGGGCTGCCCTTTGTCACCGGTTCTGTTCATTACCTATATGGACAGAATTTCTAGGCGCAGCCAGGGGCCGGAGGGTGTCCGGTTTGGGAACCTCAGAATATCATCTCTGCTCTTTGCAGACGATGTTGTTCTGTTGGCTTCATCAAATCAGGACCTCCAGCGCGCACTGGGGCGGTTTGCAGCCGAGTGTGAAGCGGGCGGGATGAGGATCAGCACCTCCAAATCTGAGGCCATGGTTCTCCACCGGAAAAAGGTGGTTCTCCCGCTTCAGGTCGGTGGGGAGTCCTTGCCCCAAGTGGAGGAGTTCAAGTATCTCGGGGTCATGTTCACGAGTGAGGGACGGATGGAGCGTGAGATCGGTAGACGGATCGGTGCGGCGTCAGCAGTGATGCGGTCGCTGTATCGGACCGTTGTGGTGAAGAGGGAGCTGAGTCAGGGGGCGAAGCTCTCGATTTACCGATCGATCTACGTTCCCACCCTCACCTATGGTCATGAGATTTGGGTAATGACCGAAAGGACAAGATCGCGAATACAAGCGGCCGAAATGAGTTTCCTCCGCAGGGTGGCTGGGCGCACCCTCCGAGATCGGGTGAGGAGCTCAGTTACCCGGGAGGAGCTCGGACTCGAGCCGCTACTCCTCCACGTCGAAAGGAGCCAGCTGAGGTGGCTAGGGCATCTGTTTCGGATGCCTCCTGGTCGCCTCCCTCGGGAGGTGTTCCAGGCATGTCCCACTGGGAAGAGGCCTCGTGGAAGGCCCAGGACACGCTGGTGGGACTATGTCTCCGAGCTGGCCTGGTGTCGTCTCGGGGTCCCCCCAGAACAGCTGGAGGAGGTGTGCGTGGATCGGGAAGTCTGGGCATCTCTGCTGAGACTGCTGCCCCCGCGACCCGGCCCCGGATAAAGCGGAAGAAAATGGATGGATGCGTTCGATATCAGTTGTAACGGTAAAAGTCATCTGTGTGGTAGTACTCCGCCCGTCAGCCGGGGGGCGCCGTATAAAAAGGCACAGCACCTGCGTTCAGCCTCAGACCGCTCGTTCTCCCGTCCGTCTGCCTGGTGTGGAGGTGGTTCAGCCCCGGGCTCTCGAGAGCAGGTAGAAACTAAAGACTTATGTGGTGTAACTTAATCACCTGTGTTTGGTTAAACAATGCAGTCCAAAGGCCGTATGTGGGAAACCAGCTTTACAGGCAAAGGCTGAAGCCGAATTCCTCCAATAATAGCTCCTATGTCTTGATCCTAGCTCCTATCTCCTTGTCACGTGATCAACCGTTAGATCCCTCTGCAGTTAGGAACTAGAGCTTCAGCTGCGTTTACACAAGCCGACCGTCCTCAACCGGGGAAGTGACATCACCGACAACTGTTATATCACCGTATAGTATTGGACTGCCAAAACACTATACTGACTCAAACAGGGCATGAGGCCATGGTTCTCCACCGGAAAAAGGTGGCCTCGTGGAAGGCCCAGGACACGCTGGTGGGACTATGTCTCCGAGCTGGCCTGGTGTCGCCTCGGGGTCCCCCCAGAACAGCTGGAGGAGGTGGATCGGGGAGTCTGGGCATCTCTGCTGAGACTGCTGCCCCCGCGACCCGGCCCCGGATAAAGCGGAAGAAAATGGATGGATGGACGGATGGATGGATGGACGGACGGATGGATGACTCAAACATGAACCACGATATGAAGCCACACAGAAAACAGACAATGATAAAAATAAAAAAGAAGCTGTTTCAGATTTACCTTCCTCACCCGCAGCTTCATCACAGATATAAAACACGCTCAAATATTCCACCAAATCCTGTCCTTTGGTTCAGGCTCAGAGGAAGATGCCGCATTAACACACAGTGAGGTCTGCTCCTCCACATGTCTGCAGATGATCCATGTGGCTTAAGTTCCCTCTAAATGCAAGCAATGTCAGAAATGTGGTTCTGCCATCTGCTCTGATTCACCACACATTGTTTAACAGCTGAAGTGAAGATGCAGGATCTGTGACAATAATGTAACTCAGTTAGTGACTCCAAGTTTTACAATGTCTCGGTGTCCTCAGGTCCTCTCACAGATGGTGCTGAGCATGGCCTCGGGTTCAGGGATAGCACGTATGCAGAGATACTTTACCAAACGCTTCGTATAGAGAGACCACAAATATGTTCCATCTGTGCAACTGTGGTATAAAAATGGCCCTGATTGTGCTGAAGGCCCGCGGTCCTGCTTCTGTGTTCTCCCTGTGTTTAGACGATAAATGATCACTTGATTCAGACCTTAACTCTCTTCATTGTTTTATTACATTACTATTTAATATACAAAAATCCCATAACATTTGGCGTCACGAGAACAGGACCTGGGGGAGATCCTCCACCTCCGTACCTCGCTCTAAAACTGGATCACAGTGAGATGTGACTTCGCTGTCGTGACTCTAACATGTGTCACTTTTATAAAGTTTGGCTGGTGCTGCTTTTTTTTTATTGAATTAAATGTGTGTCTGTCAATCCTCAGTGTTTGCTCATGAATCACTCGGGGATATGAGGCGCGGTGCTTTATGGGATGGCACATAGCTCCTAATCACCGGTGAGGAACCTCCAGAGGGCCCTATGCTAAAGGAGGTATGATAGGAAGCATTGAGGCTCCTTTCCTGCCTCCTTACCAGTGTTAATTTTGACAAGATATTTTAATTTAGTCTTAGTCTTTTGACGAAAATGTAATTCAATTTTAGTCGAGATTTAGTCAAAAAAATACCTTAAGTTTTAGTCGAGATTTAGTCGACTAAATTTAGAACAAATTTAATCGACTTTGTATTTATAATATTCATTATAATCATATTTAATCGAGGTCCTGCTTCATGGAGCTGCTCCTCATGAACAAAGCTCAGAGCTGCTCCTTTGGCAGTGAAGTTACATGATATGAGGCTCTTTCAGACGGTCAATAGAAGTTTGGATGATTTTAGTCTCTCCTTTCCATTTTTATTTAGTCTCATTTTAGTCGACTAAAATATCTGGACATTTTAGTCATAGTTTGAGTCGCATGAAAAACTTAAAATTTAAATTTAGTTTTAGTCCAATTTCAGTCGTCAGAAAAATCACTTTGACTAAAATTAAGACTAAATATTTTAGTCGACGAAATTAACACTGCTCCTTACTAACAGACAGCCCTATTCGGAAGCTTCTTATCATGGCAGATGCTGATGCACGTCTGGTTTTGGCGTATTTATGCGTTCTTAGGAGGCTGCTGAGAACATCAACACAACAGCCATTACTAAACTGCTGCCGCTGAAGTGTCAATCAGCCACTGACAACGGACAAGTGCCAACCTTGTTTGTTTTAAAACTGATAAACTGAAACTTAACTTATTAATCTTTCAAATAATAAATCCCCTCACCGTGAAATGAATAGCGTAAAATAGCGCCGCGCCTGACAGACGCCCGGAGCGCGAGGGGAAAACCCGGCACAAATCAGTTAAACCTGCAGGAGAGGTGAATATTCCTGTAGCCCGTGGTCACTTCAAACATTAATGCCTCGGCTTTGAACCGCGGCGAGACGAGGAGGCGCGAAAGAGCCGGCGGCGAACGGCAGCGTGATGCCTTCAGATCTGTCCTCGAACGCACCGCGCCAATGTGCCCCGGAGTGGACACCTCACCACGCATAAACGAGGCTCAATGCAAAGAACAAAATATAACGTTTGAGTCTGGAGTTACCCTGAAGCTCCCTCTGCAGGCAGCAGTGGGAACGGCATCTTGTCTTGTGACATCTTTTTAATGTACCTGTCCGTTGTCCTTTTAAATAAATAACTAACTTGTCAGCGTAGAGTTGCACATTTACTTTTATGTTTTCAATGGAAAAAAGGCCTTTTATGTGTATAAGGATAAGGAAGTGGGAGCGTATCACCCTCCATTGTCTCCCTGTCAGTTCCCAGCCTTTTTTATCTCGCGTACCCCTCGAGTCTTTCATTACTACTCAAAGTACCCCTACACTCCAAGGTGCAGCCAATTAAGTCCATGGGGTCTTCTCGTAATAACAATATGTGAGAAGTGAATGTCCAGCGTTCAAATCCTCGTCTGAACGATCCACTTTTGAAACTTAGAATCATACGGTTCTCTCTGAGCGGTTCCAAGATATTTACGGTTCGACGTTTGACCCTCATAGAACAAAATGGAGATGGGCTCAGAAACAGAAACCTTAGAAATCGTTGTAGGTAAACATCTTTGTAGTTGTACGTCTATGTAGTTCTAAGTCCTAACGACTTAACTCACACCTGAGTTATGAGGAGGGACTGAGCCGAGCTAAACTCCTCCCAGTGGTCTTTATCTAGTCTGCGGGCTGAGCTTTAACGAAGCCTTTTGGATGAAGAGGCTGAACATTCGACACTTTAACTGCAGAGTACAGACGATGATTCAAGAACCTTCATTGAAGATGGGCCGTCTTTCATACTTTACCTTTTTAATCTGTTTAGGCACGGATGGTAAGAGTTCTTCACAATAACAACTAAAAACAACCAGAACGAAAAGAAGTAAGAAACGTCTTTAATACTAAATAAACCTTGTTGAATCCGTATCTTCTGACCTGTGTCTTCCTTAACTCACTGGCTGCCAATGGCGTCTTTAGATGTGAATTAGGTTTTTCAATGGGGACGGGTGCATTAAAGCCTTCTGCAGCTCTGGTGTAAATATCTTAGTTGTAGACATTATTTTATTGAGTCAGCAGGGGGCAGCAGCGCTCACAGGTCAGGAGTAGTAACCGCGGCTGCTTGTTTTGATCTGACGTGGTCTCAGACGAGGGAAGGACTATGGAGAACGAGAGTAGGAGAAGATCCAGAGAGAACGGACAAACACAAGGACAAACACGGGCAAGTCTTGAACAGGTTTTGGTCAGGGCTGGTTTTCGTAGTAATGGTGGAAAACGGGGATCAGGGAAGCAGAAAAAAAAGCCCCTGACAAGCTAAAAATGCTAACCCCGAGCCGCATCCGGACATAGCGTCTGCTTTAAAAGATGGAAACCACTGTTCAGATGTTTGAGGCGTCACTAAAGCGAAAAGTATTAGCGTCAAAGTCACTGTTCCGCTTGATTACAAAAAGCTCATTTTCTCTCCGCTTTTTTGTCAGAAACCGGCATTTTGGGGGATTTCACGTATTTTCTACGGACGATTACTGAAGACTGGAAAGAGATACAAACAAACCAAAGAAGAGAGTCTGATCTTTTCTTTTCTTCTGGTGTTGACATAGACCTAGAACTTAAGTTTCTGTGGGTCTTGAAGAAACAGTCAAAATCCTGGAAACCCTCTGGCAGTGGAGAGCTCTCTGGTTTGAAAATGGCTGGCAGTCAATGAGTTCAATATGTTGGTTTTCTTTTTAGTTTAGTTTATTTGTTTGTTTGAGCAGTTAAAATTCTGCTCAAAAGGAGTGGGCTGAAGCAAAAGCTCATAAGCGCCCCCCCCCCCCGACATCATTGAAATAAAAACAATTAATCAAATCACAATAGTACAGGGAACATGTTACAAAGTACAAAGACACAAAGACACACAGCGTACCCCTACATGACACAACACAAACGAAAGGAAACACAACAACAACAACAGTCTCATTTCATGCACAATCTTCAACACAAAGCAAGTGACATTTTTTTTCCTTTTTTTTTTCCTTCTAATTAATTTTTTTATATATATTTTTTTTCTTTCCCTTTTACAGATGGCTACCACTGCCAAACATAGCTAACAATTTCAACAAGGCACTAATTCTGTGTTCAAAAGGCACACTAATATGCATATTATCCGTGATCTTGCAACTTCCCAGTTGTCATTTCCATCATTCCTTTATTTCCTTTTTAATAATAATAATAATAATAATTATTATTATTATTTATTTTTTGTTCAAAGGATTATGCAAAATGTAAATATGTAAGCCCTGCATACTGTAGTGCATTAAAAAGGCCAGGTATTTTGGGTCTCACCAGTGCAATATGAGTCGACATTGACATATTTTTTTTATATGCTTTTGCTTGTCTTTATGGAGTAAAAAAAAAAAAAAAACCATAAGGCAATGTCTCTACACTGTGAGGAAAATGGCCACTCTCTCATATTTGTCTATGGAGAAACATCTAATTAGTGCTTTATCTAGACAGTGAAGATTGAGCAATGTATTTGATTCCAGGTGAAAGTCAAGAGCCCAAACCTGAAAAACAGATGGAGTTTTCCTGCAGCGTGTTCTCTCCAAGAACTGGCGAAGGCTCCTCGGAGTAAAGTCTGAGCTCCGTGTCGTCTCCTTCCCAAACACACGGAAAGTGAGCAAAGCGCCGCTCGGGAACAGAATGTTTTTGTGAGAGATAGTGGCGCATTTTCCCCCAAAAAGAGCCTGAACAAACGCCCTGGAGAAGTGCTTTACACGAAAACCTGAACAGGAGACACTCGGGGAGGGGGGAGACGTGGGCGAGAAATAACCAGCGGACTCCGTGTGAAATGACAGAGAAACATGTCAAGTCCTGTGAGGTAATTACAGATAAACACGAGTGAGTCTTTCCCCCCGTCCTTCATGTGGAACGCGCCTCCTCTGGGCTGGAAAATTGAAATCTGAGCGGCGGCACCGTCCCGTCCCGATTCCCCGCCGCCTCGCAGGCAATAGAATTAGGAAGAGAGTATTGGATATGGAGCGCGCCGACGGAAAGACAAACAAGGAGACGGGCCTAATAAACGGGCGGCGGGACGGCCTGAGGACACGCGCTTCATCTCACGGATAATATTGACTTCATCGACTCGGAGAATCCTCGCGTCGTTGGCGGCGTTACGGCTAAATCTGAACCATCGACGACAAATGCAAGGCTAATGCGCGGGTTAAGCGCCGGGACGGGGGCGGGAAACGGCGAAATCCAGGACGTCAACAGATCTGCTCTGTCCCGTGGGAGGATTTTGAGAAGTACAGTAGGAGCATAATGCTAACAACAGCTTTGGTCTTTTTGCGTGACTGAGCGCACGCGTGAAGACCAGACAGGTAAACATCAACTCGTCTAAGCTCAGGTAAGAACAGATCTCAGTGTGGAAAATGAACTGTAAATCAAATACGTTTAACTTCATCCTTTTGTAGAAATGAAATTACTAAGTTTGGTAACGACATGAATTGATGAATAGTAGATTAATATAGACTTCAAAACGTAAAAATATGGTGTCATACTGGAATGTCCCTGCCTCTTAACCAATGGTCAAACCTGCAAACACTTTTCCTTTTCCCGGCTCGTCTGGGTGGCGTTGTCTGGTTCATTTTCACATTTGTTTTAACAAAATAACATCTCTTGCCTCGCCTTGCCACACTTACATAAAGGCGATCAGTGGTTCTCAACTGGGATGCTGTCAGGACCCACCGTGATCAAAGGATGGCAGGCCGTGGTCCAAATAAGAATGGAATTTGTCATATGTATAAATATTGAAGTGTACCCTGGAAGGGTTCCCCAACCCACTTTTTGGTCCCAGCCAATGGGCGAGGAATGTGCTTCTCTATGGTCCTCATGGCGGGGAGCTGACATTGCTGTAATACCACCCCCTGGTGGCCAGGGGCGACTCCAACAGACACTTGGGGGCATTGATTCTAATGAGACCCAAGAACGCCTTAAAAGTCTGGCTCCAAAGAGTTTTGCTTTTTCTTAAAATCGCTATGACCCACGAGACGAGGCTGGGGAAGGTGAAATATCTTTAACCACGCTGGTTTTTGTTTATCAGCCTGAAAAAGAGGACGCCTTTTCAGTGCATTGACTGTGGAGGCTCTGGCTTCCCGCCTTGTATCACCTTTAAGGAACAGGAGGAGGAGTCTGAGCGGCCATGTATGTTCCACACAGGACTCGGGACCTTTTCTATGAATGGGGCTGAATAGGTAATAATCGATCTCTAATTAGTATATCTAAGGTCCCAGCCCACCAGGTGAGAATCATTGCTTTAGGTCAATTCTTTAATGAGATTGGAAGATCAGCACAATGTTACCCTGAACCCCACTCCGTTTCAATAATGTAATGTAATAATTGTTGACACACTGATGAAGCTGCTGCTAAATTAAAGACACATTATAAACGTAAAACTGTTTCCTAAACTGTAAGGGACGTGAGCTTTAATCTGTGCCTGGCGGGGTTCTTACACGGGGCGCCACTGAGTAGGTCTGGCGCGTTTGACCTTGGCCACTTCACTCAACATTTACCTTCTGTCTGCGGGTTTATTGTGATGTTTACTGCGGGATAATGGCTCTTCACTGGAGGAGCGGCTGAAATCTGAAGAGCCTGACGAGAAAACACGAACATCTGCTGCTCCGTAAAACACTGCGCGAGCCAAGTGTTCAGCGCGGGGCAACGGTTTTATGGAGATATAAACGTCACCGCCGCGTGTGCGGAGCAGTTAAGCGGCGAGGGCGAGAGATGACGCGAGCTACTGTTTGGAGCTAACGGTTACTCTATGTGACCGGACAGAACATGGATGAGATGCTGTAGCACAATGTTCTTGTATACACTTAGCTTTGGCCGTGTCTCCGCTGACCACCAGGGACACAAATACACGGCTTTACCGAAGAAATGTGCCACAAAAGGAAAGTCACGCACGCCATTGTTTAGTTGGACACCGTTAGCTTTGGTTATTCGCTGTGGATTTGTTTTAGGCTTATGTCCAAAGATCCAACAGACTACAGAATTCTACAGACGTTTCCCAGACTACCTGGCTTTCTAACTGTCCGGTTTACATGTTACATTCCTCCAGTTTCCTCCGGGTACTCCGGTTTCCCCTAACACTAAAAACATGTATGATAGGTGAATCCTCCAGCCAGGTGATTCTGACCATCAGCCTGGCTCTGGATCAGGATCCCACTGCTCCTTACGGGTCGCCCCGGTGGCATCGAAGGATGGGTCAAATGCAGAGGACACATTTCCCTATGGGGACAATAAAGTAAACAAACAAACAAACATGAATCTGCTGCTGACATCACCTCCCCCGCCTCAAAATGCAAATGCACCGTTTGTTCCAATACGTTACTGGAACAGCAACATCAACAAAGCCATAGATTCAGAATAGTGACATATAATTTCCATCTCTCTCCTCCTCTATTGTTGTCTACGTTTATGTCGTGAGTCGTCTTCAGGCTGAAACTGTGACTTGTTGCTTAGGTCACTCCACAAGACTCAAGAATAAAGAAGTGTATATGTTTCCTAAATGACAGCATAGTAACTCACAGTGACTTGGAAAAGTAACTTTAATCCGATTACTCGTTAGCCAATGTTTGGGCCAAGGCTTCTGTTTCTTTAAGAATCCCATGTGGCTAATATTTTGGTTATCAGTAGAGGACACTGTTTAATTTGATTTATAGGATGGAGAGGCAGAAGAAGTTTATGTTCCTCCTGTCTTTGTTACAGCATCCCTTTTCATGACGTTGCTCCATCTAACTCAATGTGAGAATAGCTTTGATTGCAGCACACTGCGGTGTTTCAGCAATGTCCAAAGACCCGTTCATTTTTCACCAAGATCTTGTATCGATGATGTGAGAGTGTGACCACTGTACAAAGCCTTCTCCGGCACGTCCCGAAGATTCCCGAAGGACTCTGTGGTGGCTGATCCATATCACTCCACTCGTTCACAACGTGAGCCCCATGAATCCTGGCACCCACATCTTGGAATATTCCCGTGCCATCAGGAAAGAAGAAATCCACTGATGGAATAACCTGGTCATTCAGGATGTTCAGGTCAGAACAGTTAGTTACAGGTAAAGGACACTTTTTTTCTTTGGTCGGGCAGTGTGGATCGGGACAATCCTGTCGTGTCCTCTGACGGCTGCAGGTCAACAAATTCATTCTCCAGCTTGGCATCCCGGCCAGGTTTGTGTGGAGTAAAGGCCCTTAATGAGATCATGAGGATGAGTGAGAAGATTGTTGGACTTCACAAGTAACTCTGGGAACACAACTTCAAACTATGGCTTTAAAAAGGAGCAAAATCCTCTCACAACGTCCAGAGCGTTTGCGTCTGCATCATTCAGGCTTGATTTGTTATATTATTTTAAGCTTCCTTCTTAAAGTTATTGCTTGCACATAAAATACCTTTATTCCCTTGGTGAAAGTTTCTTCTTTGATGCACGTCATCTTCTAACCCTGCACTTGCCTGTGTGTTTAAAGAGCTGCTGTTAAAAGTGTGTTTCTCCACGGTGAGATCAATTACCTCTGTGCAACTCTGCTCAGTTTAAACCTTGGAAACGCATTTTCTTTCATTAGGCTTTTAATGGGCTGAATCTGCTGTTGTCAATTAGTTTTGTTTATTCACAGCCACGAACAGAGCAATGTGGAGTTCGTTTACTCTCACCGAGACTGAGCCGTGCGTTGGGGAAACTAGACAACAGCTCCACAGGAAGATGTACCAACACCACAGAGAAACCAGCACCAGGCTCCAGTCAGCGATATAAGCTATAAGTTAAGTTGAAGAGGAAAGTTTTAAAGTGCAGCAGGTAGAGACAGGCAGCACAGCACAGCTAGAAGGTCCAGGATTCGATCCTCACCCGGACTTTCTATGTGAAGTTTGCATGTTCTCCTCGTGTCTGCGTAGGTTTCCTCCGGTTACCCCTACCTCAAAAAACATGTACAATAGGCTAATCCTCCCTGGCTCCACATCTGGAGATGGTCCCACGCTGGCTGCACACTGCTCCTACAAGTCGCCCCGGAGGCATTGAGGACGGGTCAAATGCAGAGACGAATTACAAAAGTATACGAAGTATATTTTAACCTTAAATAGAGTTGCCGTCAGTGAACGTCCATTAGCCAGAATACTAGAAGGCACGTGTGGCTTGGCTGTGAGTCTCGCCCGGATACCTCCTCGTTTGTCCCTGTTTGGTGTCCTGTAGCTCCTCTTGTGGCGCCTCCGCTGTGCTGCAGGTCTGTCGGACATACACACTAACTGATACGTGATATTGGAAGCGTGTCTCATGTTTGTTGGCTTTATAACAATCCGCTAGAAGACTTAAAAAGGTATTATTGTTGCTCTCCGTTGTCATAGGTTACGGTATCTCATCTCGGGAACTCTGGCATCAACATTTTTGGGAAAATACGAGATGAGGTGGCGTTCGTGTGTAATTTTCCACTCTGCATTTACCGCACAGTAATTAAGGCATTAGTCTAACTCCTATTCCCATCCAGGGAGAACAGTCAAACCAATGGCACCACGTGAGCTCACCGTCCCTTCAAAAACACCCCGGTCTAGATGACTGCTCGAGCGCTGACGGAATGAGTTCCCTTCCGTCGTGTTGCCGACAAGCGCCCGACACAGACAAAGCCGAGCTGAACATTAAAGTTGAATGAGTGTAAAGTAGGACAGGCCGGCCTCCCCCCCTCACACATTCACACACTCCTTAAACACGGCGTAGGCTGACGCCGCACATTCGGACGGAATAATTAAACCCGTTTGTGTGACTCGGCGCCGTGTGAAAAAAAACAGGAGATTCTGAGGCGCAGCGTGACTCACCTACGCTGTTTCTAAAAGAGAGATTACGGGCGGGAAAAAAAATCCACACAATACACAGGAGGCGGCTGAAAGGCAAAGAAACGGAATCGACTTTCTAACATCGTGCTGCGTTTTGAGGCGAACATGTGGCCGCGGGCGACGAGGCCGGGGCGAAAACCTCCATTACGCCGGGTCGCTTTGCATGCTCCATTTTCTATTTCGACTGATATTTTCAGTGACGGTTTCAACAAGGATTCGTTGTTGTGTCGGATGCGGGAGGACTAATTTGCCAAAAGATTTGTCATTTTGATTCAAACGACAAATGTTTACGTCCAGATTCATTTTAACTTTTTGAAATGTGCGTCGTGTATATAAAGGTTTATTGCATAAAAACAGTCAATCGATCAATGGTTTTGTACAGCCCGATATCACAGCAGGAGTGGCCTCACAGGGCGGCACTAAACATTAAGGCAATAAAACAAAAACAGTGAATAAGATAATCTATAGTAAGTGAAGTATCCAGGCAAACATACACATAATTATGTCCAATTAAATGTCAGCAGCAGGTGATGAGGAACTTGAAAAACTCAAAAACCCAGGGCGAGAAAAGAGAAGCCTTGGGGAGAACCACAGAAGGAGAGATCCACTCCCATGGACGGACAGGCTATAGAGACCCAGGGCCGAAGGAGTCCCTCAGCAGACGGGCCAAGATCACAGAACTTCCAGTCCATTCTCCTTGACCGATCCATGTAGGCCGGGTTCCTCCCTTCGATCTAGACAGGCACTCCCTCGAAGGGGGTGGTGTCAGAACATTTTGTAATTAGTTATCGTATGTATTACATTTGTATACTGTTGTTAAATGAATCTGTGTATTGTTTGAAATGTAAGACTGAACTATTGAACTTAAAAGCATGCTCTTGTCCAGATGTCACCTTGGAAGGAAAACAGCTCTTGTAATGTTTAGAGAAACTCAGGATGTGGTTGATAACAGGGATAAGTAACTTTTGGTTTACGAGGGGTAATAATTTCCTACCTTGGGAGGAAGGCAGGAAATACCCCCGGACCTCTGCCCCCTCTCTCCTGGGCTCAAGAAGAGGGGGGTGAAGGTTTTATGATCCTGACAAGGGAGGACTGACTTGTGATGTAACGGAAGGTTTTGGAGACAAGAGGAGGAGTGGTTATGTGTCTATACATGTTGTCGAACACTTGGTATCGATGAGTTTGAGCAAAAGGACAGGCAGTGCCTTTTGTCTCATCTCCCGGATTCGATAAGAAATAAACCTTATGTCTGAACCGATGTGTTTGTCAATCTGTTAATAATTCTGACTTTAAGAAATAACAGAGCGTTTCCAGGTTTGCCATGGAGAACAGGCAAAATTCCCTAACAGGTGGGACAGGAGACACCATGTGAATAGTAATGAACAGACTACAGATAAAAATAAATATTGTACCATAATAAAGTCTGCGGTAAGAAGAAGAGGACAGCGCTCAGTGGACCGTTATCCCCACAGCAGTGTTTCTTCTAAGGCAGCTTTACTTCAGGCTGTGGGTTAGAACTTTACCAAACTGACCTGAGCATAAGCTAATTCGAAAAGGTAAGTTTTGAGCCTAGTCCTAAATGTAGGGACTGTGTCTTCTTCTTTAACGTGAGCTGGGAGTTTATTCTATTAAACCGGAGCTTGGAGATAAAGGCTCTTCCTCCTACAGTGATCTTGGAGACTCGAGGAATCACTAGTTGTTGTACCGGCTAAATCCCATTTAGACCGATGAGGCAAATGCAAGTAAGTGACTGTGCACTTCAATACAAATCTGAAGAGTCAAATTGTACAAAACTACAGCTGCTTTATTAAGTTCAAATACATATCAAGTTCCAATAGTTCGTCATAAAATCCAGTTCATTGTTTTTCTGGTTCGCCAACACCTGTGGGACGAAGGTGTGGCTCCCCATTTGTAGAGCGCCGCCACAGCTCCTCCTAGTGGTGACACATGGCTCCAACACTAGTCCCTGATATGGAACGATCCATCTCCTGGGGTTCAGTTGTTCACTTCACAAAGCCAATTGTTTATCTGGAGCCTTTCATCTGAACTGCACTTTAACCGAGCGCATTGTCTCCAGGCTTTACCCAAATCTAAAGGTTTCTCGACTGGAGGGCAACAGCGTAATGCCTCGTTTGACTGGTTTTGTCACATTTTTGTTAATTTCCTTAGCTTTTTGTTGCTTTTCTGGCATATTTCTGTCGCTCTATTGACCCTTTTTCCAGAAGTGTTTAGATTTTGGGCTGGAGAAAATGTGCTCAGTTCAGGCGGGGGTTAAGAGGTTAAAGAGCTGTTTCCTTCATGGCCAGTATGGGCTCTCTGCAGTTAAAAAACAAACAAACAAAACCTACAAAAACACGGCAAAGATGTACAATAGCATCTTGAACCACAATGAAAACAGGCCGTTATATTATTCATCAGATGCTCTGGTGCGTCCCTGGCCGTAACGCTGAACAACAAATATTGTGGGTCAATACGTCGCCCTCTGCGCTCGCTGGTGCATAATCTTCCCGCCGTAAGTCCTTCTTAAAGCCGCGGCATAAACAATAAAAGTGCGGCGGAAGATGACGCGCAGATCGGGAGTGATTTGGAGATTTTAGTTTGCGAGGATTGTCCCGCTCCGAACGCGTGACCCTAATCCCCAAATGAGTTCAGTGGAGAGTACAGCTGCACCGGGCAGGAGTCCAGGGCGCTCAGCGAGGTGGCGGCGCGCTCACACACATACGCACACACACGCGCACATGCTGAAGGGCTGAGGGAGCGTGAGCGGCGCGGGCCTGCCCCCTGCTGGACAAGATCTGCAACTGTAAAACTGTTGTCATTAGAGCAGAGAGAGCCCCCAGATCAGAGCGGAGAGGAGCAAAATGTGCAAGGACATGAGGTTCGGTGTGAAAAGCGCTTTATAAATAAAGTTTGATTTGATTTGAGTCACTGTTTCAGCCCCGGCCCTCAGGAAAACCCTGATTATGACCCAAACCCCTAATCATGACCCTAACCCCTGATCATGACCCTAACCTCTGATCATGACCCTAACCTCTGATCATGACCCTAACCTCTGATCATGACCCTAACCTCTGATCATGACCCTAACCCCTGATCATGACCCAAACCCCTAATCATGACCCTAACCCCTGATCATGATCATGACCCTAACCTCTGATCATGACCCTAACCTCTGATCATGACCCTAACCCCTGATCATGACCCTAACCCCTGATCATGACCCTAACCCCTAATCATGACCCTAACCCCTGATCATGATCATGACCCTAACCCCTGATCATGACCCAAACCCCTAATCATGACCCTAACCCCTAATCATGATCATGACCCTAACCCCTGATCATGATCATGACCCTAACCTCTGATCATGACCCTAACCCCTGATCATGACCCTAACCCCTAATCATGACCCTAACCCCTGATCATGATCATGACCCTAACCTCTGATCATGACCCTAACCTCTGATCATGACCCTAACCCCTGATCATGACCCTAACCCCTGATCATGACCCTAACCCCTGATCATGATCATGACCCTAACCTCTGATCATGACCCTAACCCCTGATCATGACCCTAACCCCTAATCATGACCCTAACCCCTGATCATGATCATGACCCTAACCTCTGATCATGACCCTAACCTCTGATCATGACCCTAACCTCTGATCATGATCATGACCCTAACCTCTGATCATGACCCTAACCCCTGATCATGATCATGACCCTAACCCCTAATCATGACCCTAACCCCTGATCATGATCATGACCCTAACCTCTGATCATGACCCTAACCTCTGATCATGACCCTAACCCCTGATCATGACCCTAACCCCTGATCATGACCCTAACCCCTAATCATGACCCTAACCCCTGATCATGATCATGACCCTAACCCCTAATCATGACCCTAACCTCTGATCATGATCATGACCCTAACCCCTGATCATGACCCTAACCCCTAATCATGACCCTAACCCCTGATCATGATCATGACCCTAACCTCTGATCATGACCCTAACCCCTAATCATGACCCTAACCCCTGATCATGATCATGACCCTAACCTCTGATCATGACCCTAACCCCTAATCATGACCCTAACCCCTGATCATGATCATGACCCTAACCTCTGATCATGACCCTAACCCCTAATCATGACCCTAACCCCTGATCATGATCATGACCCTAACCTCTGATCATTTTTCCTCCATATAACAGTCTTGGCCTTTGGAACGCCGTGATCACCCGAGAGAGACGTGTAAAAAATATAAGACGATATTTAAATTTCCTCACGATTATCTTGGCTTGAATGACTGAGCTTCTCTCAAAGGGGAGCGAGTGGGAAGAGAGAGCGTCAAGGAGGGGGCAGCGAATCTAGGACAAAGTGGCTTCTGCCGGAGGGGGGGCCACGTCTGCACCGATACGTCATGTCACCAACGCGGCCACTTTAATGTCAGACGGATCCGAACCTCGGCTCGTGAACCTGCCCGAGTGAACCTCAGCGCTGTTACACTGTATGTTTGGAAAATGAACGTCCTTTAAATCACTGTTCTGATGATCAGGACTAGGTTCAGAGACGACGACCTGAACATCCAGAAGGACCAGGTTCTTCCATCAGTGGATTTCTTCTTCCTTTTTATGACCCTCTGGGGGTGATACAAGTGTTAATGGGATGATTGGAGGGTTTTCATCGCCCCCTGGTGTCTCTGGCCAGAAAACCATGCTTGCAACTTGACTGCCACCGGGTCGGAGTCACCAATACACACTAACAGAATCACGAAGAAGAAGCTAACAGGCTAACGGGCAGAGCTAACTGCGAGCTAGCGCCACTTTAAACAGTATTTACAGCCAAGTTTGAGTGAAAACAATTATTTCCATTGTATAACTGGATGTACAATATCCCTCTCGCCTTTTCTGTCAGCATTTAGTAAATAATAACTTGCTACGACACCTGCAGTTGCGCTTATGGCCTCTAGGGGCAGGAGTTAGTACTGCTTTAACTTCTGACCTGAGGTTACTGTAAGGCAGTGTATTTTAATCACTGACGTTAAAGGATCTGAGGCTCTTAGTCACACTTTTAGTCTCATTTACGACTTTTAATTTAGTGTTGGTATCATTTTAGTCAACAGTTACTTTGACTAAAATCATGTTGAAATAATAGTTTTTACTTTGGAGCCTCGACAAAAGTAAGACATGAAGGTTTCCAGAAGTGCAGCTCCTCAAAAACTCAACATGTTCTTTATTAATGACCACCTCTGACACCCCTAGTCATGAAAGACGTCCAAAAGTTGTGCGTATAACGATATAAAAAAAATGACACTCAGAATACAGAGGGTTTTCCGGAACGGGAGGCTGTTCCAACACGTCGAGGGATTTCTTTTTCATCCCGCAGGCGTCAAAGGCTCCGCGTCGTCTGAGTGTGAAGCGGCCGATGTTCAAACGGCGCCGGCATCGCTGTCAAGACCCCGTCACTCCGGGTTTCCCCCCGTGCAGGAAAACGGAGAGACGGGTCCGACAGCCGCGGCTCAGCTTCACTGTACGAGGAAACCGCCCGGAGCCCGACGCTGACCCTCACGGGGCCCGACATGAGACGGGAAATCACAATCTATAAAAGTATTGGCAGTAACGTGCAGGGCTCAGAGTGGTTTAAGGGGAACTTCTATTATGAATGAGCTTTTGCTTTTGAGAAAGAGAAGTTGGACTGAATTCTTATAACCCTTCTTTTTGCCCATCATTCTAAATACTGGCATAAAATCCTGCACTTTGGACCCTGATCCGGAGGCAATTATCTTAAAGAGGGGGTATTATGCTTTTTTCAATCACATAGCCCCAGTCTATAGCACAATGATGACGTAACCTTCTGTTGGTCTGTATATGCAGTAAATTAAAATAACTGCCTTGAATAAAATTGCTCTCTCAAAATGGCCGCACTGAACGTCTTGAAATAGGCCTCTGTCTCTTTAAGAAGCTTTCCGACACGCCCCCCTCAGCACACTACTGTGGCATTGAAACAACAACACTGTGCGGGGAGGGGGCTCTGCTGAGCTGAGGAGCAGTGGTTGGGGGCTTGGCCGGTGACGAAAGGTCCAGAGGCGTCTCCAGGAGGTGGGGGCGTTCCTAGGAGGACTGAGGCATAGCTACACCTAAAATGGCCGCCGTCTAAGTTTTTACTGATTACTCAAAAATATGTGAATGAGCCGAGGCAACACTCCAGGCATGTGTTTAATGAGGGAATGACATAATAACACGATATAAAACTTGAAAAAGTCGATTTTACATAAACCCCCCCTTTAAGCGTTTGAGTAGATTAAAGCCCCAACAAAAACAATTACAATTCGGGTTTGTTTATATTCGTTGTTTTTTGTTTTTTGTTTCTTGTCACTTTTTATAGAAACTGGAGCCAGGTACACTCATGTATTAGTTAGCTAGTTAGTGCTCCCGGGGTTGTCTCTGTTTCCGAGCATGGTGTCCCGCACTGGTCATGCACTTCATCTTCCTCCTGCGCAGCTCCCTCCACTCCACAACAGTCTTTCGCCATCTTCTGGGAAGAATCTGTTTTATTCTGCGGTGAACGTCCGATAGCCAGAACAATAGAAGGCGTGTGTGGCTTAGCTGTGAGTCTCACCTGGATACCTCCGCGTTTGTCCCTTTCTTGCTTCCTGTTGCGCCTCTTGTGATGATTAAGAAACTCCTTTTTTTGTCCTGGCCCCAGAGAGGAACCTTGTACACCAAGGTTCTGGTTCAGAGCTAGTGCTACATGTTTACACACTTCCCTATTGCCATGGCAACACACTGGGAAGTCAACAGTCAAATAGAACTACAGCTGCTTCTGGTTTGTTCAGTCTTCGCTCCTCTCATCACCAGCCGTTAACATTTCTCTGGTTTCTTTAAACTCTGCTCCCATTCGTGTTTGTGGATCTCAGCTAAAGAACACAAAGCCTCCTCAGCTCCTTTGACTCCCTCCTACCTCGGACCACGAGGCACGTCCGGGCCAACGATGAGGAGAAGGAGGTTCCTGAACGTATGTACACTTTTTAGAACCTCCCAGTGGGACGAGGCCACATCCCCAGGAGAAGTCGGGATCACCTCAGCTGCTCCACTCGACATCAAGGAGCAGCGACTCCACTCCGAGCTCCTTGTCCCGTCCCCGAGATTCTTCAGCTCCAGCTCTCGAGGCGCTGATCCTCCTCCCTGACGTTATTCACGCTCGCGCCGATATTATTTCTCGTTCCTAATGAAATTACGTGGAGATCCGGGTTAAGCCTGGCTCAGCGCTCTTGTTTTTAACGACGCAGATATAATCGCTGTAATTAAACACACAGTAAACATGAATCATCAGCTCAGGCTCAGAGAGGAACATCTGGAGCGCAGCTGGAGACCGCAGCTGCAGAGAGCAACGGCAGACCGCCACCAGACCATCGAACGCTAATGCCCGGGATGTGATTACAATTATATATTTAATCCAAATCTAGACACAATTGCAAACACAACAATTAGCTCTGGCAATAGATTTATTCGTAATCTCTTTCACAGACTCGTGGGGCATCCGTCTTTTACTGAACGGGTTCTTACGGATTCAGAATAGAACCGTTTAGACAAGATCGGAACCCTTTAAACCTCACAGAACCGTGTGTTTTAACATTGTCTCCAGTTCAGCGTCACCCAAATCTAAAAGGTTACAGCCAGTGTAAGGCCTCATTTGAAAGCTAAGACCTACAAAACTCATCTTGCGTTTTTGACACTTTTCTGTTGCTCTTTTGTGGCTTTTTTGTTGTTGTGTTTTTCATCGCTTTTTTTGTCTAATTTTTGTTGCTATTTTGACGCTATTTTAAGAAAAGCTAAATTGGGAAAAATGTGCTCGGTTCAGGTGGGGGCTGTTGCGACAACAAATGATCCGATTTAAATCATTTGCTCACATTTCATTAACACATTTATGTTACATCCCATGAATATGTGAAAATCCCGAATAGGTACAGCCCTATTTCTGACCTTTTTCTTCTTCTCTTCTCCCCCTTCAGCCTTGGCTCCTGCTTCTCTCTGCGCTCGGGGGCTCGGTCTCAAGGCCCCTCTTCCTGTGTCCTCTCTCTTTGTCCTTGTGTGATGGACGACCTGCAGCTCCAGTCTTGACTCGAGACCTTCACAGCGCTGTGTGGTTCAGCACCACGGACAGCGCCAGTGAGGAGAGCCGCTCACAACCAATCATACAAATACCTTTATAGCTATGCTACAGATGTAGTTTGTGTTCAAATCCCGGAGCTGTTTGAATAGAGCACTCTATCGCCATTTCTGCAGTTCGGCTTTACCCAAATCTAAAAGCTTCTTGAAAAAAGCGTCGAAATATATGGTAAAATATTTACCATACCAACTTTATTTATAAATAAAGTTGGTATGGTAAAACTTCACAGCTTGCTCAAAGTGCTGTACACAAAACTACACATATAGGCAAAATATATATTAAAAAATGTGGCGAAAAAAGTGACCAAAAAAAAAAAATGCAAAAAAAATCTCTTTTCTTTCAATGAGGCATTACACTTTTGCTCTCCAGTCGAGAAGCTTTTAGATTTGGGTAAAGCCGAACTGGAGACGGTAAGAGGTGATAGTACTCCATCTAGTGGATAGAATAAAGATTACAGGGAGGCCATCAATGTCTCTATGATTGTACACACGTGTGCTCTTTCTTACGTTTCTTAACACAATGATTCCTGAAACTGGGAGGAGATTTGTTTTATCATCTGGGCGACTTGATAAATATGATCATAAATGGTAAATGGTAAAATTTTTGATTTGGTTTCACATTGAGCTCCCACGGTTTGTTATGTGTGTGTGTTTATTTTGTTGTTTTGTTATGTAATATTGTAAACATGTGTAATGAAAATGAAGGAGACCCCAGGCTGCTGCACTGAGTCAGGTGCTATTGAGGCTCTCAATGAGATGAAATGAAACTTAACATAATAGGACAGATTATTTATTTTTCCTTGTGTTCTCTGTAGCCTGCGATATATGATTTGGTGTTAGTATCGTTCACTTCCAACGGGTAATGCACTGCTTCGGTTGAAAAGAGACAAAAAAGCATTGGGGGGAAAAAAGATAATGATGAAAAAACGGCAACAACGCGAGGAAAAAGATCAATCAAGATCCGTTTTGTAGGTCTTAGCTTTCAAATGACCAATGAGGCGTTACACTGGCTTAAAGGCGCCAGTCGGGAAAACCAAAATGGAACAAAAAGCAACAAAAACGTAACAAAAAATAAGAAAGCAACAAAAATGGAACAGTAAAAGTGACAAAAAAGCAACAAAAACTACTAAAAAATCAATAAAAAAAACGCTACAAAAATAAAGCAACTAAAACGTAACTAAAAAATACAAAAAGCAACGAAAATGTAAACGTGTGCTCGGTTCA
This sequence comes from Proterorhinus semilunaris, assembly GCA_021464625.1. Classification (NCBI taxonomy): domain Eukaryota; kingdom Metazoa; phylum Chordata; class Actinopteri; order Gobiiformes; family Gobiidae; genus Proterorhinus; species Proterorhinus semilunaris. The sequence goes on along the minus strand of CM038355.1, from coordinate 20,947,753 downwards.
TGTGGGGGGTAAGAGGTTAATAAATAAATAAATAAATACAGTAAATCTTACTCCTAGTACCTGAATGTACGTCACTGTTCCCTTCCGGTCCAGTTGGGGGCGGTAACGAATCACGTCGTCACTGTATTTACCACTAAAGAAGAAGCTACAGCTAACGCTAACACCTCTGCTCTCTGTCAACAACATGCCCCCGGCTTCACTAAAGCCCCACACCTTTGACTCTTCCCGCATCCGGCTTTCCATGAGTGCGAATATCTAAAATGGGACGGTTAGAGACGCCCAGGTAGTGAGATAATCCCGGTGCCGAAAGCGGAAGAGCGCTCCCGAGCTGTTTGCTAACGGCTAACTGCTAACCCCCGTGAAGATGGCGATTGTGTCTGGCTCCTGCGGCAGAGTCAACGGCGCCGCGAACGGCCTCTCGCAGCCCATGGTGGTGGTGTGGGAGTGGCAGGACGACCAGGGCTTCTGGAGGCCCTACAGCGGACAGGTCAGCGCCTACATCGAGCGCTGTCTGTCCCCGCGGGGCCAGAGGTTAGCGGGAGCCGGCGTCACCAGCATCTGCCTGGGACAGTCCGACCCCAGCCTGGCGCAGTACCTCATCGACATCCCGGGCCTCAAGCAGTTTCGGCAGGACACAGGTGAAGGAATCTCCCCCTGCGTGTCTTTACAGGGGAGTCAGTCTGCCTGAACCTGACGGGGCCATGACTCACCCAACAGGCCCCAGTCGGTTATTTACTTTGCGTGTAGAATTTCACAGCCTCGTGCAGGTAGCGAGATGCTGCGTGTCCAGGTAGAGCATTTCAGCCAAACGGTGTGGTGTTTAAACGCACAGGGATAAGTGGAGTAAGATCAGAGTTTATCAAACACGCAGTCTCTGGGGAAGGTCGTTACAGGAAGTAGATCTAATGTGCTCAAACTGTTGCTAACGTCAAATGTTTTGTTCCAGGGAAAACGCGCTCCATTCGACGGTCTCTGTTCGCTCAGTCGTCCGGCCTGGGCAGCGGTGTTTTCTGGGAATGGGCCAACGATGAGGGGAATTGGACTCCGTATGAGACCCGGACTTCCATCCTGCTGGAGCACAGTTACCAGGCACGACAGGGCACGGCCGACCTGTCGTCCCATGGATATAACTACATCGTGGACCTCACTTCCCTCACGCAGGTCAACAAATCGACTGGTTTCAGGCGCCAGGTGCGTCGCCAGTGTAACCTCCCGTTCCCTCTAGCCTCCTCTGGGGTGTCCCCTGGGGTCTCCTCCGGGACCTCGTCAGGGGCCTCCCCTGGACTGTCGCCTGGACCCTCGTCTGGACTCTACTCTGCCGCCTCCGCGGTCCCCTCCTCCGGACCCCCGTCTGTCCCCTTGGGTCTCTCCTCCGGACCCCCCTCTGTCCCCTCGGGTCCAGCCTCTCTGTTCGCAGGGGCCTCTGGTGTCCCTCCGTCTCTGGCCTGTTCCTGTCAGCAGTGTCTGAGTCACAGCAGCACGGGGCCCATGTCCAATCGCTCACGGCACTCCTTCTCTTCAGGCAGCCTGAACCGGCCCAGTCTGCAGAGCGGTGGACGGGCTGCAGCCGCTCACCCCACGTCTGTGTACTCCCCTTACCCCAGGAGGCCTCTGTCTGTGGGCAGCATGTCCTGGGGCAGCCCCTGGCTCCCGCCCACTACTGCAGCTCATCTGTCTGCACCTCCTCTGTCCAGCTCCTCCAACGGCCTCAGGTCAGTCTGACTACACGTACCTCTGAAATGTAACAGTGTTTTCCCCTGACACGTCCCGTGGGCCCTGACACTAAATAAATTAAATAAACAAACACTCCAAACGCCTTTTGCAGATGATGTTTGTTGTTGTGATTGAGCTCAAACCTGGTTTGTCTTCTCTCTTCACAGCGTTCCTTCACTTTCAGTGCATCTGAACGGCTCGACCAGTGTGAGCTCTGCTCTGGCAGGTAAATTCTGTTACTGCTTCATACAGCCATAGTCACGCTCACTAGCTTTGAGGGGTTTGTTGTACGGAAAAGGAGCCAATTACTTCCAAGAAAAGGGATTGAAATATTACAGTGACCAACGTCAGGCAAATTAAACGGCAATGTTACTTTTCTTATTTTATTTTTTACCAATAGTTTTATTTCAACCCGCAAAATAAAGCCATTACTTCCCGACTCGATAACCTTTGTCTTGTTCCCTCTCTGGGGGCACAGCAGAAAGAAGTGGTTCCAGTGGTTGATTGGTCTCTGCTGAGAGTTTGTCTCAATAGGCAGCTCTTACTAAGCGCTTTGTGGCGTCTGCACTGGAGCCTCCTCACTCTCTGAGCTGGTCTCTGTGCAGCTGCAGAGCAAAGAGCAGCTGCTGGTGGCGTCTGCACTGGAGCCTCCTCACCCTCTGAGCTGGTCTCTGTGCAGCTGCAGAGCAAAGAGCAGCTGCTGGTGGCGTCTGCACCGGAGCCTCCTCACTCTCGAGTTTGACATGGGACAGATCATGTGTCCCTGTGTGTGTCTCGTCTTATATTCCTGCTTTTCCTCCACATTTATCCAACACTGCTCCCGACACTTGAACACACCTGGTGATACTTGAGCGTCCTCTGGGGTGGTCCTCCATGTCTCCTGCCGCTGTTCGCTCTTCACTTCCACGTTGACTTGCTGCATGTTTAGTCCTGTTTTAAAGTCACGGCTGTCGCTCGTGCTGTAATGTCCTCGTTGTCCTGCTCGTCCAGGCCACAGAACCTGCCGTACCTTGTGTGTAGTAGATACATGAGAAGGCGAGTACTTGCACTGAGGCGTGAGGGATACGTGTGGAACCGCGGTTATTAGCTGAATGCCCTCTTGGACCGCGTGTTGCATTATGGGTAAGGACACTTTTTTTGGCTACCAAACAATATTGATAGAGCGTAAAGCAAGAAAGCTAAGATTTGTCAATTTCAACTGCTGCAAAGTTGAGCATTTAAAGCGTTTTTATCATCGCATTAAGCTTTTTTTCTATATTAGCTCAGCGGCTCTGTGGGCGGGGCTTAGTGTCAGGACTCTGTGACCCTGACGCCGCGCTCACACCTAGAGCGGCGGAAGAGAGCGGTGAGCTTCCATTCATTCCCTACGACCGGCGACCGCAGCGGCTCTGTATTTGTATAGCATTTTTTCAACGCTATACAAACCTATATCCGGCGGCGACCACCAACCTCAGAACATGATCTGACAGACGCCTGTGCATGATTGCCCATAAGCCACCGCGCCGCCAATCCCCCCACCCCCCTCGGCCCCACCATCCAGTGATTCATGCGCAACCACTGTGGATTGACGCAATTAATTAAATGTATATAAAAGATTCTGCACAAGCCGGACTTTATAAAAGTGAGGAAATACACATTCGAGTCACCACAGCTCAGTCACATGGTTTTAAATGAAGCAGTTTGTGCTTTAATTTAGTATCAACTTAAGCTGCATGGCTAATTTGCATACTGTAGCTTTATGAAACAGCTGTTGAGATAAAATAACACTAAAGGAAAATGTGATGCTCATTTAGATTTTTCTTTTTTTCCCTTTATTTGGACACTATGTTGTTGCATATGCAATACAGTAGGTGGCGGTATGCACTTTTGTTTGCCCGCCAATATCCTTGAAGAAGAACAGCTGTTGGTGATGTCACTTCCCCTGGGTAAGAACGGTCGAATTGGGCAAATGCTGCTGAAGCTCTAGTTCACTCACTGCATAGGGATCTAACAGTTGAGCCCATGAAAGGTTAAGGATCAGGAGCGAGGGTTAGGACTTGGAGGCTATAAGTTAAGGGTTTCAGAATCAGCCTGAGGGCGGGGCTTGGTGTCGGGACTCTGTGACCCCGGTCTCTGTGGGCGTGGCTTGGTGTCGGGACTCTGTGACCCTGGTCTCTGTGGGCGGGGCTTGGTGTCAGGACTCTGTGATCCTGGTCTCTGTGGGCGGGGCTTGGTGTCAGGACTCTGTGACCCTGGTCTCTGTGGGCGGGGCTTAGGGTCAGGACTCTGTGACCCTGGTCTCTGTGGGCGGGGCTTACGGTCAGGTCTGGCGGGGCTTAGTGTCGGGACTCTGTGACCCTGGTCTCTGTGGGCGGGGCTTAGGGTCAGGACTCTGTGACCCTGGTCTCTGTGGGCGGGGCTTACGGTCAGGTCTGGCGGGGCTTAGTGTCGGGACTCTGTGACCCTGGTCTCTGTGGGCGGGGCTTGGTGTCAGGCCTCTGTGACCCTGGTCTCTGAGGGCGGGGCTTAGTGTCGGGACTCTGTGACCCTGGTCTCTGTGGGCGGGGCTTGGTGTCAGGCCTCTGTGACCCTGGTCTCTGTGGGCGGGGCTTGGTGTCAGGCCTCTGTGACCCTGGTCTCTGAGGGCGGGGCTTAGTGTCGGGACTCTGTGACCCTGGTCTCTGTGGGCGGGGCTTGGTGTCAGGCCTCTGTGACCCTGGTCTCTGTGGGCGGGGCTTAGTGTCAGGACTCTGGTCTCTGTGGCTCCGTGTGGATGTCCAGGGTACTGCGTCTCCAGAGCAGGTTCTCCTCGTGTTGTTGGAGTTTGTCATTGTAACATTTCTCATTGTGCTGCTCTGTTCCTCCTCTTCATCACCGCCGGCTCTCACCACACTTGCCCCCCCCCGCCCTCCCTCTCCATCCCACGCTCCAGGCATGGCCTCCATTTTGATGTCGGCGGTGGGCCTCGGTGTGCGCTGGGGCGGCACGGCCCCGCCTCAGCAGCCTCCTCCCGCGCTCCAGCCTCCGGCGCCGCCCCGCTCTGGCCCAGTACCTGCCCCCCCCCCCGCCTGCTGGCCCAGCCAGCCCCACGGCAGCACTTCCCACAGAAGTGCCAAGAGGCAGCTGAGGAGAGGTAGCTCCACTGCACGGCCTCGCGCTCACTCCCCGCCATCATCACCGCATCACTCGCCGTCCCAGCCAGAGATCAGGCCTCATGATGTCATCAGCTCGGATTTCTAACCTCTTAACCCCCATCGGAAGCACATTTCAACGAGTTCGGCTTTACCTAAATCTAAAAGCATCAATATAGCGACAAAAACAAATGCCGGAAAAGCAACAATAATAAAAATTAATAAAACACGACTAAAGAGTGATGAAAAAGCAACAGAAAAAAGCTATGAAAAAGAGACTAAAACACTGGCAAAGCTCTGCAATCAAGGAGCTTTTAGATTTGGGTAAAGCCGAACCGGAGAATATAAGTTTAATGTTACTGTTTCTGCAGTTTGACGAGGGAAAAATAGGCTCATGTTTATAAAAAGACAAAACTTAAACCAGTGAGTCGTTAAGTTTCGAAGGATCAGAAAAGGTTCGACTCTGTAAGTCGGTGGTTCCCAAAGTGGGGTCCGGGGCCTTGGAGACACTATAGGGGGGCCCCCAAAAAACTTGTCTAGAAAACAAGTACATTGAAAAAAAAATTAAAACTAAAATATATTAGTTGAAACCAGTTTTAAACTCCACTCATTGCTAGATGTTGCTTTTTATGTCATTTTAGCTGCAAAACAATAAGAAAATTCCAATGAATAGGATAAATTATTTTCTACTGGGGGGCCCTGGGAGAATTTCGGATCAACAAGGGGGGGCCGCGATGTTCCAGACTTTGGGAATGGCTGCTGTAAGCGCCAATGATATCGGATAGTCTCGGATCGGCAGCAGTAACCGTCTGATGAACGACCAACCCCCACCTTAACTGAGCGCATTTCAGTCCAGCTTTACCCGAATCTAAAGCTTCTCGACCGGAGCGTACAGCCCATACGAGTAACGCCTGATTTGAAAGCTAAGCCCCACGAAACTGATTAAAGATTTTTCCTGGCTGATTTTTCCCAGCTTTTTTCACGTCTTTTTCTAGAAGCTTTTAGATTTGGGTAAAGCCGAACCGGAGAAAAGGCGCTCGGTTCAGCTGGGGGTTAAGAGGTTAAAGAGGCGAGAATGCGCACGTTCCGGAACTTTCTCTCGCTGAATTGTTTTGGACACACCCGTGGTCTCGCTCACATATTTCACCTGATCAGTTTGAGCTTTTTATTTCATCTGTTTTAATGCAAATGAAAAAGTAATAATTTTCCCTCATGTTTCCGTGTTGTGCACGTTCTTGCTCTCATTCTGTTTCACTTTTCAAACATCGTTGCTGCTCGTCCCCGTCCCCCCCCCTCCTCATGTGAACGTGTTTTAAATGGCGTCGTCTCTGAATGAAGTTTAAGACCAAACCTGGAGCGCTTTGTGTTTCAGCGCCGCGGTCTGAGGAGGTGATCCAGCGCTACATGGAGCCCGTGGTGGGCGTCCCCGAGGAGGTACAGACACATCCGGGCTCATGAAGTTCTGTTTGAGTCGTATTCTCCGCTTTGAACTTTATTAAACCTCTTCTAGTTTGGAATTATAACGCCAAATCATTTATTTTATTTTTTGAAATGCTGTAAAATACATAAAATTGCATTCGATTTGGCAAAACGTTTATTGCTATTGTTATTTTACTTGGAAAAAAATTCTGGAAAAAAAGTTGAATTCACTGATAGTTAATGTGATAATGTTCAGCACAGAAATGAAGCCTTCAAAGCCAGTTATTTCTAAAATCCGCCACTGCTGTTTCAGGACTGCATCATCTGCATGGACCAGCTCTCCAATCCTTCCTCGTACGAAACACCAGCCAAAGAAGAGCGATGCCCCGTGATCGAGCCCGGCACCGTGGGCAAGTTCATCAAGTGCGGACACACGCTGCATATGCTCTGCATGCTGGCCATGTACAACAACGGCACCAAGGTACGAGCTCCGGGCAGAGGGGTGGGGGGGCAGAGGAACATTGAGCTTTCACTTTCCTCCATAGAAATCACAGAAATGTCTTTAGCTCTGAGCTGGTTCCTACAAATACAGCTCCCGGACCCGTTTTAAATGGAACATTCCATCCCCCATACAAATGAATAGGGCCTTTACTATTGGAGGGGGGAGGTTTGTTTTGTCCTTTTCATGGCAGTTATAGAATTGGTTAAGATGATGATAAGATAAGTGGCCACTGGATCTGAGTTGGCCTTTAGCTCAGAGACACTTTCTCGTCCTTGTCGTTTCAGGACGGCAGCCTGCAGTGTCCCTCGTGTAAGACAATCTACGGAGAGAAGACGGGCACCCAGCCCAAGGGCAAGATGGAGATCTACAGCATCTCTCAGTCTGTGCCCGGGCACCCTGACTGTGGCACCATCCAGATCATCTACAGCATACCTCCAGGCATCCAGGTGAGTCCAGACCATCTACAGCATACCTCCAGACATCCAGGTGAGTCCAGACCATCTACAGCATACCTCCAGGCATCCAGGTGAGTCCAGACCATCTACAGCATACCTCCAGGCATCCAGGTGAGTCCAGACCATCTACAGCATACCTCCAGGCATCCAGGTGAGTCCAGACCATCTACAGCATACCTCCAGGTGAGTCCAGACCATCTACAGCATACCTCCAGGTGAGTCCAGACCATCTACAGCATACCTCCAGGTGAGTCCAGACCATCTACAGCATACCTCCAGGTGAGTCCAGACCATCTACAGCATACCTCCAGGCATCCAGGTGAGTCCAGACCATCTACAGCATACCTCCAGGCATCCAGGTGAGTCCAGACCATCTACAGCATACCTCCAGGCATCCAGGTGAGTCCAGACCATCTACAGCATACCTCCAGGCATCCAGGTGAGTCCAGACCATCTACAGCATACCTCCAGGTGAGTCCAGACCATCTACAGCATACCTCCAGGTGAGTCCAGACCATCTACAGCATACCTCCAGGTGAGTCCAGACCATCTACAGCATACCTCCAGGCATCCGGGTGAGTCCAGACCATCTACAGCATACCTCCAGGCATCCAGGTGAGTCCGGACCATCTACAGCATACCTCCAGGTGAGTCCGGACCATCTACAGCATACCTCCAGGTGAGTCCAGACCATCTACAGCATACCTCCAGGCATCCAGGTGAGTCCAGACCATCTACAGCATACCTCCAGGCATCCAGGTGAGTCCAGACCATCTACAGCATACCTCCAGGCATCCAGGTGAGTCCAGACCATCTACAGCATACCTCCAGGCATCCAGGTGAGTCCAGACCATCTACAGCATACCTCCAGGTGAGTCCAGACCATCTACAGCATACCTCCAGGCATCCAGGTGAGTCCAGACCATCTACAGCATACCTCCAGGTGAGTCCGGACCATCTACAGCATACCTCCAGGTGAGTCCGGACCATCTACAGCATACCTCCAGGTGAGTCCGGACCATCTACAGCATACCTCCAGGTGAGTCCGGACCATCTACAGCATACCTCCAGGTGAGTCCAGACCATCTACAGCATATGGCTGTCTGGATGATGGATCCATCCTCACTCGCTCCCTGTCCTGGCCTCCAGGAGACTTTCCACGGCTCATTAATAAACTTTAGTTTGTAAAGGAGCTGTGTAAGGTCTTTAAGGTCACATTTTTTGACAGAGTTTGTGAGATATTACTCGGGCATGAATTGTATTTATCAGATCAAGACGACCGTGAAGTGAATGACGGATGAAGCTTCGTTTTTAGGGACTTTATTTAGGGTTGAGATTAAAAACGGGTGTTGCCGTTTGTAGCTGAGGTGTTTGGAAAAAAAATAATTAATCCATCCATTTTCTCCCACTTGTTCGTTGCCGGGTCGTGATTTATGTCTCATGATGTTTTTGCTGGGACCTCGCTCTGTCCTAACATCTGGATCTGACTCTGCAGGGTCCAGAGCATCCGAACCCTGGGCAGCCGTTCAGCTGCAGAGGCTTCCCCCGATTCTGCTTCCTCCCGGACAACCACAAGGGCCGCAAGGTAAAGCCTCTGAGCCACGAGCTCAGGTTTAGAGTTTAGGTCAAACCAAGTAAACGGCAGGCTGGCACCGCCCAAACGTAAAGGACTTTTCACTTTCCATATGTTTTTGGATCCCTTTCTTTATTCTTTATTCTACAGTTGGAAGTTTTATGGAAAAAATAATTAAACCATTTGCTTCGTTGTGCAGCCCAGTTCAGATTTAGTCAAACGATTCTTTTTAGTTTCAGTCGACAAATCTTTATGTAGAATTGACTCATCTAAATCTAAACAATTATTTAGTCGACTGTTATTGAGTTATTCCTATTGTATTGAAACACATTTAATCATATTTAGAGTCTAAAGGGGCGGCAAATTCCAGATAAATTTTTCAGGAACTTTAAACAATTATTCAAATCACAACGTACAAAGCTTCACCGGCAAACGAGAACCTACGACACACCAAAACGGACCATACCCACAAAGCACCTCTAGAAATGTACAGAATTTAACGGAATGGAAAAAAAAACAAATAAACAAAAAAACACAAGGAAAGGAAACAACCACAACAACAGTCTCATTTCATGTACGATCTCCAATACAAAGCAAGTGACAATTATTATAATTTATTTATTTATCTATTTATCTATCTATCTTATTTCCCTCGCTCTCTTTTATTCATTTCTTTCTTTACCTACTCTCCCTTTTCCTTCCTTTCTCTTTTTTTTTTCTTTCTTTTTTTAATCATTATTATTGATTTGTTTTTTTGTTCAAAGGATTATGTAGATTGTAAATATGTAAGCCCTGCATACTGTAGTGCGTTAAAAAGCCAGGTTGTAGAGCAGGTCCATTGACGAGGGCAGTAGCTCCCCATCAACAAACCCCCACCCAGCTGCCCTAACCGGTTGACTTTGTAGATGATGTTCCTATGCTTAGTGGTGCGTTAAAAGACAAGGTTTATGAGCCCGTTGGGAGGATTCCTCTCAACAGATCCATAACTCGCCCATCCATTTTTATTTAGTCTCATTTTAGTCGACTAAAATATCTGGACATTTTAGTCTCATGAAAAACTTTAAATTTAGTTTTAGTCCAATTTTAGTCGTCAGAAATATCACCATGACTAAAATTAAGACGAAATTAACACTGATCTGATGCTCATCTCTTGGGTGTAAAGAAAAGCCGTGTGGTGTTTGGCTGCAGGTGCTGGAGCTGCTGAAAGTGGCCTGGATGCGGCGCCTGATCTTCACCGTGGGCACCTCCAGCACCACGGGAGAACCCGACACCGTGGTGTGGAACGGCATCCACCACAAAACCGAGATGATGTCCAACCTGTCCGGGCACGGCTTCCCCGACCCCAACTATCTGGACAATGTCCTGTCCGAGCTGGCCTCCCAGGGCGTCACAGAGGACTGCCTGAAGCCGCACCGCTGAGGCCCGGCGGGGGGCCCTGTGAGGGGGGGGGACTCTCCACAAGCACTTTAGCATCACGTTTAGCTCCGCACCACTGGGACCGTCTGTCAAACTCGCTTCTATGTGATTAGTCTGTTTAGTTCAAACACACGGCCGGGAAAACGAGGGATCGATTCTTCAGCCAAGTCCTTCAGCGTCTAATTAAAGTTCCTTCTGTCTCCAGCAGGGGGCGCTTGTTTTTTAGCTGGTCAGTCCCTCCAAGAGAACGATTCAATAGTATCGATATATCAACACTGAACGGCTACTTTAGAAGTATCGATACTAATCAGTCGGGCTGGGACGATACACTTTGATCCGATACATATCGCGATACGATACGTCTGTGGTACAATATATTCCAATGCACCGAGTAGGGGTGGGCCGTATCGCATATCGTTATTGCAATATAATTATTTGATATCGTTGTGGACACGATATAATTCATGTTACGCTCAGCTCCATCAGAGCAGCAGAAACACTGACTGTAGAACCCGGGACTGGTGCTTAAAAAGTCAAATGAGATTAAGGATGCTCGAGTAGATATATTTGCCATTAAAAAAAAATATATATATATATATCACTGAATTAATCTTCCCAATAGGCGTAAGGCTGGGATTTTGAAGTACAATTTGTCCATTGTCAATGATATCGTCAAATATATCGTTATCGTGATAATTAATTTTCTATATCGTGATATATATTTTAGGCCATATCGCCGTGCCCTAGCACCAAGTATTCGACTGCGAGGTTTTACCCCGAGTAAATGTAACTAGATCAGGCAAGTTGAGTTTTCTAAATTAATGCATTAAATATAAATCGGTCTGATTTGATCCAAACATTTTGAAAAGTGCAAATGGCAGAAGAATTAAACAGGTTAGATTAATCTAGACAAAATCAATGTCAACCTGGCATTAAATTCACTGTATAAATTCATTGAAAATAAAAACATTTTATTTTGGTCTAAACCATTTTTTGCTGCTCACAAGTTTCCTGTTTTCTCTCATTCTTTTTCCTCTGTTTGAAACGTTGGCAAATCGAAAGAAATGAAATATGTGCCGATTTCATTTTCTGCGTTTCGTGGCATTAAAATGTCGTATTTGGGCGTTCGAAATCATTCCATTTAACTCGCTTTTGTCCGTATAAACGCTGCCGGCTCTTTTGTTTAAGTTTAAAAACATTTGTATAATTTTTTTTCTACAACTGCGATACACATCTATTGAAAACGACATCGTGTCCCAGCCCGACGGATTCGCTCGAGTACAATCGGATCTGTCCCGCTGCATATTTCCCATAGGTCAATACTGGAGTTATTTAAAGCACTTCCACACATGCTACGGCGGCTAATGCTACGCTCATAATTATACAGGAGTTCTAAACATTAAAACACTTCTAAATCGGGTGGAAATGCATTCACTCATATGAAATGACCAGTGTGGTAAATGACCAGTGTGGTGAACGATCTTTGCTCCGTAGTCTCGTACATTTTTATTCTTTTTAAACTTATTTTTAGTCATTTTCTTCATCCCCACAACGTCTTTGGGTCAAACTTGGGCACGTTTCTGTTCCGAGCTGAAAAAAATGTGCAACTTTTTGGGAAAAAACGTTTGACCCTTTTTGCTTTTGCTCGCAACAATCACAACAGTTGTCCGAATCCTGGAGGGGCTGAGCTCTGGTTTTGGAGGAAGGACGAGGTTTTTGGCGTCGCTGATGTCGCCGGTGAAACCGAGGAAACGCTGCTCTGAAGTCTCCTGTAAACGATCTCCTCTCGAGGACTTTTCCCTTTGTCATGTTTCCTTCACAATAAAATGAATTTGTGTCGAATGTGTTCCAGCGTTTGCATGAGTCGAAAGAGTGTTGCCCCTGGAGACACGGCAACAGGACGTCCAGAAAACGCATATTTCCATAGTGAGTAAAATAATGGTTTGACTTGAGCGTAACATTGTACTTTTTTAAATAATTACACTGGGTAACAAAAAAATATTTTTTGAAAATAGTCCAGGGTTTTCCAGCTGAGACTAATGTTGATGCTCTGAGTCCGAAAATGACCTTGGTTTTGCTCAATCAGGTCAGGATTTTTTGCTACAGAAATGCTTTAAAAATCGATTTTGCGTCAAAAACAAATTTCTGCGGATCATCAGCTGAGAAACCCTTGACGTTTTTTCCGTTTTCCTCAAGAAATAAAAGTCAACGTATCCAAAGTCATTCAGTTTTTATTTACTCAAATTACTCAAATTTGATAAGCAGAATTCATAATAACGTAGTCGTACGTAATCCGTAACACTATGGCTGTATCTCAAAAAGTTGACCTGAAAGAGCAAAATGCATGTGATATTCGGACTCAGAACACCAACATTAGTCTAAATCAGTTGAGAAACCCCTGACCATTTTTTGGCGGTCAACTTGTGTTATCAAAGAATGGGACACTTACGGGTTTTTGGGGAACGACTAACATTTGAATCGCTTGCTCTTTTATTGAGGATTTGAGCTTTTCAACAGTACCGTAAAGATTACAAACCGTTGTCCTCGAACGTCTTCTCCTGGCATGGACAAACTTCTAAAATAAAAGCTGCAGATGAAGATGAAAAGTCAATTATGAAGAATTGTCCTTTACAAAGACCAGGCCAAACGTATCGACAGGTTTCTAATTTTATTTTTCACCTTCATAACATGTTAATTCCAGGACAATAGAACCTTGTTGCAATACCAAATAGGCCAACTTCAAAGTATCGATACTTTCCAATGTAATTTTTCTTTAGGAAAAGTTCCATGGCACTTTGTTAAACCTACATTATGCACTTTACAGTCTTGCCACATGTTTTGAGGTGTTATTACCATAGGTATATTAGAGCTCGATTAATACCTATTCAGCCCCATTCATAGAAAAGGTCCCGAGTCCTGTGTGAAACTTACATGGCCGCTCAGGCTCCTCCTCCTGTTTCTAAAAAGGCGGGAAGCCGGAGCCTCCACAGTCAAAGCCCGAAAAAGAGGAAGCCTTTTCAGTGCAGATAAACAAAAACCGGCGTGGTTAAAAATATTTCACCTCCCCCAGCCTCGTCACAAGGGTCATAGCGATTTTTAGAAAAAGCAAAACTCCGTGGAGCCAGACTTTTAGACCGTTCTTGGGACGTTTAAAGTCTCATTAGAATCAACGCTCCCAAGAGTCTCTTGGAGTCGCCTCTGGCCACAAGGGGGTGGTATTACAGCAGTGTCAGCTCCCGGCCATGAGGACCATAGAGAAGCGCGTTCCTCACCCATTGGGCATTACTGACTGTATCGCATCGGCCCCTAAGTATCGTGATGCATATTCACTACTTCCGCAGGACATTAAAAGTCATTAAATTGATTTTGGTGAAATAAAGGCCTTGAATGTCATTATGGATCCAAACTGACATTCACATTCTGGCTGAAATTGTACAATTATTTACAGTTTTCTGGTATTTCCTTTTTCAATCTGTACCCTCATTCTAGCTTTTACATAATGTTTGCTTATGTCGAGAAAAGGAATATGTACACATTCTGTTGCGTTTGTGGCATTAAATATTATAGTAGTTTTGAGTATTAACCTCTTAACCCCCGCCTGAACCGAGCACTTTTTCTGATGCATGAAAATACAACAAAAACGCGAGGAAAAGAAGCGATGAGGGTCAAAAGAGTCACGATTGGTTCTGCAGGTCTTGGCGTTCAAATGAGGCGTTTAGGCTGTGAGCTCCAGTCGAGAAGCTTTTGGATTTGGGTAAAGCCGAACTGGAGAAATGTGCTCAGTTAAGGCGTGGGGTAAGAGGTTAAAATGGCATTACATGTGACTTGTCGATGCCTGTATAAACGCATTGCATCAAATGTTTGTCCACACGAGGGCGCAGTGGAGCCAATGGATCTTGAAATATCTTTTTACGTTTCCGCTCCTGTCAGACAGACAGACGGAGTAATCAAAGAGGTGCAGTTTGAATAAAGACGAGTGAATCAAAGTGCAAGGCAACAGATTTTTATTTGAAAGGCCTACCTGGCGTCAGGGTACAGCATATAAATATGGTTAGTCCAGAGCTGTGGCACAATAATAGACTTTTCTTTCTTACATTCAGCTGATTGGTGAAGAAAACGGTGAGTAAGGTCTTAGCTTCAGGCTGTGCTCTTTCCAGCCTCTTCATTCAAACACTTAGCTGCACAGAATGTTATATATAGCTTAATAAATATAATAAATAACATTTAAAATGAGGGGAATATTTTGGAGCCGGATTGGCGTGAATAACTTCTCAGTCCTTCAGTCGCGGTAAGGGCGGTGGCGCTTCAGTCGCTCACTTTCCCCGACACCGACACGTTCACCCCACTGTAGTCCAGCGAGTACATGGGCCACTGCTGCAACACAAGACACACAACAGTTACACACCTCCAGTTCAGCTTCACCCAAATCTAAAAACGGATCCAAGCTTTTTCCTCACGTTGGCGTCACTTTTTTGTGTGCTTATTTTTAAGGCTACTTGTTTTCACAGGATCGACGCGAGCTATAAGCTAGTTAGCAGCTAACGTCGGGCGCTAGCCACGGCTACGGCCAATTGTAGATGAAACGTGAGCAATAAACTTCAAAATCCACAAGTGTGATCATTGTTGCTTCGTGTAGACGGTGGTTTAGTTGACTTTATTCGTGCATATTTCTCGTGTTCACGTGATCGATCGGAGCTTTAGCTCGTAGCATTAGCTCGTAGCATTAGCATTCTCCGATGGGGATGTGGGGAAAGCGCTTCGTGCATCATCAAGGCCCAAACACATCCCCAGCGGAAATCCAGCCACTGAAAGTAGTTTTCTTGTCGCCGCTTTCAAGATCTTAACTGAGTGCATTTTCTCCCGTTCAGCTTTATCCAAATCTAGAATTTTCTCGACTGGAGCTCACAGCCTGTAGCCGAGTGTAACGCCTCATCTAAGCTTCACCCTCAGACTGTCATGTTCTCGTCCTTTCTGGTTGTGTTTTCATCACGTTTTTGTTGCTTTTTAGGACATGTTTTGAGGTCACATTTTTGTGGCTTTGTCCGTTTCATCAAATGTGACAAAAAGAAACGAAAACATGATAAAAAAAAATGAATCTAAAACGTGATGACCAGTGTTAATTTTGACAACATATTTTAATTTAGTTTTAGTCTTTTGACGAAAATGTAATTCAATTTTAGTCGAGATTTAGTCAAAAAAATACCTTAAATTTTAGTACAGTTTTAGTCGACTAAAATTGCAAGTCAGATTAAATTTGTACTAAATTTAGTCGACTTTGTATTAATAATATATTCCTTTGGCAGTGGATTTACATGATAAGAGGCTCTTTCAGACGGTCAATAGAAGTTTGGATGATTTTAGTCTCTCCTTTCCATTTTTATTTAGTCTCATTTTAGTCGACTAAAATATCTGGACATTTTAGTCATAGTTTTAGTCGCATGAAAAACTTTTAATTTAGTTTTAGTCCAATTTTAGTCGTCAGAAAAATCACTTGAAATTAAGACTAAATATTTTAGTCGACGAAATTAACACTGGTGAGGACAAAAACAAGGATGCGTCTTAGATCAGTTTTGTTTGAAATTTGAAACTGTGCTTGGTTAAGGCTGCGTGATCCCCCGACGCGCGTCCACCATATACTCTTAATGTAAACCTGACGCTTTGGACGCGTTTGGTGTGAACGTGCCATGAGGAACGCACATGTAATTCAAATGGAGCTGTGACGAAGACATTTTAATAATATTTTCCTCAAAAGTCACTTGAATCCCATTTTCTTTTGAATATAGAAGTGTGACTGAATGTTTGGAAACCTTAAGCTGTGGCGTGTGGGTTTTCCTCAGATTTACTGTTGAAATCGTTGGCAGGAAGTCCGAGCGTGAACGAACTCACCATGACGGGGATCTCGCTGGCCACGCCCCCTCGCTCCGACGGAGACGGCGCTCGGCTGCTCTCCTGAACTCTTTTACGTTTCCGTTGATTCGAGTAAACGTCCGTCCCTAAGAGACGACACACGTGACTCTCACTTCACAGAATGAATCAGTATTGCTTTATGTAAGACGAGTCTCACCTGCGTTGCACAGGGGACTCGCCATCTCTGCCGGCGTCCTGGGGCGGAGACGGAAACATGTTACTAATGATTTAAACATTCAGTGGGGAAATGTCTCATCGGCCTCAGTTACTGACATTTGAAAAGTACATGCATTCATAAAAGAGTTTGGCATTTTGAATATCCTGTATCATTCAGAAGAACTGTGCGCTTAATACTATTTTTTTCAGTATTATGTGTTGAAAAAGCACCAGGTCATGTGGCAAATATTTCAGGGAAACGTATTTAAAAAAAGTTTCAAAAATATGTTTTTGACCAGGATACGAATAAGGAAAGTTCATATGTGCTGAAATTCTACCAAGGAGTTTTACTGTTTTTGTGTAAAAAATTAGGGCCGGGACTCGATTAAAAAAAATAATCGAATTAATTAGAGGCTTTGTAATTAATTAATCGAAATTAATCGCATATAAATATTTGACCTGAGAACAGTGAGAAGTAAGTTTTTTTCATAAGGATTTTTAGTATACCATTAAATAATGACTGAATACATGAGCTTAAGCGACAAAATATTGTTTATTTTTGTTCCACCAAGTCCAACAGACCGGTGCAATATTGCCATTAATTGTGCGTCTGCAGGAAAAAAGGAAACTGAAGTGTGGAAAGCAAAGTAAAGTAATTTCGATTAATATTTTTAATCGCACTAAACCTCATGTAATTAATTAATCGCAATTAATCGAAAAAAGTCCCGGCCCTGGTGAAATTATTTAGTATATTTACAAGGATTAGATTACGTTTTGCATTACTTTAAATAATATACTTCATTTTATTTCTTAGAAAATGTACAAAGGGCTGTTAGACTAAGTTACATTTTTAAGACATTCCAGGCGTTAAATACAGAAAAACAGTTTCAGGGGCCATTGGTAAATAAACAAAATATACACATTAATGAAGACTGACTTTTCATTACATTTTTAATTTTTGAGCTTTTGAAAATTGTAAATGTTTCACCAGATGTTTCAGATCACGGTTAATCCTCCTAAAGTTTGGTTTGGAGTTTCAGTGAAGACTTTTTAAGACCTGGACAGATTTAAAGACGGTGCTCGTTTTAAACCTGACTTCCCCACAGAAACGAAAGCGTAGAAGAGCCAATGGTTTAACGTGGAGGATCTCACGGGAAATGCTGTTTGATGTTGAAGCAGACGTCCTGGCTCGACTGCAGGATCCTCTCGAGGCTCGTCAGGTCGTAGGAGTTGGGGTTTCTGAAGGGGACGTTTTCTGGAAGGCCACAGATCTCCACCGCGTCTGGACTGCCCCGGATCAGTTTGTAGGGCACCATGACGGGCCCGCCCTGGCCCAGCGCCTCGCCTGCGGACACAGAGGGGAACCAGCGGGTCCAGGTTTATACTGCTGTGTGTCTGAGAGCGACTTTGAGGCGAACTGGAGAAGCGTCATCTGAAAACTGACCGTATTTGTTGTTGAAGAGCTCTCGGACCTGCTCCCTCAGCAGCCCCTTCTCCCCCACACGGCCCAGGTTCTCTTCATCTGAAACACAATCACAGACTTTACAGCTTTCGGACAGTATAATTTTTCTCTATTAATTACGGATGTTAGTTTGTCCAATAGAAGGACTTTTTGTCCATTTCCAGGACAATTTGTAATTTAATGCAAACATCTAATCAGAGGAACAAGGGGATATTAAACTTTAAACTCTAAACATGTGATGAGTGGTGTTTAATCACGTGCAGGTTCTGAATAGGCTCTATGCAAATGACACGTGACTTCCAAGTGGATCCTTCCGTATCCTGTCTCCGTTATTTCCCTGTGAGGTCTCGTCTAAAACAAAGTATAGTTCAAGGAAACATCCCTGACAGTGAGATCCTGATCCGAAGTGACTCGTGTTAAAAACATTCCGTTGGATGTAAATTCTTGACTGCAGGAAACGTCTGTTTTTTGAGGAAGGACTTTTTATCTCAGCGCTAACGGCTAGCACTAAAAAAACACCCCCACAAAAAATAAACGTCTAAAAAGTATTTATACTAAAGACAGGCAGATTATATTTTGAGCAGCTCGTTTAAAATCGTGTAGCTATTTTCATTTAATTTGTGTTAGCCGTTAGCTCACTGTCTGCCATGTGATCTTCAGCTATTTATTTATTTAGACAAGACCTCATAGGGAAATAACGGAGACAGGAAACGCAAACGACTACTTAGAATCCGCTCGGAGGTCACGTGACGCTCGCGTGCATAGAGCCCATAGTTATATGTGAAAGTTTTCAGACTTCGTCCGTACTCACCTGTGATCGAACTATACGCTTTTTTCATTAAAGTTACACGACGCGGAGCTGAAATAATAAACAAGAATAATCAACAAACGTAGAAACATCCTGATCAGCGACTCAGAAAAAGCAAATCTGTGACGAACCTGGTTTAGGAATGAGTCCTTGAAACGGTCTGTGAAAACAGAAACGGTCATTGTCAGGTTTGGACTGGACAAACTGTGCGTAAAGAGACGGGTAAATACTTGGTGATGGTGAAGTGGATTTTATCGGCGACGGCCAGAATCCGCTCCAGGTTTTGTGAGCCGAAGGTGCAGGGTTTCCTGAAGGGGATTCCAGGGGGCAGGCCCTGGATGATGATGGAGTCGGGGTTGTTCTTGATCCTCTTGTAAGGCACTTGGACGGGGTACTTGATCCCCAGAGCCTCCCCGTATTTACGATTGAACAGGTCCTGGACCTGCTCTCGGAGAGTGTTGGCCAAGTCGATCCGCGACAGTTTAGATTCGAGGCACTCTGCGGAAAACAGAGTTTAAAACAGTTCATCTGCCGTACACGTGACCACACGATGCTCTGGCCTCAAACGCCAATCAGCTTCAATCAATAAATATTAATAATCTGTTTAATCCATCAAAAGCTTGATTAAAAGAAGGTTTCATCATTGGGTCGAGGTTGTTTTATAAGAGGCTACATTTTAGATATCACTTTTTTGTATTTATATATTTTGATTATTTGGTCGAGACAGCGTTACGTTAATAAAAACAAGCCGGACTCGTGCATGTAAACTCGTTCAGCCTCGGGTGCTAAGCACTGCACCACCTTTATTTATAACGGTAACTATTGTTTGTGTCCAAAGGGTTAGGGCGAGGAGAAAAACCCATTTGATTGAAGTCGTTTCATATTTTCATGAAATCGCCCAGATCTACAAAGGGTTCTTTGGTCACATTTACGCTAGAGCTGCCTGAGCTGAAAGTACTTGTAACTTGTAGGTTTTTACCGGAGAAGCCCGGCCTGGGGAACGCTGTGGCCTCTTCACTGGCAGCTGCTTTCTTTGCCTCTTGTTCTGGGAACAACAGAAAACAATTTGAAACATGAAAAACACAAACACTGATTATCATTTCGCCTCAGTAATAAGCCTCTGATATGAGAAATAAACGATGGACCATCGAGCCTTTTCTCTCCAGTGGCTCCTCAAAGTAACAGTGAGATCTCTCCTGTGCATTTATCGATTCATACAAAAGCCAAACATTGATGAACTGGAGCGAGTGGAGTCGACTATTCCATCGGATCATTGTTAAATCAAACTTAAAACCTGTTCTGTTGTTTTTGAGCACATTTCATTAACCTGGACGACGAGCTAAAGATGAAACAGCGTTTGTGATGAAGCACCTGAGTCTGGGATCGAAGGCAGTTCCGTCTTCACCTGCTCCGTCAGCAGCTCAGGCCTGAGGAAACAAACACATTAAGAACCGCCCGTGGGTTTGACTCGCCTGACCCTCCGTCCCGTCCACTCACCGTCTGATCACAAACTGGATGTCGGAGCTGACGGCCAGGATCTTCCGGAGCTTCGCGACTCCGAAGCAGTTGGGCCGTCGGAGGGAGATCCCCTGAGGCAGCCCGGTCACGTACAGCTCGTCCGGATACATCTGGAACTTGGAGTACGGGACTTTGCACGGCTCCGGGAGGCCCAGGGCGTCCGCTATGGAGACAAGGCTACCTTTTATCAACATTTTTGCAACACAGGATCTGACAGTTACATACGTGTTTCTGTATCAGGGCCGGGTGATAAATCGAGTTTGATTAATTCATGCGATGTGGAAAATGGCCAAATCATAAAATCGCGTCCGTCACTCACGTGTGCCGATCTCCGCTGCTTTACAACGTTTGAATTTTAAGATGGAGTTTTCTTTCGCCAAAACAGTTCGGTTTCCCAGTTTGATTAACTCCGCCCCTTTCCCCCTGTTTCCATAGCGACGGCCGTCAATCACAGCAGAGCTCGAGGCGGGCGGAGGATGAAACGCTTTTGAAAATACTACGGCTTATTATGAAGTTTTACTTTTTCCTTCGGTACCATTGTGTGAAATTTACTTTTTTATTTATTGCACTTGGGGGGGTGGGGGCTCATAAGCTTCTCGCTTCAGCCGACTCCTTTTGAGCTGAATGTATACTCAAATAAACTAATAAACTAAACTTTTGAGAGCAGACAAGGCATATCTAAAAACAGAAATAACCATTTTATAATTAACTGTATATTATCAATCTGAATATAAAGGGGCTGGACTCACCGCAGTTTTATTCATATGAAAGATCAGCAGATCCTTTTAAGTTCAAATCCAATAAATCAGCTAAAAACATCCAATGATCCAAACTGAGTTAAAAAAATTAAATAAACATTGATTTTTCTTTGGCTAGATCGCCCGGCCCTGGCATTTCTAAGACGTGAACCTCAAACAATAAAAGTGCCTGTAAATAACGTGTCCCAGGCTCAAACAGTAAATCTTCTCACCGAACTTGGAGCTAAAGACACTGTCCAGTCGCCGTCGGAGCTGAAGGATCATCTCCCCAATGTCTTCCTCCAAAGTGGCGACTGAAAACGAGACAAAAACGTGAATATGAAAAGATAAACAGTAACGTATGAAACAGCTCCGTCCAAGATGCACTTATTTTGAACACATGCAAACACTAACACTACCTTCTGGGGATCTCCTCAGACCTGGAGCAGAGGCGTCTGGAGGCGGAGCTTCAGCTGCAAAACAACAGCAGATTAACAGCAGTGACTCGCTCTGAAGCACCAGAAGTAACAGAGCTGTCAACTCATCACCATCTACAATCCTCATCCAAACAAAGGTCTTTTCACAATGGCCTCTACAGGTGGCAGCAAGTTTATATTTCATTTTTGCAAGATATGGAAACATTCAAATCAAACGAGAATAAGGGGAAACTTTGATATTCAAAACTAAACTGGAAACCACAAGCAACTTTTGAGTAGGGCCGGGTACCGCTATTTTCCCCCCAGATACCGGTACTTTAACGATACATTTTTCAATACGTATTGGGTTTTTTTCCAAAAAAAATTCAATGTTCCCAGATTTTTTTCCACATTTTTCAAAACATTTCCCACATTTTTCACTTTTTATTTTATTTTATGACCAGCAGCATCAAAACTTGAATATACAGATGCCTTTTCGGTACCTGCTTTCAATACTGTTATTTTACCTAAACCTTTTATTCCATGCCATATCATTTACTGGTACCCAGCCCCACCTTTGAGCAAACGTTTTCTTTGTGTTTTGTATGCAGTAAAAAGAGTTGTTGGGGGTTCTGCGTCTACATTTCTTAGGAAATATATTTTTTCCTCAGGTTAAAGCCAGTTTGAATTTGATTGAATGCTTTTTAATTACTTTTAAAAGAGACTAGATGCAAGTTGGTCATTTTATGCTCACTACCGCCACCTCAGGTCTTACGCGTAACTGCAGTCTCTACATTAAGCTCGTGCATGACGACACTTCGGACCCGAATTAACAACTTTTGAGGGACTACAGGATTTTAGAGGCAGTTGTGGTGAACAGGTCTGGGCTCATTCTTCACATTAGGACATGGCTGGAACGTGTAAGGGGAGGACAATACTTAATTGTAACATTTTTAAACTCCGTATAGTCCTTTTAAGGCCTTAATTTTGGCATAATTCAACGACTTTTAATGCTCTGCTGAAACCCTGTTTCACATTAAGACTTTCCATTTTTCATGGAATAAATTAAAAATATTGCTACTTCACCACTTGCCCTGATGAAGACCGTGCGTTCGTTGGCGTCCCCGGCTCAATAAAGGACTTTTATTCTAGATCTCTCAGAGCGCCTCGGACACTTTTATTTCCTCCAAGTCCACGTTTGCAAAGGTCCTCGAAGAGCACCTGAACATTTACAACTCTGGACCCACTGATGCACTCATCTTTAACTTTGATTGAAACTATTGCTAACCTAAGGGATAATAAAGTCCTCAAACTTAACATGAACATGTAATGCATATGGATCTTTTTAGTTTAGTTTGAGCAATTTTACAGTCATTTTGTCTTTAAAAAGTCATACAATTGTGGAAGCTCAAAATGGAGTAGGCTGAAGCAATACGTTTACAAGTGACTATCCCGTGTTCAACTCAATATACATTTACATGGCACAATAATCTTCAATATAGACTCAAAAACCTTATTTTGGGAGCCTCAGCTTTGATATTTTATGTTGTATCATTTGAAAATATTTCTCTGTAAGAATAGTATAGATTATAAAAAAGTGGAGGACAGTTTTTGGGTTTGAATCAGGAAGTACAGAACGAGGCGCCGACGCCGTAGAAGAAGAAACAGCTCAATTCAAGAGCTCTGTCCGAGGATCAACTCAAAACTGCGTGAATGTTGTGAAACACTACTCCAGGTGTGTCTTTGATGAGGGAACGGCGTTAAAGCAAAGTTTAAACCCCAAGAAAGTCTATAATGTGATGAGATCGACAGCTCTGGTAAATCTGCAGTATATTTCCGAATGTAGACTAATGTGATGCTTCAGCTTCCAAACAAAGTTACAAAGAGAAACCAAATTTAAATTGTCTGAGCAGAAGTTTGTGACTAGTTTAACTACGGATGACGATGAGCTTCACTTACCTCGATACCATTCCCTTTGTGATCATTCGTGAACAAAGAAAAAGAATACTTAAATAAAAGACAATGAAAACAAAAAGATGCAAAGAACTGAGATCGACAACGGGCAGAGCATTTACTCCAGGATCGCAGACAATTAAAACGATAGAGGACGAAACGTAAAATGGGCTCCTGGTGAACTGATCTCCGTGTCTGAACGTTTTAGGTTTGAGATGATTTATGAGAGAACCAGGAGTAAACGTCTCTGCTCAGTTGTTGCTCTAACCCGGGCTCTATAGACTCATGTGTTAGACGAAAGGGAAAGCTACGGTTATTCAAAACGAGAGGGAGGAGTGACTACTTTATGACGGGGCGATACTCTCGAGTGGGTAAATGGATAAGGGGCACTCTTTAGGCTGACGGGGGCAGAGGGGTCTCCTTTAGGGTAACACTTTATAATAATGGTACACGAGTTCCTGCATGATTCTCACGAACTTATACATAATAATAATAATAATAATAATGCATCGGTTTTATATAGCGCTTTTCTGGACACTCAAAGACGCTTTACATTGCACTATTCATTCATTCCATACTTGGTGGTGGTAAGCTACTATTGTAGCCACAGCTGCCCTGGGGTAGACTGACGGAAGCGAGGCAGCCAATCTGCGCCATCGGCCCCTCCGACCACCACCAACCACTCACTCACATCATTCATCCCGGCCTATTGTACATGTTTTTGGTGGTAGGGGAAACCGGAGTACCCGGAGGAAACCTACGCAGACACGGGGAGAACATGCAAACTCCACACAGAAAGGCCCTGTCCAGGTGGGAATCGAACCCGGGACCTTCTAGCTGTGAAGCGAGAGCACTAACCGCTGTGCTACCGTGCCGCCATGAATTAATGCATTAATTTCATGATGCATTCATAAATTACTAAATCATGACTTCTCAGGAAAAAACATGTTGGTTCATTAATGACTTCATCCCTGAATTAAACGTCCAACTACTGTAATGAAAATCTTAATTCATTATGATCATGAGGATCACATAAGAATACCATGAATTCACTAAAACAGCAATGAAATAACAATAAAATAATCAACCGATGAGGATCATGAGGATCACGCATGAACATCATGACTCGTATGGTGGAAAGATACTTGCAAATGATGGACAACATAACATTTACGGCAATCGTGAACTTCATTAATCATTTGCTAATCTTTAATACATCATGATTTCATTATGATTTTGTCCCCTCAACGAAAGTGGTGCATTATCCTAAACCTTTTAACCAGTTAAAGACCAGCTCTGGAGAACTTACTTGGTTATGCTGTACTTGTAATAAACGTTTTTAAATTGTTTTTTCCCACACACAAATTCTAATCGAGGAAAAAATCCAGAAATCCCAGCTTCCTCTTAAAGCAGCACTGAGTAACTTGTTTACCTTAATAAATCCCTCTGGGGGTAACACAAGTGTTAATGGGGCGATCTGGGGGGTCTTTCATCTCCCCCTGGTGTCCCTGGCCAGAAAACCACATTTGCAACTTGCCTGCCACCGGACCGGAGCAACCAATACACACGAATAGAATCACGAAGAAGAAGAAGAAGCTAACAGGCTAACGGGCAAAGCTAACTGCGGGCTAGCGCCACTTAAACCGTATTTACAGCCAAGTTTGAGTGAAAAAAATGATCTCCATTGTATAATTGGATGCACAATATCCCTCTGTCCCTTTGTCTTTTCTGTCAGCGTAGGATTTACTCTCACGGACAATTAATGAGTAAAAAAACTCAACATGCTACGACACCTGCAGTGGCGCTTATGGCCTCTAGGGGCACGAGTTACTTAGTACTGCTTTAGGGCAAAGGTGGTCTTTAACATGTCCTCATGATCATCATTGGTTGATTATTTTGTTATTTCATTGCCGTTTTAGTGAATTCATGGTATTCTTACGTGATCCTCATGATCATAATGAATTAAGATTTTCATGTACATTCATTACAGTAGTTAGACGTTTAATTCAGGGATGAAGTCATTAATGAACCAACATGTTTGTTCCTGAGAAGTCATGATTTAGTAATGCATGAATGTATCGTTATAATGCACAGTTATTATAAAGTGTTACCGTCTTTAGGCTGACAGGGGCAGAGAGGGTGAGGGGTTCTCAGACGGGTGTAGATAGTCACCTGTACCGTTCTCTGCCTGACCCGGGGCAGAGGAGGGAGGGTCTGTTTCAGGCTCCACAGACTCGGCAGATTCCTCCAGGCAAGCGTCGTCTTCTGAAACACAACACCGCAATTATTTAACCAAATCTGTGGAGTGTCAGTGGCCTCGGGTAAAGATCAACAGCAGGGTCAATAAAGACGGTCAGGAGGACTTTGGACTAAACCAAAGCTGAGCCCTGGAAGCAAACAGAAGCACTGCCAAGGTCGTGTTTGTAAAGCAGAGCAACACCGCAGAAGCACTGGACGAGCAAATAACAAAATACATCCGTGGTTTTCTTTAATAGAAGGGATGTTGTGTTTATGTTTTAATTTATGGCAGAATGGGCAGAGCTCGAGTAGAGTCGAGTCATCAATTGTTGTTTGGAAAGATATGAAAATTTACAATATCTAGTTTATGGACATGAAATGGGGAAAAACTGAGGAAAAAATGGGGATGGGGTTAAAAAACAATGGATAAAAATTGGTAAAAACAATTATGAAAAAAAAAATAGGGAGAACATTGGGAAAAATTGGAGAAAAAAATGTGACAACTGGGATAGAAATTGGCTAAAATTGGGAATGGGAAAACTGGGGGCAAAATTGCTGGAGAATTAGAAAAAATTGGGAAAAATTAGAAGAAGAAAAATTTGAAACAAATGTGAAAATAAATTTTTTTGGAAAATTTTACCAATAAATGGGGAAAAAAATATGTAATAAATGAGTGAAAAATAAATAAATAATAATAATAATAATACTAATAGAATAGGGGAAAATTGGGGGGAAAGAAATGTAGATGTTCGTACTTCGTAGCAAATTTTTTCAGATTTCGGATGGTTTGCTTCATCATCGTTATCGAGAAAGTCCCCAAAAATATTGAGATATTGGTCTAACCTCGAGATTTATAAACAGAAGCTCGATACACAACATTAGCATTAATTTTAGACAACACAGAAGAGGCTGCAAAACCTCTCCAACAGAGATCCCCACCTTAACCCTGACCCTAAACCTCCCACCCTGTGTAACCTTTAACCTTCCACGTGGCACTAGATCAAGATCAAATCAGGACAAAGCCATAACTAAACGCCCCCCCCCACGGCCGACTGTTTCTTCTGATTTGCAGACGTGATTTGAACTCGCCTGGTGCGGTGAGCTGTAGGTCTTTACTGTCCGGAGGTTCGACCTTGATCTTTTTCAGAGAGTTGCAGGACGAGTCTGCGGGAGGAGGGGCTGCTCAGACACAAGGAGGAACGATCAAGCTCTTCTTCATTTGAATACTTCAGTTATTGAGGAAATGAAACGTGGGACTCACCAGGGTTGCACTCGGCCAAAGGACTGACACACGCACTCGTCGATCTGGGGAAGGACGACAAGACATTGAAACTTTTGCTGAACATTCTGTCATTTCATATTTTCATTAAAGAAAATAAGTTTTTTTGTGAATGAAAATGGCCAAAATTGCCTATATTTTGGGCAACGAAATCTAAATAATGGATAGACCCAGATTAAAATGTATGACTTTATTCTATTGACATATTAGTAACTAAGATTTTTTCAAAGGGGATTTTGGATCTACGGTTTAGTTTTTCAATAAACGAATCATTAGTGAAAAAATCTATAAAAACTCAAATTCCGCCTTGTTTTTTTTTTTGGGTTCAAAGCTTGGAATTAGATTTTTAAAAATCCCTCTTCAAAATATTGTTAAGTCCAAGACGGTAAAGTTTGAAGTCAGTATGAGCGACTGTTAGGGCTTTATCCTCATTCAGAGGAAACAAGCCCTGAACGTCTTGTATCGAGTGCTCTTCAGTATTTTGCGGCTTCCAGAAGGAAAAATATTTGGATTATAGCGCCATCATCGCGGGGAGCCTTCAGGAAAATCTGTCAATATTTATGAATACCGTGTGAAAGACGGCTTTTCATAGCGGCGCAAATGCTGCTTCCTGGATATCTCCGCCTCACTCACGGACAAAACATCATCAAATAAACATCACACGGGGTAAGTTTTGTCATGTTTAAACTCTGACATGAAAACTAAGATGTAAAGGGAAGAAACTAGATACAAATCTCCACTTCGACCACTGCGGGAAAAATCAATTCTTTCACCTGCCGTGTCTCGCCTTAAGAAGTTGTGGGTGAACTCATTTTAAAGCTCTGACTGAGCTCTTTCCAATGCAAACCACAGGAAGTCTCTTCACTCTCAGTTCTGGAGTTATCAGCCTAGGGGTGGGCCATATCGTATCGCATATCGTTATCGCGATAGAATTTTGATATCGTTGTAATTTTTTATATCGTCGTGGACACAATATAATTCATGTTACACTCCATCAGAGCAGCATAAACACTGACTGTAAAACACGGGGACAGGTGCTTAAAAAGTCAAATGAAATGAAGGATGTAAACTGCTTGAGGAGATCATATTTGCCAGGAAATTAGTATCCCCCTCCTGGAGCCGCCGCCTTATCGTGGTGGAGGGTTTGACCTGAATGATCCTGGAGCTCTGTGGTCGGGGGCTTTGTGCCCCTGGTAGGGTCTCCCAGGGCAAACAGGTCCTATAGGTGACGGGTCAGACAAAGCGCGGTTCAGAAGCCCCTTATGAGAGACCAACAGGCCCGGTTAGAACCATGAGGCCGTCCTTCTGTGGACCCACCACCTGCAGGGGGCGCTATAGGGGCTGGAGCAGCTCCAACAGCTGCCCCCACGACCCGGCAACGGACAAGTGGGAGAAAATGGATGGATGGATAATCCTCCCAATAGGCGTAAGGCTGGGATTTTGAAGTAATTTGTCCATTATCAATTATATCGTGAAATATATCGTTATATTTCTTTTTTATATCGTGATATAGATTTTAGGCCATATCGCCCTGCCCTATATCAGCCCATATATATCTCTAATAAACATGCAAAAAAGAGCCACATTTGCGGCTCTCCTTTGCAGCTCTTATTTGATCAATGATAAATGGATAAATGATGTGTATAAAACGCCATTAGAACCTTAGAAGGGCTTCTATAACACATTTACAACTTGAGCAGCTCCAAGAACTTCACAAAACATCAGTAAAACAACAAACAAAGAAAGGAAATGCTCAAGTAAAAGCTAATGATGCTCCGCTCATGTGCTCTCGTGCTACGTGTCTGACCTGCTGCTGTGTTGATTGCTGAGCAGTTCAGGGACAGTCGGAGCGTTCAGATGTTCGGGGAAGCCGTCGTCAGACACCGCACCCAGGTCGTGCTTGATCTCCTCGCGGGTCATCTTTCCAGCAGCTTTAGGGAAAATAATACTAGGCTTTAATAACGAGAACGAGATGTGGAACTAAAAAGTGAGTGGGAGGATTTACCTGTGAAAATCCTTTCGTCGAACATGCTGCAACACAGGAGGAAACGTCAAAATGTTTCAGAAGCTTATATTGAAACAACGAATGAGCTGGAATCAAAAATAAAGGCGCTACAAATATTACAGCTTTTTTTTTGTACCCTTTTTTGTGGCGATGCTAAAATTAAAACTAAATTTTACGAAAAACAATGGGGCCGTTTAGAATATTTTTCTAAAATATGCCGTCATTTAGTTTGTGTGCAGAATTGTTTCACTTAACCCCCACTTTCAACGGAGCGCAGTTTGCTCCAGTTCGGCTTTGCCCAAATCTAAAAACTTCTTACAGCCTATAGGCCGGTGTAACGCCTCATTTGAAAGAACAAAACAGACTATTCCTCGTGTGACCATGTGTTGTGCTGTCGTCACTTTTTTGTAATTTTTCCATCACTTTTTTGTTACTTTTTCATAATTTTTATTTATTTTTTTTTCATAATTTTTGTTGTTATTTTTCCATCATTTTTTTTATTTTTTGTTTGTTATTTTTTCATCTTTTTAAATATTTTTTTCATAATGTTTTTGTTACTTTTCCATCTTTTTTTGTTATTTTTCCATCACTTTTTAGTTACTTTTTCCATCTTTTTTTTGTGTTACTTTTTCCATCATTTATTTTATAATTTTTTTTATTTTATAATTTTTTTTTTTTTTTCATCACTTTTGTTTTTTGTTTTCAATAATTTTTATTTTTATTTTTCCATCATATTTTTTGGTTCATTTTTGTTTTTTCATCTATAATTTTTTTCTTCGTCATCTTTTTATATATTTTTTACATTCGTTTTTCATAATTTTTCATCACTTTTTAATGGTCTTTTTTGCTGCATTTTTGTAACTTTTTTGTCACATTTTTGTTGCTTTTTCATCCTCATTTACGTCTCGTTTTTGTCGCTATTGAACGCTTTTTATCAGGAAGCTTTTAGATTTGGGTAATGCCTGGAGACAAACTGGAGAACATTTGCTTGAGTAGATGGGGGTTAGGAGGTTAAAAAACATAAACGACCCAAAGTTTCCAGTAATAAATGCACTGCAGTACGATGAGGAAATGACAACAACAACAGAACGATGAGATTTTGATAAATTGCACAAACAGCCATAATTCTTCAAACACAGACCTCATGGCGGGTCCGTCGTTGTGAGCGGATGTTACCGTTTGACGATGAAGCGGATCCCGTGGCGCTCGTCCAGGATGCGTTTGAGTTTGGGGACTCCGTAAGTGCACGGCCTCTTGAAGGGGATCTGGTCCGGGATGCCCACGATCTCCACCGCTCCGGGGTCGCAGGCGATCTTACGGTACGGCACAGGCACCATGTGATCCAGACCCAGAGCCTCCGCTGGAAAAGGGGAAGCAGAGGCGGGACAGCGTTTGAGAAAAATCAACCGATGAACGAAAGAAGTCCTCTCACCGTATCTGCTGTTGAACAGGATCTGCACGCATTCTCGTAACGTGTTGATGTCTTCAGTTTCTTTAATGAAGGTGTCCCATTTTTCTAAAAACAAAAACAAAAGAATCCTCAAGATATTCATGAAGCGTCAGCAGCATATCGGAACATTAAAGGAGTCTGGCACTGTAAATAAAGTATGAACCTGATTTGTCGTGCACGATGGAGAACAGGAGCCTCTTGGAGATGTGGATGCTGGGGGGGCTGTGACAGTGCTCTGCAGAAAGTCTCGACACATCGTCTGAGAAAGAGAGAAGAATTACCCCTGTACGCCATTTTCCTTGGTATTGATTAATTTTTTATATTACACCACTGAGAGCAAAGAGGGCTGCACAATTTAGAGAAAACACAGAACTTATGTATCAACTAATACAAGTATATGAGCCGCGTTGAAAGACACATTTCTGCTGTTTTGAACAGACAATAAAGTTTTATTCAAAAGCTTTTATAAATAGTCACACACGTTAGATTATTAGCACAGCTGCTAAAAGGCAAATTATGTTTAAATCAGAATTCTAATTGGGCGGCAGGGTGGCACAGCGGTTAGCGCTCGTGCTTCACAGCTAGAAGATCCAGGGTTCGATTCCCACCTGGACGGGGCCTTTCTGTGGAGTTTGCATGTTCTCCCCGTGTCTGCGTAGGTTTCCTCCGGGTACTCCGGTTTCCCCTACCACTAAAACATGTACAATAGGCCAGAATGAATGTAGTGAGTGAGTGAGTGGGGGTGGTCTGCAGGGGCTGATGGCACAGACTGGTTCCCTTGCTTCCGACAGTCTACCCTAGGGCAGCTGTGGCTACAATAGTAGCTTACCACCATTATTAATTATTATTTCTTTTCTTTTTTTCATTTTCATTTTATTCATTCATTTATTTCAGGAAATGGGCAACAAAAGAAAGAATATACAGTATGTAAACATGACGATCCATTTCTACCTGGGGGAGTGGGAAGAAGAAAATGTATTTAATCCCACCCCCAGTTCCCCATTCAGAGATTAATACGTTCAGCTTCACTGTTACTTTGTTCAAGGATTATTATACACATGTTATATCATGGTGTCGTTACCGCAGGTAACAATAATTATTACATTGTAACAAAATGTACCAACAATGGTAATGGACAATATACTAATAACGGTAAAAGATAATTATACCATTGATGGTAAAGAACATTGAGCACTTGTTTTTAAAGACCCTCCTCTCTATATTTTGACCCAATGTTTATATAAGAGTTTGAATCGATGGACAGTTTGGCTTTGCTTGTGTAAGTCCAGTTTGTTCCAGAGTTTCACTCCACATTCAGACACACAGAAACGTTTACGAGTGTTTCGAGCTCTCGGCAATGAAAAATATCCAAAACCTGTCAAGTCATAAGCTCGCACTGGAGTTATAAAAAGGCGGTAATAATTTGTTGAATGCTTTATATAAGACTATTGATGTATTATATTTCACAAGATCATCAAATTTTAACAACTTTGACTGCGTAAACAGATTACGAGTATGGTCTAGGAAACCAACCTGATCCGCATTGCTCTTTTCTGTAATATGATCAAAGGATTAATCGTGTTCTTGTAAGTATTCCCCCACTAATATTATTATTAGTGTGGTAACCATGGTAACTAGGGGTGCAACGGTTCAGCTCTCTCACGGTGCAAGTGCGATATAAAATGCTTCCTAATTTTTCAAAGCTGCTTTACAGTAAAATGTGCCCCTGGGCTCACGATACAAAACAAAAATTTTAAAAAATCGCGGTGCTCTGAAGTTAAGTGATAAGTCTCAGTTTCGATTTCCACACGCAGCTAAAACAACACCGCATTTGATGTGAGGCTTGTTTTTGGGCTGTTCTTGGACGACATTCTGCTTGTACTTTTTTGGAAACAAAGCTTTTGATGCGGATTATGACCCAGATTGGATCTTACGCCCTGGATCTATACTTTACCGCAGCCTGGCCGTCATCAGCAGGAGAAACCTTTGCAAAGGCACAAGGATTTCATTTGTTTTTGGGAGATGTAACTTTGCCTGCAGCCTCCAGTTTAGCGGTAAGTGATGATGACACACGTGCCCCAAAAAATGGGGGGGGGGATTGGGGAAAAAGTGGGAGAAAATAGGGAAAATTGGCAAAAATTAGAACAAACTGGGGCAAAAATAAGGAAATCAAATGTCTAAAATACATAATTGAAAAATAGGGGAAAAAATAAATAGTATTTTCTTTTCAGGTACCTGCTTTCGATACTGTATTTTTTTCAGTAGCTAAAGCTTTTTTTTTAAACATACTGGTATCGTACTCGTCCAAATCTGAAGCATCTTTAATGAGAACCTTCTTACCGTTACTGGCACAATCCTTGACCGCCACGTTCTTGGCCCCGGGGCACCTGCTCAGCCGGTCCTTGCTGAGGCCGAGCAGGGACAGAGGCGTGAGGTCGAGGCCGCCGTCGCAGTGAGGTTTGGAGGACATGGGCATGCCGTGCAGGAAGCCGCACAAGGCCACGTTGTTCGCGGGAGCCAGTTCCGCCGAAAGTGCTGGGTGGGCGGAGGTCTTCGCCGGGACGTGGCCGCTCGAGGTCACGCCGGATGTGGAGGAGTTGCTCCGGATCTCCCGCGTCACATCCTCAGCTGGCCTTTAAAAGAGGACTCGTTAGTCAGCCGCATAGTAATTAATAATCAGAACAATGCAAATGGGAAAGACTTGATGAGATGTGGTTTGACTTTCATCTTTTAGGTTAAACATTGAGTGTCTGATGCAGTAACAGCACTTTGAGATTACGAGAGGAGTTGTGACCTCTTGACGCTGAAGTGGAGGCAGTGGCTGAGCTCCAGGATCCTCATGAGCGTCTTGGTGTCGTAGTCCGCCGGCCTCTTCAGAGTCACTCCCTCCGGTAAACCCGAGGCCACCACACAGCCGGGGTTCTTCTGGATCCACTCGTAAGGCACAGGTACCAGGCTGTTCTTCCCCAGGGCTTCACCTGCCCCAAGGAAACACCACTGTCAGACTGGGACAAACACGAACTGCAATAAATGTGATAAAGCAAAACCGCTTTATACAGAATGTTCGATTCAAAACAAAAATCGTGAGAAATTTGTTTTATCAACAAATTGTCAAAACAAAACTTGGAATAAAATGGAACAAAATGATAAATGTCTGTCTTCATGTCTTTATTATAATTACCGTATTTTCCGGACTATAAGTCGCACTTTTTTTTCATAGTTTGGCTGGGGGTGCTACTCATACTCAGGTGCGACATATATATAAAAATATATCATTTCACATTGTATTTTCACACGGACACCAGCTAGAGGGCGCTCTAGGCTTGTGCATCACTACCTGTTACTCCTGCACGGTTGTACAATGACGAATAAGCACCTACTTCCTTTACCACTGAAAATAAAAATAGTGAAGTTTGGAGTGAGCGAGAAACTTGTAAGGGATTGTCGAAAAGCAGAGGTTACTCTTCGCAAATGGTCGCTTGAATAATGTGATGCCGGGAGAGGCTTGTAAGCGGTGCAGTTACTCCTCCCTGCCCAGGTAGTTGCCAGGGCTGGTGCGACTTGTACTCCGGAGCGACTACTGCATGTTTTTTTCTTCTTCATTATCAAAGTCAATATTTTAAGACTTATATTTGTTTGCTAAACTGCAACGTTCATGTAAGTCTGTGTTTTTGGCATGTTGAGCATTAATGTTAAGTTTACAGTGCAGAGCTTGTATTTCACGCAGCCCTTGAACACCTCATACACTTCAAGATGCTTTATGTTAAAAAGACCTGACGGCTCCTGTAGATATTGGATTATTAAACAAACGGACATTTCATGAGGATTTCAGCTGCACCAGAGCAGATGTTTCTTTTGTAAACTCTGTGGAGCTCGTCTCTGCTTCTGCGGGACAAAGTTAGCACGCTGAGGACAGGTTTAAGTCTGAAGTTTGCAAAATCATGACTAAAACTGCTTCGGACATCCAAAGAGTATCTATATCATATGAAGATTAAAAAGAGGGGTCTAGAAGTCGAACCTTTGAAGCCACACTCGCTGCCGTTAAATCTGACCCTTCCGACACCTGCTGCACTTTGTTCTGCCTTCAAACTCCGCCCATGTTCTCTTCTACTTTCACAATGGGGGGGCAGATTTCACGCAACGTTACTTTCAAGCGGCCTCTCCATCCTATGTAGGTTTCCTCCGGGTACTCTGGTTTCCCCTACTGCTAAAAAACATATACAATAAGTGAATCCTCCAGCCAGGTGATTCTGACCACCAGCCTGGCTCCAGATCGGGAGATGAGTCCCCGGGCGCGGTACTGCCGCTGCCTCCTGCTCCTTACGGGTCGTTCCAGTATTAATAAGTTATGATTAGATAAGCTTTATTTAAGTCCATCTCTGACATGTTAGAGCCGTATGAACCATCTCGGGCCCTGAGAACTTCAGGGAGGGGTCTCCTGGTGGTTCCCAGAGTCAATAATCTGGAACAGTCTTCATGAGGATGTGAGACAGGCCTCAACTCTGACAATGTTCAAATCCAGGCTGAAAACAGCTCTTTTTACCCGAGCAGATGAAAACTGAAAGTATTTTATCTGCACTCTTGCCTTTTACTGTCATTGATTAATTTTTATGTTGATGTTTTAATGATTGATTTGATCTGTTTTCTTGTAACTTTATGCAACTGTGAAAGCACTTTGAATTGCCTTGTGTATGAATTGTGCTCTACAAATAAACTTGCCTTGCCTTATTTCATTTGCATGTTCCCTATTGTCCTCCCCTACCACTAAAAAAACACAATCTCAGTCATTGTTTAAAGATGGTAAAACACAAAACAAAGGATGAAAGTCTGAGAGAGTTTAGCATGAGTTATTCAGACTTAAACTCTGAACCTGAGGAAACGATATAAATCTTTTGATATCCCGGGATCTCTAAACTAGACTTCAGAAGTTCAGAAGAAAGTAGGACCGTGCCCAGGTCTGGCAGCTCCTCACGCTCTCCCTCTCAGCGCCAGCCCCTCCGGCTCAGAAAGCAAGAACACACTTCTTGGATTAACGCACAGACGAGACAACCCGAGAATTCCCTTTGCCCGCTCGATTTAGAACACAATCTCCCCACGGTTCAGCGGTGTAGGCGACTCACTGTAGAGCACGGTGAAGACCTCCTCCACCATCTTCCTCAGCACAGCGATGTTGGACTGATCTGAAGCTCTGGGTTGACTTGACTCCGAGCCTTTACTGGATTTGAGCTCATCCATCGCCTGGTCTTTGGGGTGAGAGTCGGGCTTCGGAGTCTGGACACAGGGAACACCTGGAGAGACGATACGTGGCTCAGTTACTGCTGCAAGACTCGGGCTGTCACGATCAATACTATATCGACCGATCGTTCAATGAATGATGGATAAGCAGAACGTTTTTGGGCTCAACATTTATCGTCAGTACATTTATTTGCATTTTTTTTCCCCCATGTAATACCCAAGTAAGTTGTGTTTCATTGTGGGATATTTTAAGATTATGCACTTTTCAAACAAACCTTTACTGTCCTTTAGGTCAAATGGAAAATTCTCCGTCGTTTACAGAATATTTCTTCTCTTTGCATTTCGCACAGTAAATAAACTAAACTTAGAGCGCAGGATAAATCCGCAAAGAGAGGAGAGAGAGAACGAGGCGTGGTGCATCACACAGGTAATAATGTAGACTTCAAAGACGCACATGTGAACTGCTGAATATTGCCCCATCCACAGCGAACGGTTCGCCCACTGTTTCTGAAAAATACTTTAAAGCAGCACTAAGTAACGTGTTTACCTTAATAAATCCTTTCCCTCTGAGGTAATACAAGTGTTAATGGGATGATTGGAGGGTCTTTCATCTCCCCCCGGTGTCTCTGGCCAGAAAACCATGCTTGCAACTTGACTGCCACCGGGTCGGAGCAATAGCAATAGAATCACGAAGAAGAAGCTAACAGGCTAACGGGCAAAGCTAACTGCGGGCTAGCGCCACTTTAAACAGTATTTACAGCCAAGTTTGAGTGAAAAAAATTTTTTCCATTGTGTAATTGGGTGAACAATATCCCTCTGTCCCTTTGTCTTTTCTGTCAGCGTAGTATTTACTCTCCAAGACATTTAATACGTTCTAAAATCGTAACTTGCTACGACACCTGCAGTTGCGCTTATGGCCTCTAGGGGGAAGAGTTACTTAGTACAGCTTTAAAATTGAGAATATGAGCCTTAAAAGAACAGGCCACCGTTTATGCAAACCTGAGCTTAGACGAGTTGATGCGTATCTGTCTGGTCTTTACGCGTGCACTCAGTCATGCAAAAAGACCAAAGCTGTTGTTAGCATTTAGCCTCTCCTCCTCTCCTCTATGGGGCGTTCAGGAGAGCGGCAGTGAAGTGGAATTTACTTACGACAGAATTTGAAGAAGTCCGTCTGGATTTCTCGTCTTGAATTGAGGAAGACTCTGCCCTTCTCTGTTCCCACGGCGATCACACTGTCTTCGTGCACCGTGACACAGGCCACTTCCGCGTTCAGTTTGGACATGGCCGTGCACTGGAAAGGCAAACAAAACAAGTACCTTCTGAGACTTAAAGAGACGCTGCAAACAGAGTCCTGTCGTCGCGTCACGTACCACAGAGTCCAGGGCGGAGACGAGGCTGGTGAGGATCTCCTGCCGCATGGAAACCAGCGGGAAGTGAGGGTCCATCCGGGAGTTGCTTCTAACAGTGTCAGGGGGAACCTTCCTCAGCTGAGCCATGCCTTCGTGCAAACATACACAACTAAAACATGCAGATATTCATTATTGGATTAGATTCATTCGGTTTTCACAAGTTACAACCCTGAAAGCAAAACCCGCTGGGAAGAACGTATAGTATTTTTTTTTGAGAGAGTCAATTCACAGAAGCAATGTTAAGTGTAGGATAGGGGTGGCATATCGTTATACCGGAATCATTTCTGATATTGTCGTGGACACGATATTATTTGCATGTGCACTTCAGCTGACTTTGAAGTCACGACCAGGCGCAGACGGAGATGCAGCTAATGCTACGCCCAGCTCCACTCGGAGCAGCATAAACACCGACTGTGTGGCACACCGGGGAAGGGCTTGGAGATGACAAGAAGTTAATTGCTTGAGTAGATCATATTTGCGAGGACATTAGCATGGCACGAATATCCATCCATCCATTTTCTTCCACTTGTCCGTTGCCGGGTCGTGGGGGCAGCCATTGGAGCTGCCCAAATCACATCGCACCAGCCCCTATGGCTCCTCCTGCAGGTGGTGGGTCCACAGAAGGACGGCCTCATGGTACTAATATATCTTTGAATAAACCTTCCCAATAGGCGTAAGGTTGTGATTTTTAAATATTTTGTCCATTGTAAATAATATCGTCAAATTATCATCATTATCGTGAAATTTCTTTTTTACATCATGATATAGATTGTAGACCATATCGCCCTGTTCTAGTGTACGCTTTAAACGTGTTTTATTGTTTCCAGTGAACACTAGAAGCTTCAATTGCAGCAATCTGTAAAGTGCAAAGACTCAATTTGCAATTCTGAGTGGATTTAGAGACATTAACAAGGAATTAAAAAAAGGATTCATCCAACAGTTTGTGTTTTAGACTCTTAGTGCTACTTTATACATTTGTTTTTAATCTATTTCAGTGCAATGACCATTACAGTAAAATACTTTCCATCACAGAGGCTTCTACAACGCAACAGTGTCCTATATTTTTCCTTTTTTTCTCCGTCCTATTCTATACGGCTCCAAAAACCTCTTCAAATGACTACGG
Organism: Proterorhinus semilunaris; assembly: GCA_021464625.1. Taxonomy (NCBI): domain Eukaryota; kingdom Metazoa; phylum Chordata; class Actinopteri; order Gobiiformes; family Gobiidae; genus Proterorhinus; species Proterorhinus semilunaris. The sequence continues at coordinate 20,909,869 of CM038355.1, read as the reverse complement.
CTGAGCTTCGTTAGCCCGCAACGAACGCTATAGGGCACTCTGTCCATCGCTATTTAACTGTCTATGCTTACAACGCATGCATACATCATCCATAATTGACATTTGTTTTCATGTGCTCTGTCATTTAAAAGCCCTATACCTGATTTAATTACAAACAATGAAAGAGGAAGCCACTGAATTAAACTGTTAGTTGTGGCCCAAACTCTTTCCTAACATATTTGTAGCATCCCAATTCTTCAAAAGGGCAGATTTAATGGGCACATTTCACACTCTTCAGGGCCACCTTCACAGAAATGCAAGCAAACCAGCCTGCAAGTTCATAACATTGATACAATTGCTAAGATCCGAGGAATAGTGTCAAAACCAGACTTGGAGACACTCATCCATGCGTTTGTCTCCAGCAGGTTAGACGACTGTAACGGCTGCTCACTGGCCTTTCTAAACGAGCTGTTAGAGCTGCAGAACATCCAGAACGCTGCTGCTCGAGTCCTGACAAGAACCAGGAAATACCACCATATTAGTCCAGTGCTCTGGTCCCTGCACTGGCTTCCTGTCACTCAGAGAATAGAATTTAAAACAGCTCTGCTTGTGTACAAGTCGTTTCATGGTTTAGCACCAAAGTCCATCTCTGACATGTTAGAGCCGTATGAACCATCTCAGGCCCTGAGAACTTCAGGGAGGGGTCTCCTGGTGGTTCCCAGAGTCAGGACTAAACACGCTGAGGCTAAAGCTAAAATCTGGAACAGTCTTCATGAGGATGTGAGACAGGCCTCAACTCTGACAATGTTCAAATCCAGGCTGAAAACAGCTCTTTTTACCCGAGCAAATGAAAACTGAAAGTATTTTATCTGCACTCTTGCCTTTTACTGTCATTGATTAATTTTATGTCGATGTTTTAATGATTGATTTGATCTGTTTTCTTGTAACTTTATGCAACTGTGAAGCACTTTGAATTGCCTTGTGTATGAATTGTGCTCTACAAATAAACTTGCCTTACAAATGTTTCATAATTACCTAAGATGCAAAGCGTTTTTTTCCCTCCATACATGTCTGAGTTTAAATTAAAGGGAGGATCAAATACAGGTATAGTACCTTTGTTTTTACGACATGTGGCAGTCCTAATGTGACCTCCTGCAGAAGCGCCAGTGCAAACTTGGAAAACACTGTAATCCGGTAAAAACGCACAATCAGAATGTATTGCAGACACTTTTGGCGCAGTGGAAAAAGTTTGGAAGTTTGGCTGTGGTGTTTTTGGAAAGCTGTCAAAGCCTTTCCCCCCCCCCCCCGTCTGTCTGCACTTTCTCCTCACAACAAACGAGGACATTATCATTAAAACACAGGTGGATTTGACCCTTGTTCTAGTTTCCCTTTTCTCGCTTAGGTGAACCACATGACCTCTAAAGTTCGCACTGTATTCAAGGCAACCGTTTCTTTTTGTTGTTGTTGCCGGTTTACCGGTAAATAACGCGCAAAGCTACGGCGTTATTAAAGCGGCGGCTAACTCATTAGCTCGTTTACGTTAGCCGCTAAGCTAGCAGCACCACTTTGACTCTCCCACCTCCTCGCGCTCGTTTTTCGCTTTTATGTCACTCCGCGTGCATGTCCCCGAAGTTAACACGTCCGCAAACGCGTGCACGACATGTCTACGAGTTCGCGAAAAAATGGAAGATAATCCCACCTTTAGTGAGTGGATAAATAGCCTTGTTGCCGCCGTCAATCCCGGGATGTTTCCTGTTTTAATCCATGGCCAAACAATGACCAATTTCACCCACAACGCGCTCCCGTCTGCGCTACAACGTGCGGGAGACGGACATAACGCCGAGGGGTTTGCGCAGCTTTGGTTAGATCTGCGTGTTTGCCCGGTTTGATCGCGGCTTTCCCTAAACAGACGGGGTGTCCCTTTCCCTTTTTCTTTGTTCTGTAATCTAGTAAAATTGAAACTCATTCGCCTCCTGCTAATCCCAGCCCAACTGAACAGACGCATCTATTGGCTGCCATTTCCGTGCAGGATTAACACTGGAGTCGCACAAACCTGCGGGCTCTCGGACCGAAGGGTTGTGCAGAGTAACTTTTTCTGTTATCAGATTATCCAGATTATATTGAAGATTAAAGGGGGAGGAACAGTCAGAATGGCATAGCAACAGGGCTTTAATCCGGCTGTAATTCACACATTAGGATGTTCAGGAAACATTTGAAACGGTCCATGGGTTCAACGTTGCTGCTGTTAACGCTTAGAAATAAAAAGTAGCGACACAAATGACGACACAAGTGAAAGGGGTGTACGCCACAAAAAAATAATCTGGGCTAATTAAGTAAAAAACAATTATATTTGTACATACATTGAAAAGAAAAGAAAAAATCTAACATTTTCATTGGGAATTTTTCACATTTGAATTTTGCAAATTAGAATTACTCATAATTATTAGTTTTTTGCTGTTTACTTGTTGACAATACAAATTGAGGCTACTCAACCTTTTGAGTATAAAAAGTTGAATTCGGGTTTTGTTTTGTTTTGACAAATCATAAAATAGTGCGAAAACTTTATTATTCTGATTCATATTTGGCAAAACAACAGGGCTTTAATCCGTCTATAATTCACACATTAGGATGTTCAGGAAACATTTGGAGCCTCTATTGAAATAACTTGGTCATGCTTTCATTTTCTCATAATGATCAGCAATAAGTCGTATCATCATGGACAGGTTATTGAGGACAAATGCCTTTTACTTTTACATTGTTTTATTAAGGACAGACAAATCTTTATATGGGAACTTCCAAAACAGTTTCATATTTTAAAGTTTATTTTGTTTTTTCAGAATAATTTGCAACCATCCATCCATCCATCCATCCATTTTCTCCCACTTGTCCGTTGCCGGGTCGTGGGGGCAGCTGTTGGAGCTGCCCAAGTCACATTGCACCAGTCCCCTATGGCGCCTCCTGCAGGTGGTGGGTCCACGGGAGGACGGCCTCATGGTTCCAAACGGTTCCAAACGGGCCTGTTGGTCTCTCATAGGGGGCCCATTCACTCTCTCATTCATACACCAGTGTACGCAGACACTGGAGGCAAGGAGGGTGAAGTGTCTTGCCCAAGGACACAACGACAATGTGCACCTTCAGGAGGCGGGATTCGAACCCCCGACCTTCCGATCATGAGCCGACCCGCTCTACCATCTGCGCCACCGTCGCCGTAATTTGCAACCCTCAAACAAATTAATAAATAATATTTTACCTTTTTTTAAATTATTGTTTCAGTTTACACATCAGATATTTTTATCTACTTTACACATAACGCATTATCTTTGTAGGCTGTAGTTGTATAAATAATGTGAAATTGACTAAAATGTTACATTTTATTTTCTTTACTGCAAACATTTGTAATTGATGTCTTTGAAAACCTCTTTCCACTTCGTCTGCAGTGTCTCACCTTTTTGATTTCATATGAGGTTGTTTAATGTTATGCAGTAAAAGCTCACAGCCCCATGTTCATGAGCTACTTCCTGTGAGGTCATCGAGTCCACACTCGTGAACTCCTCCAGTCCGTTCTCCGAGTCTGCACCCGCTAGTCCGTTCCCCGGAGTACGCGGGTACAGAGTACAGAGTACAGAGTACAGAGTACGCATACTGGGGATTGAGAACCGCCCCTCGAGGACCGGGTTCCCGCTCTGGGCTGGTTGGCTGCTGCGTCCCACTCCTGATTGGTGCAGCAGTCCCAGCACCCACCTGCCCGAGCCACACCTCAGATCCTTCGGGGCGGCTGGTCTTTGTGGACAGAACGCCGTGTTCTTTGTGGTCGTTCGAGTGTTTGTTTTTTAGGAACACTCCTTGTTTAATGTAGACAGGCAGCTTGCCAGTGAGTCCAGGGACCACTCGGTTTGTGTTGGCCTAAACGTGACACTTGTGCGTTTGAGGCAGTAGTTTCTTGTCTATTTAGCTTCAGTATGTTTTGCACCCTCTTTTGTTTTAGTTGGATTACAGTAAGGTAAATATCCTTTGTTTGGTTATTTCTGTTACACCTTTAGTTAACTTTAGCTTTCACACTCCTTTTATTACATTACAACTTAATACATTTTTACATCTTGTTTTTGTGTTACTTCCCTTACCTTAGCAGAGCTGGTTGGCTGCTCGAATTCTGCCCAGTCGGCTCACACCCGTGTCCTTGGGCAAGACACTTCACTCAAATTGCCTGTTTTGTATTGCTACCGCTTAAAGACAAAGACATGAAATAAAAAAGACAGCAGCCATAATCCAAGCGGAAAAATCTTAATTTTGACAGTTCCCATAGTCACCTCTAAAGAATTCTTACTTTCTTGCTCTAAAGAATGTTTGTCACGTGAAAGCAACCTGTGGACTGAGAACAGTTTGGATTAAATACCACTTGGAGAGCCCATTTTAAGATGAATGTACTTTTTGAGCTTGCCGTCCCCCGTGATCAGGGACATACAGGCTTACGGTCAGGTTTAGGGTTAAGGTTAGAGGCGGACGAAGGTCTTGGCTTTCAAATAAGGTTTCACACTGGCATATAGGCTGTAGGCTCTCCAGTCAAACGCTTTGAGATTTGGATATGCATAATTGGAGAAAATAACGCTAAACCCAACCCTAAAATGACAAATGACAGGTTAATGTTTTGCCGTTGCTTCGTATGAAACGAAGACCTGAAGTTTTTTGTTTTGTTTCATACATGTTCGAGTAATATTCAGTCTGTCTCCGCTGCTGATGTCATGAGGGGCTGATTCTGTGTTTTTGAAAGGATCTTCACTTTACAACCCTTTGTGAAAGAGTAATACTGTATTAAGGTCCAGTTTGTGTTTTCATGAAACTACAGACTGTAAATGAAGAATGTATTCATAGCTCCAGAAGTCCCATATGCTGTAATGAACTGTCCATTGAAACTTGAGTCATTATTGAACACAGGCTTGTTTGTCATAGGCTGTAAAATTAAGAATGGACTTATTGTGGCCGACCTCGTCCTGTAACCATAAGGAAATGGCGGCGGCACCTATGGACTTTACAGTGAAACGTTTTGGCTTCTCTTTAAGTCATTATTGAACTCAGGCTTGTCATTCTATCCTCCACGGGTTTGTCTGAACACGCACGACAGGCTATAATTCACACATTAGGATGTTCAGGAAACATTTGGAGCTGTTTACGGGTTCAAAGTTACTGCTGTTAACGCTTAGAAATAAAAAGCAGTGACACAAATGACGAGACCAAAAAAGTAATAATCTGGCTTAAGTTAAAAAATAAAAGTAAAATGAAATATTTGCCCTTCTAGTGGCATAAAACAAGTATATTTGCAAAAAAAATTAAGAAGAAAGACTGATGCGGATTAACCGAGTAAAGTTTGAACACGCCCATAGTAATTCAGATCATTTTAGCGACGTGTGTGATTAGCTTCGAGACACAAACATTAACGGAAACTCCAAGCTTTAAACACGTTTGGTGAAGCTTGTTCAGCACGTAGAGCAGGGGGGCCCAAACTTTTTGTCTCCGAGGGCCAAAATTAAAAAGTGCTTGTGGGTCGCGGCCCAAACACGGCGATGTCAAGCGTGAAACACATAATTCTATCTATGTAAATAACATGCTACATTAAAACAAATGCAAACAATTTTAGTAGAATTGCAGCAATATAGTACAAAATGTAAACGACAAAAACAACACCTGTATCTACAGCACCACCTACAGTGACTTTCCCTCATTCGTTAACTCAAAGAAAATGCCATGAGATCACTTTGAAAGTCTCAGTTCAGCATCAACTCTTTTTAACACGTACCTGTGTTGACGTCAACGGCCTTTGCAAAACTACGACGCTCTGTCTAAACACCAAGACACCACAGGGGTCGGAGGGTCGTGAAAATGGGCCGATGGCGCAGATTGGCTGCCTCGCTTCCGTCAGTCTACCCCAGGGCAGCTGTGGCTACAACAGTAGCTTACCACCACCGAGTATGGAGTGAATGATTAATGACGACAATGTGGCGCTTTGAGAAAAACTTGGTAATACAGACTTGTAAAGCGCAATACAAATGTAAGGCATTATTATTATTATTAACAGTGTTTCCTTAACTTTGCGAAAGGAGTGAAACAGCGCCCCCAATTTGACGCTGGTGGCCAAAATAGTGTACTGCATCCATATTTACCATTGCGAATGAATGGGAGTGTTAGTATGCGCGCAAAAGTAGTTCACCCTCTGGCGGGCCAACTTTGGCCCGCGGGCCCCACTTTGGCCACCCCTGACGTAGAGAGGTATGCAACATTTCCATAGGCCTATAAAAGGACCTTAGCAGAAGAAGCTCAGAGAGTAAAAGTAAGTGAGACATTACTGTGAAAAAGGTATTGACGTTTTGACTATATTTTGCAATAAAAGTCAAGTTACTTCACAGAGCACACATTAATACTTGACACGTAAAGAATTAAATCAATTTCACGTGTGTAGAGCTTCAAACGACAGACAATTCACATTTCTGTTTTGACCGAGAAAAAAAAAAAAAAGTCAAAGAAAGTCAACATTTGTTTTATTGTGTTCAGTTGCTATCGGCGTTTTAAGCAGCTTATGGACTAACAAAGAGCAGATGATACATTAATTCCAGGGGAGGACACGGTTAAGATCGGACTCTAGGTTCGAGCACAGGCAGCGTGGAGTGTGAATAACATCCAGTAGTGACTCATTGTTAGTTCAGTGACGGCCCAGAAAACGTGGGCCTGTATGGGGTTAGCACTTCAGGACAGACTGAGCCTCGTCTTCAGCGCCTTCCTCCCGCTCTCATGTCACGGGCTCCTGCGAAACCACCGGCAGAAAGAGTCCACGTTAAATACTGATACAAGTACTGTATAAAAAAACAGACATTTGTATTGTTCCCTATAGTCTTGATGGACAACGAGGATACACAAACTCCTCCTGCCGTTCCAGGCAAAATGAATAACGGATCAGAATTAATAATGAATCGACTTCTCCCTGAAACCATAAGGAAATGGTGACTTTTTATTGGGACTTTTTTGCCTCTTGAAGTCATTATTGAACGCTGCAAAATGTAAAGTGTAGTGGTGGGACTCGATTTTTCAATGCTCCTTTCATTTTTCTACGTTTGAACTTATTTGAAGTGGAGCTGTGTGGCTTGTGAGATCATTTCAAACTCTTCAAAAGACAGAGACAGTTTGATTTATTTTGAAGCAGTGTTCATTTTGACAACATATTTTAGTCTTAGTCTTTTGACGAAAATGTAGTTCAATTTTAGTCGAGTTTTAGTCAAAAAAATATCTTCAATTTTAGTCGAGATTTAGTCGACTAAATTTAAGACACATTTAGTCGACTTTGTATTAATAATATTCATTATAATCATATTTAATGGAGGTCCTGCTTCATGGAGCTGCTCCTCATGAACAAAGCTCAGAGCTGCTCCTTTGGCAGTGAATTCACATGATATGAGGCTCTTTCAGACGGTCAATAGAAGTTTGGATGATTTTAGTCTCTCCTTTCCATTTTTATTTAGTCTCATTTTAGTCGACTAAAATATCTGGACATTTTAGTCGTAGTTTTAGTCTCATGAAAAACTTTAAATTTAGTTTTAGTCCAATTTTAGTCGTCAGAAATATCACTTTGACTAAAATTAGGACTAAATATTTTAGTCGACGAAATTAACACCGTTTTGAAGAATGATCTGTTCTGATAAATGTGATAAACAACTGTGAGTAAAATTCTGTCGTGTTCGTCCCTAAGCGACATCTGCAGGAAAAAGGAAACGTGCCGCTAAAGCAAAGTGGGATTCATTTCGATTAATATGTTTAATCACATTTAGACGTTATGTAATTAATTGATCAGAATAATCGGAAAAAGTCCCGGTCCTCGTAAAGTGAATATGTGGGCCTGTCTTTTCTGAAGGACATGAAACATCTGCAAAGAGATGCATTTGTGAACAATTCGATCAACATTTCGAGCCCTGCTTTGATCGGGAGAAAAGGACTGACTTTATTATATATTTCTCCTTTGCGAGTGTTTGTGAGAGTGTGACGATATAAAAAATAAGTTAAAAATAAGTTAAAATCTTGGTTACTTGAGAATCAAACTTGTGCACATCAATGTTGATGTATTTTATTCTTGCTGCCATTGTAATTCTGTGTGTGTGTAGTTGTCTATGGTGTAGTGTTTGTGCCGAATTTTAATATAGGTTTTTTAATATAGGTTTTGTGTTATACTAATGAATTGTTTTATCATTTTTAGGTTGTTATTGTTATATTGTTGGCAATCTACATCTTGCCCAGGGACTACAGTTGAAAATTAGCTTTGGAGCTAACACTGGCACATTTACAGTGATGTTAATTAATGTGCATTGTCCCTGTTTAAATAAACTAATAAAATAAAATAAATAAATAAAATACGCACATCTTTGCTCGTGTGCTGCGCGTGGTGGATTCCGTTGGACGAATACGCTCCATGCACCTGCAGAAGAACAACAGAACAACGTCCTGTGAGTAAATGAGACTTTGCGGCTGAAGTGGATACACGTCGTTGAGGTGGAGAAGCTGGATGGCAAAGGCTCTTACTTGAGTCTTGTCCGGCTTCTTGCACATGGCCTGCACGAGCAGGTCGACGCTCTGGTTGTGTTCCAGGGCGTTCCTCAAGGCGTCCTCGGTGCTGTGCAGCCGCTGCCTCAGGAGGGTCATCTCAGAGTCCAGTGCAGAGGGCTCCAACATGGAGTAACGGCGGTGATCGGGCGACGAGCGCTCCTGGCCCTGACACACGACCACAACGGCTTCATCAGCAACACTCACTCACTTTGACTCGTCTCAACAACTGACTCTCTAAAGCTTAAGCACAATTTCTCATCTTTTGATTCAATTGTTTGTCTCAACATTGGGCTCAGATTTATATAATTTAAGACTCTTTGCAGGTGAATAGAGAACAGTACTATATGTAGCTGTACTGCTATAGATTACTGGTGAATATGAAGGACATTATACATTGACTTTTTGGGAGCTGTTGTTGTGCTGCCAAGAACAGCCACTGGAGGATAATACCCCCCCCCCCCCCCCCTTTAACCTCTTAACCTCCACCTGAACCGAGCACTGAAAAATCTGTGTGCCGGTGCTACAAGGTGAGGAAATACAATGTTGACAAAATGGCCCTGCATGAAAACATTTTCCAAATAAATCTAGGTTGAAGCAGAGGAATAATCAAACACCTTATTGTGAAGTAGGGGTGGGAACCTCTGGGTACCTCACGATTCGATACGATACGCGATACATGGCTCACGATAACGATTATCTCACGATACGCCGATACTGCGATAATCGGTATATTGCACAAAAATAACCTACGATACATCACGATTTTTTTTTTTAAAACATGCTACTTTTAACCTTTATTTTGACCACATATTATTCCTCAGCTACATTTCTCTTCATGTGCTTTGTGCCACTTTTATAAATGATCCCTGACTTACACACTGAAAATGGGTCTAAAGATCTGCCAGTGACTTAATTTACATTTAAAAAACAAGAAACCAAAGTCCCATTTAAAAAGTAATAGATGAACCCCAAATTAACCATTAAAAGTAATTTATTTATGTGTTTGGTCCAAGTGCTTAAAACTGTAGCGCTGCCCCCTGCTGTCCTGACTGAATACTTGATCATTATTGGCCTCTATTGAGAGTGAGGAGTCACATGCCAAGTTGGGTTTTTTTTTAGGGGGGGGGGGGCTCTGAGCCGGTCGGCCATGATGGTAGCACGCCAGAGGCACGCCCCCAGAATTTCACGCATTCCTCACATTACAGAGCACTTAAATGTTAGCGCATTTGCAGGAGAGGCTCTGTGCCGTGACGACAACTCACGGCACAGAAAATAGTGGAAACGGTGGGGCACTGCTGCCTCATTAATATGCATGACGTTGCTCATTAATATGCATGACGGCATCAACAGTATCGGTATCGTATCGCCCCGCAAAATATCGTGATATATCGGAAATATCGATACATTGTCACACTCCTATTGCGAAGATTAGGTAAAATATTTGTTTCCAGGTGAAGGTTTGTATGTTAGAAGCAACTGGCCCAAAGCCTGAGTGTCTTTTATTTTAAAAACAAGTGAAGAAAATAGATTTTGCGTGATGTGTCCCTAAAAGCAGCTCACCAGAAGGAGCAGTTTCTCCCGCAGACTCTTGATGTCGTCCTGGAGGTTCTGCTCTTGGACCTTCCACTCGGCTTTGCAGACGTCCCGCTCCTCTCTGGACGGTCGGTGCGACTCCAGCAGCAGGACACGCAGCTCGTTCAGACTCCTGCAGCGAAAAGGAGAAAACACCAATGAGGATCTTTTACAGAAGCGGCGTCTCTGACATGTATTTATATCTGTGTTTTAATATTGAGTACAGACCTCTCTTTCTTCAGCAGCTCCTGGCTGATGCTGACCAGCTGCCCAGATGCATCGTGGGATTTCTTGCTCATCGAGTCCAGCTCGGCCTCGATGCGCTTCTTATCCTTCAGCAGCAGCTCCACTTTCTTTTCTCCTGAATGCACTTTTCCCTCCAGAGCTGCGCAAGACAGGGACAGTTATTTTTGTTTTCACTATGAAAAATAAAATAAAAAAATTGTTGCCAAATCAAGACATGAAAGTTACCAGTAGTTTGTGATTTAAGGGCTTCGACCTGTGAGATCAGGGCCACAACTTCCTTCTCTCTTTTTAGCAGCTTTTCTGTGGTTTCTGCAACAAACAAAATAAAGATTTTAAAAACCATGTCTTTGTAAACGGGAGCGTCAAAAAACCAAAGAGCATATGTTGACAGGACCCCTGGTTTCTTTATTAAATCACTTCCCATGATTTAAATGTGACTCAGATTGTTTGATTTTAATATTATAAGATTCATTCAACTTGGATGAGAATCGATATTGTTAAGCATAAATATCCAGAATGATGTCATACCTTTAATGTTCTCTTTCAGCTTCACCTTTTCGTCTGAAATCTCATGGTCTTCAATAACCTGCGGCGACAAGAGTGTTAGGACATGTCTGTGTAGATACAGAGTATGTGTAGTACAGTATAACAGAGTATTTGTAGTACAGTATACGAGAGTATGTGTAGTACAGTATAACAGTATGTGTATATATATACACTCAACAAAAATATAAGTTGCTGGATATTAGTGGGAACTGGTACAACTGGTACACGCTGACGTATTCGCCGGTCAAGCAGCAGCAGAATACGACAGCGTGCACCAGTTCCCACTAATATCCAGCAACTTCGCACAGCCATTGAAGAGGAGTGGACCAACATTCCACAGGCCACAATTGACAATCTGATAAACTCTATGAAGAAGATGTGTTGCACTGCATGAGGAAAATGGTGGTCACACCAGATACTGACTGGTTCTGAGTCCCCAGACCCCCAATAAAGCAAAAAACTGCACATTTCAGGGTGGCCTTTTGTTGTGGGCAGTATAAGGTACACCTGTGCACTAATCATGATGTCGGATCAGCATCTTGATGTGGCACACCTGTGAGGTGGGATGGATTATCTCAGCAGAGCAGAAGTGCTCACTATCACACATTTGGACTGATTTGTGAACAATGTTTGAGAGAAATGGTAATATTGTGTATCTGGAATGAATTTTAGATCTTTAAGTCCATCTCATGAAGAATGGAGCAGAAACAAAGGTGTTGCGTTTATATTTTTGTTGAGTGTATATATATGTGTGTATAGTACAGAGGGTTAGAACATGTATGTAGTGTGTAGCGTGTGCGGGGCGTCTCCTCACGTTGGCGTCCTGCTGTGCACAGTTCTGCGTCTGCAGCGCCTGCAGCTGATTGGTGGTGACCCTCAGCTCCTCCTCCAGCCGCCGCACGGCGTCGTCAGGCGTGAGCTGCTTCTCCTTCAGCTCCAGCTCCAGCCGCTGGATGGTGTCCAAGCTCTGGCTCTGGAGCTGCTGCAGGGCCTCGAACTCCACGCTCCTGTGGTCCAGCTGTGTTTTCAGCTCGGCTTCACCTTTCGAGGAATAAGCCAACAACATCATTTCGCTTTTTGGTCATTTTGTTTTATTCCAACACAATAACTCGGCAGATTATTGGCCAAAAGCTGCGGCCGTTGGCGAGACGATCTTCTTAAAGGCCAGTTATTAGATTTGATTAGCTCAAGATTAGAACGGTATCACATGATCACACCTCTCCGCTTCTCCTCCTGCAGCTCCTCCAGCCTCTGCCGAGTCGTCTGCAGCTTCTCCTGAGCCTCGTCCAGAGCCTGTTTCCAGCCTTCCAGGGAGAAAACACACAACATTTACAACAGCACAGAATAACAGTTTCATTAGAGCGGGGAGCCTCCATTTGCATCGTTTTAGAGCAGATCAACATTCTTAGTGCAGCTCAAGTACTTGGTGAGAAACGTTTAAGAACCTCTGTCTCACACTATTGTTTAGGCGTTAAGTCTTTTGTCCACTCACTGCTTTGTCCTCTGTGGTCGTCCACCGTCTGCGCGCTGAACCTGTTCTCCAGCTGCTCCTGCGCCTCCTGCAGCCGAGCGCTCAGGTCCTCTCGCTCTTTGTTCAGAATGGCCGCCTCGATCTTGTGTTTGGCTTTGAGGTTCTCCATCTCCAGCTGGTGCTCCATCCTCACGCTGTCCGCAGACGCCGGGAGCTCCTGGTCGTCCTGCCCCGACGGGTCGCTCCGCAGAGCCGCCTTCAGCTCCTCCAGAGAGCGCTGGTGATCCACCACCAACGCATCGAATTTGGCCTGGAATGAAAGAGCATCATCGGCTTTAGTTTCTAATGTCGCTCTGAAATGTACGTCTTACCCAGCGATTACACAATATGTAAATATCGTCAAAGAGTTCTGTTGATTCAAGCATTGATCAAGCATTTTTGGCTAAATATTAACCAGAGTTTGGCCCAGTCGAATACAGGCTGTATTTGTCACGGTAAAAAGTTATAAGAGCCTATATTTCAAACCCGTGATGAAGAAGAGAGCGTGAAATGACGGTCATATGAAGTCTCTTTGCCCTCAGTGAACGAGGCTCAACACAGACTCACATTGTGCCACGCTGATGAGATAAACGAACACAGACCCCTCACCAAAACGAGCCAGAGCGCGGCAGCCTGGCTCTAAGCAGACCGTCAGCAAACCGCAAATGTGACGACAGCGGCGTGAAGAACAGAGCGCCGTGTTAGCCAGCGCTGCTCGCCGGTGTCGAGGCAAACGTTTCCATCTTCTTTAAAACCTTTTTACTGCAGTAAACAAACAGCTAGCTTTAGCGCTAAAGACCATTGAGACCAACACATTTCTTCCTCTGAAACACTGAAGAGGCACCAAGGGTCCCCACAGCTGCAGCACAGATACTACAGGAAACAAAAAAGGAACAAACGAGGAGGTATCCGGGAAAGACTTCGCAGCCAAACCATACACGCCTCTACTATTGTTCTGGCTAATGTTCGTTCACTGGAGAATAAGACGGTTTACACAATATATGTCTGCTACATTCTTCCCAGGAGATGGTGAAAGTGTGGAGGAAGGAGGAGGAGCTGACCAGTGCAGGACACCACGCTCTGAAACAGGGACAAACACAGAAGCCGGTGCACCGTTTCAGAGGAGACTGAAGGCAGTACTGGTTTCCCCGACCTCCAAAAACAAGCTGCTCAGGTTGTCCCACAGCAGCTCAGGATTAACCAAACACCTGAACGCAATTTTGTTGCACAATTATACAATGACAAATAAAACTTAAACTTACTTACTCTGGTTTTAGTCCAAAACAAACCAATCAATCACTCAATGTATGTATTTTATCTTCATTTATACAGGGAAGGCCCTTCCTCAAACCGCCACCTTAATGTGGTGGAGGGTTTGACCTGAATGATCCTGGAGCTCTGTGGTCGGGGGCTTCGGGCCCCTGGTAGGGTCTCCCAGGGCAAACAGGTCCTGGGTGACGGGTCAGACAAAGAGCGGTTCAGAAGCCCCTTATGAGAGACCAACAGGCCCGGTTAGAACCATGAGGTCGTCCTTCTGTGGACCCACCACCTGCAGGGGGCGCCATAGGGGCTGGTGCAGCTGTTAGAAAATGGATGGATGGCCCGATGAGAACACGAGTCTCCTTCATGAGCGCCCTTTATTAGTATAGCACCAAAAATGTGCACAAGGTGCTTCAGAGGAAAAAATGAAAACACCCAGGCTAGAAAACTGTCATGGTCAAAGGTTAAGTGTCCAAAGCTTGTCTGAATAAATGTGTCTTCAGCCGTAATTTGAGGACAGACTGTTCAGTGATCAATCGCTGAACAGGTGCTGAAAAGACTCAATCACCCCACTCGTTAAACTGTGAAAAAACGAAAATATTTCATTTATTATTATAAATTATGTTAAAAATGTGTCTCGAAACGTTCTCGTGAACCTCAGTTGTAGTCCTCGGCCTTCCCTCGGACTAAAACAGCCCGGTGCAGTGAGTGAGTGCGAGTCCACCCTGACACAGAGCAGAATTCCATCGCTTAAACCCATTCCTCCCTGAAGTATCTGAAGCGAGTGCCCAGGCCGTACCTTCCAAGAGTCCATCATGTCCACGTTCTCTTTGTTGACCTGCTGGACCTTCTGCCTCAAATCGCTGAGCTCCTGGTTCTGTCGCGCCACCACTGAGCGCAGACTGTCCAGCTCCTCGCCGCTCGCCTCCGGCTCCCGGACGCCGTCCTCCGCTTCAGACGGACGGTCCGACGGCTGCAGCTGAGCCTCCAGCTTCTCGATCTTCGCCTTCTTCATGTACAGCTCCTTCTCCAGCTGCTTGATGCGACTCTGCTCCTCGACGGTGGTTTGCTGTAGCGAGACCGGATCCAGGTAAAGTGAAAGTAAATATCAGCAAACGAGCTTTACAATTACCACAGAGACCTCCCTCGGATCAGTTTCAAAGTCTTTTTCCTAAATGGATTTGATGAACTATGTCCCTTAAATGCGCCTTAATGCAGGATACGGCCCTTTAAAGAAAACAGCCTTCAGTTTGCAGACGGGTGAAGTTAGTTGTGTTTTTTTTTTTAGCTTTTTACCATATTGCAATGTTCAGGATTTCTACAGGCAAGTCAAATGTAAAGCTTTTTAATGCCATTTCAGCCCAAATACTATATTTCGATGCCACAAAAACATTTGTAAACGTTCATTAAACAGGAGGAGGAAATGTTGATATTCAAAATCAAAGTGGACACGACGGGCAACTTTGGAGCTAAGGATTGTAAAATTTCAGTCAGAACCACAGCGGGACTTGTTTTACAGTAGTTTAGACCACAGGTGTTGTGTTGAGCGATGTCATTGTTGTGGTCCTGTCTCGAGTAACCATGGATACTGGCTTTGGTCTGTCATATCGTCCCCGCAAACAGCGTCTAAACATCAATAAAAAATAAAAAAATAAAAAATTAAATTAAATAAAAAAATAAATAAATAAACTAATTATTTAAAAAAATAATAATAATAATTAAAAAAAAAGTAAAAAAAGAAAATGTATAAAAAAAGAAAAATAAACTAAAAAATATAATTAAAGGAAAATATATATATAAAAAAGAAAAAGAAAAAAAGAAAAAAAAGGAACATTTTGGCCTTGTGTAAACCGAATGTTCTCTCAGCAATAACAGACCTGGATCTAAACCCACCTGGCAGTTCTCAGCAAATAAGTCTCCTCCTTAGGTCTTACATGTTCTACAAACACTTTCCTCACCCCCCTCAAGCTTAATCCCATCATCGAGGAGTAAAAACCCAGGTATGGGAGGGGCTTATAGTGAGATCGCTTAAAAGTCAGGAAGTAAAAACTGATATTTTCTTCAATATTGTATTTTCTAAGCGTAAGATGGTGATAAAGATGTGTTTGGGATTATTACCAAATAGCAGCAAAATTATTTCTCAAACATCCAGGCAGACAAATACAGTAATAAGAGTCTGGGTGAATCAGACCAGCTTCACGTTTTCTCCAGAGCCAAAGTTTAAGTGGAACTCTGAGTGGATGAATAAGTACCTCCAGGTCTCCTTTGAAGATGCACTCCTCTTCCACTCTGAACTGAAGGTCCTCCACTTTTCTGTCAGTACAGCAGAACAAATCACAACAGATCATCTTGTATCTCACTTTGAGACTCGACTCGAGAGAAAACGCACCTTTTCTCTTCTTCCAGCTGATTCGTCAGTTCCAGTTTGTCTTTCTGAGCGGCGGCCAGAAGAGCTTGGACCTGCTGAAGAGTTCTCTCGTTGTCGGCTACGCACTGAGAACAGAAGCTCACGGTGAACTCATGAAAATAGCAGCGTTTAACTAAAAACTCACTGTGAAATAGGGCTGCTGGTTATAGAACAAATAATATTTACGATTATTGACATGATTATTTCTTGCCCTTATTTTATTTATTTATTTATTTATTTAAAAAAACCTATGCTAAATATTTTCTTTGGACAGTTCAGACAGTCGAAATTATATTCAATATGCTCACGTTTCTAAACTAATCCTCTATTAGAGCTCTATGTCACACCCCCTGCTGGCCAGTCCTCACACCTGCCCAAGCAAACCAGTCACACAGCGCTGTTTGTTTATGTCGGACCAAAGCCTTTGCCAGTGGACTCAACTAGGAGTGTGACAATATATCGATTTTCCGATATATCGCGATATTTTGAGGGGCAATACGATACCGATACTTTTTAATTCCAATATCGATACTTTTGATTACGTCATGCATATTAATGAGAAACGTCATGCATATTAATGAGGCAGCAGGGCTCCACTGTTTTCACCGTCAATAGAGGCCAACAATGATCAAGAATTCAGTCAGACCAGCAGGGGGCAGCACTACAGTTTTAAGCACTTGGACCAAACACTGTCACACAAATACATGACTTTTAAGGATTGTTTTTATAATTATAAAGAAGATACATTTGGGGTCGATTTAAATGTAAATGAAGTCACTGGCAGATCTATAGACCCATCTTCAGTGAGTAAGTCGGGGATCATTTATAAAAGTGGTACAAAGCACATGAAGAGAAATGTAAATGATGAATAATATGTAGTATGTTAAAATAAAGGTTAAAAGTAGCATGTTTTTTTTTTAATCGTGACGTATCGTAGGTTATTTTTGTGCAATATATCGATTATCGCAGTATCGTATCGAATCGTGAGGTACCCACAGGTATGCTAATTTCCATCTGGTCGACCGATATTTCTATATATTTCCTGAAACCCTTTTTCGAAAATGACACCAGCGGAACCAGCGACTTTCTAGAGACCTCTGCTGCTTCACAAAGGCCGTGTGTTGTGTTTTCATTGTGCGTGGAGTTTTCTTCGCTAAAACCAAGTTTCCCCCGGTCTGCTTCTCTCACGCTGAGCCGCTCTGAGCTGCTACAAGAAATTAACTCCGCCCCTTGAGTCTCCATGGAGACGGTTGTCAAGCACAGCTGACCTCGAGGATGATAAAACTAAAGGCTTATTAAGAAGTTTTACTTTTGAGAGCAGACACAGAATATTTCAAACAGAAATAACAATTTTGAATGTAGGCTATATTATAATTCTAAATATTAATGAGCAGGATTCTACATATGAAAGATCAGGAGGCCTTTTTAAGTTTTTTTTCCCTATAAAATCAATTAAAATTGTAATCGTCCAACCTGAGTAGAAAAATCGAGATGTTATTTTTTGGCCATTTCGCCCCAGCCCTACTTTAGGCTATTGGAGAGATTAAAAAAAAACATCATCATCAAATTAAATTACTTAAAATATCGGCCTTTATATCGGTATCGGACCCCGAGAATCCATGTCGGGCGCTAGTTTGAGGTCTAAGAAAGTCCGGTGAAAACTCTCCATTGGCTGCAGCTCGTCGCGCTCAGGGTCATGGAGATCATCTCAGCGGACGCCGTGTTACCTGCAGGTGCGAGGCTTTGAGGCCGCTCAGCTCCTTCTCCACTTCGCAGATGCGGCCGTTGGCCTTGGCGACCTCGGCCCGCTCCAGGTCGCGCTCGGCCAGCAGCTGCTCGATGTGCTGCTGCTTCTCCTTCAGCGCCTCCTGCAGCGCCGTGGTGCCCGAGATCTTACGGGCGTAACGCGACGAGGTTTCTGTCAACTGAAGCGGAAACAGACGGCGGGTCAGGGGGGCGACAAAACAAATGTTTATTTAGTTTAGTTTAGTTTAGTCATCTTCGAGTTAATCCTGTTCTCCGTTTGCATTTCATCACAGTTATTTTTCTTCTTGTCATTCTGTAGCTGTACAACACTTGGTATTGCCTTGTGTAAGAATTAGGAATGTTGTTCATTGTTTAACGGGGCAAACACTTCAAATACAGTGAAAGTGGGACATGTCATGTGACGCGGTGGGACATGAGAAATAAAAACATAAAAGATCAGGACTGAAGCGTTCACTTTGCTTGTATTTGACCCTGTGCTTGTATTTGACCCTGTGCTTGTATTTGACCCTGTGCTTGTATTTGACCCTGTGCTTGTATCAGACCCTGTGCTTGTATCAGACCCCGTGCTTGTATTTGACCCTGTGCTCGTATCAGACCCTGTGCTTGTATCAGACCCTGTGCTTGTATCAGACCCTGTGCTTGTATTTGACCCTGTGCTTGTATCAGACCCCGTGCTTGTATTTGACCCTGTGCTTGTATTTGACCCTGTGCTTGTATTTGACCCTGTGCTTGTATCAGACCCCGTGCTTGTATTTGACCCTGTGCTCGTATCAGACCCTGTGCTTGTATCAGACCCTGTGCTTGTATCAGACCCTGTGCTTGTATTTGACCCTGTGCTTGTATCAGACCCTGTGCTTATATCAGACCCTGTGCTTGTATTTGACCCTGTGCTTGTATTTGACCCTGTGCTTGTATTTGACCCTGTGCTTGTATCAGACCCTGTGCTTGTATCAGACCCTGTGCTTGTATCAGACCCCGTGCTCGTATCTGACCCTGTGCTTGTATTTGACCCTGTGCTTGTATCAGACCCCGTGCTTGTATCTGACCCTGTGCTTGTATCAGACCCTGTGCTTGTATCAGACCCTGTGCTTGTATTTGACCCCGTGCTTGTATCAGACCCTGTGCTTGTATCAGACCCTGTGCTTGTATTTGACCCTGTGCTTGTATCAGACCCTGTGCTTGTATCAGACCCTGTGCTTGTATTTGACCCTGTGCTTGTATCAGACCCTGTGCTTATATCAGACCCTGTGCTTGTATTTGACCCCGTGCTTGTATCAGACCCTGTGCTTGTATCAGACCCTGTGCTTGTATCAGACCCTGTGCTTGTATCAGACCCTGTGCTTGTATTTGACCCTGTGCTTGTATTTGACCCTGTGCTTGTATTTGACCCCGTGCTTGTATTTGACCCTGTGCTTGTATTTGACCCTGTGCTTGTATCAGACCCCGTGCTTGTATTTGACCCTGTGCTCGTATCAGACCCTGTGCTCGTATCAGACCCTGTGCTTGTATCAGACCCTGTGCTTGTATCAGACCCTGTGATCGTATTTGACCCTGTGCTTGTATCAGACCCTGTGCTTGTATCAGACCCCGTGCTTGTATTTGACCCTGTGCTCGTATCAGACCCTGTGCTCGTATCAGACCCTGTGCTTGTATCAGACCCTGTGCTCGTATCAGACCCTGTGCTTGTATCAGACCCTGTGATCGTATTTGACCCTGTGCTTGTATCAGACCCCGTGCTTGTATCAGACCCTGTGATCGTATTTGACCCCGTGCTTGTATCAGACCCTGTGCTTGTATCAGACCCTGTGCTTGTATCAGACCCCGTGCTTGTATTTGACCCAGATCATACCAGTCCGGCTCTGCTGGGCCGGCCGCCCACAGACGAGGCCACGGAGCTGACGGAGCTGATGGAGGAGCTGCTGGGGCTGTGGGCCAGCGACGACACCCCCATGGCCATGCGCTTGCTCTTCTTGGCCTTGGCCGGGCTGGTGGACGGGAAGCCGATGCGGATCACTTTGTGGATCGGAGCGAACAGCCCGAACTTCGGAAGACACTGAAAATACCTGTGAACGGAGAAGACAATAATATATACAAAAGCTGTAGATTACTGATATAAATATGAGAATAAATGTATTGCAAGTTTTCAGCCATTTTAGGTTTTGTGTAAAAAGCATTTTGCGCATACAAATTTCCAAAATTGTCAATATTTTCAGCTGAGAGATCTAAATAATGGGTAGAGCAGGTTTAAATTTATGGTTCTATTTTTTTTTAATATTCGTTACAAAGAGGTTTTTTTTCTAAAGCGATTTTGAATCTTTTAATAGGCTTAATTTTATAAGTGAAATTCAAATTTCACTTAATTTTATTTTAATGTTATTTATTTTCAATAAATCAGGCACAATAAAACTGAAGATATTACTCACTACATCAAAGTGCTCTTAAGGTTACGCTTCACAATATAGTTCCCCTTGTTATCTCTTTTTTATATTTATATATAAAAATGCTGCCCTCAGAAAAAGACTGACCTATTTTATTTTATAGGCTATTTTTATCCAAGACATTTTTTATTTAAATGTGCACTTTACAGAGCTTTGTTAAACAGTGTTTGTGTTTTTACATTTTATAGTGAGTTTTCAATAAAACTACTCTCATCTGGCTTTGACTTAACATATAATTTCAGAGCTCTCACTTTGCGGAAAAAATATTGGGATATATATCGTATATCGATATTCAACCTAAATATATCGGGATATGACTTTTGGTCCATATCGACCAGCCCTACTAAATGCTAACAACATCTTTGGTCTTTTTGCACGCGTAAAGACCAGACAGGTACGCATCAACTCGTCTAAGCTCAGGTGAGAACAGACCTCAAAATCTCACCAAGAGTGGATTTAAAACGGCCCTGAAGTTTAGTCCCTTTGTCTGCACATGTGTATATTTCTCCCACAAAGGAAATGCCCATATTTGGATCGGTCACGACCTTTCATGCTAGTCAGTCACGTCAGTATTTGTGAATGAGTAAGCGTGGGAAAGACCACATGTTGGAGTCACTTCCTGCATGAAAAAACTCTGAAGCTCGACAAACGTCATAAAATAAGCATCTTAAAGGGTCCGTTTTACACTCTGACATTAAAACTAAGACGTTCAGGGAGAAAACGAGCTAAATCGATGTTTGAAGTGTTTAATTGTTCACTGAATGCATTTACCGGGTTCCCGCCACCGCGCCGTCGTTTTTGCCCAAAGGTTCGTCCAGCTCCACTCCACACCAGTCGCCTTTGGCAAAGTCCGTCTCCCCCATGTATCGGATGACTCCCATTTTAGAGCCTCCCACCTGAGACGCACACAAACAGGCATGTAATCCACAAACACTGGTGGTTTTAGCCCTCACCCCGAGTGTAAGCTTCAGAGAACCGTTCGCCTGATGATCACACATTCAGATTACTACCACGAGTTAATGAGAAAAGAACATTGAGTCATTCGAGTGAGATCCAGCTCGACCTCCAGGGAGGAAAGAGTTAAGTCTCACAGCAGCAGGAGGAAAACAGCTCCACAGAGGATTGCAGCTGCTCTTTTTTCGGGGCGGAGAACATGCATTTTGGAAACAGAAGCTTTTGAGCAACATTTAGACCAAATTTGGACAAAAATAGACTGAAGCCACTCCTTTATCTGGGGAGTCCACTTTAATGCTTCTAAACACCATTTAAGAGTCCAAATACTATGGTGTTAATGACACAAAGGACATTGTGCGTGTGTGATGTGCAAGGATTCCATCGAACAGGAATGAGGTGACGTTTCAATACTCGCGTGCACTTTTCTCTGTTATTATGGCCCATCTAAGATCAGGAATGTTTGGTGAAAATTAGAGATCCAGCTTTTTCACTTTTGATACCGATACCAGTGCTGGGGGTTTGAGTATCTGCCAATATTAAACAATACCAAAAGACTCTTAAAACTGTCTTTCTCTGAGTGTAAAAGTGAATGGTCCTCTTTTCAATCAATCAATCAATCAATCAATGGTTTTGTTTAGCCCAATATCACAACAGGAGTTGCCTCATAGGGCTGTAACAAACATTAAGGCAATAAAACAGAGCAGTAAATAAGACAATGTAAAGTTCCGGTGAATCAAATATCCAGGCAAACATAATGTCCAAATAAGCATCAGCAGTGGAGACGAGCAGCTCGGGCGTCCCCTGTCCTTAGACTCTCCAGCACAAACCCGGTGGGAGAAACGAGAAACCTTGAGGAGAACCACAGAAGGAGAGATCCACTCCCATGGACGGACAGGCTATAGAGACCCAGGGCCGAAGGAGTCCCTCAGCAGACGGGCCAAGATCACAGACCGTCCAGTCCTTGTTGTCAGTAGGCCGGGTTCCTCCGTTCAGCCGGGTTCCTCCGTTCTCCAGTGCGAGATCAATAAAGTCTTATCTTTTCTTACAAACGGGATGTTACCAATTTTCAATTATAGGCTATTTATTATTAAACTGGAATGAAATGGAAATAGAATTTCTGCACTACACTAAATATCCTCGGGTACAACTTCAAAGATTCAAAAGATTTTATTGTCAATTCATATCAATCGTAAATGTTCGTTTCCCTGAAGTCCCTGGTGTGGGCCGGGGGTGAGGGGTGGAAGCCCAGAGATGAACAACTTGTACATAACAAATATGTTAGATCCTGTGCTTTAAGTGGACCAAAAGAAGTGCCGGTCAAATAAACAACTCATGACCGTCCAATGCGAGGAAAATAACCATCTGCATAACAAACAACAGTAATGAAGCCCAGTCTTACCTTTAGAAGACAGACTGTTTTAGCTGAAGTCTTACAGATGTTTCTGAAGCTCTTACAGATGTGATTCTTAAAGGCTAATGTCTGTGGTTTCCAAAGTGTCGAACAAACACTTCCATGTTCTGGAGCTTGTGCTCGTCAGGCTCCATTCTGTCCGCAGAAGTTTGTTTCAATCCATATTTATTACCCCTTTGTTTTGTTATCGCATCTACGAGGCCAAATGGGGCAAATCACTCTCGTGCTCGTCGCCACGTGGGAGAACCTCAATGACCGCGGCACAGGTGGGGTCAGCCATGCGTCCTCTGATTCTGACCCGGTCACCAGGAGAGCGGAGTCAAGTGTTCATTGTATTTAAACGGAGCAGCAGTACCGGCCCACTTAAAGCACTGGTTCGATCAGTTATTTAATAGCATTTCGTAAACTAAAATATAAAACACTTGGCTACTGCAGCAGTGGCCGATTGTATTTTATTTGGCTACTTAGGTGACCCAATACTTTCTGTCCCAGCCTTGATTAGCTCACGTTAGCATTAGCATGCTGTTGCTAGCCCCGGCATTTTGTGTGGCGATCAAAAATACGTTTGGAGAGGTTAAACTAACTCCGTGGTTGAATTCTCCAGGTTCTGCCCTTTAAAATGACAAACATGTCCATAATCACTCAGGTGTAGTTGGTGAGAGTTGTGTTTTTAAAAACGGTGAAGGCCCAAACAGGTATCGGTTCAGTATTAGATGTATGTAGCCGATATCCAATACCAGTATCGGATCGGTGCATCCCTAGTGAAAATATCAGTGTCCATATCACCGCGGAAGATCTTCAGTTAGCCTTTAGTTTAGGCCGCCGTGCTTTGAAAGTGTCATCCCCCGATCCTCTCTCTGAGCCGCTTCACTTGGAGCAAACAGAGATGCTCCTCATTTTCCTTAATATGCAAAAGAATACTTCATTCTTTTGCATATTAAGAAAATGAGGAGCATCACGTGTTTTTCCAACATGTGCAACAACATAAGCAGGAGAAAAGCCGTCTACAAAAGCCACAGATGAACCCACTGCACGGTTTGTAAAAGGCTGTAGTTGTAATGGACCTTACTGTTGAGATCATCAAACTCTTAAACATGAACACCACCTATTCTTGACCCGTTAACGTCAATGCTCCACAGAAACCGTGCCGGCACAGGAGGGCGGTGAAAACCGAGAAACACTTTACCAAAACTCGGTCTCCCACGCGCAGATCCTTCTCCCCTCCCTTCTTCACGGATCCGCTGTCGGACACGTTGGAGCCGGACTCGTTGCCCGTCTTCACCGCGTTGTTGAGGAGGCCTTCTCTGAGGGGCACGACGACGCGCTGGCCAGAGGGGGCGCCGTTGTTCCCGTGCGGCGGCTGACCGGTGACAGACTCGTGGCCGTCGGACTCCTCCCCCGCCGGCTGTCGGCTCAGTTTGGACGGACGTGTGAAGATGCCCTGAAGGGCCTGGCACTCGAAGTATCGCACGCCGCCCACAGAGCCGTCGTTTTTACCCATAAGGCCATTAAGAATCACCCCCGCCCACTGTCCCGGGGCGAACTGGGTCTCGCCCAGGTACGCGATGGTGCCCGCTTTGACGCCGTTGACCCACACGGACTCGCCGACCGTGTAGTCGCCCACAACGTCGTCTCCTTCCTCAGAGAATTTCGTCGGCGTGTTGGACTTCGGCGGAGCAGCTGTGGGGCAGAAGAAGACATTCAGTTTAAAGACAGAAGGATCCCTTTTATTTATAAAGATCCTGTACGCAATTTAGTAGTCATTTTATTTCCTGTCTGATTTTTGCAGACTAAAATTAGACCAATACCAAACTTGAACTAGTTAATGAGACTATGTTGTTCAGATTTTTCTTCATTGTCTTCATTGGTCACATTCACTCGCATGCGGCCTCTCTAAAACACGGGAGAAACTTGCCATCACCGGTGGATTCTACAAATATGCTTCGTTTTTTTGATGACTCTGCATAACATTGGCGGCATGAGATGAAGTGTGGAAGCTGCCGTGGAGTTCCCAAGAGGCTAAACAGACGAGTCCGATAGTTTACTCTGCGTTTCTGGGCCATGGTTAACTTTTAATAGGACATAAACGACTCGTATATTCTCTCATTGTTAGGTCTGCTGTTCTGAAGCGCACTCACACTGAACTGTGCCATTCTCTCGTTTGAGGAAAGGTCTGGATGCCCGGCGCGGCCCACTTGCACAAACAAATCGAGCCGCAGCCGATTAAAGAAGCACGAGGAGTTGTTAAAAATAAAAAAAATAAACCAGCATGAAATAATGCAAGTCTACAATGAGCCCCGTTGTCAAATCTGTTTGCTCCACTTTTCTTCAAAATCAGCTCGGATCAATAAAATGCGCCCCCTCTCCTCCACTCAGCTGTGGGCAGAGCAGACTGAGCCGTTCCTCCATGAACTCATGGATATAACACAGCCTTGAAAAAGGCGACGAGAACAGAAGAGAAGACGCTCGGTTTGTCATTCACTGCGGCTTCAGTCACCGCTTCAACAGCTTTGTAACTCCTGGAACGGAGACGAGCGTGAGGCGGCCGGAGAGACGAGCGTGAGGCGGCCGGAGAGACGAGCGTGAGGCGGCCGGAGAGACGAGCGTGAGGCGGCCGGAGAGACGAGCGTGAGGCGGCCGGAGAGACGAGCGTGAGGCGGCCGGAGAGACGAGCGTGAAGCGGCCGGAGAGACGAGCGTGAAGTAGGGCTGGGCGATATGACGATATTAGACCGTCTTACGATCTCCAGAGCTGACGATCTGTCATTTTTGTGGTATCGTTTTATCACGGTTCTAAGCACTTCTGCACAGTTGACTCTTTTCACGTCAGTGACGTAAACCCAAGCCGCTAACGTTCTGCTACGCTAATGTCGGACGCTAATGACGGACGCTAATGACGGACGCTCCTCTACAGTCACATACAAGACCAGGCTCCTCAATCTGGAGCGTTTAAACCCAGCGGTCTGTCTCTATTTCAGAGGTGTTTATGGCCGTGTGTTTCCCCCGTAACGCCGCTGCTCTGCGCAGATCTCACCGTGTGTTTTTTTATTTACCTGGTGACACATGTGTGAAGAAGCGAGCGTGTCCTTCGTCCTCACAGTTCTGTAGGCGTCGCATCTTCTCATTGTTTAATTTAAATCCTAGACCAGGTTCACAAATGTGCTGTTTATCCAGGTCTTTGAAAATATAAGACTTGTTATTGTTATTACTTGGTCAAGTAATAACTTATGGTAACTCTCTGCTCCTTTTACACAATGAAAGACAGTATGTTATCGCTTTAGTAAGACTCTTATTGTGAAAGGGTCAGACAGCGACAGAGCTCTGTATCACAGTAGCTCGACGTCATGAGAGACGTCTCAGAAAAGATGCCAAACAACAACAGACACGAACAACAAGCCTTTACCAAAGTTAGAGTTACTGTTTTACTTTTATTGTCTGGAGTTTTATTGTGTTTTTAATGTATAGAGTTTTCTGTAGTTCTAAGTCTAGTCTAAGTTCCAAGTCTAATTTTGCTTTGTTGATTATCACAAAGTTGAATAAATTAGTATATTAATTCAATATTTTTCGTCTTCAGTGTGTAATTTAAGTCATTTTAGTTACTATACAAAAATCGTGATGAAATCGAAATCGGGAGTTTATAATTCAAAAATCGTGATATTCTATCTTTGTCATATCGCCCACCCCTAGCGTGAAGCGGCCGGAGAGACGAGCGTGAAGCGGACGCTGCCGCTCTGTTTGTTCATCAGGAGGTAAACGCCACTGACCCACGTTGTAACCACAGCCTTTCCTCACGGGTTTCCCCTCATGGAGCTGCTGCTCGTGTCCGTGTGTGTGGAAGACCATCCCAGACTCGTACCTTCTTTCGGGGCAGCAGGACTGGACATTCCCCCGGTCGCGCTGCGTCCCACTTGGCCGGAATGTTTGGTCACTCGGCCGGGCATCTTCAGACCGCTGGATTTGACCGTGTTCATTTTTACACGTGAGGGAAACGCGAGGTCTTTTTGAAGAAGGCACTACTTCAAAACGCTGAGGCGGAGGCTCTCCATGTCCAGCTGCAGGATCAGGGAAAAGGTCAGTTAGTCACAATAAAATGGAGACTTAAGTACAAAATCACAATCAAACAGAAGCGGAAAAGTATCTCTCATTCATTCAATTTTCAATTTCAAATCAATTTCCTCGAGCTGGTCATTATTGAAAGCCACACAGAGAAGCATTCCAGGTTATCAGCCAAAAATGAAACCTAAATCAGTTAAAATGACACTGCCGAGTTGTTTTGATCATGATTTCAGATTTCGAGGCTCATTTAACAAAATAAAAGTGGGGAAAAAACAATATTTTACAAGATATGTCACAAATGTTAAACTCTTATGTTGGCCGTGGCTCGGCAGGGGCTCAAAAACAAACGACTTGAGAACCACTGAACTAAACTGTCCCAAAACTCAAAACATTTTCAAACAAACACGCTCTTGATGCTCGGCCAGACTCAGACAAAATACCAAAATAATAAGCATCGTTCACTAAATTATTTTGAGTGTGATTTTAAATGTGGAACATTTACTACTTAAAGGAACAGGCCACCGTTTTTCCATTCTGAGATATGTTCTTACCTGAGCTTAGACGAGTTGATACTAGGGCTGAATCGTATCGATATCGAGAGATGAACATTCAAAATATTAAAATCGAAAAAGCCAGATATAAACGATATCGATTTTCATCAATAAAACTGCACTCTTTTGTATGATTTTATTTTTCTGCTTAGTTTCCACCTAGCCCATAGTTATATCGTATCGTATCGATATCTGGCATGATCGAAGTATGAAATTGTGTCCATATCGTTCAGCCCTAATACGTACCCGTCTGGTCTTTGTGCGTGTGCTCAGTCAGGCAAAACAACCAAAGATGTTGTTAGCATTTGGCCTCTCCCAGCATATTCCTATAGCTCCAAACGGGGGTGAAGTTAGAAGCACCCACGCTCTTCCACGGACACAAAGACCAGACAGGTGCGTATCAACTCGTCTAAGCTCAGGTCAGAACAGATCTGTGGCCTATTCCTTTAAGTTTATTGTCATTATTTTTGCCAGACATTCCTCCTTTCTGTTCAAACTTGTGCTTGAACTTGCGCTTTGTGGCCATGTCTGTGAAAGACGCTGTATAAATAAAGATTTTCTTCTTCTTCTTCTTCTTCTTCTTCAAAAGAAGAACTGTCTGGGCAGCTGCTTACAGCGGTAAAACCGGGAAATGATTGGCTATCACTCATGGACCGAGAGGCGGGACTTCATCCACCACCGCACTCTTCCAAAAACATTAAAGATGGCGGTGCCTGTCTTAAATCATTTGGAAAATATAAAATCCCTAAAACCGGAGCAAGAAACGGTGTTGGAATCGCCAAACGGTTTTGAAAAAGATTCCCGCAGCTTGTTCCTGCGTCACATCCAGCGTTTCCCTAATCGGTTTATTCCGTCTGTCAGTCACGCCCACCGGGAAACCGCCGAGATCCCGCTCGCTCCCGGACCGTCCCAAATCACGTAGTCTGTGGTAGGCCAGGCAATCATCCGTCCTACCCATAGACTGTATAAAGAATAGACCGCTCCTCCCCGTTCACCACAATGACCACGTTCGAGGGGGGAATCATGGCGGATTTACAGGCTCCTCCTCCTCCTTCCTAAAAAGGGCATAAGGGCGGGATCTTGACTGTAGACCCCGCCCTGCTTGGCCCTCGCGGGGCGTGTATTTCTGTTGTAATCGCGCCCATGGCCAGGCAGCGACGTAAACGGCCTGTCAATCAAAGTCAGGCCCTCATTAATTATGCAAGATTTCTAAAATGTATTTCTACGATAAAAAGCCCGGTGCCCCAGATTGTTTTTGAGCCAGCGTAATCACCAATGGCCGCTGACTGCTCTGCTTTGTGACTACGACACTGGAGGCCGCCATTCCTCCACCTTTGATGTAGTACCTCCATATGACCACTAGTCCCCCATTGGAATGCATTGGACTTTAGACGCGTTAAAAACAACTTTAATGCCGGTGCCTAATGGTTTAGAAGTGGCTAGAGCTCGATATTCCTCCTGTGATTACGCTGGGTTAAAAACAATATTGGTTATCGTTGTATATATTTTAGAAATCTTGCATAATTAATGAGGCCTGACTTTGATTGACAGGCCGTTTACGTCGCTGCCTGGCCATGGGCGCGATTACACCAGAAATACACGCCCATTACACGCCCCGCGAGGGCCAAGCAGGGCCGGGTCTACAGTCAAGATCCCGCCCTTATGCCCTTTTTAGGAACATGAGAGGAGGAGCCTGTAAATCCGCCATGATTCCCCCCTCGAACGTGGTCATTGTGGTAAACGGGGCGGAGTGAGGAGGAGCTGTCTATTCTTTATCCAGTCTATGATAATCACAGGAGGAATATCTAGCTCTAGCCACTTCTAAACCATTAAGCACCGGCATTGAAGTTGTTTTAACGTGTCTAAAGTCCAATGCATTCCAATGGGGGAATAGCGGTCATATGGAGGAACTACAGCAAAGGTGGAGCAATGGCGGCCTCCAGTGTCGTAGTCACAAAGCAGAGCAGTCAGCGGCCGTCGGTCCTACCTCAGCGTATCGAACTTAAAATGTTGTTATTGTGGGACTTGGACCTGCACACTTGCCCCTCACGTTTGTGCCCGTGTGGTCAAATCGAACTCGTATCTCCATGGCGACGAGCCCGGCGACGTCCCGCTCCCGGCGAACCTACGAGTCCGGTCCGACTTATTGTAAACGCGTCGGTGATGGAATCAAAGCGTCTTGGGGGATTCATTATGGGGTCGAATGTTCCGCAGTGTGGCTTTAACCAGACAGCGACGGGGGTGCGCGTGCTCTAACGACGGTCCGTGAGGCTGGAACGGTGAACGGATGGCGCGCGCAGATGTTTTGGTTTGGCTCGAGCGGCCGCATAATCACAGGCACAAATAATAAAAACATAAACGTAGCTAAACTATTACATCTGCGTAAGAAACAACTTGAGCGTCTCCATAATAAAGCCTCCACCCATCCTCCATCAGTCAATATCTCCTCTTTTTTTTTTTTTTTTTTTTTATTACCCCCCAAGACTGCGGCACCAACGCGCTGCAGAGTCAGACGCGGAGGGTGCGGAAAGTTACGGGTTCGGGTTCGTCTTTTAGCCGAACCCTGGCCTTCGGAATCCGGGTTTTAGTGCGATTCCTGCAACATCCCGGGAATAACGGGCCGCTTTGCCGCCGGGTAACCGAGGGGCGCGAGCTGACGCCACACCCCGGGATGCAAACACTGGATGCTAAAAATGAAAGGAATTTAAAAAAAAAAAAAAAAAAAAAGAAAAGGGGGTGGCGTTGCGGATGGAGGAGACAACAGTGTCCGCGGCTGCTGATGCGAGTTTCCCGGACACCGGAAGGAGGGGATGCGCTAAAACTTAAAACACAGGGCGTGGGGAGAGAGGGGGGGTTAAAACGCATCGCTAAAGCGCACGGGCGTACACCTCCAGATGGGGTTGTTTTTTACCTTTCCGCGGTGAAACGTGGCCATGGGAGCGCGCACATGCTAACGCCGCTGCTAGCGTTCTCCTGCCGCCGCTGTGGATGTCGGGCTGGGCTTGAACAAAGGGAGTCGAACGGGAGCACAGGAAGGAGCGTGAAGCGCATGCGGTTTAAAGAGCCAGGCAGACTTTCCCACACGCTCCCCCCTCCTCCTCCTCCTCCTCCCCTCGCTCGCGCTGAGAGGCTGGATTGTGGCTGCGCGCGCGCGGGGACGGGGCGGCCGAGTGCTGCCCCCTGCGCGTCCGTCATGCGCACGACAACAATAGCGCGATTGAGGACGATTTGCTGAGGCGCTGATCTCACGGGACAGTCCCGGATCTGTCCCGGTTCGGTCAGAGCTGAGCCTGAGCCGCACGTGCTGCAGCAGAAGACCAGACAACTGCAAACTGTGTGACATGTAAAGATGCACAAGCTCTTCATGATAAGTGGAATATCTGTAAACTCTGTGTGTTTATTTTATGAATGCACGTGCCTTGACTTTTGTTATTACATCATGTTTTATGACTAGTCTGGAAAGAAAGAACATCTGTATCCTTGCAGATGTTGACCGGAAGTGGCCCAGCCAGAGGCGAAGGGCTGTCACTGCACTGTAAACACTGGAGCTCGTGGAGGTGACTTCCTGCCTAGAGCCAACGTTAGTGAGAACCTGGAGTAAATCATTTATAAATGTAAAGTTACTGAATGTTTTCATGGTTTGGTTGTTTTTATTTCTACCTTTATTTAACCAGGAAAGTTCTGCTGTGATTAAGAATCAGGGGAGTGCTGTGAAACCTATTGTACATGTTTTTAGTGGAAGGGAAACCTACGCAGACATGGGGAGAACTCCACAGACAGAAGAATCAAACCCGTGTCACTGCCTCAGGGGCCGCGTTGGCCGGTCCAGAATACTGTAGAGTACTGTATTCTGAATACTTCAAATACTTTCACACTGATGTGCAGTTTGTGCAGTACATGTGAATGTAACGGTGCAGTCGTCTGCTCTGAACGGTTGTGTGTTATTGTTTTGTTTCTGTAACTGGACCTTGTGTCTGCAATAAAAGATTTGATGATGTATGAATGAATGTGGCTCATGACTCAAAACATGTCGCTGCACTTGTTGCACCTGTAATAAACTTGTGCCACTGATTAAAGGGACACTGCGTAACATTTTGGACGATACTGTTGCCCTCAGTAAAAAACATGCTCCTACAGACCAGGACACATTACTGCAGTGGGTGATCAAAGAATGGATCTGGATGAGAACTTAACCTGTTTAAATCTCAAATTCCACTGACTTTAGTCACATCTCCATGGCGACGAGCTGGAGACGTCCCCCCTCCTTTATTACAGATTACATTACAGTCATGTCTGAGTCGCTCACGGCAACGGCTCATGTTTGTTTGTACATTTATGAGGTCGTTTTCAATGATGAAAATATCTGTCATCAAATAAATGCTTGTAATTCAATTTTATTTATTGGGTAAAATTCTATTCGGTGTAGCTTTAAGAACAGAAGCCACGCGAGTCGTGACACACGGTGTTTACATGAACCGTCGAGTTTAAAACTTTATCTGTTGTTTGAGAGGAAGACAGATCATTATTATTTTATTTATTGGTTTATTTGGGACAGTGCATGTTAATGAACAAGTCTGTACCCCTCATTTCAATCCGTCGTCCCCCATGCCCACTGTCAAACACAGTCTCATTCATCCTGGCCTATTGTACATGTTTTTTGTGGTGGGGGAAACCGGAGGAAACTCAGGGAGAACATGCAAACTCCACACAGAGAGGCCCCCAGGACCTTCTTGCTGTGAAGCACGAGCGCTAACCGCTAATGCACCACTAATCAATCAATCAATCAATAAATCAATAAAATATAATTTATAGTGCCTTACAACAGCCAGAAGGTGCCGGGCTGTTTGCAAAGGCACATGAACCGCAGAGTAAAGAGTTTTAAACGTTTATTTGTTATTTGACATTGATGATTAAAAGTGAAACACTTCATAGATAAACTTTTCCCAAACGTTCTGAGCTTTTCTTCATTATTAAAGTTTAATATGAAGCTGGAACTGAGTGATTTTACAAAGTAACTGTATTCTAAATACTCTCAAAGGATGGAGTAACTGTGCAAAACAACTTTCTGCACCAAAGTCCATGTTATGTTAGAGCCGTATGAACCATCTCGGGCCCTGAGAACTTCAGGGAGGGGTCTCCTGGTGGTTCCCAGAGTCAGGACTAAACACGCTGAGGCTAAAGCTAAAATCTGGAACAGTCTTCATGAGGATGTGAGACAGGCCTCAACTCTGACAACGTTCAAATCCAGGCTGAAAACGGCTCTTTTTACCCGAGCAGATGAAAACTGAAAGTATTTTATCTGCACTCTTGCCTTTTACTGTCATTGATTAATTTTTATGCTGATGTTTTAATGATTTGATCTGTTTTCTTGTAATTTTCTGCAACTGTGAAGCACTTTGAATTGCCTTGTGTATGAATTGTGCTCTACAAATAAACTTGCCTCACTGGAGAACAGTTACAAATGAGTACATCCTAAACACTTGTATTCTGTATCCGGGGTAACTAACCCTTATTGAGCTGGTTATACTTTAGCAGCACATAGGCATAGTTGTTCAAGCTGCCTGTTAAAAAAAAAAAGTTCAAATACACTATTTAACTGTATTGATTTGCTGGGTATTGTAACAATATTGTGTCCGAAATTTAGGTTTTATGAGATTTTAGGCTAATTAATAAATAGCTTGAGTGTAATGTGGATGTGCTCAGTACATCTCTGAAGATTCTAGAGAGTCTTGTTCGGATCGTAGCCTGGTTTGGTCCTCCACCGGTGCAGAGCAAAACACAAAGATTATTCCTGAGGGCCAAGAAGCTGACGAGCATTAAAGAGTGTCTTTCATACATTTTGAAAGCTCTGTCCTCATCCAAACTCGAAGATCATTGAGAATCCGTCACATATGAAACTCCCCCATCAGGCAGATGTTACGGGTACAAGCTCTCATTCCTCCCAGTGTCTTTAAATAAACGAAAGGGAAAAGAGCATAACTGAGATGAACTGTATTGCCTTGTTGTGATGCACTTTAGTAACTGACTAACTGAATTGTTTATGTGCTTGTTGTGAACTTGTGAGAGCATTGTATTGTGTTGATTTTATATTAATGTTGTACGTGTGGCAGCTGTCACAAATATCCCCACTGGAGACAAGAAATCTATCCCCATTCAGGGATATCTATCAATCAGTCAATCAATCCATTATTTATGGTGACTGATTCGTTTTTTTTTGTCGGCGCAGAGTAGTTTCTGTCAGATGAATAATCAATCAATCAATCAATCAATCAATAGTTTTGTGTAGCCCAATATCACAACAGGAGTCGCCTCACAGGACTTCACAAACTGTAAAGCAGTGAAACAAAACAGTAAAAAAGACGATGTAAAGTTCAGGCGAATCAAGTATCCAGGCAAACATAAAGTCCACATAAACATCGTCCCCCGTCCTAGTGTAACACTAGCAAGGTGTTATGAGAACAGGTGAGCTTTAATGACAAAGCCAGACAGTCAGTGTGGGGTCCAACAGCCCTAAGGCAGTTTATTTTCAGTTAAATACAAAAATACTAAAAGTAGTTAAAAGGATGGTGTGGCCTCGAGCTGGGATGTGAGAGGTATTCTATTAGTGAAAAACAAAATAGAAGATCAAACACAAATTAACACCATTTCCATAACAGAAATCACCCATAAACACATGTGCCACCACCACCAAAACTACAAATAAAACCACCACCTAAAGTGAACCCCTGTCACCCCAGCTGTCGGTAGATTGTTTAAAATGAATAAAACGGCACAGTAAACTATCTAAAAACTAAACGGCAACCAGCACTGAGCCTATAAAAGCACAGTGCAATTAGTAAAAACAACAAACAGTTACAATATAAAAGCATACCTTTAGACTGGACTGTTAGAACCCTTAAAAAATATAAAACAATGTACATCAGTGTTTTGTTTACAATGATACATAAAAAGTGTTAAAACTTCAACATGTCTTCAGCTCACCAGACAGCAACATGTGCTCAGGAAGAGGAAGTGGGCATGTACAACTCCCTCTTTTATAGGTGTGGTCATGTGATGTGATCACATGACCACACCTGTCCCTGCCACATTTACCCCTGGGCTTTGGATCGACGTCCCGTCGATGAGGTCGTTAAAGCCATGGCCTATAGAAAGTTACCCGAGAGTCACTTCCATGTGCTTCAGATAGCTGTTGTTGTACAAGCGGTTTTGGCAGATGATATGGATTATGATGCTGACCAGCTGTAGTCCTATGGGAGCGCCGTAACCCTGCAGCTGGTACTACTGGTGGAGGAGGGTCTCGAGCTAGTTCTCCATGTAACTGAATCCTTTGGTTGGGGGCTTGTTCCACTATGACAAAAGAGTTTTCAGGAACATCATCCGGTTCAGTTAACAGTGGTGCAGGCAACCCCGGATCTACAGTCAATGCAGTGTCTGTATGACTGACTTGGGCAGGGAGAATTTCCGATCTGTGAATGTGTCTCTGTTTCCCTTTACCATCTGCCGTAGTCACAGTGTAGATCGGTCCACCATCTGATGGACATTGAAGCACTTTGTACAGTACTGAGGACCAATAATCTTGTATTTTGTGGCGGCCTCTATGGCTGTGGTCACGGCAGTACACCAACTGTCCAGGCTGTAGGCCGTCCGGCTTTACCTTGGAATCATGGCGGGTAGCTCGTCTTGTAGCGGCAAGTTGTAATTTCTTTCTTGCATCCTGGTAGATGTGTTGCATTGCATCCTGATGGTTGTGGGTCCACTCCTCAGCGCTGTCATCCATAGTGCCCAACAAACAATCAATCGGCAGCTTTGGCTCCTGTCCAAACATCAACAAATATGGAGAGTGTCCGGTAGAATTATGTTTTGTAGTATTATATGCAAACACTACTTGAGACAAATGTTTAGGCCACTGGTTTTTCTTATTGTGTGGTAAGGTGCGGAGCAAGTCATGCAAAGTCCTATTAAAACGTTCACACTGCCCATTGCCTTGGGGTCTATAGGGTGTTGTTCTGGTTTTAGAAATGTTGTACATACTGCAAAGCTGCTGTATTACTTTAGCTTCAAAACAACGTCCCTGATCTGAATGAAGTTGGCGTGGAACACCAAATATATGGAACCAATGATTAACAAGAGCTTGAGCTACTGTGTTGGCAGTTTGGTCTCTTGTTGGGATGGCTTGTGTGTATTTTGAGAATACATCTGTCATTATAAGGACATTTTCTGTACCATTTGAGGCGGCATCTAAGACAGTGAAGTCTATGGCCAAAATGTCATTAGGCCTATTAGCCATTAAATGACCCATAAAGCTTCGTGGGTGCAACGGTCCCCGTTTTGACACGGTACAGCGTTCACAGTCTTTGCAGTAGGCCTGAACAGTTTTATCCATACCTGGCCAATAGCAACGTTTTCTGATTAGGTCCAGTGTGCGATCGATCCCCTGGTGGCCATGTTGGTCATGCGAGGACTGAAGTACTTCGGACTGCAGGCATTGTGGAAGTAACAGCTGATGTTTTGCTGGTCCTCCTTCCGGTGGTATGACTTGCCTGTACAGAATGCCGTGTTTTTCAACAATTCTGTCCCATTGTCTCATCAGTTTCAGACCCATTGAAGACACGTTTCCCCTTTCCTCTTGATCTGGTTGTTTATGTCTGTCCCAAAAGACACGAAACTCCTGAATTAAAGGGTCCTCCGCCTGCAAAACAGAGAGGTTCATATCTGGTGGCCAGGGATTGATGGTCATTGCTTGGGAGATACAGTTGTGAGTGGTGATTGTGTCATTTTGCAGGGCACCTCTAAGACCTCCTGGCAAGGCTGTTGAGGGTGCCATTGACACCATTTGTTCTGAAGTCACATATTGTCTTGACAAGCCATCTGCATTTCCATTAGAGCGCCCTGGTTTGTATCTAATTTCCAAATCAAAACATGCAAGTTCAGAAGCCCATCTCTGCTCCACTGCACCTAATTTAGCTGTCTGCAAGTGGCTGAGGGGATTGTTGTCTGTATAAACAACACATTTGTGACCCAATAGATATTCCCGGAATTTTTCCGTAACAGCCCACTTCAGTGCTAAAAATTCCAGCTTCATTGAACTGTAATTTTGCATGTTCTTCTCAGTTTTTCTTAAGCCTCTGCTTGCAAAAGCAATAGGACGAATTTTGCCTTCACATTCCTGTGATAGGACTGCCCCTAAGCCATGATGGCTAGCATCTACATCCAAGATGAATGGTCTGGCAAAATTTGCATAAGCCAACACAGGAGCTGTTGTAAGAGTACATTTTAGTGTCTGAAATGCTGTGTCACATACCTCACTCCAGAGATGTTTCACAGTAATTTTCTTACTGTTCCTGTTCTTTGGAGACAGTTCTGCAGCCAAGGCATTTAGTGGCGCTGCTATTTGTGAAAAACCGGGAACAAAACGTCTATAGTAGCTGCAGAAACCAAGGAATGACTTTAGTTCTTGGACCGTTTCTGGACGCTTCCACGTTGCTACGGCTGAGATTTTTGCAGGATCTGTCGATACCCCCTCCGCGGAAACAACATGGCCGAGGTACTTCACTTGGTGTTGAAAGAAACAGCATTTACTCAGCTTGATCTTTAGGTTTTCCTTCTGTAAGCGGCTGAGGACTAGCTCCAGTCTCTGCAGATGCTGTTCAACAGATGTAGAAAAAATGATTACGTCATCCAAGTACAACAACAAAGATTGAAAGCTTTGATCGCCAAATAGTCGTTCCATTAACCTCTGAAACGTACTTGGGGCATTGCACAGGCCAAAGGCCATTCTGTTAAATTCAAAAAGGCCAAAGGGCGTGCAAAAGGCAGTTTTGGATTTGTCACTTTCTGCAACTGGCACCTGGTTATATCCACTCGCCAGATCTAAAGTAGAAAACCATTTAGCCCCAGAGAGAGCATCCAATGATTCCTCTATGCGAGGTAAAGGATATGCATCTTTTCGTGTCTTTGCATTCAGTTGTCTGTAGTCAACGCACATGCGAAGAGAGCCATCCTTTTTCAGAACCAAAACCAGGGGAGCAGCATAAGGGCTACAGCTCTCTCTAATAACCTGTGCGTCGAGTAGTTGTCTGATATGAGTTTTAACAAGCTCAAATTGAGAGGGCGGAATGCGTCGATAGCGCTGTTTGGTCGGTACATCATCAAGTAAAGGGATGTTATGTTCAATGAGTGATGTACAGCCCAAATCTCCATCATTTTTGGAAAACACTGTTGAATATTGCTTGAGCAATTGCCTTACTGCCTTTTCATCAGCAGGGGTCAATTTGGACAAATCTACAGAGTCTAAATCAAGGGGAGCATTATCGACTGCAACTTGAGAACATGTCACCGTAACTTGTCCATAAGTATCAGTAGCTTCCGTAAACACAACAGAGGATGCGTTACCATCCACAAGAGCTACTGAATGCAATAGGCCTAGAGAAACTCGTGGTTGAAGATAAACAGGCTCTCTGCCAACATTAGACACAGGGACAAACGCCAAGCCATTTTCACAAGACACTAAAGATGTAGAGATCAAAAGGCCAGCAGGAAGATGGTTAGTGCTGTGATCTTGTTCTAGAAGTAGTGTCTGTGTGAAGTACTCTTTACCTTTTGGACCGGTGGCTGGGACCATGACAGTTGTGCCCGCGGGGATCAGCAGTGGTCCAGAGGATTGCACCCGCAGTTGACCAGCGATACCATCTCCCGTTTCCACCAGATGACACTGTTGAAGAGCTTCCCTCCAGCCTGGAGGCGCCTGTGCAACTTCAGGGATAGAGAACATTGCAGATCCATGTTCCCTGTAAAGGTTGTCATAGAGTTGCTGAATAACGTTCATCCCTAGAAGTCCTGGTATGTGCTGTTTTTGCCTTGAGAAGGCAGTGGTCCCTTGTGGATCTTGAACAATTAGCACTCCACATGCTGGTAAGGTCCTTCCCAAAACAGTCACATCCACCTCTACATAGCCATGGTAAGGAATGGACAGTCCATTTGCAGCAGTCAGATTTAGCCACCTACAGTTATTTATGGCATGCTTGCTTAAGTCAAAATGCGCAGCAAAGAAACTATGGGTGATTGTTGTTACATTTGACCCTGTGTCCAAAAGTGATGGTACTTGAACACCATTTATTATCAAATCCACTACAGTACATGTCCCCACCAGTTGCTGTAAAAGTTTAGAAGGCACTGGTGTGGAGCCAATTTCAGCTCCTTCTGAGGTCTGGCTCAAAACAACAGAAGGGGCTAGTTTTCCGACTCCGAGAGAATTGATTGGACGACTGGCGTTTGCTGCTGAGTGCCACTAGGCAGTAGTTGACGACAGTAACGTGCAATGTGACCCATTTTGTTACATCTGAGGCATTTTCTGTCTGTTGGCCATTTTGAAGGAGTCTGTTTAAAATTGCTCTGTAATGACTGAAGTTGTTCAGTCAATGTGGTAATTTGAGTCTGTTGCTGCTTTAAGAGATCTGTGATTGCCTGGAGCTCTACAGATGTTTGTTTATACACAAGGGGGACAGTTCCCAAATCACTTCTAGCCGCATTACAGCCATAGGCAAACTGAGAGTGAGCATCCCCATCAATACTTTCTGACCATCTAATGGCTTCCTCACGAATGTCTATTAATGACATGCCTGGGTCCCGCCTTACCACATCTTTAAGGTGGCGGCGCAGCATACCATCTCTCACATGTTCCACAAACTGGTCCCTGAGCACTGTCTGTTGATTAGGAACGGCATCAGGGGCACTGTCAAGCACAAAGTCCATTAAAGTCATTAATACATGTGAGAAATGTCTAAGAGACTCTCCATCTTGTTGTTTTCTATCATAAAACTGCTTTAACAGCACAACCATAGGTTTGTGGCCACTGTACAACCTTTTCAAAATGTCCACAATTTTACCAGGATTCTCTCTCTCAAAGAGTGGTCGATGCCTGATTTCATTGCGTGGTTCCCCGCCTAGATGGTCCAACATGAAAATGGCCTTTTCTTTGCTTGAGAGGTGTCTGCCCTCCAAACAAGCTTCCACTTCTTCAATCCAGTCTTCAAGACGAACACTATCTGGTGAATCTTGAGGACCATAAAATTTAGGGCACCTTCTTTCACGAGGGATATACACAGTTCGGTCCACTCTAGAGGTAGCTGCAGAAGAGGCCATAGACCTTCTAAACTGCTCATTCTCAGCTTGCAAACTTTTTAGTTGGTTTTGAATAGTTTGTAATTGTTCATCAAAATCAGGCATTGTCGTTGAGAATGGGTCTGTAGAGTTTGATTTCTTCCAAAGCTTGTCTGTAGATCGGGAGGTGTAGGTCTCTCCAATCTTCTGTGCTGATTGCCGTTTACATAAAACTGAACAAAGCTAATATAACTAAAAAAATTAGGTGCAAAATTCTAAAGAGGGAAAAAAAATTATGATAGAACCCACACACTGACTGTTCGATCCTGCGACAACGCCAAATGTAACACTAGCAAGGTGTTATGAGAACAGGTGAGCTTTAATGACAAAGCCAGACAGTCAGTGTGGGGTCCAACAGCCCTAAGGCAGTTTATTTTCAGTTAAATACAAAAATACTAAAAGTAGTTAAAAGGATGGTGTGGCCTCGAGCTGGGATGTGAGAGGTATTCTATTAGTGAAAAACAAAATAGAAGATCAAACACAAATTAACACCATTTCCATAACAGAAATCACCCATAAACACATGTGCCACCACCACCAAAACTACAAATAAAACCACCACCTAAAGTGAACCCCTGTCACCCCAGCTGTCGGTAGATTGTTTAAAATGAATAAAACGGCACAGTAAACTATCTAAAAACTAAACGGCAACCAGCACTGAGCCTATAAAAGCACAGTGCAATTAGTAAAAACAACAAACAGTTACAATATAAAAGCATACCTTTAGACTGGACTGTTAGAACCCTTAAAAAATATAAAACAATGTACATCAGTGTTTTGTTTACAATGATACATAAAAAGTGTTAAAACTTCAACATGTCTTCAGCTCACCAGACAGCAACATGTGCTCAGGAAGAGGAAGTGGGCATGTACAACTCCCTCTTTTATAGGTGTGGTCATGTGATGTGATCACATGACCACACCTGTCCCTGCCACACTAGGACTCTCCAGCACGGCGAGGAACAACTAAAAAACCCAGGGTGAGAAAAGAGAAACCTCGGGGAGAACCACGGGAGGAGAGATCCACTCCCATTGACGGACAGGCTTTAGAGACCCAGGGCGAATGGAAGTCCCTCATACGGGCCAACATCGCAGAACGTCCAGGCCTTGTTGGAGCTTCAGTTCTTCTTGTCCAGTCCCACAGTGGAGCGGGACTCCATGTGCATAATAATGAACAGACTTCAGATCAAAGTAATGTTGTATCATAATAAGACAAAGTTTGCAGTAAGAAGAAGAAGAGGGTAGCGCTCAGTGGACCGTACTTCCCACAGCAGTTTCTTCTAGAGCAGCTTTACTTCAGGCTGAGGGTCAGAGCTTTACTTAACTGACCTGATCATAAGCTAAGTTTGAGCGTAGTCTTAAATGTAGAGACTGTATCTTCTTCTTTAACTTGAGCTGGGAGTTTATTCTATTTAACCAGAGCTTGGAGCTAAAGGCTCTTCCTCCTACAGGGATTTTGGAGACTCGGGGAATCACTAGTCCCTGAGTTTTGAGAGCGGAGTCCCTGGCTGGCCCATATGGAACGATAGCGTCTTGGAGGAGCAGGATTTTAAATGTGATTGTAGACTCAACAGGGAGCCAGTGGAGAGATGTGAGCAATAATGTGACTCTCCATCTGTGCGCTCTGGCTTTGAACTTTGCGGAGCTCGTACCGCTCGTGACTGCCAGCAGAGGGCGTCCACAGTCAGACGTTGGAGGATGGGCCCCTCTCCGCCACAGAGGAGCCGGTGATTCGTGGAGGAGGAGGGGCTTCTGTGCAGATAAGTGCCTGATTACTTCAGAGGAGAGCAGTGATGTCTGACCGCTGACCGCAGCAGAGCCATGGTGAGTTCAATTCTGACTTCGCATCATATTCTCCACAAAACAGATGGCAGAATTCGATATTTGCATGTAGAAAAGATTGGAAATAGGCTTTAGGGTGATTTCAGTGTATTCTAAGCTTTGTTAAATAGTAATAAATGGTGACATGTTATGCAATTAAGGCCTGATAAAACACACTCAAAGGTTTTCTGTGACGAAATGCAGGTTTGTGGAGATCGATCCAACCAGCGCAAAATCAGACACTTTGGTTCCATTTCTCGCAAAGAGAAGTTTTTATTCGAGGCTGTAATCCGAGTCGGTATTTGTGTGACTTTCTGCGTCTCGTCGGGAAAGTGATTCACAGACAGTGGCTCTGTGAATGAAGTGACGATCTCGCAGCAGATGGACGACTTAGCGACACAGACCTCGGCAGCTCCCATAATGCACTTTGGAAACCCAGTGTCTTGATGGATTCGGACCATATGAGCAGGGGAATAATCACTGTTCGATGGACCTGACTTTTTTGCCAAGTTTCATCTTGTGTTTACATTTTCCTACTTCTTTATGCAAAAATCGTTTCCCTCATACTTTAACCTCTTACCCCCTGCCTTAACCGAGCACATCCAGTTCGGCTTTGCCCAAATCTAGAAGCCTCTTGACTGGAGCTCACGGTTTTTGTCACGTGTTACAAGATTTGCATATTTTGTTCAGGGTTTACACGGACAGAAGCAGGTCGAGGTTTCATTCAAGATTTGCAAACGTTTCATCAACAGAGGAAAGAGATCTGGGCAAAACGGGAAACCCATCGTTTTTGGTATTTTTGATGAACTTAGACAGTAACAAATATTGAACAATATCCATCCATCCATCCATCTTCTTCCACTTTTCCGTTGCCGGGTCGTGGGGCAGCCATTGGAGCTGCCCAAAACACATTGCACCAGCCCCTATGGCGCCCCCTGCAGGTGGTGGGTCCACAGAAGGACGGCCTCATGGTTCTACCCGGGCCTGTTGGTCTCTCATAAGGGGCTTCTGAACCGCTCTTTGTCTGACCCGTCACCTAGGACCTGTTTACCCTGGGAGACCCTACCAGGGGCACGAAGCCCCCGACAACTTAGCTCCCAGGATCATTCGAGTGCTCAAACCCTCCCCCACGTTAAGGTGGCGGTTCCAGGAAGGGTGAACAATATCATAATTTTCCAATAATTGTCAGTTTAAATTATATTTAATGACTTTCAATGCGTTTTTATGCCCCGCGAAAACACTCCTCTCCTTTGTTCTGCTTTCTCTGTTTAAAACAACTCAATTACTCCACCGTGGGACGAATAAAGGTTATCTTACTGTAAACATTTATCTTCGAATCTTAACGATTTCCTAATCGGTTTATGCCATTGGACGTCACACACACACACACACACACACACACACACACACACACACACACACATATATATATATCAATGCGTAACCCATTTTCCAGGACAGAGAGCGCGGTCGGCGCCGTCCTGATGTCGCGCTGTTTGCTTTCACATGGACTTTAACGGGGCCTCGTCAGTTAAAAAGAAAAACAGCAACATACCACAAACGGTCACACGTTGTTGTTGTTGTGTCCGTAGTGAACCATTCACTGTGAAGCAAATTACAGCATTTTAGGATTTAGTTGTAGTGAGACCGAATGGGGTCAGATAAGAAAACATTGACTCCACTTCTTACTCACAAACAACACAGGTTTGCATCGGGGTTAACTATGACAGAGACACGATCATTTCTTTGAGTTACTTAATTTATTCATAAATATTTTAAATAGTTTGTGGTCTTTTTGGTGAAAGATTTCAGGTTTTTAGGCTTTCAGTTCCATTTCCCAAACGCCGCACGTGTTAAACAGTTCATAAACAGTGCGTCATCAAACGTTTCCGGGCGACAGGCAGGTGAAGACGTGGAATGGAAGAGAGGTCTCAAAAAGGGACCAGGACCTGACTCACCACAGGTCTCGTACACAAACACTTCACCGTCAGGCGCTGAAAGAGTCCAACGCCGAGGCCACGATGACTGCAACACTGGCAGAGCTCCTTGCAGCTCTGCCAGGTTCCTGACGGGCAGGTGACGTCAGGGGTGACAGGTCAGAGAGGGACGAGCATCAGAAAGCCCGGCCTTGTACAGGTGAACCCGGGAGTAGCGACCACAACAGCAGAGCCAGTGCTCCTTCACGTCAAGAGGAGCCAGCTGAGGTGACATGTGTCTGAGATGCCTCCTGGTTTCTTCCTCGGGAGGTGCTCCAGGCATGTCCTAGTGGGAGGAGGCCCAGAGGAAGACCCAGGACACGCTGGAGGGACTATGTCTCCGTGGCCTGGTGCCTGGAGGAGGTGTGCGGCGAGAGGGACGTCTGGATGTGGCTGTATTGTGAG
Organism: Proterorhinus semilunaris; assembly: GCA_021464625.1. Taxonomy (NCBI): domain Eukaryota; kingdom Metazoa; phylum Chordata; class Actinopteri; order Gobiiformes; family Gobiidae; genus Proterorhinus; species Proterorhinus semilunaris. The sequence goes on along the minus strand of CM038355.1, from coordinate 20,866,232 downwards.
CTCCATACTCCTGCCTGTTGCCCAAGAGTGAAAAAGTTACAATAGTTGAACATTTCCTACAATAACCACATTGGCGGCCGAGTCTTTGTCACATGATTAGCATTAAAACAATTCGAGAACACGTTTTTTAAAAGAATATCAACTCTCTGGCGCCGTCTTCCATCATTCCTTTCCCTGATGCCTTTGATATTTGTCCATATCTTGTATCCACAGGTGAACAAGGCGCCCATGTGACGTGAACCTAAACTCGTGACAGTGGGCTCAGCCAGTGTCGCTGCTGCTGTTAAACAACATGAAGCTTCTGTCCGGCTGCACCTTGAACGTGGGCGGCAGGCGGTTCCCGTTCACCGCGGACCTGGTGACCCACCTCCCCCTGAGCCGCCTCAGCCGTCTGAACCGCTGTGCGTCCGAGAGCGAGCTGCTGGAGTTCTGTGACGACTACGACCGCGAGACCAACGAGCTGTTCTTCGACCGCCACTCCGACGCCTTCGGTTTCATCGTGGCGTACGCGCAGCACGGCGCCCTGAGGCTGGCCCCGAGCATGTGCGAACTGTCCTTCCTCAACGAGCTGCTGTACTGGGGCCTGGACTCGGCCGAGCTTCAGACCTGCTGCCAGAGGAGGCTGGACCAGCGCATGAACGACTGCTACGCGCACTTCTTCCCCGAGTGTCGCTTCAGTGACTACGGGCTCTTCTACCAGAAAGACCAGTACGGCGGACGGGATCTCGGGAGCAGGTGTCAGGGCTGGATGGAGGTGATTCGCAGGACGTTTGAAGAGCCGACGTCCTCGTTAGCTGCTCAGGTTCTGGCCTCGCTGTCCGTAATCTTCGTGATCATTTCTATGGTGGTTCTGTGCACGAGCACTCTTCCAGACTGGTCCAAGGATGAGACGATGGAGAAACACAGGTAAGTGCATGCGTGACATAAGCCTGTTCACTCTGTTCCCAAGTACATGGTCAAAAAGTGCAATAGTGATGTGTGCTGTAGAGCTCAGTGCCATCTGGATCAGTGCACTAGACCCATTTCATGTGATGTCCGCATACTGAATGAGGCTCGGAGCAAAACAACTGGAAAACTACATTGTACGAGCGCGTGATTGACACGCTTTTTCAAATAAAAACAACACATGGCCGTCGTGTTGCATTGTTGATCGAAGAATAGACGTACCAGCAAACCAGGGCCTACATTTTATAACATACAGGCAGGTGACCACCAGGAGAATAGACAAGGCTTAAAGGCACTAGATGCAAGTTGGTAGTTTTATACTCACTACTGCCACCTCAGGTCTTCGGTGTAATTGCAGCTTATATATTAAAGGGATATTTCAGGATTTTTTTTACATAGGGCCTCATTTCAGCACCTGCCCCTTTTGCTCCATGCTCCTGAAGTGCCCTTTTCCCTCCATACCTTTTATTTATTTGTATTATATTATGTTTATCCAAAGCTTTGCCATCATTGGTTTTGCCCCAAAAAGCCTTATTAGCTTATATTAATAAATCAAATGAGAAATGAACACGCCCCTCGTTAGTTCATTGTTTATTTTGAATGCCCCGCCCACCGGCCCTGCAGAGCTCAGAGAGAGGAGGAAGTGAGAGCAGAGGCCTCTCCTGCACAGAGCAACGATCTCCTCACCTTGTGCTTAAGCTCGCTCTTTATTTTTATCAGTCGGCCTTTTGATTTTTGAGCCCCTGCTCCTCTGTAGCTCTCTGCACGGCCCTGTGCAGGCTACTAGTGACCGTAAAATGTGCTAGCCTAAGACTAGCCTATAAGACTAGCTACAAAACTCTTCAAATACAAGGACTGCATGAATAAAAAAAATATATATATCTCCAAAAATCAACAACACTCTAGGATATGAGGCCCTATGTCAAAAATCCTGAAATATCCCTTTCAGTTTGTGCATGACGGCAATTCAGACCCGAATTAACAACGTTTTGAGAGACAGTCCAGATTTTAGAGGCAGTTGTGGTGAACAGGTCTGGGCTCATTCTACACTTTAGGACATGGCTGGAATGTGTAAGGGGAGGAAAATACATGTTTTTAACTTTTTTAAACTCTGTATAGTCGCTTTAAGGCGTGCGTCAAACGAGACACAAATGGTCCAAAGTTGAGATCAAGAATGCGCCTGAGACGCTCCTCGTCTCTAAAGCACGGGGGAAGGTCCCCCTCTGGGCGAAGTCGCTGCAATGACACAAGTCTTAAGATGTTCATGGACATTTGTTGCCCCTTTTCCCAGTGGATGGAACCCGGAAATCACTACCATTAGCTTGATTTTAACGTTAAAGAGTCAATTAGCTAAGATATTTCAACAAAATTAAAGACATTGACTTGAATTTTGTCCTTATACTTTACTTTATTTACAAAATTTGTTTGTAGATGACGTTCAAAATGCTCTCAACAAAAAAAAAGTGACTTTTCAAGCACATGCAGAAGTGAAGAAAGTCTTTGGTGAGCTCCCGAGAAAGGTCTGGAAAGCTACTGTAGCTCCTGAGAAAGCTACTACTCTGAGATCCCTGCTGTAGAGTCTATAGAGTTATATTATGAACCTCGGAGAAGCTCAGTCAGCTCATTCAGTCTCGCTTAAGCACAAACTGACAGAAACAGGGCGCTCCACTCATGTGTCCGGGCTCCTCAAGGGACGAGGCAGAGAGGGGGTGTCGCTCCTCGAGGTCACAGACGTAGTTACAGGAGTGCTTCTTCAGGGCGGAGTCAAACTGGCTACCCAGGCGCTCCCTGCAGGCACTCAGCGGCACGCGCAACACCAGGAGCTCGTCTGTGGACATGCAGCCAATCAGGACGTCCTCCATCCACACGGCTTTGTTAGCGCAGGTCACGCCTCTACTCAGGCAAAAGAGGACATATGTGTACTCACAGTACTCATAGATCAATAATAAAACTAAAGGAAAAAGAATTCCGAGGCAAACCCCATCTGAAATTGTCACCACGGCGATTTCTGCTAGGCATAAAGTGCAATTCAGTGCAATGTGAACATATCGTATCCAGCCCACGTCCCTGATTTCTTTGTTGATGCGGCGGACGGCCTGTAGGTAGCGCAGTCGCTTACGGAGGCTGCCTCTCAGTGCCGGGGGCGTCTCAAACTCGCTCCATAGAGCATAGCGAGAGAAAAACCCTCGCTTCAAACTTGTCACCGGAAGGATCTGTCCCTCCTCCAGATAAGATGGATCATCGTCCATCGCTGTGAAGCTCTTTAGTCTTTTGATAGGAGCGAGAGTTGCCCTGAAACGACACAGCAGCCGTTGTTACACTGACTGAAACAGCAGTTAGCGTTAGCTCAACTAATGGCTAAAGATGCTAACTGACATTCAGACGAGAATCCAACACAATTTTTCACATCGCTGACCTAAAACAAATTAATTTAGAAGAGTTTGACATTTTTCTAATACAACAACTTTCTAGGTTTATTTATTATTTCTTTGTTTGTCAGTTACAGAGCAAGTTATAAGCTACCGGCTACATGCTTAGCAACAGGCTACAAGCTAAGCAGGCTAAACACATTTTCTTCTCCTTAACAGAAACTTTACATTTGGTAAGAATATTCATACAGTGACTTAAACCTCAGAGCTAACAACAATGTGGAAAATGTGTTGATATCTTAAAACAATTATCATCTCAAGAGCTAATAGCAGAAGCTAATAGCAGGGGCTAAATGTAAATGCTCACAGCCAATGATCACAGCAGCCAAACTTACCCCAAAAATATCTGGAAAAGTGTTTGGATAATATAATTTTCAGTGTTGCCAAGAGGTGGAGCTGGGCGATTTTCCTTCCCCCAAAAATCTTGGATTTTCTCATTTAAAAAAAACTCGATTGAAGATTAGTTTTGATTTTTCTTTTTTTTTTACCACATTTAAAACAAAATAACTGCTGACTGTAAACATATTTTAAATATAGACAATTCTCAGTCATGTGACCTCTGGTTGGCAATCAGCTGTTTGGAATTGTGATTATTTAAAGTTCATATGACACATTAGAGAACATTTTTGCTAAACAGAACAGGACAAGCACCGACTGCAGCGCATTGTGCTGCTGCAGAGAAGGTGATCGGCTGTGAGCTCCATCTCCCCAGGACCTGTTCACCTCCAGGACCCGGAGGCGTGGGGGTCGGATCACAGCTGACCCTTCTCACCCTGGACACGGACTATTCACCCCTCTCCCCTCAGGCAGGAGGCCTTATAGTTTAAAGTGTATAGCTTAATTTTATCTAAATTCTGTGTTATATGTTTTATTTTGCACGTCTGCGCCGAGAAATATTCCTAGTTTGTAGTTTGTGAACCTGTTCTCAAACAAAGGCAATAAAAACGATTCTGATTCTGATCCAAAACATAGTTAAATGGTAAACGGTCGCAATAATACAGTGTTTTTCTACCTTCATTAGGCCCAAAGCGCTTTACAGTAAGGAACCACTCACCCATTCACTCTCTCATTCATACACCAGTGTACGCAGACACTGGGGGCGAGGGGGGCGAAGTGTCTTGCCCAAGGACACGATGACAGTGTGCACCTTCAGGAGAGGCGGGACTCAAACCCCTAATCTTCCAATCATGAGACGACCCGCTCTACCACCTGCGCCATTAACAATTAACACGATTTATAGTTTCACTTCCTTATTGGACAGGAAGTGACATAGATGTAGGCAAACTGTTTTAAACTGTTGCCGTGCCGACCATGTGATAAATCAAACTGCCCTGGAACTTTACCTCTATCTGTCACTTCCTGTCAGCAGCTAAAAATAAATAAAATAAAATATGACCTCGAAGGTCACATGGTGTCGTTAAACGGTGCCCCGCCCTCCTCGAAGGTCACATGGTGTCGTTAAACGGTACCCCGCCCTCCTCAAAGGTCACATGGTGTCGTTAAACGGTACCCCGCCCTCCTCAAAGGTCACATGGTGTCGTTAAACTGTGCCCCGCCCTCCTCAAAGGTCACATGGTGTCGTTAAACTGTGCCCCGCCCTCCTCAAAGGTCACATGGTGTCGTTAAACTGTGCCCCGCCCTCCTCAAAGGTCACATGGTGTCGTTAAACTGTGCCCCGCCCTCCTCAAAGGTCACATGGTGTCGTTAAACTGTGCCCCGCCCTCCTCAAAGGTCACATGGTGTCATTAAACTGTGCCCCGCCCTCCTCAAAGGTCACATGGTGTAGTTAAACCGTGCCCCGCCCACCTCAAAGGTCACATGGTGTCGTTAAACTGTGCCCCGCCCACCTCAAAGGTCACATGGTGCCCCGCCCTTCTCAAAGGTCACATGGTGTCTTAAACGGTGCCCCGCCCTTCTCAAAGGTCACATGGTGTCTTAAACGGTGCCCCGCCCTTCTCAAAGGTCACATGGTGTCTTAAACGGTGCCCCGCCCTCCTCAAAGGTCACATGGTGCCCCGCCCTTCTCAAAGGTCACATGGTGTCCTCCTCAGGCTGGTGGAGTCCGTCTGCATCGGCTGGTTCACGGCCGAGTGCACGCTGCGCTTCCTGGTCTCGTACGACAAGTGCGAGTTCGTGCGGCGCCCGCTGAACGTCATCGACATCCTCGCCATCGCGCCGTACTACATCTCCGTGCTGGTGTCGTCCCTGACGGGCGAGGACTCGGAGCTGCAGCGCGCCGGCGTGATGCTGCGCGTGCTGAGGATGATGCGGATCTTCTGGCTCATCAAGCTGGCGCGCCACTTCCTCGGGCTGCAGACGCTCGGCCTGACCCTGCGGCGCTGCTACCGGGAGATGCTGACGCTGCTGGTGTTCGTGGGCGTCGCCATGGCGATCTTCAGCGCCTGGGCCCAGCTGCTGGAGTACGGCCTGGACCCCGTCCCGGAGGCGAAACAGGGCTCGGGGAACGTCTTCCTCGCGCCGCCCCCGGACTACAGCGCCATGGGTATGAGTTGGTTTGACCTCCATTTGTTTTTGCATTTGAATTAAGCAGAGAATATCTAGTTGCACTTGAAATGATGTCATAAAGCTCAATTTAAAACCGCCTTGGTGCTGTGTTTTGAGACACTCGCGCATTTTTGAGTAATCTTTGAATGTTCCCCTGGAGATTTTTTTTTTTACCCATGATTTGCATAACGAAAATCCTGAAAATCCCCACGTGAAGCGGCTAAATATTTTGTTTCCACTTCTTTTAAATCAATGTGGCCTTTTTCTAACCAACAAACTGTAAGATATTGATAAAGATAAAAGTGTTTGAGATAAATACGTGTCGGTCAATCAGCCAAGACACTTCACCCACGGCCTGTGTGAGTGAGTGGCCGATGGCGCAGATTGCAGCCTCGCTACTGTCAGTCTGCCCCAGACTCGCCTTCGCCTTGTTTTTGCTGTTCAAAGCTCAATGAATCAGGCAGGAATTAGATATTGGAAAGACTGGACCGTTTGGAGTAGGTAGGAGCTCCTAAAGAGTGTACACTACAAAAAAGTAAATATCAATATATCAGAACGATTGAAATAAATAAAAAATGAAATGACATATAAGGTAAATGATATCTTGTTTTCACTCATTTAGACGTTATTTAGCCGCCGCTGTCTCCCAGAAAGAAATATTTGGATAACAGCATCATCTCTGTCGCCTTTCGTGCTACACATGGATACCAAACATGCCAGTATTTGTGAATGAATAACAAGGGAAAGACAAGGGAGTAGTTATTTCCTGAAAAAAAAAAAAAAAAGAAACATCTGAACATTGACCATTCTGTGAATTATTTAAGTTTTACTTGTTAAACTTGGCACTTCAAGTAAAACATTTTATATTTGACCCACGTTTTTGAACTAGAATATCTCCTTAATACTGTATCTGTATCACGTTTTGCAGCGTACTCCCCTCAGAGCCATGACCTCGTCGCCCGCGCCCGTAACCAGGACTGGGCCAGCATCCCGTCGGCGTGCTGGTGGGTGATCATCTCCATGACGACGGTGGGGTACGGCGACATGTACCCGGTGACGGTGGCCGGGCGGGTGCTGGGCGGCGTGTGCGTGGTCAGCGGCATCGTGCTGCTGGCGCTGCCCATCACCTTCATCTACCACAGCTTCGTGCAGTGCTACCACGAGCTGAAGTTCCAGTCCAGCCGAGACCAGTACGTGCTGGAGTCGGCCAGGGACCCCTGAGCGCCCCCGTGTGGTCGTCGTCCTGTCCTACAGTTGGGTGGAGACACACAGACATGGGTGAAGGGAGGCATTCGAGTGCTCGGTTACATTTGCTTTGGCTCTTTCGGAAACCAATCCCTCTCATCCTGCCCACTTACGCTCAGTCCTCCAGCGCCGGATGTTCCCTCATTAGTGCACTCAGAGCTGTGGCTTTCAGACGCACTCGCCCTCCGTCCAGACACACCCCTTTACCGTCCCAGCGCGCCACGCCAATGTGGCAAATCAAAGGTTTGACTGGCGATCATTTTAAACTGAAAACAATTTTCCCTTAGAGTTTACAAAGTAATGCTCTTGTTAAACACACAGTTAACGCAATTACAGTTCCCAGCTGTCTTTGGTGATGTTTATAGTTTCATTTCCTTATTAGACTCTGACAGGAAGTGACATGGATAGAGGTAAACCATTTTTTTTTATGTCATGTCAATGGGAAATGAGTCTCTATCTATGTCACTTCCTGTCAGTATCTTAAAAATTCAAATAGAAAGAACTTTTCTGCCCAACGTTCCTTCATTAGAATCGCTGCAGTCGGTCGTAACGAGTCATGTGACCAGTTTGTGGATCAAAACTAGCCCAGGATCAACATTTAGTCAATTTTCTTTTTGGAGATTTCTTGCAAAAATAAATAAATAAAACGTTTCTCTCCCACCGAGTCTGACGTTATGACATCATCAGATTCGTCATAGAGTCATTCGGAGAACTCAAGACAGAAGGTGTCCGTTATTTGGAAGCTGCAAGTCCGTTCATCTGACCAACATTGAGCACATCACTTTAAGTATTGTCTCCACTGTGGGACGCCTTCATGTGACCTCAGTTCATGTGACCTCAGTTCATGTGACCTCAGTTCATGTGACCTCAGTTCATGTGACCTCAGTTCATGTGACCTCAGTTCATGTGACCTCAGTTCATGTGACCTCAGTTCATGTGACCTCAGCTCATGTGACCTCAGTTCATGTGACCTCAGTTCATGTGACCTCAGTTCATGTGACCTCAGTTCATGTGACCTCAGTTCATGTGACCTCAGTTCATGTGACCTCAGCTCATGTGACCTCAGTTCATGTGACCTCAGTTCATGTGACCTCAGCTCATGTGACCTCAGCTCATGTGACCTCAGCTCATGTGACCTCAGCTCATGTGACCTCAGTTCATGTGACCTCAGCTCATGTGACCTCAGCTCATGTGACCTCAGCTCATGTGTCTCTCCGCTGCTCGATCGTGTCGGACACTTCACTTCGAGAGAACTCACATTTCAAGTGTTAGTTCAGCGAGAGGGAGAAAGGATCAGGTTTTTGGAAAGGGCCTTTCAGTAACTAGAGGTCGACCGATACGGGTTTTTCTAAGGCCGATGCCGATATTCTGGGATGTTAATTGGCCGATGCCGATATGCTCGGTCGATATTTTTGACCTATATTTATGGCCGATTTTTCCAAACGTCTGGTCTATAATCCTCTAAAAACAAATCCTTGTCCGCTCCAGCACTGGCTGATTTTATTTAATTACTTTAGGCGATCCAATCATAGTTTCTGGTCCAGCTTTGATTAGTTGTCGTTAGCATTAGCATATTGTTATTAGCCAGGGCATTTTGCGCGGTGATCAAAAATACAATAGTGGAGGTTAAAACTAACTCAGCGATTGGATTCTCCAGATTCTGCTCTTCAAAAGGACCTGCAGCACGTCCATACTGACGGAGGTTTAGTGAAACTTGTGTTTAACAAACCTGAAGCTAACCAGTCTTCATTGCGATGTTTCTCCCCTCAGGCCGAGGGAGTTGTTTTAAAGCCCTGACTTTGCTCTTTCTAATGCAAGAAACGGGAAGTCTCCCTCATTTTCGGTCCCGGAAATATCGGCTTTTTTCGGCGCTATATCGGCCGATAGCCGATAAAATCCCCAAATATTGGCCCGATATATCGGTCGGCCTCTATCAGTAACTTGTCGAAGTACAGTAACTGTGCGACTCTGAGTAGTTTTATTACACAATAATGTTTACTCCTACATTCCATTGCAGCAGATTTGTGACATAAACCCTCCTTTGAAAACCTTCCGTTTCCTGTGATGAGTAGAAATAGACTCATATTTGTAAACGTGACTCTGCCTTTTGTTACCGCGTCCTGTGAAGATTATTGTGGATGGAAAATATATTCAAGTGGATGTGTGTGTTTATTTATCATATAAAGCACACACGCATGTTTTGTCTGGAACAAACCATATCATCAGGTGCAGAGGAAAGTCCTCCGGGGAAAGACGGCCCAATATGGGAACACCATGAGCTCTGTGGAGACGTCCTGGGGGAAATTAACTTATTAATGCTTCATATACGTCGCGCTGAAAAAGCAGAGTCTGTCTATTTTTAGCGGCGGATTCATGAACACATCACACGCTGAGGGTAACTGAGCAGAATTGACAGTTTACACGTCGCTGGCCATTTGTGTCAGAAAGTCCCTCTACAAAGGAGAGTTTCATCATTTTCACTGACGCTGAACTGATAAAGATCACATCTGGAGTCTCACTCAGAGAGGATGGATGGTGGACTCCAGTGGGCTGTAACTATCAGAGTAAGAACTTCCTGGAGGAAGAAAGTGTTTGTACTTTTCACTCCCAGTTGTGCAAACCTGGCAAGAACTACATGGACATGTTTTTGAAATCGTGCATTCACTCGGCTGCTCTCGTTCACACAGCACAATAAATCCATCCATCCATTTTCTTCCTCTTTTCTGTTGCCGGGTCGTCGCACCAGCCCCTATAGCGCCCCCGGCAGGTGGTGGGTCCACAGAAGGACGGCCTCATGGTTCTAACCGGGCCTGTTGGTCTCTCATAAGGGGCTTCTGAACCGCTCTTTGTCTGACCCGTCACCTAGGACCTGTTTGCCCTGGGAGAATAAGTAACTAAAACAAACAGTACTTAACGGTCTGTCTGTCGATCTCACGCTCCATCCGTCCCTCACTCGTGAATAAGACCCCGAGATACTTAAACTCCTCCACTTGAGGCATGGACTCCCCACCGACCTGGAGAGGGGAAGCCACTTCTTTCCGGTGGAAAACCGTGGCCTCAGATTTGGAAAGGGCTGATCCTCATCCGAGCCGCTTCACACTGGGCTCCAAACCGCCCCAGGGCAGCTGAAAGTCCTGATTCAATGAAGCCTACAGAACAATATCAGCTGCAAACAGCAGAGAGGAGATCCTGAGGCTGCCGACCCGGACACCCTCTGGTCCAACTCCCAGAAACTTAAGGTACTCAGGACGGGTCTTATTCCACCCTGGAGCTTTCTAACCACCTTGGAGACTTAAGCTTGGGTGATGGGCGAGTCCCCAGTCTCCAGTCTCCACTTCCACATCGGAAGACGTGACGATGGGATTCAGGACACCCTTGAAGCCGGACTGTCCTCCTCCTTGTCCTCTCCAAACTCCTCCCAGACTTAATTCTTGTCTCTGCGACTGGACGAGCTGCGACGAGCTCGAGCTTCTCTGGATTTCAGAATAGGACGAAGGACTTCCTCTGTGGGGCAGTGCTGGGACAGTCCGCTGCTGAACATGCTCCTCTCTGTAAAGGCCTCATGTCCTGAATCCGGACAGAGCTTCAACTTTGTCAGGCTGGAGATTCATCCAATCAACCAAGTCTCAAAAGGTATTGTAGCCAAACAGCAAAGCGCTATGATAGACGGTATTGTAACTGATTTATGTTCGTAAACCTGTACCATTGTCCTTGTGTTGACTGTTCATTGATAAAAGTGTGTGTTTCCTGCAAATGTAAAGCGTTTTTCTTTTCGGATTTTGTCGAGAGATTGAAATCCAAACGCCGTTTCTCGCCTCTGGTTCGAAGTCCGGAGATCTGCTGCGACTGGTGGACGGGGAGTGTTTGTGAGTTTGAGTCAGCGTGAGATGGAGACACTTCTGAGTCTCGCCTTTAAATCTGCCTGATTGGATCATCACAGTCGGATCAAACCCATCACGCGGCTAAAGCGGCGACTAACAGACGGGCCATGACTATTCTGAGCGCGGCGTGGACTAAAACGGTGTCGGACTGGAGTTGTGGGCTGTAATATTAAAGTAGGCAAGGCAAGTTTATTTGTAGAGCACAATTCATACACAAGGCAATTCAAAGTGCCTCACAGTTGCATAAAGTTACAAGAAAACAGATCAAATCAATAAAACATCAACATAAAAATTTATCAATGACAGTAAAAGGCAAGAGTGCAGATAAAATACTTTCAGTTTTCATCTGCTCGGGTAAAAAGAGCTGTTTTCAGCCTGGATTTGAACATTGTCAGAGTTGAGGCCTGTCTCACATCCTCATGAAGACTGTTCCAGATTTAAGCTGCATGAAACTGAAACGCAGCCTCACCGTGTTTAGTCCTGACTCTGGGAACCACCAGGAGACCCCTCCCTGAAGTTCTCAGGGCCCGAGATGGTTCATACGGCTCTAACATGTCAGAGATGGACTTTGGGGCTAAACCATGAAAAGACTTGTACACGAGCAGAGCTGTTTTAAATTCTATTCTCTGAGTGACAGGAAGCCAGTGCAGAGACCGGAGCACTGGACTAATATGGTGGTATTTCCTGGTTCTTGTCAGGACTCGAGCAGCAGCGTTCTGGATGTTCTGCAGCTCTAACAGCTGGTTTAGAAAGGCCAGTGAGCAGCCGTTACAGTCGTCTAACCTGCTGGAGACAAACGCATGGATGAGTGTCTCCAAGTCTGGTTTTGACACTATTCCTCTGATCTTAATGTTTTTCAGATGGTAAAAAGCTGAGGATGTCATTGCTTTAATGTGGCTGTTTAAGTTCAGGTCTGAGTCCATGATTACTCCTAGATTTTCTAACCTGTTTAGTAGGGCGTGAATAACTGTGTAATAACTGGTCAATAATGTAATAAAATAGTGTCCAAAACGTAGAATTTAATAATAATTTCATGAAAACTGATTAATTATTTATGATGACGTCATCGGAGAGTAGTTCCAGCGTCACCGGGTCGTAACGGAATCAAATTATCCAATTTCCACGTGTGTAATATTTGTGCCAACTTTATTTCAGCCTGAAGGGGGCGCTATGAAAGTGTCGGCACCGTGTGAATAAGTCTGGGGACAGGTCAACTTCACTACTTCACTTTGGCTTTACCCAAATCTTTAAAAAAGCGTCTAAATGGCGATGAACTGGAGACGTAAACGAGGATGAAAATGCAACAGAAAGCCACAATGGAGCAAACAAAAAAGTTATAAAAATGCAACGAAAAATTAACAAAAAAGTTACAAAATGCGATGGAAAAAGTCACTGAGGAGCAGATAAGAAGTGAAAATGCCACAAAAAGCCATAAAAATGTGACCAAAAAAAGCATTGAAAAAAAAAAAAAAAAACATGGCAATGACATCGATACTGCCCCCTAGTGGCCAGTGGCGACTCCAGAAGGTTTACTATGACATAAATCCACGTCTGTATCTGTGAAAGGAAGAGCAGTGGTGGATTCCATCGTCACAACTCATGATCGCCTGAACACCTCCTTCAATTTAGATGTTCATAGTCCAAACGAGATTCTATGTTGGTTTTAACTTTCAAAGGAAGGCAGAACCCTGTGGTCTCAAGTAATGAACAGCTTAAACGACACAAACAAATTAATACAAGAAATCTCCCACCATCATATCTTTTCAAATGATCGGTTTTTATTTGTACATAAATTGACAAATCAAGAAAATTTGATGAATGAGGTTTATGGAGATTTTTGTCAATTTGTGTGTGATATTGGTAAATCTCATGGCATCAATAAGTGCACTACCAGAAAACAAAATAAAACAACAAACCAACCTGACTGGAACAAGGAACTATCTCCAATGTGGAAAGATGTGAGACTGGCTGAGAAAAAGTATCTCCTGAGCAACAGCATAAATAAACAACAGTGAAAATGTGACTTTAAAAATAAACAACACCAGTTTGATGAAAGACTTAGCGCAAACAAGAGAAGATATCAAAGAGGACTAGCTATAAAAAATTTAACATAATCAAATGCATAACCCCCAGACCTTTTTGGAGTCTGGTAAATAAACTTGGTCCGAGGAAAAGTTAAAAAGATACCACTAGACGTAATCTCGGAGGAGGGGTCCTTATGTTTTGATTTTGAATTGGTGGTAAAGAAATGGGAATCTGAATTTAAAGCGTTATTCTCGGGTAGTTCTGTGTCCCCTGAGTGGGATGATTTTTATTTTGAAATTATATCTGCGCTAAAAAAAAAAACAAATGGAAATCTCTGCAACGTTTTCATCCAATCCATACTTACATTTTGAGATTACAGAAAGTGAAGTGAAAAGGGCTAAAGATGAACTCAAGGTTAAGAAAGCCTGCGTATTTACTGCGTTAATCGAGATTCACTTGGTTATGTGTTATTAAAAAATGTGTATTGACGGTAAATTTTATGACTCAGTTAAGGCCATTTATAAAAATCCTACATTTTGTGTTCAAGTAAATGAGCACTTGACTGACTGGTTCACCGTATGGCGTACAACAGGGTGATGTTCTGTCTCCCACATTATTTGCCATATATATTAATGATTTAGTGAGTGAAGTAAAAGAGGCAGATGTGGGCTTTAATGTGGGAGACTTGAAACTTTGTATTCTGCTGTATGCGGATGACATCGTGCCATTGGCTGAAAAGGAATCAGACCTTCAGAAAATGTTGAATATTGTTCATGTTTGCTGCAACAAAATGAGACTGTTGATGAATTGTGATAAAACTCAAGTTATTCATTTTAGAAGACGCATTATCAGATTCTGTTCTGGCACTATAGTTTTTTCTTTTACTAAAAAGTACAAGTATCTTGGATTTACTGTAGATGAACATCTCACGTTTGACGAAGGGATTAAATCACCGTCTGAATTCGCAGGTAGAGCTCTCGTTTTAAACAGACTTAAGGCGTGTCGTGGTCTAGGTTATAAAGCCTACACTGAGCTTGTGTTTGTCCCGTGTTGGATTATGGTGCTGGGGGGTCTGGGGTTACTGGAAACAAACCCACAGTGAAAAGGTTCAATGCAGAGCGCTAAGGTATTTTTAGGTGTACACAAAACACCCCTAAGCTCGCCCTGTACGGGGACATGGGAACCATGCGGAGTGAGGCCTGTTTGTGACACGGTTATGGAATAGGTTCATCAATAAGTCTGACACAAGACTGTCCAAACACATCTTTAAATGGGACCTGTCTGATAGATATGGCTGGAGGGCACAGGTGGAGAACGTTTCTGTTGATGCTGATCTCCAGTTTATTTTTAGAAACAAGTTGAGATGTAACGTTGGAGAAATGACAAAAGTCTACTTTGAAAAGTATAAACATAAATGGTTAAATGATGTCTTGTGTAAAGCCAAAGCTGAGAACGTATATTTTGATAAAAGATCATTTTGGCCCTGAGCCCTATGTGACCCTGAACCTGCCCAGAGATCAGAGGTCAGTCTGTGCTCAGCTGAGGTCTGGAGACGGGTCGATTCCACTCGGTCCTTTGTGTCAGTTAGATGATATTGAAAACGTTTTTTTGTCCTTTATATCATGATCTGAGAAGGTTATTATTTTGTAAACTGTCTGATGTTTCTGTAAATTACTTTGAATCATCAGATGAGGAAAGGCTTAAGTATAACCCTTCAAGTATAAGACATTTTATTTGTCTACGTTTTTGTTAAGCGCTTGGCTTCACTCTTTGTGTGATGTTTTTCCGTTTTTCTGCCTGTGTTTTTGTGTCTTATGAGCCCATGTGGGCTGGGCAAGACACCAAATAAACTAAAACTAAAAAAAAACTATAATATGGAGACCGATGAGGACTTTACACGTGTCAAAAACAACTTGCTCCAAAAACTTTTATTGTTTCTAAAATTACAGTTTCCTCTCATGACAACTCTGAGACGAGTGAAATGTTTTTAACCACACCGGTTTTAAAGTGTTTGCTTTTGGGCTTTGATTGACAGGCCTTAGAGCACGAGGGCGGGTTTTTCATCCTTTTGTCCTTTTATTGGGACATGCTCCTTCAGGAGGAGCCTGAGCTGCATCACGGATTCTCTCTCTCCCGGAATAATTCATGTTAAGGGCGAGGAGTGAGTAATGACTAATGACTAATATACGTCTATCCCAACAGCTCCTTTTAAGGCTCTTTCAAACAGATTTTGCCATAATGTTACGCACTGTTTTCTCAACGAGCCGGAAAAATATTCAAACTTCTTTGTGACATAAACAGAAATGCATTTTCTGTGCAGCGGGGGCCCCGGTCTGGGGTTAGGGTCACTTCAGTGCAGATGTTGCTCTGAGCAGGCGAGACGGGGGAAGACGAGAGGAGACCTGAGCAGACAGTCATATACTTTTTTCACATGTTGTTATGTCACAGCCTTATTCCCTCAAACTTCTACACATAACTCCCCATAATGACAACGTGAAAAGTTTTTGAGATGTTTGCAAATTTATTACAAATAAAAAACAGAAAAATCACATAAGTATTCACAGCCTTTGCCATGAAGCTCAAACTTGAGCTCAGGTGCATCCTATTTCCACTGATCATCCTTGAGATGGTTCTACAGCTTCATTGGAGTCCACCTGTGGTAAATGAAGTTGATTGGACACCTGTCTATATAAGGTCCCACAGTTGACAGTGCATGAACCAAGCATGAAGTCAAAGGAATTGTCTGTAGAAACAGGATGGTCTCGAGGCACAAGTCTGGGGAAGGGTACAGAAACATGTCTGCTGCTTTGAAGGTCCCAATGAGCTCAGTGGCCTCCATCATCCGTAAATGGAAGAAGTTTGGAACCACCAGGACTCTTCCTAGAGCTGGCCGGGCATCTAACCTGAGCGATCGGGGAGAAGGGCCTTAGTCATGGAGGTGACACTGTGAGTAAAAACATGTAAATGAAGCGTTAGTTTGTTGTACAGTTCTCCTTTAGGGCCATAATCAAATGTGTTCAAATGTGGCTCGTGTTCATTATTCTTTTGTTGACCAACTTTTATGTAAGAAGTCAATCAATAAAGTAAACGACCGAGTTCATGCTTCACTAAATGTGTGCAGACGGTGTTGAGAACCAGAGTTCATTTTGTTGAAAGATGTGCCTTTTTTTTTTTTTTTTTTTGTCGATATAATATTCCTATTTCAATAAAGTAAAACTGGGGATTTTAGTCTCATTAACTTCTTCTAATTTAGTTTTAGTCTCATTAGTCACTAAAAATATTACTGTGACTAAAATTATGTCTAATTATTTAAAGTTGATATTAACTCTGCAGGCAAAGATGTGAGTAGTTGTTCGTTGTAATGCGCGCTAACGGCCGGTAGATGGCGCCAAAGCTCTATCAATCTCTTCAGTGCTGATTCTTGTACATCCGAGCTTTTGTATTGCTCAATATAATATATGGACATAAAAAAAATAATTTTACAAGGATAGACATGTTAATACTACTGCAAATATATTGATCAATAATGCTGCTTTAATCTAGTTTTAGTCAATTTTATGATGGTAATAGTCACAAAATCCAACATTTAAGGCCGTATACCTGATTTATTTTTTTTTATTTTTTTTTATAACCAATGAAAGAGGAAGCCACAACACTCAAATGTTCGCTGTGGTCCAAACTCATTCCTAACTTCTCCCATTTCTTCACAGGGACGAGTTTATCAGCACATTTCAAATTTTTCAGGGTCTCTCCAGTTTGACCAAATCTACAAACTGCTTGAACAAAGTGTCAAAATAGTCACAAAAACGTGACGTAAATGAGGATAAAAACACCCCCAAAAAAAGTATAAAGGGAAGAAGCTTAGATGAGTTTTGTAGGTCTTAGCTTTCAAATGAGGCGTTACATGGACTGGAGAAAATGCACTCGGTTAAGGTCAAAGGTTAAAAGCACACAATCCAACACTGAATCTGGTCATAGAGATTTTTTGCTATAGTTTTCTTGCTTAACCTCTTAATCCCCGCCTGAACTGAGCACATTTTCTCCAGTTCGGCTTTACCCAAATCTAAAAGCTTCTTGAACAAAGTATCATAATAGCGCCAAAAGCGAGAAAACAAAAAAAGTGATGGAAAAACACAATTAAAAAAGTGACAAACTGAGACAAAAATGCAGTGACGTGACAAAAAAAAGTCACTATCAGTAGATCTTAGCTTTCAAATGAGGCAAAGCTCTCGGTTAATGCTGGGGTTTGGAGGTTAACGTCTTAGTTTTAATGCTGCTTTTGTGCCGTAGTTTTCCACGAAACGCGCTTGTTCGTTCACAAACACCGACACGTTTGGATCAATACCAGACGTTGTGTTTTTTGTGATGAACTTCAGTCCGACGCTGGAACCGCATGTGACGGATTTCCTGGTGGTTTGGCCCGTACAGCAGCGACAGACGCTGCGGTGCATTAAACATGTGCACACGTATCTCTGGAGTGTGATTCATATTCATCACAGCCCAGGCCTTATGTTCCAGCGAGATCAGGCTCACGCTGAATATGTCTCACTATACATGTCTGAGATTCAACGCTCGCTAAACCCGCCAGGAATGAGATTTAAAAAACCTTCACAGTCTGTAAAGAGTCTTATGGAGCGACTAAAGTGTTATTAAAGTTTAGTCTCTTTGTCTGCCACAAAGGAAATGACCATATTTGGATTACAGCGTCATCTCGGTCACAGCCGTTCCTGCTACACGTGTCTGTATTTGTGAATGAATAAGCGCGGGAAAGACCAGGGCTGATTCCCAAACCGTTAAATTCTAACGCCAAACCGGATGTGCGTCCGCCATGATAAGAAGCGTTTGAATTGGGCCGTCAGTGAGGAAGGCGTTAGGGAAAGGAGCCTCAATGCTAACTATCGTAGCCACTTTAGCATAGGGCTCTCTGATGCGACCTCACTGGGGATTAGGAGCCATGTGCCATCCCATAAACCACCGCGCCAATCCCCCCCACCCTCGAGTGACTCCTTCATGGGCAACCACAGGCGCACAATGAACAAAATATATATATAAAAGATTCTGCACAAGCCCAAACTTTATAAAAGTGACGAAATACGTGTTGTCGTCACCACAGCCCAGTCACATGTCAGGTTTTAAAGCCGCCTCAGTAAACGGCTTAAATGAAGACAGTTTGTGCTTTTGTTTTAGTAGAAACTTAAGCCACGTGGCTAATTTGCAGCTGTAGCTTTATTAAAAAAGCGGTTTAGATAAATGAGGCTAAAGGAAAATGTGACGGCTCATTTGGATTATCCTTTTTTCAATGTCTTTATTTGGACACTATGTTGTTGCATATGCACTACAGTAGGTGTTTGCCCGCCAATAACCAAGAAGAAAAACAGCTGTTGGTGATGTCACTTCCCCTTCCCCTGGGTAAGGACGGTCGAATTGGGCAAATGCTAGTTCTCTAACTGCATAGGGATCTGACAGTCGAGCCCATGAAGGGTCGAGGATCAGGAGCTAGTGTTGGGACATGGAGACTGTAACTGAAGGGTTTCGGAATCAGCCCGGGGAGCAACACAGACACGAGTCACTTCCTGGATAAATCTCCGGCTTTACGTTGAACGTTCTCCGTAGCAAATACAAGGGTGTGAAAATGAGCCCCCACCTTAAACGAGCACGTTTTACCCAAATCTAAAAGCTTCTCGGCTGGAGCTCACAGCCCGTAGATACGCCAGGGTAAAGCCTCATTTGAAAGCTAAGACCCACAAAACTGATCGTGACCTTTTTTTTGTTGCAGGAAAATGTGTGTAAGATTTGTGTGAGTAAAACCCAACTGGTTAAATGGATAAATAGGACTGAGGGGCCAATTCTACTAAACAAGACTTCATCATCAACAAATCTTTATTGCAGACACTAGATCCAGTTAAGAAAACAAAACACACAAACAACACTTATTTGAAGTTTCAACAAAAAAAGATTTATTAGAATGATCACATTTAAAACGACTTGCTAACCAAAGTGCTTCACAAAAAGGTCTACAGTACAAAAAGTAAATAAAACCCAATATACAAGCAGCAAAGCACCAACAGCTCTGATTTTGGCCATGATGCTCGACAGTGTTAAAGCGTTTGCATAGAAATGTGTCTTAAGCAACGATTTAAAATGGTCCAGTGTCTGTGCAGCTCTTATGTGGAGGCAGGAGCTGCAACAGAAAACCCTGTCCCCTTTGGTCACACGCTTGGAGCGAGGAACCTCCAAGAGCAGCTGATCTCAGAGGCTCAGACAAATACAGAGGAGCAAAACACAAAATCACACCTACAGAAGTAAAATAAAGATACATTTACCGTTTAATCATAAACGCAAAGGTCCTTAATTGGTCCAGCTTGGGTCTCCTCCATGCCAAGCGGCCGCTCTCCCCGGTGCCACAGCATGGAGATACCGAAGCCCAACACCAGGGGGAGCACCACTCGGCTTGGCTTTCTAACGCGTTCATTTAATGTTAATGTGACATAGTGTTATTCTTAAATACTTATTGCTCGATCCATGACAACGCCTCCAGAAAGATGTTGTTCCAAAAGGCTACGCAGGTTTGTTTTATATTATATTATATATTCGCTATAAAACTGTCCCCACTCACAACTGCATATAATAAAAATCTAATCCAGCGTCCAGCGGTTACAGCCGTGCGCCCAAAGGCCACGTGTCTCGCCACCTAGGCCTGCCACGATAAATCGTCCTAAAAAAGTATTGATAAACGATAATATTGAGTATAATGCAAATACTGTAGGCAATAAAAAGAAAACTGTAAGCAACTATTTAATTGAAATGCATTGAACTTCTGACATTCAATATTAACACCTTGTACCAAACAAAATACAAACTAGAAGGGTCGACATGTCCTAGGACGCTGTTTCCATCTGTGCTTCTCAACCTTTAACAGAACTTACACTCTCACCAGGTTCTGTGTTTGAACTAGGCCTGTCACAACATTTACAGCAAATGGTCAATATACAGAATCATCTTTAAAAATATCCTAATAATAATATTGATATTTCATCTGCATTATTCTGGTTAAATATTTCCTCACAAAAAACTCACTTCTGTGACTTCTTCTATATTAAATGTATGGATTCAGATCATACTGTATTACTGCTAAAGTAGAGTAGCCATATGTTGTGTTCTTTTTCCTTTTCTTTTAAAATATAACCTCCTGTACACACGGCGGGAAACTTGTTGGTTGTTTGTCAAACCGCTGCAGCATTTCTCAGTAACATAGTCCTAAGCCCTGAGTAATGTTCTCAGGACTATCACGCTTGTATTTGGACAGTAACATAGTCCTAAGCACTGAGTAATGTTCTCAGGACTATCGCGCTTGTATTTGGACAGTGGCTAAAGCGCTCGGGTTCCTCTCGCTAACAGTAGCGCTGATTAGCTTTGATTCGCTAACAGTAGCGCTGATTAGCTTTGATGCACCGACCGGGCGGTGGTTTTGTTTCGTTCTCATGTTGGACAAACCTGCAGTCGCATTAATGTTGTTATTCTCTCCGTGATGAGTTCTTTTGGCTGGAATTCCAAATGTTTTCACACGAGTCCCTCTTGCTCCGCGATAAAGTTCACAGAAAGTGTCGGAATCAGCAGCTCCGTAGTAGCACTTTGTTTACTCCCCGCCTCTCTCCAAAAGCAGCTGATCTATAAATGATCTGGATACATGCGGGACACGGCTGATGTGCTCAATGGTGTCTTTATGCACATGGAGACGGGTTGGATGAAGCTCCGCCCACTCAGCGCTGTGATAGCGTTCATGTTTCTGTAGTTATTTTAAGCACATGCAGCACGTGCATTTATCGATATAGTAATTATCGCGGCAGGCCTACGCCGCCATGACAGCGGTGCCAGCGTGTAACGTCACAGGGGTGGGAGGTCAGGTGAGGGAACGGACGGAGAAAAGGTGGTGTCACTTCACTTTTCTGAAACACTCTGTTGGCTTCATCCATCGTAAGATCACAATTAACAAAATACAAATACACCTGCAGAGATCGACCTATTAATTAGGCCTTTATCATCTTCATCAGTCGGCCGTCCCGCCCCATCTTTAGAAAAGGCAAATAAATGATGGGGTTGGTTTATAACAGGAGCCTGTGTGTAAACCACACACTGTACTGTCATTGCTGTATGTGGGGTCTCAGGTTTGGGAAATCTGGAGACTTTTAAAATCTTCGTGTGAATCAGGCTCATTAGCTGCTGTTTTTATCTACGTTAGACCTAAATTTGTCCCAGTCCACGTGTTCTTTGTCTGGCTGATGCTTAAATTTTTACTTTGCCTGTAACATATTTCACATTTCTTTATAAATAAAGAATCTCTTTAATTAAACTTTATATGATCATTTGAAATAAATAAAGGGTCATGTCATTGGTTACTTTTCTTTTCAAACTTGCCTGTGTTGACCAGATTCACTACACTCTGGTAATTATCATTAGTAACATTATTAACGACAGTTACTGTTATCAAAAGTAACGGTTGTTATTGTTGTAGCCACAGCTGCCTGGGGCAGACTGCCAATCTGCACACCTAACCACTCACTGCATTCACACAGGAGAGGGGTGGATGTGGAGATGCATCGTCGTCTCTTGGAAGAACCAACAGAATCATTGAATCTTAGAACCAGATTTGTTTTGTATTTTCAAACCATTGTAGTGAGCACAGGAATCCTTCGGTCTGAGGAGAGCAGGAGAATCATTTCCCTGAACTACATCCAGCTCAACGTCCTCACGTTTGGAAGATACAGGACATGATCAGAACAAAGTAAAAGAACCACACCTATAGTGGCGACATCAGCCTCTCCATCGGTTTGAGTCCCATCGTCACCAACACACGGTCCTTTTCCAGCTTCGAGTCCACTTCCACCTGGAGAGTGCAACAGTTACCTCCAGAGGAGAGTACTCTAATATGCTATGTACTGGAGTGTCATTTTGAACTACTTGTACTTCTTAGAGTAGTTTTATCGAGGAAGACGGAGCCAAAAACTGTTTATATCAGCTGACGGGCACGGAACAACATCAGGGTGTGGCTGTAAGACCAAAATACCATCATTACCAGAAGACCTAATTCATCTAAATGGAAGATGGTGTTTTTTTAATACTTTTCCAGAAGATAAACATTAAATCACACTTTTGGATCCTGACCCACCACTGTTTGAGAATAATCCCAGCTCTTTCAACAACTGATGCAGAATCACTCTGAGGAATGTTTTTATTTCCAAAGAAAATCGTATCTAATCCCACTTTGAATCAAATTGAATGTATTTTTTAAATTGTTTTTTCTTTATTATATCCAAACCCCTCAGGAACCATGTTGTAAAACAGAGTAAAGCCATGATCAGAAATAACTTCCATCCACTGCTGAAGCAAAAGGACTTTGCAAATAAAGACGGATTTTGCCTTTGAATAAAATCTCAGTGTTTCTGAACGCTGAATGTAACACGTGTGAGATCAATAAAGGCTTATCTTATCTTTTAATTTTTTTTATTAAATAATTTTTTTTTATTTTATTAAATGAGAACAAACGTAAGTTCAGATCCTGACAAAACATTCGTGTCATATTGTGTTCTCTGGTGCTTTGTTCACAGCGGCAAAAGAAAAGGCAACGCGGGGAAGCAGCAGAGAGGGACCACACGTCTGAGCTGCAGGGGCGGAGCAGAGGAACTCAGGTTCTGGGGAAGGGGGGGCACCAGCTGTTAAACTGTTACATCTAAAGATAATGTTTGCCTTCCTCTCACTGATGGATTTCATGCATAAGTAGATTCAGATTATCAGATGTTTTGTTTATTATATTCTTTGTGCCTTTGTTTACTTTATAGAAACTGGATTTTCCGAGGGGATGAAAACTCCAGTGAAGGTCTTCTCTTTGGCCGTAGAAGCTGTAGTGCTCAGCTTAAACCGACCGCGAGCAATTCATGATTATAATGTCATGTATAATTATTTAGTTTATTTTGTAGGAATTTCTTTTCTGTTTGGCTGTCTACGTTTGTACAGAAATAAATCCCAGTTTAACAACCAAATATTACAGCATCCTGTCCTTTATTTTTATTTTATTGAGGATTATAATGGAAGAAAACAAAAAGAAGAGGCCATTCCATACTTAAGAAGAAATGGAGGAAATGTGGAGGGACCTTCTGGAAAGAGACAGTGTGTGTGTGAAAGAGAGGACCCTGCAGACAGACGTTCTCCTGTTCTCCACACCTTTCGGGGAATGTGCACATTACATTTATGTGTTTCTATGCAGAGAACATAGATCCAGCCCACAGCTGATATTCATTTTTTCATTTTTCATTTATTTATTTCAGGCAGAGGACAACAGAGAATATACAGAAAAAAACAAAAAAAACAACAATCCACTTCCACCTGAAAGGGAGTGGGAAGAAGAAAACGTATTAATACAAGTACAGTATGTGTGTTCTTAAGGGCCTATCTCACCTGCCGTGACTCAGTCTCTGTAACGTCTCCACAACTCGGACTGATTGTGCGCCGTCTCACCGGCCTGGAGACCAGCTGGAGACTAGAGTCGCCGCTGGTCACGGAGACGTCTCCGACAGGTCTACGCAGTCTCATACAGCTGAGGCAATGTTGCGCACGGTTGTCCTCAACCTGTGAGACGTTTCTGTGACGCCTCTGCAATGTCTCCGAGACCTGTCAGAGACCATGCGGACCCGGGGCGTCTAGGCTAAGAACTCGTAGTTTTTGAAAATACGCGTAAGATTTGTGTGAGTTAAAACGTACAGGTGACCGGTTAAATAGATACAGATCTAATGTGACTTCCTGTGGAGATTTAAATCAGCCCAGTGTTAATTTTGACAACATATTTTAATTTAGTTTTAGTTTTAGTCTTTTGACGAAAATATCTTCAATTTTAGTCAAGATTTAGTCGACTAAATTTAGTCGACTTTGTATTTATAATATTCATTATAATCATATTTAATCGAGGTCCTGCTTCATGGAGCTGCTCCTCATGAACAAAGCTCATTTACATGATATGAGGCTCTTTCAGACGGTCAATAGAAGTTTGGATGATTTTAGTCTCTCCTTTTCATTTTTATTTAGTCTCATTTTAGTCGACTAAAATATCTGGACATTTTAGTCGTAGTTTTAGTCTCATGAGAAACTTAAAATTTAGTTTTAGTCCAATTTTAGTCGTCAGAAATATCACTTTGACTAAAATTAAGACTAAATATTTTAGTTAACGAAATTAACACTGAATCAGCCTCACGACGGGGCCAATTCTACTAAACAGTGTGAGACGTTTCTGTGACGCCTCTGCAATGTCTCCGAGACCTGTCAGAGACCATGCGGAGACTCAGCTGAAATCGAACCCGTTAGTTTACCCGGGGTGTCTAGGCTAAGAACTCGTAGTTTTTGAAAATACGCGTAAGATTTGTGTGCATTTAAACGTACAGGTGACCGGTTAAATAGACACAGAACTAATTTGACTTCCTGTGGAGATTTAAATCAGCCTCAGCAGGACGACGGGGCCAATTCTACTAAACAGACTTATTTAACCTTTTAACAATATTCAATGAAGGTACTTGATTCGTCTTCTGTACTCAGTAGTTGTGTCTTCGAACGTTTCGCCTCTCATCCAAAAGGCTTCGTCAGCGACAAAGGTCCCGCTCAGCCCCGAGCTGAATATATAGACCAACGGGGCTGAGTTAGGCGAAACGTTCGAAGACTTCAACTACTGAGTACAGAAGACGAATCAAGTACCTTCATTGAAGATGGACAACTCCTGTACGACTGAGAACTTACACAGACATTTTAACAATATTACATAAAAACAGACCTGGAGGTGTGTTTTGTTTCTTGCTTGCATTCACTTGAGTTACTGTTTATAATTATGTTGCCATTTTCAGTTTGAAGGCTTTTATTACAGCCCTGTTGGAGGTTAAAGGAACAGGCCATGTTGTAACGACAGGACCAGAGTGACTCTAAGGACAGACTCCAAAAAAGGGTTTAACTGATTTACTCCAAAAAAACAGGCAAGGGTTGAAAACAGGACCGGAGGTGCAAGGTACAGGGCGGTGGAGGTGAGTCTGGAGCCGGACGGAGAACTGCACAGAATAGAGTAGGATTACAGGTTTGTCACTAAAGTTCTTTCAAAGATTAGGTCGCCAAAGTAGGTACTACGTAAGGTAACGGACGATCTGGCAGAGAGTGGAGGACTGGAGAGGCTTCAAATACTGGAGGGAAGGTAGTGGTGAGTTGCAGGTGTGCTGAGTGGCTCCAGGGTGTGAAGACTCCGCCCAGCTCCAAACAGACTGGGACAAGAGGGCGGGGCAAGACACATAGATGGGAGGCACTGGACTCCTAACAGGCCACCGTTTTTACATACTGAGATATGTACAAATCTATTTCCCCCAATGTTTCCATATATCTGTAAATGTACACAATGCCGTTGTTATTAGTGACCAGTATTTCAGGTTAGACATTTTTACTTGAACGTTTTGTTTATCTTCAAAGGACTGTTGTTTCTCAGTCTCTACTATTTTAGACCCAGTTGGTGAGTTCACTGTCTCTAGTTCACTCATTAAATATTGGTCGAATTCTGTCTATTTTCTTCTTTCAGCCTGAGCTCGGACAAACTAAAGGATTGTTCGGGAAGTGGAGCTTTGTCATTTTCTCTCCTTCTGTGACTTAAAGGCACTTTGTTTCAAGTAGTGGAACTGAATTAGTTTTGTCCTCCTTTAGTTTAGTGTGAACTCAGACATTTGAAAAACACGATGCATCTGATTATAAAGCCGTTGTATCAATTTTGTGAACAAACATGACATTTTTCATCCGTATAAAGACGTTTGGAAAGTTAGGAAAGAATTTGGACACAACATTTTAATTTCGTGGCTTCCTGTGTCATTGTCTGTAATCCTAAAGTCAAGTAGAGGGCCTTTAATAACAGATCAGCTTTGCTTAAGGTTCTGTAATACTTTTCTTTCTTATTTTAAAGGTCCAATGGTTGCGTTTATATATGATATTACGAGCCAAATGTCAATATACGCGTTTAAAAGATGAAGTAAGTCAAACGTGGCCAAGTTTAATGGTTTAATAAAGATACAAAGATGTGTTTCCTCTTGGTTTACGTTGCACTCGGTCACAATATGGCCGCCAGAATCGCCAAACGTTCCAGTGTGTCACAGTCTGAACTACTTCAATGGAGGTTCTCGAGTCCCTTAAGAACCAACACTGAAGATGGACAACGCCTGCGCGACTGAGAGCCGACTCACACTGTCTGTCCTGTTTATAGTTGATGTGTTATTTTTAGAAACGTCCTGCAGAGTTTGTGTTAGTGACGACGTCAGAGAAAGTCAAACCTGTGTTATTTAGACAAACTTTTATTTATGTACAGGATTTGGTATTTACACGGAAAGGGTCAGGTCGGGAGGGGAGAGAGTTCAGCTTCCCGACAGTGGAGTGGATGTAACTGTCCTTCAGTCGGGCGTTTGTGGGTTTGTCGACGGAGTAAATGTCCAGAGTAAAAGTCTTCAACATTTCATCATTGCACATTCTCGATCACATCCGTTTTTACTTCACTTTATCCAGATGTTTTCAAGTTTAGGTTGTGTTCACGTAAAACAAAAGCAAACGTTGAACCTGATCATTATTTTAGAGCGGTTATCTCTCCAAGTTTGCCACATTGATCTTTTGGCCGAGAGTCACGTGAACGCAGCCTTTTGACATTTAATCCAGTTTTGACAAACACAGAAACGTGTGCAACTACAAACTCAGTCATCTGCAAAGTAAAAAGGACTTCACGTTTCTACTTCTGTTAAATTATCCATCAGCAAATAAAGAGTCACATTAATCAGTAGGGATGCAACGATTCACTTTAGTCACAATTCATTCATTCATTTTCATTCATTTATTTAATTATTTCAGGCAGAGGGCAACAGAGAATGTACAGCAGAAAAAATAAAAAAATAAAAATAAAAATCCACTTCCACCTGAAAGGGAGTGGGAAGAAGAAAATGTATTTAATCCCACCCCCAGTTCCCCACTCAGAGCTCAACAGACTCAGCTTCACCGTCACTTGTTTTAAAAACTTCTACAATTTATATCATGGTGGCATTTCCACATGTGACAACAATTTATCACAGCGCAACAAAAAATGTATACCAACAATGTAAAGAAAATTTAACAATACCAATAATGGTAAGGAACAAGTTAAACCAACGATGGCAAGGAAACATTGAGCACTTGTAACACTATGAGACAACAGTTTAAATTAAAGACCCTCATCTCTATATTTTGACCAGACCTGATGTTTATATAAGAGTTTGAATCGATGGACAGTTTGGCAGTTCGATTCGACAAGAAATACGTTAAACTAAGTACAATAAATAATTCAAAGCAGAATGACACGGTCTGCTGCACTGTGTCAAATACATTTTACTGCAAAATAATTTAATTGAAGTATTGAACGATTTAATATAATATTGAGAATTGTTGCATCCCTAATAATCAATTCAACCGCCGAAAATAAATAATTCATCTGGATATTTTTTCATAGTTCTTCATTGAAATAATCTCTAAAGCTTGGCATACACTGCACGATTTTGATCGCTCGACTATTCTGAAGTAGTGCCTCTCTGCAGTCACGGGGGCTACGAGCCGCGATTAGCTGCTCATAACAAACGCCGCAGAAAATCGCACAGTCGCAGGGTTTTCAAACATGTTGGATATTTTTTGCGAATCACCAGGAGGAGGAGACACCGCTGTGTCCGCCCTGAGAGCTGAGCGAGGGCTAAACACGCCCATAACGTCCTGAACACATCACTGCAGACACGACGTCTGCTAACGTTTAGTGGCTAATTTAAGCTAGGCTACATGTCATGTGTTGCTGATGTTAGCCTCGCTAAAGGTATTGAATTGATGTTTGGGTGTTTGGACAGTGTGAGCAGCTCAGTCGTGTGTGTTCTCGCTCTGTACAGTGTGAGCGCCTCCATCGGGAGCTCGTACGTGTGAGTTTTTCATTCAGCTTGTTCTAAATCGTGTCTGAAATCGCACAGTGTCTGCTCGGCTTCAACTTAACATTTACAATCCTTCATAGAAACGCAACACTGTTGTCAATATTCATTCTCTCTAGACTTGTTGGTGGTAACCCACAATTGTAGCTACAGCTGCCCCAGGGCAGACTGACAGAAGCGAGGCTGCCAAGCTGCACCATCGGCCCCTCCCACCGGAACTAACCACTCACTCACATCCACTCAGGAGAGGTGCGGCTGTGGCGAGTGCTGCATTCTGAGCCAAGTCTCCTCCTCCAGTATGGGCAGTAACAGAGTCATCTAATCCATTAGAGCCAGCTCTATATATTGAGCAGTCGGGCCGGTCTGAGGAGGCTCTGGTTTCTCTTTTCTGAAACACTCTGTGATCTTCTTACGATGGACGACTCCAAATACGACGCAAGACACGGCGAAAATACCTAGAGCCACAAACATTAAGGAGATCCACAGAGGGTGTCCCGCTCCATCTTCAGTAAGAAAAGGCAAATAAGTACAAATGAGTACAGAAGATGAATCAAGTACCTTCATTGAAGATGGACAACTCCTGTATGACTGAGAACTTACACAGACAAAAGGCAAATAAATGATCGGGTTAGTTTATAACGGGAGCCAGTGTAGGTAAACCAAACACTGTACGACCAAAACTTAGATTTTTTAATTGCTGTATGTGGGGCCCCTTAGGTTTGGGAAATCTGGAGAGACTTTTAAAATCTTCCCGTGTGAATCAGGCTTTAGTTGCAGGAGCAGCGGGACTTACCGGCTACTTTAAGGGTGATGTTTAAGATTGTGTGGAGTGTCCCCATGCACCTGAGGTCATGACATAAAGTCTCACCTTTGAACTCAGGGCCGCAGTCAGTTTTGTTTTTGTTGCACTTGAAAGAGGTCAAGTTCAGGTCAGGTGTGGAGAATAAAGTGACATTGTCTCCAGGCTTAGCATAGATCACCACATGTTCTGTAAAACACAGAGAAAACAGTCAGAAAGTGCCTCAAGCTACATGACCTGCAACTGTGAAATACTTTTTTTATTACAGTTTCATTCTGTTCTCAAAAGCTTTGATTAGGTCAGTCAGACTAAAGTGTGTTCATTGCATTAACTTTGACTTCCCAATACGTCAGCTTTAGGAGCAGGAGCAGCGGGACTTACCGGATACTGTAAGGATGAGGCTGAAGACACGTAGAGGTTTTGCTTTATCTTGACTGTCTAACAGGTCACAGGTGTAAACTCCAGGGTCGTTATAGGTCACGTTGGTCAGGACCACGGACAGATTTCCAACTGTCGACACGGACACACGGCCTGTGTCACAGGAAGGAATGATATGTTATTATATAAATTATATGAAGGCTGAACGATATTTGTATTTACTGTTTTCTACATATTTATGCCTAAATCATGTGATATTTTCTTTCTCATACTTTGCCAAGAGGGCCTTTTGCTCATTGTGGACAGATCCATGGAAATGTTCATTTCTCTTTCGAATACAGTTTTCTGCAATTTACCAGAGGACTTTATAAACATAGTTCAGTTCAAGTCAAACTGAGAAAAAATATACAAATGTAAATCAATACAGTTTTGCTTCGAGAATTTGACCTGAAAATGTATATATATAAAAAAAAAGTGTTTTGTTTTTTGTGTGACAATTTTCAAAGTTTATATGAAACCAGTATTTAAAGTATTACAAATTTCAAAAACATTGCAAATTTGAAAGTTTTTGAATCTATTAAGTGATTCAAACAAAATAAAATAAAACTACACTATAAACGGGGAGGAGATTTGTAGATTAGGGTAGAGAATTCAAATCTCTAACATCTGACTGTCAGCTCAGTCTGTGGAGGACTTCAAAACTCTGAGTGATGATTCAGGAGGAGCTAAATGAATTAAATCATAATCAGAGTTTGTATTTTGAATTGTGTGGGGCAGCTGAGGTCATGACATTAGATTTACCGTAACATAAAGTCTCACCTTCGTACTCAGGGCAGCAGTCAGGCATAGTTTTGTTGTTTCTGAACAAAACAACAGTACTCGTGTCTCTTCTGCATTCAAAAGAGGTCCAGTTTTGGTCAAATGTGGAGAATAGAGTGACGTTGTCTCCAGGCTCAGCTTCAATGTTCACGTTGAGGAGATCTGTGAGAAGAGACAGACACTGAATATGCAGCGCAACATCCTTTCGGTCGTGCAGAAACGTATTTTCTTTGTTTTTAACTCTTTCCCCCTAATCGGGCTACCCATAGAGAATATCATCAAATTAAGATCTACTAAAATACATCCTTGAATCCTGTTTGCCAGCCTAGTATGGTAAGCCATTCACATACTACATGTATTTTCCTTAAATCTCTTTGTTCAGTATACACTCGACAGTAAAGTGACAGATTTTCACCCCAAGGGGAAAATAAATGAGTAAATGTACTGCAAAGATGAACAAAGTACGAATCTGTGTCGCCACACTCTCCCCACAACCCGCAAGTGTAAAATTACAGGATGCATTTTTGATGAATGTTAAAGATTCGACGTGCAAGTTCAGTCGCGTTTGGAAACGACAGGTGAATGAAGAACCCACCTGTCCTGCCACCATTGGCTCGGAAAACTCTTCGTGTTATACGTTGGAAGGCGTTCGCTCCGAGACACAGAAGACAAACGCTCACTATGATGCGTAACATTCTTTCGGTCAAGCTGAAACTTGTTTAGGTTTTTTAGAAATAAAACTTTTCTGCCTTCAGCCTTTGAGAAAAACCCGCACTGTTGAACTGTTGAAGTTGTTGAAGATATGCGGAGCTTCTAGAAAGATGACAGGTAGTGAACAGTCTGCGCATGTGTTGCACGTCTCGAAAGATGGGCCAACTCTCTCTTGGTGCGTCACATTTATTTTTCCGGCACAAGCTGTAAAACAGTTACAAATACTTTTAACACCGGAGCTTGCTGCCTTTGTTTCACTCATATCACGTACTGGCAGGACTTCTCACAAAAACTATTAAACGTCTGGAGTTGAAAAACTTTACAATATTACAATTACTCAAGAAAAACCTTTTTACCGGTTTTTAACAACCTTTTAATCATGTTTTTAATCACTTATTTATTACCTATGAATTGTATTTATCTTATGTCTTCTCTTATGAAACTTTACCTACTATTCTGTGTGACTGTACATTTTCTTGCCTTAACACACACACACACACCCACGCACACACACACACACACACACACACACACACACACTAGTAGCGTAGCTGAACACACATAACTGATGTGCTTATGGTAAAAACAAAACACTTAAAAGTTCGTTTGGAATGTCCTTATTACTTAAATTGCCTATAGTACAATCTTTTCAAGTATCTCTGGGCACTTATGTCTTGAACTTAACCTTGTACTGAATTAAAACAGTATTTTGTTTGGTCACCGTAGTTACCAAACAAGCCATCTTAGAAACGTTACTTGGTCTAACTCGTTTTTAAACAAATAAAATATACAAAACACTTCCTAGCTTAACTTAACTTACTCTAAAAAGGTACAGGAGAAACTCTACTACTGTTTAATGTGCGTTTTACCAACCAGCTTACCTGTAAAACAGTTACAAATACTTTTAACACCGGAGCTTGCTGCCTTTGTTTCACTCATATCACGTACTGGCAGGACTTCTTCTACAGCGCCAGCTACTGATACCAAACGCACCAAGCGCCCTCTGCTGGTGTTGCCAAGTATTGCATGTTATATTAAAACAGCAAAAACCTTACCATAGCGACAAGTAAACAATAATAAACAGTATTTAATTGTAGTTTTATGACCTTAAAGAGTTTTTAATGGGGGGGCAACTACTTTAATCTATAAATAAAAACACCTAGTGCCACACATGCGTGAAGGTGACGTCTGAAATGTCGTCCGGGTGAAACAATAACGTCACCGTAATTTCTTACACTACCTCATGATGCTACTTAAAGCCACACCACGCAGAATTTTACCCAGTAAATAAAATGTATATACAAGCATTTATTTATGACAGATATTTTCATCATTGAAAAATACCTCATAAATGCACAAACAAACACGAGCCTTTGCTGAGCGGCTCAGGTCTCCAAAGACATGACTGTAACTTTACAGGGAGGGGGGACGTCTCCAGCTCGTCTCCATGGAGATGTGACTAAAGTCAGCAGCGAAACGGTGCATTGCAACCTCATTTTGAAATGTTTGAAAAAATGGATGGATGGAATATACTCAAAATATGAATTAGCTGTCAAATATATCTTTTAACCACCTCTATCACTGACGCAGACATTTGCAACTGCTAGGGTGACCAGATTTTCTGACTAAAAAACTGGGACACTATTTGGGACTTCGTTGCACGGTCAACCAGGGAGCCATTTATTGACTGTTTTTCCTGAGCTAAATGGTAAATCTGCTTGTTACGATCTTACACCAGGCACCAGTCAGCATTAACATGACAGATTTGATATTTTTTATTGGTTTCTACTTAGTAATGGACATTTGCACGGCCCAAAGAAATGAATTTTCAAGCAAGGTTTGTTACTTTGTGGATCATATTGGCCAAAAACTGCGACACTTGGGACAGATCCCGTGTGAAACTGGGACAAATTAATGGTTTTGGAGGAATGTGTGGGGACATGGGACAGAGGACTCAAAACTGGGACTGTCCCGGGTAAACTGGGACTTCTGGTCACCCTAAAAACTGCCCAACTGTCTATCTGCTGCTCCGTTACCTAGCAACCATAATCCCCCCCCCCCCCCCCCAGTCAACTATAATGGAGAACTTATGACACCTTGCAACCTCATTTTAAAATATTTGCACGCTTATTTGTTTTTGTTGCATCACAATGTATTTTCCCCCTTTGACACTGATGCACATTTGCTCTAAAGCCGACCCTGATCTATAAAAAAAAAGATTTTCATCCATTTACTAGTCCTGAATTTGTCCTTATGTGTAAGGAACAAGTGAAGAGTTTGGTTGAGGAAATGTTTCGCTTCTATTCGCAGAAGTTTCTTTAGCTCTCGTGAAAGTGGATTCTAAAGCAACACAAAACCTGCTCCTCAGGACCAGCTCGACACAGAAAATACTAGTTTTACTGCAGGTAATCAAAGAATGGAGTTGGATTTACAGAGGTCTAGAGTATAATTATACTACTGATTACATTCCCTATAACTTAAATGCAGTACCAGTGAAGAGGAAGTGGACGTTCTGCTGCTGTGGTTTAACCGTATTAAAAATAGAAAGTCGACTCAACCTGTTTCTGGATAAAAACCCCACACGACGTCACAGGCGTGACAGGAAACTTCAGACCACTGCACGTCGCCCTCCACGTCCGTACACGACTCTCACATTTACGCCCGAGCCTTTGTGCTGAGTTCATGCTTCACTGAGGGACCATGGGGCCGATCTCACTGCTCTGTGAGTATTTCACTTAAACCATTAGAGACAGAGAAATGTTGATATGATGTTATTCTCTGTCTGCAGGTGTTGTGACGTCTCTGATGGTCTGCACCACGAATCAAGGTGGGTCTATCGTATACCATTATAGATGCTATAGATAGTTATAGATAGTTATAGATAGTTATAGATAGTTATAGATGCTATAGATAGTTATAGATGCTATAGATAGTTATAGATAATATAGATAGTTATAGATACAATAAATGAGTGAAGACAGAGAAGTTTGGTGCCAAGTTTGAGTGAGAAAGAAAATGCTATAGCGAGAAAGTTGAATCTTTTTGTTGCCTGTCCATTTTTATCCATAACTCCCCTGAACAAACTCAAGAATCAGCCCAACAATGGCCCTGAAGTTTAGGGCTGGGTACTGTTAAATTATAGCAGTATTGAAAAACAATATATATATACATATATCTTTAGAGGCCAGGTTCTGATGGGGCAGCATTAAAGGAAGTGACTTGGTTGTTTCAGCTCAAATAAATGGAACACATGTAAAAGAAATAATCTTCGATGTGAAAAAAATGTACACTCTTGTTCCGTTTTCTGGTTCTAGACGACAAATATTTTAGTATAGGTATCGAACAAAGTATAGTTAGGGCCGCTGGGTGGGGGTTTGTTGATGGGGAGTTACCGCCCTCTTCAACTGGCCCGCTCTACACCCACTTGTTATTGCACCACACTGTGCAGGGCTACGTCATACTTCACACATAACTAAATTAAATAAATATATAATAATAATGATAATGATAATAATGATGATTATGATAATCACACCCAAATTAAAATTATACTGAGGACGGTAATGACAACCGGGAAGTATCAAGATCTCGGAGTATAATACCTATTAATGTACCTTCATAACATAAAAGTAACGCTCTGTAATCACTGGTAACAATCTGAAAGAAATATATTAATGATCACATTTTTTTACTTTCTTTGTATTAGACATCGTACATGAAACCAGATCGTTGTTGTGGTTGTGCTTTGTTTCAATTAATTATATAAACAGTTCATATTTTTTTATGTTTGTAAGTTGGTCTGTACGAATGTAGCTGCTGAAATGTATTGAAATGTTCTTTTTTTATTTTATTGCACTTGGGGGTGGGCGCTCATAAGCTTTTTGCTTCAGCCCACTCCTTTTGAGCACAATGTGTACGGCTCAAATAAACAAATAAACTAAACTAAATAGTTCAGGTATCGGTATCGTGAACTGAGTATCGTTATAGTGCCGCTAAACAGTATTGCAAAATAATTAATGGTGCCCAGCTGTACTATAGAGACTTTTTTTTTTGTACTAAGGACAGGGCCGGTCTTGGGCATAGGCAACCTGGGCAGCTGCCTGGAATGCCATCTGATTAATATGAATCAATATCCAGTCTGACCGTAAAAATCTATAAATTAGGCGTACCGTTGTACAAGGCGCGAGGTTGAAAGTGTGTGAAATGAGTAGCGGCTTCTAGTCCGGAAATCAGGGTAATCCTCGACTGCACCCATGATGTTTTGGGAATCAAATGTTTTACTGTTTTTTTATCCATCTCACAAACAAATAAAATCAAGTCAAAATCGGGTCCATGTGGATGTTTGCACCGCAGTTTGTCCAGTAGAAGCAACAAAACTGCACTTGTAGATAGCATTAGCATGTAGCTCAAAGCTAACGCTAGAATCATGGTTAGCATTCTGTTAGTTACGTATTCATTAGGGTGACCAGACGTCCCAGTTTACCCGGGACAGTCCCAGTTTTGAGTCCTCTGTCCCATGTCCCCACAAATTCCTCCAAAACCATTAATTTGTCCCAGTTTTTGACCAAAATTATCCACAAAGAGACAAACTTTGCTTGAAAATTCATATCTTTGGGCCATGCAAATGTCCATTACCAGGTTGAAACCAATACAAAATATCAAGTCTATCCCTTTAATGCTAATTGGTGCATGGAGTAAGATAGTAAGAAGCAGATTTACCTTTTAGGTTAGGAAAAACAGTCAATAAATGGCTCCCTGGTTGACCGTGCAGCCCAATCCCAAATAGTGTCCCAGTTTTTTAGTCAGAATATCTGGTCACCCTAGTATTCATGGACTGTTGAACCACTTTGCTTCTCTCTATGTCACTATATTATGTGTATTTATTTGGTAGAAAATTCTATTCAAAAAGTTCAGCGTTTGTTTAAGTAGTTTTGGAGAAATGGCAGAAAGTTTCGCCCCTTCTTTCCTCGACCTCTGGCAGCTCCAAACATGACCATATTATGAATGATTTCACCAAAATAAAATAAAATCTCCCATCGCTGCCTGGCGTGATAGTCTATGATCCATTTGTTGACTTCTGTTTTTTCACGTTTACTGTTCAGCTACTCTCCGTGTGGAACCAGAGCGCTTACAGTTTTTCAAAAGGGAAACTGTGCGCCTGAGCTGTGAGGACCAAGGCTGGATGGTGGTGAGGAACACCTCTCTGTCGGCCCGGACCTCGTGTGAGACCTGGGGCGGTTGGGAGGCTCCAAACTGCGCCCTTGATCACCTGTTGCCCCAATATGACTCTGGGGTGTACTGGTGCGAGAGCTCAGCGGGACAGACCACTCCCAGCCTCCACATCACTGTCACTGGTAACGGGTATTCTTCCTCTACAGCCATTATGTGTAGATGATTGTATTGTGGTGGATTATTGTCATTTCATACAGATACAGACGGCATAGAAGGGGGCATGGCCTCGCCGAGGGGGAAAATAGAATCTTTTTGGAAACACAATTTTTCACTCTTTTAAGCCATTTTCCGGTGAAATATAAACGTATTTATCACATATAAATAAAGTCAAGTCTAAATCAGGTCCATATGGATGTTTATTCACAGCAGATTGTTCAGTAGAAGCAGAAAAAAGATGTATTTGTATGTATTTATGGGCTGTTGAACCACTTTGCTCCTCCCCATGTCTTTGTATCTTTATTTAGTGGAAAACTATATCAATAATTCAGCATTTGTTAAAGTAGTTTTTGAATAATTAGAGAAAGTTTAGATTTTTCTCCAAATTGTTTTCCCCCTTAACTGTTTAAAAAAATAACCGTATATGGGGGATTCCAGAGATGCCGTCTGTATCTATTCTGGGTGTAGGCTTACATTTTTAAATAAAATGTTTATATTGAAATTCATTTTAGTCTAAATGACGTTAGTGAAGAGTCAAGTCTGTTTTGTTTTAGTCTAGTTTTGATCGTAAAATTTAATGTAAATGTGATGTGTTTTTGGATGGATGTCTGTCGCCATTAACGTTCTGAATTTATGATGAGGGCAGTCACGCTGAGCTTCAGCTTCGGCCTGAGCCTGGTCATGGATTGTGTTTATTGTTTGACTCGATGTACTGGCCTTGACCGCAGGGTGGTGGGCGCCCAGAGGTGACATTAACTGATCATTGTTTCAGACGGACCTGTTCTCCTCCAGAGCCCGGTCCTCCCAGTGCCAGAAGGTCAGAACATCACTCTAACGTGTCGACACAGGACTTCTTCCAACCTCCCAGCGCGGTTCTACCAAGATGGACGCTTCCTGTCGACGCGGCCGTCAGATCACATGACCATTACCCGCGTGTCGGCGTCACACGGAGGCCAGTACAGCTGTGAGATCAGAGGAGACCGGTCAGAGTCCAGCCTCATCCACGTCACAGGTCAACAGGTCTCCTCTGTTTAACGTTCAGGAACAGTTCAGGGTTTTACTGACCAGAACACGAAGGAGTTTTGTAGCACGAGGTCTAATCGCTGTTTCTTTTCTGCTCATGGGAGAAACAGGGCACTAGAACATCAGATTAGGACCGTTTTAAGTTTCTTCTTAAAAGAGGTCAAACCAGTAACCATGATGAGGTTACGCAGTAAGAGATTATGCACATTGTTACCCTTAGTTATGGCTGAATTAGAGGCTGATCGATATATCGGCCAGCCAATATATCGGGCCGATATTTGGGGATTTTACAATATCGGCTATCGGCCGAAAATAGCCGATATTTCCCGGATCTTTTTTGCATTGGAAAGAGCAAAGTCAGGGCTTAATTTAAAACAACTCCCTCGGCCTCAGGTGAGAAACATCGCAATGAAAACTGGTTAGCTTCAACTTTGTTATTCACAAGTTTCACTAAACCTCCGTCAATATGGACGTGCTGTATGTCATTTTGAAGAGCAGAATCTGGAGAATTCAATCGCTAACAATATGCTAATGCTAACGACAACTAACCTTCACCTGAAGTAATAAAATAAAATCGGCCAGTGCTGGAGCGGCCAAGTATTTGTTTTTACAGGATTATAGACCAGACATTTGGAAAAATCTGCCAAAAAAGTTGGTTCAAAATATCGGCCTTAGAAAAATGCATATTGGTCGGTCTCTAGGCTGAATTAAATATTGCACTACTGTTCCTTTTTCTGACTGTTTTTCTGACTGTTTTGAGTAAAAATGGAACTCACGAATGCTGGAGTATCCTCCAGTTTTAAAGCTTCTCAGATGTGTAAACATCACAGGGGGTTTTCTAATTATCAAGAGTCTTTAACACCATGAGCTAATTAGCTATTAACCCGATCAGAGTGATGCACCTCTTAGGTATTCTAGAAAAGAACTAAACACCAGTTTCCAGCTAGAATAGTCATTTACCATATTAACAATGACTCTTATCCACAGTGATAATACAAAACAAAACAAAAAAACAGGGTGTTTCTTTAAAAAATAAGGTTACGGTTAACCTCCCTCTTAGAGCTTTAATGCACAGACTCCCACCTCCGTTATACATCAGTAAACAGAATATAATGGCTTGCACTTTACATGAATGTGTCACAGGTTTCTCACACACAGACTTTAGTTTTGACCCTTTAGAGTTTTGCATGATTAGGTTCATGAACGTGTCTCTCATCTGCTGTGGCTCCTCCAGTCGCTCCCGAAGATCCGCTTTAAAACCACAGGAGACCAAAAGAGACATGTTCATTTAGACAAGCTTTCACTGGGCTCAGACTTGAAATCCTGGTTATATCTTGTCTTATTCCTGTGTGAAGCACTTTGTATCTGTGACCGGGGCAGTTTAAATAAAGCTTCTTCTTCTTCTGTACAAATACTGTTTCAGCATTAACAACATTTCTATCGTGTTAACGCTTGAGTCTTTGTGTTCTTTCCACAGAAAACGTATCTTTCCCCGCTGTTCCTGCCAGTGATGAGCTCCAAAACAACGCCACGCCCCCTGCCCTGCAAACCACACCCACAGCAGCGTCACTCACTGATGCCCTCGCCGCCCGCTCGCCGCTGGTGGCTCTGGTCTGCCACCTGGTGGTGTTATTACCGTACGTCGTCTCCACTGTGCTCCTGGTGTCTGTGCACCGACACGGGAACATGTGACTGTTAACATGTGCACAGACTTTACTGGGTTCTAGTCATTCCTTTACAGGTCCATGATGAGTCGGAACCATGGGCGTCGGAACCAGTGACTTTTCATTGACTCTACATTTACTAGTTTAGACTGGACCTTTTCAATAGGCTCCCCGAGGACTGATGTGGCGTGAGTTTGGGGAAACTGCTCCGGGCTAGCATGAGTGTTCAATACGCCCGTTAAACCTCTGGAGTCTAACTTAACCAAATAATATCTGAATTATTCATTTGACGGATAAATGTTTGCTTCCTTTACCCCTTGACTCAGTTGTATCTGCGTTTGTGGGAAATGTGAAGATACAAGCGTTGAGATGTTTCTTTGCGATGGCGGGAGGTAACGGGTGTGGCTGAAGCTGAATGTGGATACAAACACGAGCGGCCGTCTCATAAGAGTTTCATTCACTGAGTTTTTTCTTCACAAAGCGTCATGAAGCCAGGGCTGGACAGGAGAACAGCGGCTCCACAGGTGTTTGGTTATCCGCCCTGTATGTCCACCCAGCGGGGGGCGCTGCTGAGCTGATCGAGTCTCTCCTGTTTTCCTGAAGTAGCGCCGGATTTGGATGTAGTCCCGCTAAAGCCCTAACGTTGCCCTGTTTTTGCCCTGACCTTGTTCCCCCAGAAGATTTGTGAATCCAATCACTATCCAGTACTGATCAGGGAAAGAGTTGTATTTGCACCCGCTCCGACTGAAACAGAATCCTCAACCTGCCCTGGGACGACAGGTGGAAATGAGCCTTTTCGCTTTAACGTGGTGGACGGCCTCTTTCCTGTTTGGTGAAGGTTAAATTGTGCATCGTCCCTGTTTAAATGAACGCCATATTTACAACACTCTGGACAGGACGTGGCGCTCGTTGACGTGGCAAGCGTAGCAGCCATCTTGTTTTTAAAAGAAGAAAAACTGGTGTGAAATGTAGCCAAATATAATCACAAAAAGCCCGTTTAATAAAGACACAATGTGTTTCCGGCCAGTCACAACATGGCCGCCAGAATCACCAAACTTTCCAACGTGTTGCAGTCTGTATGAAGGTTCTTGAGTCACTTTGGAACCAACATTGAAGATGGACAACGGCTGCACGACTGAGAGCCTACTCATACTGTCTGTACTGTTTATAGTTAATATTTGTTATTTCGAGAAACTTTCTGCAGTTTGTGTTGGTGATGACATAAAAAAAAAAACTCAAACTGATGAGCTTTAGATAAAATTTTATTCATTATTTACAGACTGTGTAAATATTTTCCGGACACAAAAAGGTCAGAAACACATGTCGGGGTGGGAAGGGAGAGAGTTCAGCTTCACACAGTCTGGTGGATGTAACTGTCCTTCAGCCGGGGGTTTGGGGTTTGTCGACGTAGTAAAAGGCTTCAACATTTCATCATTGCACATTCTCAATCACATTCGTTTTTACTTCACATTATCCAGATGTTTTCAAGCTTAGGTTGTGTTCACGTAAAACAAAAGCAAACGTTAAACCTGAACATTATTTTCGAGCCATTAGGTTTCCATTCTTTTGGCTGAAAGTCTTTTCCTCTGACCAACACTCAAAACCTTTTGACACTTTTTTTAATGTTCTGACGAAGTAAAAAGGACTTCATGTTTCCGGTTCTACTTCTGTTAATGGGTGGACGGTCCTAATGTGGGACACCTTTTGCATTTTCGAAAGAATTTTAAATAGAAGACAATGATTTGAAATCCTCAAACTGAAATACTGAGGCCAAATACAATCAGTGCAAAACAGTTCCTGAATAACTGGTCATTGTAGGGTTAGTTACGTCGACCCTCTAGTTTGAAGACCATATCTCTCTGATCTGTGATTGGACATTTTGTTAACCATGTGGCTTTGATAACCCGATACCAGAGCTGCATAAAACCTTTGTTTTTGTGAATTAATCTTTGTTAAAATCAGATTTGATCAGAGTTATTGGCTCTGGAGCTTCGGTGTCCCACATTAGGATGATCCACACATTTACATTTCTTCATTTAAATGTAGAGTCTCTTAAATGACATTCTAACGTTCTAATCCTTCATTTGAATACAATGAAATATTCACTCTAGACATGTTGGTGGTACTATTGCAGCCACCGCCGCCCCAGGGCAGACTGACAGAAGCGAAGCGGTCAAGCTGCACCATCGGCCCCTCCCACCGACACAGGAACAAAAATCAAATCATTTCCGTCAGCAGCTGGGACTGTCTGAGGACGGCACATTTTTTACTGTTTACTGCGCGTATCCATGGCAACGTTATAAGTTTGACCAATAAATGAGCTCGTGGAGGCATCGAACCATCTATGGTGTGGACAGAGATAGTTTGTATACGATTGTAGAAAAGTCTGCGTTTGTGGAGACATCAGTATATGTGTGAAGAGTCAACTCTAAAACTACTTCTCTGACCGGTTGAATTGATGGGGCCTAAGCGGAGCATTGGGATCAAAGAACCATCCTGCTCTCCATCCTGCCCTACATCCTGCTCTCCATCCTGCCCCACATCCTGCTCTCCATCCTGCCCTACATCCTGTTCTCCATCCTGCCCTACATCCTGCCCTACATCCCGCTTTCCATCCTGCCCTACATCCCGCTTTCCATCCTGCCCTACATCCCGCTCTCCATCCAGCCCTGCATCCTGCTCTCCATCCTGCCCTACATCCTGCTCTCCATCCTGCCCTACATCCTGCTCTCCATCCTGCCCCACATCCTGCTCTCCATCCTGCCCCACATCCTGCTCTCCATCCTGCCCTACATCCTGTTCTCCATCCTGCCCTCCATCCTGCCCTACATCCTGTTCTCCATCCTGTTCTCCATCCTGCCCTACATCCTGCTCTCCATCCCGCTCTCCATCCGTACATTTGGATTTTGGCTTTAGGTACTTTACTCCAACGTACACTGCAGCCAGCAACAGAATACAAGCTAAAACGACACAAATGGCAACAATAACGACGACACCGTTGGGTTTGTCTTCTTTAACTCCTCCTTCATCGTTGGGTTTGTCTTCTTCAACTCCTCCTTCATTGTTGGGTTTGTCTTCTTCAACTCCTCCTTCATTGTTGGGTTTGTCTTCTTCAACTCCTCCTTCACCGTTGGGTTTGTCTTCTTCAACTCCTCCTTCATTGTTGGGTTTGTCTTCTTCAACTCCTCCTTCATTGTTGGGTTTGTCTTCTTTAACTCCTCCTTCATCGTTGGGTTTGTCTTCTTCAACTCCTCCTTCATTGTTGGGTTTGTCTTCTTCAACTCCTCCTTCACCGTTGGGTTTGTCTTCTTCAACTCCTCCTTCATTGTTGGGTTTGTCTTCTTCAACTCCTCCTTCATTGTTGGGTTTGTCTTCTTTAACTCCTCCTTCATTGTTGGGTTTGTCTTCTTTAACTCCTCCTTCATTGTTGGGTTTGTCTTCTTCAACTCCTCCTTCATTGTTGGGTTTGTCTTCTTCAACTCCTCCTTCACCGTTGGGTTTGTCTTCTTCAACTCCTCCTTCATTGTTGGGTTTGTCTTCTTCAACTCCTCCTTCATTGTTGGGTTTGTCTTCTTTAACTCCTCCTTCATCGTTGGGTTTGTCTTCTTCAACTCCTCCTTCATTGTTGGGTTTGTCTTCTTCAACTCCTCCTTCACCGTTGGGTTTGTCTTCTTCAACTCCTCCTTCATCGTTGGGTTTGTCTTCTTCAACTCCTCCTTCATTGTTGGGTTTGTCTTCTTCAACTCCTCCTTCACCGTTGTTCATCTCAACCTCTTCAGTAGGCTGTGCGTTTCCATCTTTAGTAAGAAAAGGCAAATAAATTAGAGGGGCTCCGATACTAGTTAGAATATAATCAAAATTCATTAAAAAAAATGGCGAATTGCAGCAGTATCTGTATTTTTTATTATTAATATTAACACAGAACACAGAAAGAGTAAATATAAATAGCAGTAATTCTATAAATATTAAATTTATGCTACATTTAGTTACCCTATCATTGGATAAAAGAGGAGCAGGTGTGATGCAGAGTGATGATCTTACCGAGGACAGTGAGGCGAGTGTTGAGGACAGTTTGGTTTTTGAATCCAAACAGTTCACACGTGTACTGTCCGGTGTGGTTCTTTGTCACGTTCAGGAGGGACAGGGAAAAAGTGCCATTATCCTGAGCTTGTGCTTGAACAGGGTAGAGTGGATGTTTGGAAACGACTCTGCCATCTCTCCAGGCAAAGAAGGGCTCTTCCTTCTCCGTTTCGCAGTTCACAGTGATGTTGGTGGAATTGGGCAAGTTGACAAACAAAGTGACATTTCCTCCAACCACAACTGTGATGTTTTTATCTGTGAAACAAAAACAAAAAAGTGTAACCATAGAATAATTCATACATCTTTGTAATTAACAATGAAGCATTTCTGATGAGAGTATATATGCAGGTCATATAATAATGATAATAGTTTAGTTTATTTGTTTATTTGAGCAGCAGACACAAAAGGAGTAATAAATAATAAAATAATTCAAATTAAACGAGATTTTTGTGGTTGTTTGTTTTAGTTTTTTGCAGATTAAGCTTCATTTGTTTTGGACATGTTTTTAACCTAGAATAACTCAGGTTGTGGGTTTGTCCGACCCCTGTTCAAGGCCAGGCCTAAGAGTCATTGATTAAGATCAGCTTTTGACACTTCAAGGCCCTAAACCTGATCTGTGTTCACTTTATTCGCTTTCATTGTTTCTAAGGTTTAAATGTTTGTGTTCAAACTCATTTGTAACTTTTCTACCACCAACACTTCCCTGTTCTTGACTGAATGAGTTTATAAGGATCTTTCACACCTTCAGCGTGACTGTCACAGTAATATTATGCCTCCACGTTATATAGTTTGATTTGATTTATTGTTCTAACATCAAAAAAGCAATAAAATAAAAGTATACATGCAGTAAAGTATACAGTGTGCACGTACTGCAGACTTGAGAGCAGTTCTTTGCGTTCAAGAGGAAACTGAGATGAAAACATGGAGTCACACATGTGGGCGGGGCCACTGCAGGGGATTATGGGACTTTGAGTTCATGCCAGTGCACGGTATCCGCTACATTCCACAAATCTATTCATCTTTTCGCTCTGATCTGTTGCTCATCTCCCT
This sequence comes from Proterorhinus semilunaris, assembly GCA_021464625.1. Classification (NCBI taxonomy): domain Eukaryota; kingdom Metazoa; phylum Chordata; class Actinopteri; order Gobiiformes; family Gobiidae; genus Proterorhinus; species Proterorhinus semilunaris. Next base: position 20,822,303 of record CM038355.1, on the reverse strand, counting down.
CTAAGTGAAGCGTTTCACAGATTCGGAAGATTTAACAAGTTGACACTAGTTATTATATCGAGACATCTTTCCTTCAGACAGGAGCATGTGTTTGTGCTAGCTCACACTAGCTAGCGACGTAGTCTTCAGAGCCAGCCAAGCTAATTATGGCAAAGACTGCTTTTCGTGATCTCTAAACTTCATATGGGGCATTTGAACCAGCTTACCTTGTAGTATTCTTGTAGTATTCTTCATCGAAATTACATATCTGTGTATTTAGCAATAGTCCGTATCTAGACGCGTAAAGCATGTCGATGAATGAATAAAATACAAACACACACAGAACTTACCTTGGATCATGGCCAATGATGATGATAACACCTGTGTGACACAATATGAGAAGATTAGGCAAAAGAATGGTCCCCAGGAAAACTCTGCGTGTCTCGACATGTCTTTACAGGAGCTGCACAACGGCAAATGAAGTTGAATTTGGTGCTTGTTCGGATGTGTCACTTCCGGGGACAGCGTCATCACGCAAACCTAAAATGACAGTGTTTATTTCATTCTGTAAAATTAAACAATTAACACTTGAGACACTATTAATCTCCAAAAGTAATTTATTCTTCTTTCTTTTCTTTTCTTAAATAGTAGGTCTTATCCAGTTAGTCACGTGATTCAGTTTACATTGGCACCTTTCCAAAGAACTCATGCCGTGATTCAGGGATAAATGTGTCAACACAACACAACTTAACAATAGAATAAAACAAAATGCAACGGATGTAAAAATATGCTGAATTGTGTTGATAACGTGTGTGAGAACGTTTGTGTCCATCTTTTGTATGTTCATTCATATTGCTTGTTTGTTTTAGCATGATGTTTGATTGCACCTGTGAATTCCTTTCCTTTATGCATACATCTTGAAAAAAAATAGTATAATCTGTTTACTTTAAGTGAAAAGCAGCTGCCTGTTTTTATTTTTGTTTTATTTAAGTTTATTTGAATATTGACAAGTATGTCACATAAGCTTATGTGACATACTACAACATTTTGGAGAAAAAGCTTTTTGTTGAAGTAAAAAGGTTAATAATGTTACCAAGCCTGTCAAATTTCTTATAATTTACTTTAATATATAGGGGAGATCAGGTATGATTGTAACATGGGGAGAGTTGTAACACCAATTCCACCATTCAGGGATAAGACGTTCTTCTTTAGCTAAAATGTTGACCTCCCCGTCCTCAAAGGAGTGGTTGGAGGCTTTGAGGTGGAGGTGCACGACAGACTGGGGGCCGATTGTGCTTTCTCTTCGGTGTTGATAATGTCTCTTCTGTAAAACCTGTTTAGTTTCTCCAATATAATGTTGTTTGCATTCTTCTTCTTTGCATTGAATTGAATAAACCACATTGCTTTGTTTGTGGCTCGGAGTTTTGTCTTTGGGATGAACTCATGTTTGTCTCAGTGTGTTCACCGGTTTGTGGTTCACTGGAATCCTGTGCTGCCTAAAGATTCTCTGAAGTTCCTCTGAGACCCCGGCTACATACGGCACTACGACTCCCTTTCTTCTGGGCTCTGGAGTCTGTCTTGTTCTTTGGGTCTTCTTGCCCTTTAGTGAAAGACCAGTTAGGATAGCCACAGTCTGAGAGGGCTCTCTGGACATGTTGCTCCTCTTTGGTCTTTCCTTCTGCACTGGTAGCACCTCTTTAGCTCCATGTCTGAGCGTCATGATGACCCTAGTTTGTGCTGGAGTGGATGGTTAGAGTCAAACATCAAATACTGGTCAGTATGAGTTGGTTTCCTGTAAACCTCTAAGCTAGCTTAGCTAGCTATGTACAACTAGCTATAGTATGTACAACTAGCTATAGTTGTACATACTATAGCTAGTATGTTCAACTACCTACATACTAACCTAAACCAATTATTGTAACATATCTCCCCCTTTTGGACTGAGGGACACGGTATGTACAACATGCCATCCATTTTAAAAATTCAAATCAAATTCCCTTTATTTATCCGCTAATAAAACCAGTCTCTGTAAACTGGCTGTTCAGTGTAAAGCGGATCGTTTTATGACGGAGAGGTCGCCGGTTCAAGTCCTTCCTCCAACAGGTGCATGATGTTGCTGTGTCCTTGGGCAAGGCACTTCACTTACATTACATAAGTATAAATGTGGGACATGGGTGAGGGAGTGCTTGGTGGTGGTCATAGACGCCAATGGAACAGTTTGGGAGACTACCCAGGGCAGCTGTGGCTACAATAGTAGTCTGTAGCAGAAAGGGAGAGATTTTGTCTGGAGGACTACCATCATATAAATATATATTTTTTTATTATTATTTTTATATATTTTTTATTATTTTTATTCATTTATTATTTTTATGATTATCCTGTTATCATTGTGCCAAACAGTGTTTTAGTCAGCGGCTGAAGAAGTCCTCAGATACAGGAGCCACTTTTACCACTGACTCTTCCATGCGCCACATTCATACACAGGCAATGATTGATTTGATCTGTTTTCTTGTAATTTTATGCAACTGTGAAGCACTGTGAATTGCCTTGTGTATGAATTGTGCTCTACAAATAAACTTGCCTTGCCTTGCGAGGGGGGGAGTGCCTTGCCCAAGGACACAGCGATGTCATGCCCCTGTGGGAGCAGGGATTTGTTGAAAAACAGTTTCTGACAGGGCCAAGCTGTTTACATAAAGCAAACAAAGCTAAGCTTTTATAAGTCGACAATAGGCCTGTAGTTCATGCTCATTATTATTGCCTTTTACTGTAATATGTCCTCTTACAAAATAAAGCTCAGAGGTGAATTTATTGTACTAATAATAAATACATTTACTGGGTTAGCTTTTTTTGGCTGCTCAGTTTGTGAAATAGAGCATTCCTATTGTATCGCTATTGTTCCATATCAGAGACTCCGATCTCAAAACTCAGGGACTAGTGATTCCTCGAGTCTCCAAAATCACTGTAGGAGGTTTAGCTCCAAGCTCTGGTTAAATAGAATAAACTCCCAGCTCACGTTAAAGAAGCAGAAACAGTCTCTACATTTAAGACCAGGCTCAAAACTTAGCTTATGATCAGGTCAGTGAGGTAAAGCTCTAACCCACAGCCTGAAGTAAAGCTGCTCTAGAAGAAACACTGCTGTGGAGGAACCCGGCTGAACGGAGGAACCCTGCCTTCTGGACTGACCACAAGGACTGGACGGTCTGTGATCTTGGCCCGTCTGCTGAGGGACTCCTTCGGCCCTGGGTCTCTATAGCCTGTCCGTCCATGGGAGTGGATCTCTCCTTCTGTGGTTCTCCTCAAGGTTTCTCGTTTCTCCCACCGGGTTTTTGAGTTTTTCCTCGTTGTGCTGGAGAGTCTAAGGACAGGGGACGCCCACGCCGCTCCTCATCACCTGCTGCTGACATTTAATTGGACATAATTATGTTTATGTTTGCCTGGATACTTCACTTACCCGAACTTTAGATGATCTTATTTACTGTTTTTGTTTTATTGCCTTAATGTTTGTTGCAGCCCTGTGAGGCCACTCGTGTTGTGATATCGGGCTGTACAAAACCATTGATTGATTTCTCATCAGTAAAAATGATCGACAAATGAAGGCTATATATAGATGTAACGTAACGTAACGAGCTAAACTTAACCAGTTACTTTTAAAAGTAGCGTTACCGTAAACTGCCCGCTGTCGACTGTACTCCCACATTAATTAAATGATGACACTTACACGGTTGGAAGGTTATACTTCCTCCCACTGCTTTTCGAGTTTTCTTGCGATGTTTGAATGTTCAAATGTTGTAAAAGCTCCACATAATGCAAAAAGTCTATGTGATGTACATTGATCTCGGAATAAATAATCAATCAATCAGTATTTATAGTAATGTAACAAAAAGTACTCTGCTCTGATCAGATACTTTAGTAGAATACAGAGGATGTGGTCATTCTGCTGCAGCGGTGAGTGGTTTTATTGTATTAAAGAGAAAGCAGCAGACCTGGCGTGGGAAAGAGAGCAAAACCCACAGCTTAATGTCACTGAAATATACAACAGGAAAGATCTGCTTCATAGAGCGCTGGAAAAATACTTAAAATAGCTTGAATAAAGGTTTATAATGTTGATTTTGAGCCAGTTTAATCTAAGATGAGATAAAAATGCTAATGCCAAGGGAACAAGCAGAAATCTCACTTGTAAAGATACAAAAACATTTGATTTAAAAAAAAGTATACTTCCATTAGCAATAAGAATATTTATCCATCATTGTTAAGTGTCCCGTTTTGGCCGGGAAACCCCTTTTTCCCCCTGTCCTCCCGTGTTATCACTAAATAATAATAATAAACTAAACTCTGCCACTAGACACAATCCCGTCTTGGAGCTCAGTTGTGGTGAGGTGACGGCTCACAGCGGGTGACGTAAAATTTCCCTTATTTTCCAATCCATAACTTGACAGGTATGGTTTTATCTAATCTTATTATACAGCCCTTCACAATGCAAGTAGAACACTCCATTGACTTGAATGGGATTTTCCAACGTTCTACGGCCATTATTTTCAAATAGAGGACCTCTTTCATATCACTCCAGTAGTAGAGACACTGTCTCTGTCCCTGTGAGAGAAGTTGGGGAATCGCTCGTGAAGTTAACGGGAGTCCGACTTTCAGCTTACCCAGAGATTCACCACCATTCCTCCTCTCTAACTGCACCTTCAACTAAGCAGCTAGGCTAGCAATAAGTAGCTAGCCTTGCTGCTACTAGCCTAGCCACACTGCCTGGAATCAACAAACGTTACCAAGCAACGAGCAAACGTTTGGGAACTATTTGCAGCGGAAATCATTAAATAAACCTTTCTGCCTTCATAAACGTGTATGAGGTTTATTTGTGTGTTCAGTTCAGGCAAATAGCCGTATAATAACCGGGATAATGTATAGAACGCTGGTCATTATTGGGAAAATAAGTACCATCAGGGCGGTGCGCCCTGTCCAAATCTACTCAAACTTTAGACTTAATCTCTTAAATGCACTATACCTGATTTTGTTTATGGAACAAATGTTGTTTTGTCCTCCTGACTAAACTCAGACATTTGTGGGAAAAGCACTCTCCATCTCCATCATTACAAAGCATTTCAATCATTTTCATGAACTCTCAGGCGAGTTTTCAAGCATTTTAATTTATTGTTTTGAATAAAAAAAATAATAATCAGGTACAGAGCGTTTCATTCATGTAGATTAGAGACATTTCTTCCGTAAGATGATTATTCTTTTTCTAGTGTATTTATAAAGTGCCATCAAACAACAGGAAACACCTAATGAGATGCATCATGAGTCGATATAGAGCCGGGGGCAGGGGACCTGGGGGCCAAATGCGGCCCTCAGACCAAATTTTTGGGGCCCTCAGTATACATAATTAATCCGTCGTGCACGGAGTGGGGTTCATGGAGGGCTCCAGTCTGCACCATCAGCTCCCTGTACGGCCTGGACACCGGAGCGTACTGGTGTGAGAGCGCGGGCGGCCTGGCCAGCGGCAGCGTCTTCATCACCGTCACTGGTAACTGCGTTTCCACTGGATTTGAACGTGCACTTTGAAGTTTTGACACTGAACGTCACATTTTAAACTCTTAATTCACATAAAACGCTCAAGGTGGGTTTTTATTTTTGTGAATGACCGTTAATGAGCACATATATTCACATAACGAATACAAAGAACATGTGACTGTGGGCGGGGCTGACCTTCTGACTGGAGAGGACAGAGGAGAAGGATCATGTCCATCAGTCGCAGGTTGACTAGTCCAAGAAACAAGGCCCAGATGTGCAGGAGCTCAAACATCACTGCATTGTAACCATAGATATAATAAACAAGAGACAGACGGCTATACAAACAGCCCCATTCATAATAATGATCTCGTGTGGCCTGTGAAATTAACATGGCTGCTCGATCTCCTCCTACGAAGCCTGTTCCTTAAAAAAGGCTGGAACCTTTTCTAATATACAGAAACCAGCGTGGTTAAAAATGTGACCCAGCCCAGCGTTGTCACATGGGTCATAGCAATTGTAGAAAAAAATAAGGCTTTTAATCTCTTAACCCCCACCTGAACCAAGCACATTTTCTCCAGTTTGGCTTTACCCAAATCTAAAAGCTTCTTGAAAATAACGTTGATTGAAAAAAAATGACGACAACGCGAGGAAAGTGATCTGTTTAGATGAGTTTTGTAGATTTGGGTAGAGCTGAACTGGAGAAAATAAGCTGGTGGTTGAGAGAGAATGCTAGTCCAGTGATTGCAACTAATGGACCAAGTTAGCCAGCTAAAAAGTTGCCCAGTTTTCTTCATTAGAAAACACTGAAAATACAGTTTGGAAAGTGTTTGTATTAAAAGTGCTGCGATGCTTCCAAAAAATGCCAGTTATTTTAAAATACTTTTGCTTCATTCTCATTAATATTCATTCATGACAATACGGGTAAAAACGAATTCTAGCAAGATAAATGATTGTGGTCAACAACAAAACAAGACGTTTTAAACGGCAACAAGATCTGTCTTTTGCAGTGTTTACAACAAACTCAAATATTAATTTAATTCACAACAGCAAAAAGTCAACTTTAAGCTACAGCAATGGCTTTGTTTCATACAGAAACAGAGAAAAGCACAAAACAATTCACTTCATACAGATGTATTCAAGTTTAGGTTGCGTTCACATAATTCAGCTCTATCTCACATGTTTTTGAATATTATTTACGTTTTCTGTGGTGATGTTAAACTTCGTGACAATTTTATTTCATGTCGATTGACCCAGTAATGTCAGAAATATTCATCAGAAACCCATAAGTACTTTTACAGTTACTACAATTACCATATAGTTACTGTCATCAAATTCATAGCTGCTCATTATTAAACCATAGGCTCTTTAGAAAGTTGTGATGTCACGTGAACGCAACCTAGTGACATATAAATTACGAATAATGAATTATACTTCTGAAGATAAATCACATTTTTAACTTAATTTCTTAATTTAAAACATATACATGGACGAGGAGTGGATATGGTGAGTGCTTCCATCTGATCCAGCCTGTCCACACGTACAGATACTTCTGTAAACACAGATGTTTCTCTGTGTTTAGCTAAGAAAAGCAGAGACTTTTTCAACGCTGTATAAACGGAGCGGTGTGGACAGAATATCTGGATATGTATTTGTCCAAACTGCGCGTATCCATGGCAACGTTATTAGTTTGACCAATAAATGAGATAGTTTTGTATACGGTTGTAAAAAAGTCTGCGTTTGTGGAGACATCAGTAAACGTGTGAAGAGCCAACTTTAAAACTACTTCTCTGACCGGTTGAATTGATGGGGCCTAAGGGGAGCATTGGGATCGAAGAACCATCCTGCTCTCCATCCTGCCCTACATCCTGCTCTCCATCCTGCCCTACATCCTGCTCTCCATCCTGCCCTACATCCTGCTCTCCATCCTGCCCTACATCCTGCTCTCCATCCTGCCCTACATCCTGCCCTACATCCTGCTCTCCATCCTGCCCTACATCCTGCTCTACATCCTGCTCTCCATCCTGCCCTACATCCTGCTCTCCATCCTGCTCTCCATCCTGCCCTACATCCTGCTCTCCATCCTGCCCTACATTCTGCTCTCCATCCTGCCCTACATCCTGCTCTCCATCCTGCCCTACATCCTGCTCTCCATCCTGCCCTACATCCTGCCCTACATCCTGCTCTCCATCCTGCCCTACATCCTGCTCTACATCCTGCCCCACATCCTGCCCTACATCCTGCCCTACATCCGTACATGTGTATCTTTGCTTTAGGTATTTAACTCCGACGTACACTGCAAAAGCCGGAAACTGACACCAAGCTAAAACGATACACACTATTATGGCTCTTTTATATATTCCATTATTGTCGTCGTTATTGTTGCCATTTGTCTCATTGTTTCTTCCTCCTTCACCGTTGGGTTTGTCTTTTTCAAGTCCTCCTTCACCATTGGGTTTGTCTTTTTCAAGTCCTCCTTCACCATTGGGTTTGTCTTTTTCAAGTCCTCCTTCACCATTGGGTTTGTCTTTTTCAAGTCCTCCTTCACCATTGGGTTTGTCTTTTTCAAGTCCTCCTTCATTGTTGGGTTTATCTTTTTCAACTCCTCCTTCACCGTTGGGTTTGTCTTTTTCAAGTCCTCCTTCACCGTTGTTCATCTCAACCTCTTCAGTAGGCTGTGCGTTTCCATCTTTAGTAAGAAAAGGCAAATAAATTAGAGGGGCTCCGATACTAGTTAGAATATAATCAAAATTCATAAAAAAATGGCGAATTGCAGCAGTATCTGTATTTTTTATTATTAATATTAACACAGAACACAGAAAGAGTAAATATAAATAGCAGTAATTCTATAAATATTAAATTTATGCTACATTTAGTTACCCTATCATTGGATAAAAGAGGAGCAGGTGTGATGCAGAGTGATGATCTTACCGAGGACAGTGAGGCGAGTGTTGAGGACAGTTTGGTTTTTGAATCCAAACAGTTCACACGTGTACTGTCCGGTGTGGTTCTTTGTCACGTTCAGGAGGGACAGGGAAAAAGTGCCATTATCCTGAGCTTGTGCTTGAACAGGGTAGAGTGGATGTTTGGAAACGACTCTGCCATCTCTCCAGGCAAAGAAGGGCTCTTCCTTCTCCGTTTCGCAGTTCACAGTGATGTTGGTGGAATTGGGCAAGTTGACAAACAAAGTGACATTTCCTCCAACCACAACTGTGATGTTTTTATCTGTGAAACAAAAACAAAAAAGTGTAACCATAGAATAATTCATACATCTTTGTAATTAACAATGAAGCATTTCTGATGAGAGTATATATGCAGGTCATATAATAATGATAATAGTTTAGTTTATTTGTTTATTTGAGCAGCAGACACAAAAGGAGTAATAAATAATAAAATAATTCAAATTAAACGAGATTTTTGTGGTTGTTTGTTTTAGTTTTTTGCAGATTAAGCTTCATTTGTTTTGGACATGTTTTTAACCTAGAATAACTCAGGTTGTGGGTTTGTCCGACCCCTGTTCAAGGCCAGGCCTAAGAGTCATTGATTAAGATCAGCTTTTGACACTTCAAGGCCCTAAACCTGATCTGTGTTCACTTTATTCGCTTTCATTGTTTCTAAGGTTTAAATGTTTGTGTTCAAACTCATTTGTAACTTTTCTACCACCAACACTTCCCTGTTCTTGACTGAATGAGTTCATAAGGATCTTTCACACCTTCAGCGTGACTGTCACAGTAATATTATGCCTCCACGTTATATAGTTTGATTTGATTTATTGTTCTAACATCAAAAAAGCAATAAAATAAAAGTATACATGCAGTAAAGTATACAGTGTGCACGTACTGCAGACTTGAGAGCAGTTCTTTGCGTTCAAGAGGAAACTGAGATGAAAACATGGAGTCACACATGTGGGCGGGGCCACTGCAGGGGATTATGGGACTTTGAGTTCATGCCAGTGCACGGTATCCGCTACATTCCACAAATCTATTCATCTTTTCGCTCTGATCTGTTGCTCAACTCCCTCTAAGTGAAGCGTTTCACAGATTCGGAAGATTTAACAAGTTGACACTAGTTATTATATCGAGACATCTTTCCTTCAGACAGGAGCATGTGTTTGTGCTAGCTCACACTAGCTAGCGACGTAGTCTTCAGAGGCAGCCAAGCTAATAATGGCAAAGACTGCTTTTCGTGATCTCTAAACTTCATATGGGGCATTTGAACCAGCTTACCTTGTAGTATTCTTCATCGAAATTACATATCTGTGTATTTAGCAATAGTCCGTATCTAGACGCGTAACGCAAGTCGATGAATGAATAAAATACAAACACACACAGAACTTACCTTGGATCATGGCCAATGATGATGATAACACCTGTGTGACACAATATGAGAAGATTAGGCAAAAGAATGGTCCCCAGGAAAACTCTGCGTGTCTCGACATGTCTTTACAGGAGCTGCACAACGGCAAATGAAGTTGAATTTGGTGCTTGTTCGGATGTGTCACTTCCGGGACAGCGTCATCACGCAAACCTAAAATGACAGTGTTTATTTCATTCTGTAAAATTAAACAATTAACACTTGAGACACTATTAATCTCCAAAAGTAATTTATTCTTCTTTCTTTTCTTTTCTTAAATAGTAGGTCTTATCCAGTTAGTCACGTGATTCAGTTTACATTGGCACCTTTCCAAAGAACTCATGCCGTGATTCAGGGATAAATGTGTCAACACAACACAACTTAACAATAGAATAAAACAAAATGCAACGGATGTAAAAATATGCTGAATTGTGTTGATAACGTGTGTGAGAACGTTTGTGTCCATCTTTTGTATGTTCATTCATATTGCTTGTTTGTTTTAGCATGATGTTTGATTGCACCTGTGAATTCCTTTCCTTTATGCATACATCTTGAAAAAAAATAGTATAATCTGTTTACTTTAAGTGAAAAGCAGCTGCCTGTTTTTATTTTTGTTTTATTTAAGTTTATTTGAATATTGACAAGTATGTCACATAAGCTTATGTGACATACTACAACATTTTGGAGAAAAAGCTTTTTGTTGAAGTAAAAAGGTTAATAATGTTACCAAGCCTGTCAAATTTCTTATAATTTACTTTAATATATAGGGGAGATCAGGTATGATTGTAACATGGGGAGAGTTGTAACACCAATTCCACCATTCAGGGATAAGACGTTCTTCTTTAGCTAAAATGTTGACCTCCCCGTCCTCAAAGGAGTGGTTGGAGGCTTTGAGGTGGAGGTGCACGACAGACTGGGGGCCGATTGTGCTTTCTCTTCGGTGTTGATAAAGTCTCTTCTGTAAAACCTGTTTAGTTTCTCCAATATAATGTTGTTTGCATTCTTCTTCTTTGCATTGAATTGAATAAACCACATTGCTTTGTTTGTGGCTCGGAGTTTTGTCTTTGGGATGAACTCATGTTTGTCTCAGTGTGTTCACCGGTTTGTGGTTCACTGGAATCCTGTGCTGCCTAAAGATTCTCTGAAGTTCCTCTGAGACCCCGGCTACATACGGCACTACGACTCCCTTTCTTCTGGGCTCTGGAGTCTGTCTTGTTCTTTGGGTCTTCTTGCCCTTTAGTGAAAGACCAGTTAGGATAGCCACAGTCTGAGAGGGCTCTCTGGACATGTTGCTCCTCTTTGGTCTTTCCTTCTGCACTGGTAGCACCTCTTTAGCTCCATGTCTGAGCGTCATGATGACCCTAGTTTGTGCTGGAGTGGATGGTTAGAGTCAAACATCAAATACTGGTCAGTATGAGTTGGTTTCCTGTAAACCTCTAAGCTAGCTTAGCTAGCTATGTACAACTAGCTATAGTATGTACAACTAGCTATAGTTGTACATACTATAGCTAGTATGTTCAACTACCTACATACTAACCTAAACCAATTATTGTAACATATCTCCCCCTTTTGGACTGAGGGACACGGTATGTACAACATGCCATCCATTTTAAAAATTCAAATCAAATTCCCTTTATTTATCCGCTAATAAAACCAGTCTCTGTAAACTGGCTGTTCAGTGTAAAGCGGATCGTTTTATGACGGAGAGGTCGCCGGTTCAAGTCCTTCCTCCAACAGGTGCATGATGTTGCTGTGTCCTTGGGCAAGGCACTTCACTTACATTACATAAGTATAAATGTGGGACATGGGTGAGGGAGTGCTTGGTGATGGTCATAGACGCCAATGGAACAGTTTGGGAGACTACCCAGGGCAGCTGTGGCTACAATAGTAGTCTGTAGCAGAAAGGGAGAGATTTTGTCTGGAGAACTACCATCATCATATAAATATATATATTTTTTATTATTATTTTTATATATTTTTTATTATTTTTATTCATTTATTATTTTTATGATTATCCTGTTATCATTGTGCCAAACAGTGTTTTAGTCAGCGGCTGAAGAAGTCCTCAGATACAGGAGCCACTTTTACCACTGACTCTTCCATGCGCCACATTCATACACAGGCAATGATTGATTTGATCTGTTTTCTTGTAATTTTATGCAACTGTGAAGCACTGTGAATTGCCTTGTGTATGAATTGTGCTCTACAAATAAACTTGCCTTGCCTTGCGAGGGGGGGAGTGCCTTGCCCAAGGACACAGCGATGTCATGCCCCTGTGGGAGCAGGGATTTGTTGAAAAACAGTTTCTGACAGGGCCAAGCTGTTTACATAAAGCAAACAAAGCTAAGCTTTTATAAGTCGACAATAGGCCTGTAGTTCATGCTCATTATTATTGCCTTTTACTGTAATATGTCCTCTTACAAAATAAAGCTCAGAGGTGAATTTATTGTACTAATAATAAATACATTTACTGGGTTAGCTTTTTTTGGCTGCTCAGTTTGTGAAATAGAGCATTCCTATTGTATCGCTATTGTTCCATATCAGAGACTCCGATCTCAAAACTCAGGGACTAGTGATTCCTCGAGTCTCCAAAATCACTGTAGGAGGTTTAGCTCCAAGCTCTGGTTAAATAGAATAAACTCCCAGCTCACGTTAAAGAAGCAGAAACAGTCTCTACATTTAAGACCAGGCTCAAAACTTAGCTTATGATCAGGTCAGTGAGGTAAAGCTCTAACCCACAGCCTGAAGTAAAGCTGCTCTAGAAGAAACACTGCTGTGGAGGAACCCGGCTGAACGGAGGAACCCTGCCTTCTGGACTGACCACAAGGACTGGACGGTCTGTGATCTTGGCCCGTCTGCTGAGGGACTCCTTCGGCCCTGGGTCTCTATAGCCTGTCCGTCCATGGGAGTGGATCTCTCCTTCTGTGGTTCTCCTCAAGGTTTCTCGTTTCTCCCACCGGGTTTTTGAGTTTTTCCTCGTTGTGCTGGAGAGTCTAAGGACAGGGGACGCCCACGCCGCTCCTCATCACCTGCTGCTGACATTTAATTGGACATAATTATGTTTATGTTTGCCTGGATACTTCACTTACCCGAACTTTAGATGATCTTATTTACTGTTTTTGTTTTATTGCCTTAATGTTTGTTGCAGCCCTGTGAGGCCACTCGTGTTGTGATATCGGGCTAAACAAAACCATTGATTGATTTCTTATCAGTAAAAATGATCGACAAATGAAGGCTATATATAGATGTTTATTATTGGTTACGCATGAGTCTCTAACACTTTTTCATAATAAAGTAGTGCAGTAACGTAACGAGCTAAACTTAACCAGTTACTTTTAAAAGTAGCGTTACCGTAAACTGCCCGCTGTCGACTGTACTCCCACATTAATTAAATGATGACACTTACACGGTTGGAAGGTTATACTTCCTCCCACTGCTTTTCGAGTTTTCTTGCGATGTTTGAATGTTCAAATGTTGTAAAAGCTCCACATAATGCAAAAAGTCTATGTGATGTACATTGATCTCGGAATAAATAATCAATCAATCAGTATTTATAGTAATGTAACAAAAAGTACTCTGCTCTGATCAGATACTTTAGTAGAATACAGAGGATGTGGTCATTCTGCTGCAGCGGTGAGTGGTTTTATTGTATTAAAGAGAAAGCAGCAGACCTGGCGTGGGAAAGAGAGCAAAACCCACAGCTTAATGTCACTGAAATATACAACAGGAAAGATCTGCTTCATAGAGCGCTGGAAAAATACTTAAAATAGCTTGAATAAAGGTTTATAATGTTGATTTTGAGCCAGTTTAATCTAAGATGAGATAAAAATGCTAATGCCAAGGGAACAAGCAGAAATCTCACTTGTAAAGATACAAAAACATTTGATTTAAAAAAAAGTATACTTCCATTAGCAATAAGAATATTTATCCATCATTGTTAAGTGTCCCGTTTTGGCCGGGAAACCCCTTTTTCCCCCTGTCCTCCCGTGTTATCACTAAATAATAATAATAAACTAAACTCTGCCACTAGACACAATCCCGTCTTGGAGCTCAGTTGTGGTGAGGTGACGGCTCACAGCGGGTGACGTAAAATTTCCCTTATTTTCCAATCCATAACTTGACAGGTATGGTTTTATCTAATCTTATTATACAGCCCTTCACAATGCAAGTAGAACACTCCATTGACTTGAATGGGATTTTCCAACGTTCTACGGCCATTATTTTCAAATAGAGGACCTCTTTCATATCACTCCAGTAGTAGAGACACCATCTCTGTCCCTGTGAGAGAAGTTGGGGAATCGCTCGTGAAGTTAACGGGAGTCCGACTTTCAGCTTACCCAGAGATTCACCACCATTCCTCCTCTCTAACTGCACCTTCAACTAAGCAGCTAGGCTAGCAATAAGTAGCTAGCCGTGCTGCTACTAGCCTAGCCACACTGCCTGGAATCAACAAACGTTACCAAGCAACGAGCAAACGTTTGGGAACTATTTGCAGCGGAAATCATTAAATAAACCTTTCTGCCTTCATAAACGTGTATGAGGTTTATTTGTGTGTTCAGTTCAGGCAAATAGCCGTATAATAACCGGGATAATGTATAGAACGCTGGTCATTATTGGGAAAATAAGTACCATCAGGGCGGTGCGCCCTGTCCAAATCTACTCAAACTTTAGACTTAATCTCTTAAATGCACTATACCTGATTTTGTTTATGGAACAAATGTTGTTTTGTCCTCCTGACTAAACTCAGACATTTGTGGGAAAAGCACTCTCCATCTCCATCATTACAAAGCATTTCAATCATTTTCATGAACTCTCAGGCGAGTTTTCAAGCATTTTAATTTATTGTTTTGAATAAAAAAAATAATAATCAGGTACAGAGCGTTTCATTCATGTAGATTAGAGACATTTCTTCTTTAAGATGATTATTCTTTTTCTAGTGTATTTATAAAGTGCCATCAAACAACAGGAAACACCTAATGAGATGCATCATGAGTCGATATAGAGCCGGGGGCAGGGGACCTGGGGGCCAAATGCGGCCCTCAGACCAAATTTTTGGGGCCCTCAGTATACTTAATTAAGTTTATGGTACGTTTTACTGCACATTTAATCATTTATCTCGATTAAAGCCTCAAAAACATTTTATTGTGAGGTAGAGCTGCACTAAGGTTTCGAGCCTAAATAAAGGTGTGAAGAACAGTTGAACCCACTCTTTAACGTATATATTTGACAGCACAGAGCACCGACCCACAGCTCTCCACCGTGTGTACGCTTTAACATGCGGCCCTCGGTAAAACAAACACGCCTAATACAGAGTGTTTAAAAGTGCCATGATGTATTTAGCTCAAATAAACAATCGCGTTTGTCAACCTGCCCACTGACATTGTGGCTTTTCTTTCCTCCAACAAAAGCCCCAGGCCACAGAGGCGAACATGGCAGGAAACGGCCCCTTCAGACACAGCACGCCACCGCTTCAGTGTGACGGGTTCAGCTTCCTGTGCCAGTGTCTCTCACATCACACACCGACGGCACAGAGGTGAACACGCTGAGGGACCATGAGATCAACGGTACTGCTGTGTGAGTATAAATATTATATCAAATAGCATTTTTTCCTCATAGTTAGTTTGACAATATCTCCTAAAGTAGCTCCTACAGACTTCAAACTTTCCAGCCTTGCACTGAAGTTTTTTTCACAGGGATTTGTTAATTTCTAATACCTCACCGGATTACTGATTTTTCCACAAATAAACAGCTTATTTTAAAACTAAACAAAATAACCAAAATCCCTCTGAAAAGGTTTTTGTAACTAATATGTTACAAAATATAACCACACATTTAAACCTGGCTCAACCCATTATTCAGATTTTGTTAAAAAATATGGGACGCTTCATAAAAGGGCTTATTTTTTATATGTAAACACAACATGACACCAAACTTGCCACACATTTTTTTCTCATATGTATGTCAGTAATCTACAGCAAACGTTTCAAATTGATATCTCTACATTTAAAACGTTTCCCTTTTGACCTGCAGCTTCTCGCCTTAATTCAATTGGATCATGACATTATTTAATTCATTCCGTCCATTATGAATCTATCAAGGTCTTTTCAGTAATTTCCTTTTAATCATCCTGAGTTCTATATTTTTTAATGGTAAGGGATTCATAAGTTTCATAATTTAATATAATATATTAAATATATTTGCTGTGTATTTGTGTATATGTGTATTTGCTCACATTGAGAACAATGCTCCGTCCTTCAGGTAACGTGTTTGAGATACAGGAGTGTGTTAGGTCATACATATGATGTCATTAGTGTGTTCACGGTCAATTTGATCAGTTGTGAGTTGAAGCGTTAACTCTGACGGCCCTGATGTAAACCCTTAATCATTTTTTGTTGTTATGCTTTGATTTCTATCCAGCTGTGACTTTTCTGCTGATCTGCTCCACAAACCAAGGTGGGTCTAAGAGAGTTCCTCAACTTTACTAAACTATGAAACAACATTGTTTCGACAAACCTCCGCAATGTCACAACATTTATTTATTATTATTCTTGTTTTGATGATGGGAGAGTTGGACCACTGCGCAGAGCCTTCTCCAGCACATCCCAAAGATTCTCTAAAAAGTTAAGGTGTGCCAGTCAGCTGTTCCGCTTTGGCATGGTCCCAGCAAGAAGGTCCTGGGTTCGATCCCAGGGCCGGACGTCATTGTATCTCAGTGTCTAAATGTGGAGGTACCATAGACAGTGTCGGGGTCGAACCGCCAATCCGACACTGTTTGGTACCGCTATTCCGACAATCATTTTGAGCGTATCTGTTTGCCTTCTGTCAACGCCACCTTCCCTGTTCATCCCCGCTGTCGGCCCAGGGGTGCAGAGGCTCGTGAGATGGTTTTGGGCAAAGGCAGGGACAGGTGCAGGCTAGTCTGTATTTTACAACAAAGCGCTGAAGTCCGCGGTTAATACGCCGCGCACTGTTGGACGTTTTCCACTCAGACACTGGAGCTGTCGCTCACAGCGCTGACCGAGCCACGCGCTCCCCTTCGTTCAAAACACTGTCCGAAAACAAGTCTCCACAAAGCAGCGCGCATGGGTGTGTGTATTTGGGGGAGTTCAACCCTAAACTAAGTCATATGCTCCAGTCACTGTGTGACTCGGGCAAACACTGAATCTATCAAGACAAACAATAGCAATAAACACACGCGCTTTATGTCACATGAGTCTGTGCAGCAGCGGCACATTCAGCCAGACTTTACTCCACAGAATCAGCATAAAAACACTCACTGTGCACTCCATCATCTGTGTAGAACTCTTCACCTCTTTATCCATGACTCTCACTCGTCTGGTCCATCATTAGCTCCATTTGGCAAAACGTATTTTTTGTAATCCACAACAACAGGTCTGTCTCCACCTGCTGCGCTCATCACCGCTTGTGTTACATGTCAAAAGTAAATAAGCCTTAACACGTATCCATGTTATAGCCAAGTAAGAAAGGCGCACTTCTTACTCTCCCTTTTTTTGTCCACAAACGCGCGGAAATTCGGGACAAATAATTATATAACAGTGACTGAATGGAATTAAGAAGAGCTTTTTTAAATAAGTAAACCGTATTTGTGCCACTGTTTCATTATTGCAGTTATGAGAACGATGCGAAAGACAAGTAGACAAAAAAAAAAAAAAAACACGTACCAACGATCAGGGGAGACGCACAGGCATCGTCTCTTCATTCATCAGGTAAAACGTAAAACAATAATAATTGTTGATAATTATCTTGTGTGTCGGAATAGCGGCACGTTGCATGAAAGATAAAATCACCACTCCGACAAAGGGTGAAAAAAACTGTCGGAGTGCCGGGACGTTTGATAATAAATGGAAACACCGCCACTCCGACAATTAGAACTCAACGTCGGATTAGCGGTGTGTCGGAATGGCGGGGTGTAACCGACTGTGTCACGAGCGCATACCTGTCAAGTTTTGTCTTTGAAAATAAGGGAACGTTTCCGGCGCTTGCAACGAGCCGTCCCATCCCCCACCCAAGTTCTACAGGAGGTCAAAGTTGATCGACCAAAATGTTCACAAACACATGAGAATCTGTAACCTGGTACACAGCATCAGAGATGGTCCTTTTTAATGGAAATGCAATAATTCTACACAATTCTAACCTAACAACTAACATAATATTGTGAGACAGAGCTGGCATGAAGGTTTTAAACAAAAATAAAGATATGGGGCACAATTTAAACCTCTGCTAGTCAAAGGTTTAACCACCGATCTATGGCCCTTCACACCATGTGGCTTCAAAAAGCGGCCCATCCATCCATCCATGCATCTTCTTCCACTTGTCCGTTGCCGGGTCGTGGGGGCAGCTGTTGGAGCAAATCACATTGCATCAGCCCCTATGGCTCCTCCTGCAGGTGGTGGGTCCACAGAAGGTCAATATGCGGCCCCCCATGAAAAAGGTTTGGACACCCCTGCTCTACTTGAACGATTCAAAGCGGCGTGATCTCAGATTGATGTAACAGTGTAATGTAATTGGCGCTGGGATATCAATCTGGCTCTTGAATAACAAAGGGCAGACCCCCCCTGGTCACAGGCGGTGACGTCCCGTTGATGGTGGGACAATAAAACAAACCTGAGTACTCCCAGTTAAAAGGTCTGGAACGATGATCTCACACTCAAGTCTATGTTTCTGATGCTTCTTCTTTTACAGCCTCTCTGTACGTGAGGCCAGAGCGCCACCGGTTTGCTAAAGGGGAACCTGTGCACCTGAGCTGTGAAAATGGGAGCTGGACTGTGAAGAGGATTAGGAACATCTCCGGGACAAGCGTAGGGGGGGCCGGGAGCCCGTGTAAGAACTGGGGCAAATGGGAGGCTCCTACCTGTACCATCCTTCACTTTCTCCCCAAACTGGACACTGGGGTGTACTGGTGTGAGAGCTCAAAGAACAGCACTGCCCCCATCTACATCTCTGAAGCCAGTAAGACCAATACAGATGTTACGGGCTGGGCAATACAACCCCAGGCTAACCACCACTAAATATGAATTATGACCAAATTCTCTGTAATAAAAAGAATAATAATAAAACATTAACTTTAAAAGCTTTAACTCACTGACCAAGAGTGTGTTGATTTTTGCAGCTGAGCCACAAAAGCCGTCGGCTCCTGTGACTGCTCAGGACAAGAACAGAATCCTGACGACTCCCACTGCTCCTCAAACGAAGCTGAATCACACTGGTCCTGTCCGCTCTCTGGTCGTGGCTCTAGTCTGCCACCTGGTGGTGTTGTGTCCGTATGTCGTCTCTACTGTTCTCCTGGTGTCCGTGTACCGACACAGGAACATCGGTAAGAAATAGGCTTAGACTGTTTCCATGTGCACAGACTTTACACATTATGTTTTTATCTGACAGTAAACTGTTCTCTTCCTTTACAGATCCACGATGAGCAAAAGAAATGCACTTAATTTGAGCAATGATTTCCATTTAGTCTCAAGTATCTTTGTCTGTTATGCTTTTGTTTATGAATACAGATCATTTCCCAACTTACTGTATAAGTGTAAAATTCATTAACAATTCATGTTAATTAATTGTTAATAATTCATTTGCATATGATTAGCCATTTTTATAAAACCTCTTAACCTCCACCCTATACGAGCACATTGTCTCCAGTTCGGCTTTACCCAAACCTCAAAGCTTCTTACAGCCTATAGGCCAGTGTAACCATTTGAATGCTTATATTTTTTTAACTTTGTTTTTTTTTTTTGTCGCTTGTTTTTGTTGCTATTGCTCTAGATTTAGGTAATGCCGAACTACGTGCTTGGTTCAGGAAGGGGTTAAGGAATACGTTGTTAAATTCACTGCTAAAGTCAGCATGACCATTACTATACTGCAGGCTGTATATTCTTTTTAATATCTTTTTTTGTTGTTGTAAATAGATGTTTCCTTTTAAGACAGTTGCACTTATTTAATATAATTCTATTACAGCCATGTGACATTTTAATGGCCAACTACTATATTTCAATGCCACAAATTCAGAAAGAAATCTGTGCATATTTCATTTCCTACGATTTGCAAACATCTCATCAAACGAAGGAAACAAAAAAAAATGCAACTGAATATGTTTTATATCATTTTGGTCTTTTGTAATAGACTCATTCAATAAATTTTTTTAATTTAATGCCAGTTTGAATCGATTTTTATTTTTTATCGACATTTAGGTGTCCGAGTCCGAGGGAGAACAGCACGCTTTACCTTCTTAACCCAGCACATTACTCCAGTTCAGCTTTACCCAAATGTAAAGACTTCTCGACTGGAGTTTACAGCCTATAGGCCAGAGTAACGCCTCATTTGAAAGCCAAAACCAACAAAACGGATCTGAACTGATCTCCTTCCTCAGCGCATGTCTGACAGTTTTTCATTGTGTATTTGTTTGTCGGGTGAGGAGCTCAGTTACCCGGGAGGAGCTCGGACTCGAGTTGCTGCTCCGCCACGTCGAAAGGAGCCAGCTGAGGTGGCTAGGGCATCTGTTCCGGATGCCTCCTGGTCGCCTCCCTCGGGAGGTGCTCCAGGCATGTCCCACTGGGAGGAGGCCTCGTGGAACCCCCAGGACACGCTGGTGGGACTATGTCTCCGAGCTGGCCTGGTGTCGCCTCGGGGTCCCCCCAGAACAGCTGGAGGAGGTGTGCGTGGATCGGGAAGTCTGGGCATCTCTGCTGAGACTGCTGCCCCCGCGACCCGGCCCCGGATAAAGGAGAAGAAAATGGATGGATTTGTTTGTCACTCTTTTGTTGCGTTTTCATCCTTGCTTTTGTCATGTTTTTCTCACCTTTTTTGTCACTATTTTGATGCTTTTCTCAGACCAAACTGGAGAAAATGTGCTGGGTTCAGGTGGGGGTTAAGAGGTTAAATCAGACACAGAGTGAGGTTCCAATGGCCTCCTTTACAGTGATTAATACTGTTATGTTTATTAAGTCATTCAAGATCTGAAACATTCTGCTCCAAACCCTTGTGCTTCTTGTTTGCGTGGCAGATTATTGGCCGTTAGGTGTAAAACGACGTCTCTGATGTCTGTGAACGAGCTGATCGTCTGGTGAACCGTCTGAGGGCTGATCCTGGGCCCTGGAGCGGATGCATCGATCTGCTGTACAGACCCATCACAGCCTGCAGTTAATACGGCTTTGTGGACGCGACGGAGGCTTTATGGCAGCAGAACAACAAATAATGTGATCAATAAACCGGAGTGAGCTGTGTGGAGCTGCCGGGACACGCTGGAGCGCGATGAATGGAACTGACACTCCAGGAATGCAACGATCGCAGAAATAAATACATGCACTCGGGGACGGCACATGTAAACATACTTAATTGCCCTCTTCTCCTGCCTTAACCCTGCACATTTTCTCCGTTCGGCTTTACCCAAATTGGTTTTGTTGATGTGTAACTGTAATTTCCTACTCAATTTAGGCAACGTTTGACTAGGGTGTCTTATACTCCGGAGGGACTTATCTATGTTTTTTTCTTCTTCATTACACATTTTTTGGTTGGTGAGTCGTATAGTCCGGAAAATACAGTAATATTCTAATTTCAGAAATGTTAATTTTGGGGTTTTTATAAACTGTAAGACAACATTTTCAAAATACAAACAAACAAAGGCTTGACATATGTCACTTTGCATGCCATGAGTCTATAATCATATATTAGTTTCACATTTTAAACTGAATTACAGAAACTTTTTCACGATATTTTAATTTCCTGAGTTTCACCTGTAGGTTTATCTGTTAGAGCAAACAGATTGTGTTCGAAGACGGCTGGGAACTTTCTGAGGCCAGAGTAAATGCAACTGACACGGCGATCACACGTTTCCCCCTGAAAACGCGTGTGGAAAGTATGAGCAGAAAGACGTTATTGTTACTCGCTGCTATTTGTGTCTGGTGTCACGGAGAGCGTGAGGTTTGACAGTGAGCGGCCGCGATAACGGCGGCACGGCTCGAAATAACCGTGGATTTCATGCCTGGATGGAATCGGCAGCAGAAATATATCACCGCCATCGTCTACAGGAGCCAGTAATGAAGAGGACGGGGTGGAAAGTAGAAAGGAAAGTCAAATAGTTCATCTTGGTTTCGTCAGACCAGAGAATCTTGTTTCTCGTTGTCTGAGAGTGTGTTTTACTCCATTTTGAAATAAGGCTGTAATAAAATGTGGAGTAGAGGGGTGTGATTTCTTTCCAGATGCACTGTAATAAGTGGCCTTCTCGGATAGATTGATAGTTAGCGTAAAGCAACGAAGAGAGCTATGATTTGGACCATTTCAACCGCTGGAAAGCTGATGATTTAAATTTGAAATGTTTGTAGTTCCATTGGAGCCTGTACAATATTATCTTAAAGTCAATGGACGGCGATAGACAGAAACAGAAAGAGCTGAAATACTGTAGCACACGAAGAGAGACGCTGCCAAAAGTGACTGCCAGGCCTTGTTTATAGTTAAGGACAAACATTTCTGACCCTTGAAGGCGACTGACGGACGCACAGAGTCTGAAACTGTGGCCTCATGTGGCTGATACAAAGATGAAGAAGTACATCTTTGTTCTAATAAAGCTAATTTATTCTTTATTTACCAAGTACGAGATTTCTAAAATTGTTCTTACGAAAACCAGCCTGGTTTCTTTAATTGT
Source organism: Proterorhinus semilunaris (assembly GCA_021464625.1). Classification (NCBI taxonomy): domain Eukaryota; kingdom Metazoa; phylum Chordata; class Actinopteri; order Gobiiformes; family Gobiidae; genus Proterorhinus; species Proterorhinus semilunaris. The sequence continues at coordinate 20,799,805 of CM038355.1, read as the reverse complement.
AACTAACCCAGCGTTATCACAGGAGGAATATGTAGCTGTAGAAAGTAAAAAAAAAAAAATAGAAACCAGGCTTTAAAGTTGTTTTTAACGTGTCTAATGTAACAGAGCTGTATTATTGAAGTTCCTCAAAGATTATTTGTTTTTGTAGTTGTACCTTTGGAGCCACCTGGTGGTGATTTTGGAAACTGCATGCAAAGGGTGCTTCACGCGTCAATTTGATTCAAAAGAAAACCCTTCATTATAAGCATCACCCGGAAAAAGTTAAAAACAGGTCAGCGGTTAAACTGCTTTTTAACTTCAGCCGTGGGTGAAAAACCTGTCTGCCTTTTTTTTGCTGTGTTTTCGCCACTTTTCTGTTCCTCTTTCGTTGCATTTTTAATCTCATTTTTGTCGCTATAGAGTTCGGGAAATTCCACAGTTACCATGGAGATCCGCCATCTTTGCAGCTGTTAGCATACATTTCCATTGACTAACATGGGCTAAAAACAGTATAAAAAGTGGAGGAAAAAGCCGTGGAACAACTCCGTTACTGTTGGTAAATACATCACACTGTGGCGTTCAAGTGATTTAATGTGAACGATAACTCCAGTATTTTGACTTTTAAAATCTCCATTAGTTTACAATTGGTGCTAATCCCATAATGCTTAGCGATATGACGTCACATTCCCGAACTTTTTTTCAAGAAGCTTAAAGATTTGGGTAAAGCCAAACTGGAGAAAATGTGCTCGGTTCAGGTGGTGGTTAAGAGGTTTAGTAATAGGGGTGGGCCATATCGTATCGCATATCGTTATCGCGATAGAATTTTGATATCGTTGTAATGTTTTATATCGTCGTGGACACGATATAATTCATGTTACTCCATCAGAGCAGCATAAACACTGACTGTAAAACACGGGGACAGGTGCTTAAAAAGTCAAATGAAATGAAGGATGTAAACTGCTTGAGGAGATCATATTTGCGAGGAAATTAGTATCCCCTCCTGGAACCTTCACCTTAACGTGGTGGAGGGTTTGAGCTCCTGACTGATCCTGGAGCTCTGTTGTCGGGGGCTTGGTGCCCCTGGTAGGGTCTCCCAGGGCAAACAGGTCCTAGGTGACGGGTCAGACAAAGAGCGGTTCAGAAGCCCCTTATGAGAGACCAACAGGCCCGGTTAGAACCATGAGGCCGTCCTTCTGTGGACCCACCACCTGCAGGGGGCGCTATAGGGGCTGGTGCAGCTCCAACAACTGCCCCCACGACCCGGCAACGGACAAGTGGAAGAAAATGGATGGATGGTTTATCTTCCCAATAGGCGTAAGGCTGGGATTTTGAAGTAATTTGGCCATTGTCAATTATATCGTGAAATATATCGTTATCGTGATATTTCTTTTTTATATCGTGATATAGATTTTAGGCCATATCGCCCTGCCCTATTTAGTAATACCTTTTCTTGTCTTGGAGTAATATTTGTCCAGTAGTATCATTGCTTTCACTCGGGTAAGGAAATCAAGTCCTCAACTCACCGGAAGCTTCCATGTTCGACTGTTCCTCGCTGTTTATCAGATCAGTCACAGCTGGCTGGTTGTAAATCTCCAAACGGACGCCAATCCGACCGCGAAAAAGCGCAAGATAAAAAAAACAGCACATCGCACTCACAGCGGCCCGTGTGCGCTAACAAGGTCAGCAGACAGTCCCACTCCCGAAATCTCCGGACCAGATGGAGCTTATAAAACGCGGCGCCCTGATGAATGCCGCGCTGAATTGTTTATCCTGGCTGCTCGCGCTGTCTGGTCCTCGCCGTGGGTGAGACAAATGGCGTGTCGAGCGCGATTATAAGCATTCATCAATTCTGAGTAAGGCGAGATTACTTTTACGTGCGGCAGGTAGACGTTTACGGAGCGCCGCGTGACAAAGTGCCGTCGGGATCCGTGCATCATTCCTTCCGTCGATTATCGAAAACAAAAACAAAATTGCTTATAAATGTGTGTTTTATGTAATTAAACCAAGTCACTCTAAATGGCTTAAATTTCTTAAAGGGATATTTCAGGATTGTTGACAGTTAATGTCAGTTATATTTGAAGAGTTTAGTGGCGCTAGGCTAGTGCTAGGCTAGTGCATGCCTATGGTAACTAGTAGCCTGCAAAAAAACCCTCTTCAAAACGTTGCCATATCTGATTTGTAGAAAGCTCTTTTGTGAATTCCACGTGTAGTCATGCCGGCCGCAGGTAAACAAACCACTGTAGATCTTCAGTAGTTTCTGTACAGTAGGATCTACAGTAGTTTGATCTACTGTGGGTCTCCTCAGCAACAGATCACTCCGCCGCTGCATAGCCTACAACCAGGAAGCTGATGTGTAGTCAGGTGTTATAGCACTGTGCTTGGGTCAGACTGTTTTTAATGCAGGCTACTAGTTACCATAGACATGCACTAGCCTAGCACCACTGAACTCTTCAAATATAAGGACTGCATGAATAAAAAAATAAAAAATCTCCAGAAATCAACAACACTCTGGATAACTAGGAAAGGGATATATCCCTTTAATTGTTCAATCTGATGTTTAAATAGATCAACTGTAGTGAAGTAGTTGTGTCTGTATCTTGTGCGTGAGATCGTGATACCGTGAGATCTGGCAACCAAACCCTAAAACTGTCCAAAATTGATACAGCTTTATTTATACCGTGCATTTCGTACACAAGGCAACTCAATGTGCCTAGAACAGTTTCATACGCCAGGCTATCAGGAAGGTGAACTCCCTGCCCTCCCTGTGCTTCCACCCGAGTCCTCAACCCCCGCTCCACAACAAGGACGAAAGAATGAACTATTTCGATTCACTGTGAAATGAATTGACAAATAAAATGAATTTGAATTGAAAGGCCCGTTTCTTCCAACTCAAATTGTACCAGTACTCGTCCAACGGCTAAAATAAATCCTTACTTCTTGTAGTTCCGTGCAGTGTCTCTACTCCAGCCAGCTCTTGTGTGATTTCCATAGTCTCGCTCACTCCTCGAATCAGAAATGTCCGCGCTCTCATCACGTGCCAGCGAAAACGCTTTAAATTCTGACGCTTTGGCTTCGAGTTCTCCCTTAATGTCTCGTGGCCAGATGTTTATAAGTAATTTAGCTTTGGTTTTTGATTTTCGGCGGCTCGGCACTTTACCCACAATCTCTAGAAATCAATTAAATTCTTACACTTTATGAATAGCAGGCGATATTGACAAAGGCGAATTCCTCAATCATGACAATAATAAGATTTTTTCACAGTTTGTCCGATGTCATCCCCCTTCTGGAAACGTTGTGTTGATGTAAAACGTGTTAGCCGTGTTGTCTAACCTCATATTAGTCTTGAAATGCGGACGTACGGAAGCTGTTTAATTACATGTGGTCGCGGTGAAGATGGCGGTGAAGGCGATCGCTCTTTTGCAGCAGCGGAAAGTGTATTGTCTTTACGCGAACAGTTCTTTGAAGCGATTGCCCCGCGTTGCATCATTTTCTGAGCGAGACTGAAGAAATTCATGTCGAACAGAAGCGGCGATAAAACGTGCCACTGAGGAGCGATTAGCGCTGATGAGAGCGAGGGGAGAGGTTACGGCTCAGCTTCGGGGAATTCAAATCATCGGCGAGATTCGGCTTCTTCCTTAAATCTCATTGAAAAGATTTTAGACATAATTCAATGTTACATCCTCACCAGAAACAACCTGACAGTGTTTTTGCTTTTTGCTTTTCAGGCCTCGTCTACGTAGCGGGGTATCTCACAAAACAAAGATATTTTACTACGATTTGATCGTCGACTAAAACGTAGCTGGAAAGTTCGTGTCCAAACTCAGTGAGTGGCGTCGTTAAACTCTGTTTGCGGTTGACACGTGACCGGAAGTGGCTCTACTCGGGTATTATTTACCAGTTTTCCTGTGAAAATACAAGATGAGGTGTTCAATGAAGGTACTTGATTCATCTTCTGTACTCAGTAGTTGAAGTATTCGAACGTTTCGCCTCTCATCCAAAAGGCTTCGTCAGCAACAAACGTCCCACTCAGCCCGCAGCTGAAGATATAGACCAACGGGGAGGAGTTGGGGTTAGCCGGGCCAACCCTAACTCCTCCCCGTTGGACTAGCCGGGCCAACCCTAACTCCTCCCCGTTGGTTTATATCTTCAGCTGTGGGCTGAGTGGGACTTTTGTCGCTGATGAAGCCTTTTGGATGAGAGGCGAAACGTTCGAAGACTTCAACTACTGAGTACAGAAGATGAATCAGAAGATGAGAACTTACACAGACAAGATGAGGTGTTGTTCTTGAGACATTTTTCAACATGGACGGGCCCCTAAGCATCGTGATATGTAACAAAAGTATTGTGACAAAGTGTATCGTCCCTGCCCTAGTGTTTACCCCAATGTCGATACCGTATGAAAAAAAAGGATGCAGGCAAGAAAAACCCTTCACTGGCAAAATCAGCACAAATTACAACAATTCAGGCACTTTTAACTTCTTAACCATTTTCTCCATAAGATCACAGCCTATAGGCCAGAGTAACACCTCATTTGAAAGCTAAGACCTACAAAACTGACCTAAATGGAGCTTTTTCCTCACTTTGTCGAACATTTTTTTTCCATAGCTTTTTTTGGGGGGTTTCATCACCTTTCTGTCATTTTTTCATCACTGTATGTCAATAATATTTTTTTATTTTTTTTGTGACTTTCTGTTGCTCTTTTGATGCATTTTTTGTCACTTTTTCATCGCTTTTTATCGGATTTTTATTGCTTTTTTATCACATTTTTGTGATGTTTTTATCACTTTTTCTTCGCTTTTTTGTCACATTTTCATCGCCTTTTCGTCATGTTTTTGTTGCTCTTTGGTCGCATTTTCATCCTTGTTTCCGTCACTTTTCTGTTGCTCTTTTGTGGCTTTTTTGTTGCGCTTTCATCGCTTTTTTGACACTTTTTTTTCAAGGGGCTTTTAGATTTGGGTAAAGCCAAACTGGAGAATATGTGCCTCGGTTCAAGAGGTTAAATCATTCTATGTAAATGGCAGTTTCGGTCCAGTGTATTGAATGAACAGAAGCTTTTAACTCAACGTAACCATTCCCATTGCTGCCTGCAGAGGGTGCTCCAACATCACATTATTTAAAGTTTGAAGAGCCGGGCCCCCCTCACTCAGGCAGCTCCTTGTACAATGCGGTTCATGTTATAGACTAAACAGGGGGGGGTCCGCTGCTCCTCCCCGGGGAAATCTTGAGAGAAATTGACATTGTTCCAGAGCGTCGCGTTGTTTTTGATCCGCCCGGTCACACGCGACGCTCTAATAAAATCGACTGCGTCCCCCAGACACTGCCCGTCGCCGCCTTCCCGCCCGTGCACAAGATTTAACGTTACTCCACGGAAACCAAAGAGGTCAGTTTGATCCCCCTCCCGTTCTTTATTGAATCCTGTGGGGCCATGCAGCTGGGTTTGGGTTTTGTCTCGCGCTGAGCCTCGGGGCAGCTCTGTTCCCCGCAGTGAAGAGTGACAAGAGTGACAGCTTTAATCTGCCGCGGACACGTCGCTCTGTGGGACCCGTGCATGTCCCGGGGCTCAGTGTCCACCCTCTCCGGCGCCCGGGGCCCAGACGCCGCAGAGGCACACGCTCTGCGATCTACGAACAACTGCTTCATAAAGAAGGTCTTTCAGTAACGTTTCCAGACAGATCTGAGTTAGATTTATATAAATGTAAAGATATATAAATGTACAAACACTCTACACACCCTCACTTCAAAAATACTATATTCTCATCTCATTTTTTGCTCATTTTGAGTCTGTGTTACAAAAAAAATTATGAGTCCATTAATTTCATATTTGCATGAGCACCTTATCTGCTTAATTTTACTTTTATATTTCGATCTTTTGTTGCTGAGAAGACTATTCGAGCTACTGTGACAACGCAATTTCCCTTGTGGATCAATAATGTCTGTCTAGTCTAAGCGAGACTTGTCACTTTTGTTTATTTTTATTCTTAATTTTTCCCTAGATTCATGTATTTAAAATTTGATGAATTTTCAAAACATTAATGAACCAATTTAAATGGTAAATGGACTCAACTTACATAGCGCTTTTCTACCGTTATCAGGCCCAAAGCGCTTCACAGTAAGTAACCAGTCAGCCATTCACTCTTTCATTCATACATTTACTGCACTTATGTTCCGATAAGTGGCCGTAGGGTACTTTAAAAAAAAAAAAATTCAGTTGGACCAGGTGCCAATACAACTCTATGGGAGAGAAACATTTTTTGAAATAAATTCCCAAAAATAACATTTTCCCCGATCATGATTTGTCAGTGATTGGATTCATAAACCTGACACGTTATTCTTATGGCTGAAAGTCCTTTCTACTGACCAACATCACGCATGTTTTTGAATGTTATCACCACGTGTGGACGCCTTTAGACATAAAGACATAATTAGACCAGTGTTCATATGAGCTGGAAGAGAGGACTTAGAATTGTGTGACAGTTTTTGTTTCATGTAAATTTGCCCTGGAATTACAGAGAAATTTGCAATAAACTAGACAAGAAATTTTGAGTTACCATGGTTATCCTATGGAATTTCCAGCTGCTTCTTTTTAGGGCGGCACGGGAGTACAGCGTTCAGCGCTCGTGCTTCTCACCGATCTATGGCCCTTCACGCCGTGTACGCCGTGTGCGGACACCCAAACGTTTGGACGCCCCTGCTTTAAGGGGAGGATAGCACAGCGGTTAGCACTTAAGCTTTACAGCTAGAAGGTCCCAGGTTCGATTCCCACCAGGGACGTGTCTGCGTAGGTTTCCCCTACCACTAAAAACATGTACAATAGGTTAATCCTCCAGCCAGGTGTTTATGACCATCAGCCTGGCTCCACATCATGGAGATGAGTCCCTGAGCGCCGGTCAGGTTGCCCCAGCGGCGTTGAGGATGGGTCAAATGCAGAGAATGAATTTCCCTGTGGGGATTAATAAAGTATAGTTTAACTTTAACCTTTTCTCCTCAAGTTTAACTATAGGCTCTTTACAATGTGGTGACGTCACGTGAACGCCACCTATTGTAAAATGTTAGTTTCTATTCAACCCACTTTATGCTTTGGTTCTTGAGATGATACTGAATCAGAGAGAAGATCTTCAGTTTGCCAGATCCTACGACTGAAACCAGTTTGCAAAAAAAAAAACTATCATGGAAAATTCCTCTTCTATTTTCCTGCATAAGTTTGTTGAAAATACCAGAATGATTGTCCGAGGCGAGTTTGGCTGCAAATTTGGGTGAAATTGAACATTTGTTTTTCCTCAAAAGTTGTTTGTTGTGCCATATTTGCTTTTCCACTCAGTATGATGTGTTTGCAAATCTTAACCTCTTAACCCCCGCCTTAACCGAGCGCATTTCCTCGCCGTCAGTGTTGTTTTTGGCAGCTCTTTTAGTTTTAGTCACGTTTCAGTCAGACAAAAATAACAGTTAAGTTTTAGCCAGTTTCACGGGGGAAAAAAAGAAGTAATAATTAGTATGGATGGATGGGTATTGGGATAAATAATAATAATCTCTTGGTTTTATAGCTTTTGACATACAGATTACACGACAAAAGATTTTTTTTTCACTATTGAGATCAGGCGAACGACCCTCTTTTGTCAAGGCTAATGGTTGAGTGATACTGTCAACATCTTGGGTTGGAAGGTTTGGCGGTTTTGTTTCCCTCCTCAGTTTTATATAGACCACTCCAGTTTGGGTTACAGTGTCTTTTATGACCGAAAGAGCAAGAAGGTGTGATAAATTAGTTAGTTTGTTTGCTAATGGTATAACCTATAACCTATAAATTGTCTGCTAAGGTCTACTGCACAAAACTAGGCCTCTCTAGGAGGTTGAACGAGTTCATGTGCCGTGCAGTACAATAAGACAAGAGTGTCTGTCTGTGATGAACACGGCCCCAAATGTCAAGGTTATAAGACCATATTTGGTGTTGAACAAAACATCCTGGTCCACAAATGTATCTTATTGTTCATGGGATGAGAACTGCTTACGCACATTGGGATGGACTTAACTAAAATGTTATAAAGTTATCAGGAGGGAACTTATTCTTCGGACTTTCCCGCTGAACCTGCTTTGACCTGTTTCTCTGCGCTTACTGGAGCCTAAATAAACAACTCATGTGAACTTCATCACTCTCTGCATTTTTGTATAAGAAGATGGTCTTGGACATACGATTTCTTACATTTTAAATACTGACAAAGGTGCTTCTGTGACTGGAAGCAAAACGTCCTCAACTTGACCTAAACCCAGTCCAGTCGATGACTTTTCTACGATGGATACTCCCTGGATGAACGAGAGCCTTCACAATTATTAAAAAAAGGTACGTCATCGAAATGATAATAGACTTCATTGACTTCTTTTGTCACGTTTTTGTCACTGTTTTGTGGATTTTGTTCCATTTTCATTATTTTCGTCTTGGTTTTGTTACTGTTTTGACTTTTCTTTCAGAAGCTTTTAGATTTGGGTTGTACCAAACTGGAGTAAATGTGGTCTTTAAGAAATACGTTCTTGCATTTGAGGTACTAAAACTCGAGTATTCGGACGTTCCACTCGCTGCTGCTGCCGCCTCGTCAGAACGGTCCAATCAGTTTGTTCTCCATGAACTTTTCCCAGAACTTTTCGGAGTACAACACTGGAAGTTGTTTCAGAAGTCGGCGGGCTGCATATTTTGTGCATCATCGATCATACCCACCACCGCTGCGTACAGTTGTTTGTTCAAGTTGTACTATTCAAAAGAAAACACAATGCTTGGCTCCAGTCCCTCGGTATCACATTCGCGAAGCCTGAAGGTTGTACATTGTTTGTGTTTTTTTTGGAACGTCCTCCGAGGCGCTCAGTCAATGGATGCGCCGCCTGTGCAGAGGGCAGGCTGCCAGTGTGAGCGCTCTGCAATAAACTTATGCACAAAACTTATTTTCCTCTTGGTGGTTGACTTTGCAGAACGGTAGAGAAAACATACTCAGCGTCTCATGCCGTCTACATGTCTTATTCCCCACGTAAAGCGTCTTCGAGTGTCCAAAAAAAACCAATTACATTCAATCAGCTTTATTGTTAATTCTACATTGTGTGTGTTTACACGCACTGGAGTTTCCTGGTTTTTCCTGTGTTAATCGTAAACAAACATGGCGGCGACTGGTCCGAAGATCTGCTATTTCTGGAGTCAAGAGGAGGCTTTTTTATGTTAACCATGATAGGAGTAGTATCTTAGATGGAAAGAAGCATCGTAATGAGGATTTACTGTAAAGGCGGCTGGTTTTCCTCCGCTCTGTCCGACAGGTGCGTTCACGATGGAAAAGCCTTGAAAATAACACAAACCAAGAGGCTCTGGGTGAACTCAATCAGCTCCGCTCTCTCCCTCCAGTCCCGGCTTTAACCTTCCTCCTGTGCTCCCTGGTCCTTCGACGCAAAGACAGACCCGGGACGAGGAAAGGAACAATTTACCCACAATTGCTCAGGATGTAGAGGGTGAGAAAAACATTTAGCCCACAGTGGACATCCAAAAGAACAAGCACCCACACACAGCTGTCCAAGTTCTATGCTCTTCATATTTTCGCTGTATTGTTCTCTCACATATTATTCAAATGCGCCTGCGCTGATTTCATATCAAGTCAATGTTATTATTAAATGGGGGCAACAGTGGCGCAGTTGGTAGAGCGGGTCATCTGTTGCTCGGGAGGTCGGGGGTTCGAATCCCGCCTCCCAAAGGTGTACACTGTCCTTGGGCAAGACACTTCACCGACCTTGCCTCAAGTGTCTGCGTACATTGGCGTATGAATGAGAGAGTGAGTGACTGGTTCCTTAGAAAAGTTGAATCCATTAACCATTTAAAGAACCCCTTTAGATGCTTCATCCTGCTGGACGTTTTCAAGTCTTCGTGTAGTCTCCATGTCTCCTCAGTTTTGGTTGCATCACAATGTATTTTAGAGTTAATGGCGAGAACAGAGCCGTTTCTTCCTATACGCAGACTACGCAAGTTGCGTAGGGCCCCGCAGCCACAAGGGCCCCACATCTCAGTCAAATGACGGTGTAGTTTTGATTGTGAATCAACACGTTGTTGCAGCGACAGGCTCTCTGACAGCGCTCGCTCACTCTCCGCCTACTTTGCCACATGTAACACCAAAACGGAGCAGTCAGCTGAAGTGGAGGAGCAGGACAGACCTACCGCCTTCCCCCCATGACATCCTCGCCCTGTCGGCCATTTTGTTTACATTCCCCTTAATAAACCAGTCATGTCGCGCTGGTTCGTACATAAATGTTATCAAATGTACTTTACGCCCTTCTGTGATCAGTTGGTCATCAGCGCTGCCGCGGCTCGAGAGGCAGAGGAGGATGAAAGCGCGATTTGAAGTTGTTGAGCATTAAAACTGTATTTTTAGGACATCTTAACCTCTTAACCCCCGCCTTAACCGAGCGCATTTTCTCCAGTTGGGCTCTATTGATCTTTTTCCTCGCCGTCAGTGTTGTTTTTGGCAGCCCTTTTAGTTTTAGTCACGTTTTAGTCAGGCGAAAACAACAGTCAACCTTTTCTACGATGGATACTCCTTCACAAACATTAAAAAAGGTTAGGGTGACCAGATTTTACGACTAAAAAACTGGGACAATATTCGGGAATCGCCCACAGGGGTTCCAAATCTAAACAGTCTTTGCCCACGATGAATGGTAAAATTGTCAACGACTTAAGACACGCACCAATCCGCATCCTGAATTGAGAATTTGGATTGGTTTACACTGTAATTGATATTCACATGGGCCAAAGACATTAATTTTCAAGCGAAGTATGCGATTTTGGGGACTACACTGGCCAAAACCAGGACAACTGGGACAGATTACAAGTAAAACTGGAACAAATCAATGGTTTTGGAGAAATCTATTGGGACATGGGACAAAGGACTAAAAACTGGGACTGTCCCGGGTAAACTGGGACATCTGGTCACCCTAAAAAAGGTACGTCATAGAAATGATAATAGGGCTCTATCTGTGCACGCGCCTGGTATCAGGATAGTAGTGTGGCAAATAGAAGAGAGTAAACCCGTCGTCCGTGGTTTATTTGTCTCAAAGAGGAGTTGAAGCCACACTGTTTCTCATGAGCCCAGTTACTTTCAGTAACTCTGGTTCTCTGAACTTGCACAACGAATTACTGTCAGGCTAGTTCCCTGTGGTAAGACAGAAATAACCATCTAAAGTTCTAGACCCGGTGCTGTGTCTCAAGCAATTGGGCCGCGAATACTACAGTATTAGTTGTCCTCCACCTGTAAGACGTCCCCCTGCAATGTCTCCTCCACCTGTTGGATACCAAGGAGATCTCAAAGAAACGTCTCACAGGTTGAGGACAACAAATAGTATTCTCAACGTTGACACAGCTGCTTCAGACCTCAAAGACATCTCCGTGACCAGCGACTACTCGAGTCCGGTGAGATGTGTGTGCAATCAATCTGTGTTGCAGAGACTACCAGACGCAGCAACATCTCCTCTGGTGATTTGGGCCCTTTACCAACAGCGCCCGGGCCAATAGTACTGCCCCATACGCGTCTCCAAACATGGCGCGGGAAATAAGACAGAACACATTGTCCGATCACAGAGGGGAACCATCCTGCGTCACTCTCACCTTTCCGCTAAAAACCGCTGGAACTCGTCACGTGTTGATGACTGCTGTGATCAGGCGTCCACGGACCGTGAAGTTGGACATGATGACGGGAACATTATGATGTAATTATCGACAGTGGCGCCCTGTTGTGTATCAACTGCAGCAGTAAATCAAGTGTGGAGAATGAAACACGGGCTGCAATTTACCACAGAGCGGTCGGGCTCCTCTATGAAAACGCAAACCGAATAGAATACTGTAATCTGATCCATTTGTTCTACACAGAGATGCTTTAAGTGTGATTTTATTTCTTACCATGATACAATGCTGTTTTCTCAAAGACATATCTGGAGTTACATTAACACCCGTCAAATGAGTTTAGATTTTGGCTATGGCGGGTAATGCTGCCTTCGTAACTATCCACGTTGGCGAGTGGTGGAGTAATGCCTTGATGGTAAAATCATTTATACATTTCATTTATACTTCATTACGCTGGTTAAAAACGTTCTAAACTCCGACATGTCGATTCTGAATAGAATCACCTGAGGACCTCGGCGTTTGCAGAATTACCCTAAAGCTAAAAATCGGGGGAATTTTTAGCTTCCAAATCACTGACATGGCAGATTTGCACGGGCAGAGCCTCTGAGGACATCAGTAATATTTCCGTTTTACCCGAGGTAATTCTAATCCTGTTTAAATAGGGTTTAAGAGACCTAAATGGGTCTCTTTTCATTATTTTGCATGTTTATTGTCCGGTATTTTTTCAGTACAACACCCCCCAAAATACAGAACTGTGCTTTCCAAATAGTTGAACCGAACTGAAATGTAATTTAGTGTTCGGTTGCACCACTATTCGAAAGCGTTTACATATTATCTGCTAGAGTCTAGATCAGGGTCTCCGACCTTTTTTACCCGGCGAGCTACTTTAACACAATCAGAAGATCGAAGAGCTACTTATGCTTCACAAACACTTGTGTAATGAGACTTAGGTGGACTTCACCCTGGAGAATTAGTAGCCAAGATACTATTTCAAAGAAAAGGACTTGAGTTTAGTGCTTATACTTTACAATATTGACCCAACTGTTCATAGATTGTGTTCAGCATGTTCAGAACAAACAGAAAATGCATCTAAAAGTTGAGTTATCCTGCGTATAGAGATGTAGAAAGTATTTGGCGAGCTACCTAGAAAGGCCTGGTGAGCTACTGGTAGCTCCTGAGTTACTGGTTGGAGATCCCTGGTCTAGATTGTCCCGTTACGTTCTTGGACCGGGTCTGTCAGAGACTTTGACATATTCGACTGTAGATGCAGAAAATTCATAATGGCAGCCCGTGTTTACGTATCTGTCGTGCTCTCGCTAATCCATTAGTCTTTGTCAAGTTCAGAATGCTCCATCTTTACACCTGCCTCTGAAGGCAACACCAGTTCATCATTAAGCATTTCATATCATGACGCCCAATGAAACCTTTTACCTCTTCAGCCTTTTATATTGTTTTGTCTCAGAGAGCCTTTGATTGCCGGCATTTGTCAACGATGCCTTCACCGCGCACTCGGAAAATTCAAAGGCCATTTATTTTCCGCCGTCAGCAGTTTTTGCATGTGCAGTTTGTGTGCCACGTTCAGATGCAAGCTCATTTTTCAGACGCCGCCTTCTTATTCCTGTATACATTATGTTTGCCACAGTGATTTATAGCTTGACAAGAGCAGCTTCCACTGGCCTCGCAGGGAATGAAAAAAATCTCTCTTATGTCCTAATGTCCTCTGCAAAGAATTACAGCCTGTGCCTATGGACATTTGTGAGTATACTATGATTTTATTTTGTATTTAAAACCACTTAATCTTGTGGTTGTTTTTCCTACAAACACATTCTAAAATGCCTTGTGATTTTGTCTTTGTTTAGCTGATATAACTTCAATCTTCTCTGAAATGTAAACGCTTCTTAAAATACAGCGTGTATTGTTTTGGTACATGTCCCCACCAATAGACCAGTTCACACTGTTGACAAGGGGCAGTGCATTGTGGGTAAGGTCAAAGTTGAAGGCCCCATAAATCCTGCCAAAATAAACGATGGCGGACGTTGTGGGGCCATTGTTGTGTGGTTAATTGTTTTAATGGATGTCGACTCCTGGACAAGTGGATGGAAGAGGATTGTGGAGTCCATTTTTGTACGTTCACTGACATTGCATATGGAAGGGACCGGAACGCCTGAATGCCTCCGCTCACTGTAAACTTTGTTTGCGAAGGTGGTCCTGTAATTCACGCTTTTTAATTGTTTCATATTTACTGAGCTTTGGTGAGGCAGTCGCCATATTATCCTCTATTGATGTGGCCTTCACCTTTGACCCCACGCATGCGCAGAAAACATTGTTAACTGCATGGTCTATATTTCAAGATTACCAAGTTGTCCTTACCAACCTCAAATGAAGGTCTTATTGTGCGATCTTTTCAAAAGACAACACTGTGTAATCAACAATGAATAGTCAACCTTTGCAACATTGAAAACAGGTGTCCCACAGGGATCAGTACTTGGGCCTCTCCTTTATATTTATAATTTGGCAAAGACTCAGAAGAACTATAAGTGTTGCGGAACTGTCACTCTGCCAGCTCCGCAAAAAGCCAGACAGAACTGATTAATTAATTACTTAGTTAGTGCCCACTGTCGTCGTGTCCTTGGACAAGACACTTCACCCTCCTTGCCTCCAGTGTCTGCGTACATTGGTGTATGAATGAGAGAGTGAATGGGTGAATGGATCCCTTCATCATTTGGCTGAAGACTAAGACAACGAGAAACAAAGAGGGCCCCCCAGTATGATTACTGTTTATAATAAACCTCTCTACACTGAGATCGTCAGTGCATGCAGGTCTCATTTTCAACCCGACCAAAATTTGCGAGCAATGCTTGTATTGGATTTTGGCAATACATGAAAGACAAACCCACAAAATCTGGATACAAATTATTTGTTTTGGCGTACTCGTGATCTGGGCACACCTCAAAGGACAAACGGGAGGGTCCAGAGGCAAAAGGAGGAGGGCCTCTGGAGTTGACTTGTCTGATGCACTCATTCAGTACTACTCAGTCTTGAATAAGACCGTGAGGTGGTACAAGACTTTCTTATAGATTCAGCGATAGTCAACAGCTATAAGATTGTGACCGAGTCTCGACCCTTCAGGACCCACAAAAGGTCCCAGGAGGCTCTCATGACGGAGATGGTAGAGCGAGCCAAAGCCCTTGTTGTGGACTCTGCTCCCTGCCCGACATTCAGCAGAACATGCATGTCAGTGCTATGTGCGGCTAAAGAGAAAGAGAAGGCAAAGCAGATGCCAGAGTACAAACTACAGAACATAAAGACAATCCTTTACTGCTCCAACTGTAACGTGTCTCTCTGCTTTGTGGAGTATCATGGTTTCAAATTATAAATGCTCTTATCAAAACTGTGTTTGAAAGTAGATAAGACAGCAGGATATTGCATACACATGTACCGTTCCCTTGGCACAATGAGATGTGTAGTAAGAATGGATTAGAAATTTGTATTACAGAAAAGTTTAAAAGTCCTTTATTATTGAATGTACACGGCGCTGCGCTTTGAAAAAGACTCTGTGCTTTCAAAGTGCGACGGCATGTCTATGCAATAATTAAGGACATCCATTGGAGGTTGTTACTAGGGCTGTGTTTAATTGATCTAATAATCGATTTGAATCAATTTTCCTTTTTAAATAGCCTGATGTATGTCACGATTGAGATATCTGTATATATTTGGGGGGGATGGGACGGTGTGCCGGGCGTGATGTTTTAAATGTTGTAATCTGTCAAGAACTTTTCTGTATGAAATGTAGCTCAATTCTTAAAGTAAATATTCATATTTTTCTTCATCTAATGCACCAAGTTAGTGTTAGTTTCTACTATTTGCATCATTAGTTCTTCTGAGACAGTCTTCCACATCCAAGTAAAATTGACACTGCATGAAATTCCTAACTTGAATCAAATCAATTGGAGAAATCCCAAACGATACCAAGCCCTAGTTGTTTTAGATGCTTTCCCTGTAAAGCAGAGGGCGCCTCCTGCTGCCCTGTTCCACATGTTTTTTCTGCGACGTGATAATCCAATAATCCACGCCGTTATTGAGATCAACCTTTATTAAAATTGCAATTAGATTAAAATTCGATTAATGGTCCAGCTCTAGTATTGGGGCACTGAAGAGTCTCTGCAGGAAATTCTAAGACTTCAAATACATACCCGGGATTTGGGTTTTGAGAGTGTTTTTCGCACATGTTTGAGAAGAGGAAACACTGTTGTAACACGGAGAAGGGCGCCACAGAAGTACCCTCCTTTAAATCGTTGTGTTTATTCCGCAGTTTGACCAGATTGCAGTAAATGAGCCACAAAATAGGAGCGGGACAAGAGACCAGTGAGGCCAGTGCAAAGCTTCACACTCCGGTGATCAGGAATGGTGACCGTCGTAGGAAACAGCCTACGTTTCATTTCCCACACGTTTTACTGCTAATGGAGCTGCCAGATCAGGTAAGCGGGACAGGCACGGACGATAATGTGGCCTAAGGTAAGGTTTGGCGACGGCATGTTTGTTCTGGACTACGGTTTGCTGCAGATGGAAGCCGACGTCCGCCTGCAATCAAGAGCGGTATAAAAAGGCCCGAACTCTGACTCACTCCACGCCTGATTGTTCCATCAGTTTTGTGTCGCGCTCGGGTAACTTTCAAATTCAGTCGACAAACCAGGGTTGTCTGTTCCCATTTGTGCCGACTGACTATTTGCTACCTTTACGAGGGATATGATATGGACGAAGTGACGAGTTGAATTTGCAAAGCTCCACCGAGGAAAAACTTAAAGCACAGAACCGCTCAGAACGTTAAATCGGAGCGGAACAGTAGCAGTAGCCACAGGGAAGAAATGACCAAAGTGAAAAGGATTCAGTCCGTTTTTGACAAGGGAAAACCATTGTAACATTATGGCTCAAAAAGTATATTCATACATTATGGCCAAGTGTGAGCAAAATCCAACAATGTAAATTTACACAATTGGTTTTGTGCTCTAATATGATTGAACGAATGAATTTATCAGCTTTTGTATGTGTACAACTTCACTAACTGGCCAGGGTTTGGACAAAACTGAGTCGGCACTTCATTAAAAAGGTTTAAAACATTGAGGCCCAAGCCTGGCGCAAGGACAGCGTTGCACCAATGTCAATGTCAACTTTATTTATATAGCACACTTAAAAACAGCCACAACCGCCCAAAGTGCTGTACAACAAACATTATAAAGTACAATTGACGAGTAAAAACAGTCACCAAATATACAAAAATAATAATAAAATACATGGGATCTGCTCAGCTTGTGTTGAAGGCCAAAGCAAAAAAATGAGTTTTCAACAACGACTTAAAAACATGAATGGACTGAGCCATTTTGACATGAAGGCTGTTCTAGAGTCTCGGAGCCGCTACGGCAAAAGCCCGGTCTCCTCTGGTTTTACGCTTCGCTATTGGCACCTCCAGAGTCATTTGATTGGAGGATCTCAATGTACGACCTGGATCACGGATCAACAAAAGCTCCGAAAGGTAAGATGGAGCCAACCCATTCAGGCATTTAAAAACCATCAACAGTATCTTGAATTGAATCCTAAAGCTGACTGGAAGCCAGTGCTGAGAGGCCAACACAGGAGTTATGTGCTCACGTTTCCTCGTTCCTGTGAGCAAACGCGCCGCTGCGTTTTGAACCAACTGCAGACGACGGATGGACGTTTGATCGAGCCCACAGTACAGAGAGTTACAATACCACCAGACGAGCTGATGTGCCTGCACTACTGACGAGAGGGAGTGGCTTATTTAAAAAAAGAGGGCCAAGTGAGCGCTGTCTCCAATGGCAGCGTCATATTCTTTTCCTTGTGTTCTTCCTCTAGCATTACGGGCGTTTATAAGCTCGATCGGGTCAAACTGAAAGCTTTATTCATCCCACTGTGAGTTAAACACTGTCCGGTTTCCTGGGAGAAAGGAATGTACAGCCTGTCCCGCTGTAGCGCAGGCCCGAAACACGATCCAAGCAAAAGCGCATGTCCCAGGGTATCTGCGGGAAGACTTTTTAAGGCCTGAATTTGCTCTGAGGTAAGCATTTTAATAAAAACTACAAATGCAGATTCATTCTAACTTTATGCCACAATTAATGAAATGACAGCTGCCTTACCAAGTAATTTTCCACTCGTGATTTCCGCTCTGTTCGTGGGCCCGCTCTGTGTTTGCCCTGCCACATTTGTCCAAAAATTCCACAATACAGGAGCATAAAGATGCGACTCTTTTCAAAATTGAGATCAGGTTCAAACCATTCCCTTCAAAAGGAGCCGACCCCGTCTTAAACGTCGCATCACGTATCGATTGTTCTTGTGCCTCGCCCTTATCACTTCTCTGGCAGATATTTCCTCAGCTCTTTGAAGTAGTTTAGCTTCTCATTGAGCGTAGACCGTCCTTTGAGAGCGTGTTTCTGCGTGGCACATCAGCAGAAGAGTCCTAATCTAAAGTCCATTATTCAAATGGGCCGGTCTTCCGTACACAGTGGGGGAAAAAAAAAACACCGGCCTGTATGATTTATCCCGGTATCACAGTCCTACCCCAGCATTCATCAACTAAATGGCTTTGGAAATCCATACTACACAGTTCATTACGGCGATTAAAGATTTATCCAGTGGCTCTTGATAATTCATCGGAGCACTATAAAATTCCCTTTTCCGAGGGTTTTAAAATGCTAACAGAGGATGGCGACAGAATCTAACACTTTGTCGGGCTGATTCAGACAATTACAGTGAGATATCTTAACAGTGAAGGCTAGCACTTATTAGGGCTGCGTTAGCGAGATTTTGGAAATGAGAGGGATTCTTACATTTTCTTTTGATTTGTTTCGACAGAAGCTCGACTGATTTCTGACTAGAACCAGGAATATAACCATATTAGTCCAGTGCTCCGGTCTCTTCATGTCACTCAGATAGTAGACTTTAAAGCAGCTCTTAGCGGTCTAGCGCCAAAGCACATCTGACATTGACTAATGAACAGCTCCTGCACGTTCTCCGTATGATTTGCTCAAACTGTGACTCACATTGAGTACAGTTTTGCAAACCACTTTATGATGCAGAGCCTTCACAAGACCACGACTTCACGAGGTTTCATGCAATAACAACTTTGTACATAAATATACTTGTAAACAGAGCATATACGTGGACAAAAGATCAAACTTAGACAATTCACTATCAGAAGTGCAGCTAATCCACTCCATGTCACATGATCCAAGTGGCTGATGTCTGTGGCAGAGAATGAGGGGACAGGTATGTGTGATCTGGAGTGAAGGTCTTCTCTTCACTGGCTGCCTGTGCACTTTAGGATCCATTTTAAATTGCTTTTATTTGTTTTTAAATGCTTAAATGGTGCTGCCCCATTGTACCTCTCTGAGCTAAAGCATGACTTAGCTAACACATGTCATGACATTAAACATTTGATTAAATCAAAACCAGGTGTCCAAATTTGAATGATAGTGATTACGTTTCGGCATTAGCCTTTATCAGATCTTTCTTTTTTCTTCTTTGAACCAAAATGTACATACATGACTCAACCTCAGCCCCAAACAGCCTAAAAAAATAAACCTACAACATACCACAAGGAGAGAGCGAGATTTTACCCAGAATATACAGCAGGCAGAACAAAGACACACACAAAAGTTAATTCATAGGAACTCTAGAAAGGGCATTAGTGATAATGTTATCTTTACCACTGATATGTCCAACGCTGAATGTGTATGGCTTCAAGAAAATAAGTGGGTTATGGTCTGTGAAAACCCTGAACCGACGTAGACCTCAAAGTGCTGTAAAGTGAAGCCCAATTAGAGGAACAAGGTTCATCAATACACATACTGTACCGCTAATGGCAACTGCCGTTTTTTTCTCTCTCCTTTACTCCTTTACTTGAACATGACATAGACCTCGGAGAGAGAATGAATGAGTTTGTGTCAGAAAACACGTCAGAATAGTTTTTAATGAGTGCTACCAACTCATCACGCTTCTCAACGTCTAAATGGTCGACCAAAGCGCTAAGATTTTCCAGAGTTTGAGAATTTTTTTAAACAACCTGTAGCCAATGTGCTGCAACAGTTCTGCTACTCCAATAACTAACTCCACTATATGGACTCTTATATTTGAATGGGCTAGGCTAAAAAAGACTAGGTGTCGACTCGGAGAGAGGAGGCAGAGACAGTCATTTGTGTTTTGGTTGGTACCATATATTATGTACAAAAAGTTTAGACAAGACAGACAACTGAGAATGGCCATTCAAGCATGCACAATAGTATTTACAATGAAAGGTAACTTATACTCCTAATGGAGTTCAATGTTCGCACAGGTGGACAACAGTGCAGCACGACCCGAGGTCAGGTTTGAATGTCCAGAGGAGGGTAGTGACCCATGGGGAGGAGTGAGTGAATGACTGTGAGAGGGCCGGAGAATGAAGTGTGAGTGAATTTTGAGGGTGGCTGCAAGAGCCTCCTACCAGCCCAGACAGAGCAGGAGGTTGGGGTTCCTGGTAGGAATCTCCAGGTGGCCTGATACTGCTTTAGGCTGGAATCCTGTTTCAGTAGCTCGCCATCAATTGTAAAAAGCCTGGCCTGCATAAAACGGCACCAGGGAAAATAAATCTAAGCTGTGTACACATTTCATAATCGTACAGTAAATAACACTACTTGTATTAAATACACTCATATCAACATCCATATTGTACAATATAATTATAATTTAGACATGTCCAATCAACAATCAAAGCTGCTAAAGTATTGTGCAACTATTAGCAGATAGCAGCAAAACCCCATTTAACGCGGGTCAGTATACTAAACAACAAAAGTGCATATCAATATACACATAAGATTAGCATTACTCTCATGGTACTTGAGAGTAATGTGTCAAAAAGCTAGATAGATTCCGTCACAACATTTATAGAACTTGATCAAAATATGGCAGAAATAGCAAATGCTAACCAGACCCATACAAAACACTGGGCGTGGCTAAAGCTAAGCTACATTGCTGTGTGTGTGGGTGTGTTCTTACAAAGTCCGCTTTTATTTTAACGCATGGCTCATGTGTCGCGGTCCGGCACTGGTGATCGGCTCCTATGATTTACATTTAGGCCTTTTAGTTTCGGAGAATGTAACCGAATGTTTAAGAGAAAACGAAGCGAACAACATACCTGCAGCAACAATTGTTTGGGCTTCCCTCGCGTCTACTGGTAACTTCCGGGTACCGGATAATAAAGAGACGTGGTTAGCGGGACGCGGTCACATGACCCTATTGTCGCGATAACGCGCAACTACCCATAGAAATGGGAGAAGGGCATGGGCGCATATTCACAGAGTCTTAAAATTTCGCACAAGTGCAGCGATAGTTTTCCTCTTCAATGGTGAAACTTCGGGTGCACAAATATCCTCCGGTTGCTGCTCCGTGGCCGCATGTGTCTGTATTGTTTACATTATCCAAGGTTGCGCAGGTTAGTAGCTGAGTTTATTCTGAAATTCACCGGATTCTCTTCCCTGGTGGGTACATCGTTACCCCCGTGAAGACCGACACAGGCTGGGATGTAACATTGGGCTTTATTCTGCAAACAAACAGATTTTCAGACGCGGCTTTGCCTCCGTGGACTTCAGTTGAAAACCTTACGTAGAACTGAACTAACTCTGCGCAAGACGTCAGTCTCCTACTTACGGGCCACTACTGCCATCTTCTGGCGCAAACTAGCATAGCACCAGAAACAGGTAAATAGTACACAGCCAAAATTAAGAAACATTAGAAGTCAAATAAAAGGTTAATAAAATGAAAATTAGTTGGGGGGTGTATTTTTATACTTAAACAATCCTGGGGGCCACACCATGACTTCCTGTTTGGTTCGTGTGATTCCCTGGGTTTGATCAGAAAGTGCCGCGGGGTCTGCTGAAAATAGACTTCTTTCCGGTCCTTTCCGTCGTGCCATGCGGCCTTGGGAACCGGAGCTGTACGGCAAGAGAGGAGGGCTGATTGATTTGAGTGACTTTTGATTTCTTGCGTAGGCTGCACTGCAACCGTTCGGGATTCAATGTGGGCTGAGGTCAACCACAGCTTCTAAAATTCAATAGATTGATATTAGACAAAGAAGCCCCTTATGAGAGACCAACAGGCCCGGTTAGAACCATGAGGTCGTCCTTCTGTGGACCCACCACCTGCAGGAGGAGCCATAGGGGCTGGTGCAATGTGTTTTGGGCAGCTCCAACAGCTGCCCCCACGACCCGGCAACGGACAAGTGGAAGAAAATGGATGGATGGATATGAGACAATTAGATATAGTTCAGAGTTATATTCATCATGATCAACTTTACAATTTACTGATCAGTTCGAAACTGAAAGTTACAAAACCGTGCTCCTCAGTGAGCTTAACGCTGCTGCACACTCTTCCCCATTAGCGCCGCTCTTGGCCAGCAGGCATCATTTTCACCTCTGCCTTCGTCGCCAGCATCTATTTACACCGACACCATTTCCCGCGAGCCCGAGCGCACACACACAAACCAAAAGTGTCACCCGCCTGCCGTGGCTGTCCCGCGGACGTCCGCCTCTCCGTCTGAAAACGCGCTCACGCCTCCCGTCCGTCTCCCTCGGCGCGCTGTGAGTAATTAGAGTTCCGGAAAACGGGAAGAGGCCGCGGGAGTCTGCCAGCGACGCTCCCCCGGGGTGACGCCAGCGCACGCCGGGCCAGGGCCGAGCGCCACGCGACGGGCTCGACAGGTGCTGCCAAGAGTGATCGGCCCCTAATGACCGCGAGAGTGTGTGGGCGACGGGAGCCTTTCCAGAGCATCAGGGGACGCGGCGGCGTTTCTACAGCTTCATTATACAATAGACACATTAGACTCTCCGGGCTGTGCCGTTTTCAGCCTATAGGTTTTAGCCGTTTACTCTGAGTTGTAGCGTTCTAGTTGTCCTGGTCGGAAACATCAGATATTGATGAAGACGGCAATCCAGGTATTTATGTCGTATCCCCTTAGTAACGACGGCCGCCACATTAGCATCGGGGAAATTCTATGCAGCAAATGTACGAAACTGGTATTTAGTGGCAGGTCGCACCAAATAGGAACAGGCCACTGTTTTTTTACATACTGAGATATGTTCTTACCTTAGCTTAGACGAGTTGATGCACTCAGTCACGCAAAACGACCAAAGATGTTGTTAGCGTTTAGCCTCTCCTAGCAAGGCAGGTTTATTTGTAGAGCACAATTCATACACAAGGCAATTCAAAGTGCTTTCACAAGAAAACAGATCAAATCAATCATTAAAACATCAACATAAAGTTAATCAATCACAGTAAAAGGCAAGAGTGCAGATAAAATACTTTCAGTTTTCATCTGCTCGGGTAAAAAGAGCTGTTTTCAGCCTGGATTTGAACATTGTCAGAGTTGAGGCCTGTCTCACATCCTCATGAAGACTGTTCCAGATTTTAGCTGCATGAAACTGAAACGCAGCCTCACCGTGTTTAGTCCTGACTCTGGGAACCACCAGGAGACCCCTCCCTGAAGTTCTCAGGGCCTGAGATGGTTCATACGGCTCTATACCAGCAAAGGTATAGGTTTCCACGTTTTCCCTATTTAAATACAGTAGTTACATGATCCAAGTCTAGTTACACAAAAACAAACATGGCGATTTTCTAAGCAGATAAAAAGAGGTACTATATTGTAAGGTGTACATTATAGATTTTAATTATAGACTGGACTGGTCTATAATTAAAATCTATTCTCCGAGCGACAGGAAGCCAGTGCAGAGACCGGAGCACTGGACTAATGTGCTCGTATTTCCTGGTTCTTGTCAGGACTCGAGCAGCAGCGTTCTGGATGTACTGCAGCTCTAACAGCTCGTTTAGAAAGGCCAGTGAACAATAGTCTAACCTGCTGGAGATGCATGAATTAATCTCTCCAAGTCTGGTTTAGACACTAGATTTTTTATTTTGGCAATGTGTTTTAGGTGGTAATAGGCCGCTGATGTAATGGACTTAATATGACTGTTAAAATTCAGGTGTGATTCAGGTGTGATTACCCCGGGAGTTCTAACTTGATTTTTAGGGTCTAGTGAAAGAGCTTTAAGATGACCAATGACGACCTCTCTGTGTTTTTGTTAAAGGACCGTAATCTAATGAACTACAGCCTGCTCTGCCTTGGATTAAACTAACAAGTAAAAAGACGCACATCCTTTAGAGCATATAAAACTGTGCATATTAACAGGGCCACGCGATGTCCCCTGGCGGACTCCGTAGTGGCAAACATGGTTACAACACGTCCCAAGAGGAGCAACCGTGGAGCGAGCTCGAGTTTGTCGAGTTTTAAAAACATCTGCGAAGAAAACTTATATGAAACAACTTCACCTGCAGGGGACATAGGGCTTCAACTACAGCAGGCCAACATGTCTTATTTGCAAGAGTTCTGTCAGTATATGCGCCAACTTGGTAGGCAGGGTCAACCAAGTAACCAAACCGTCACAAGCCTGAAAGCCATCAGCAGCCAACACACAAGGAGTGACAACTGTACAAGTCAGCTGCTAGACCCTTCTCACCCTGGACACGGACTATTCACCCCTCTCTCCTCAGGCAGGAGGCTACGTCTATCCAGACCCATACCTCCCGCCACTTGAACAGTTTTTTCCCTCCACCGTCAGACTCATGAACAAATACAAGTCTCTGTAGCTTAGTTACGAACTCATGGATGTTTCTGCACTTGCAGTGTGCGGTGTGTCCACACTTAGACCGGCTGCTGTCACTTTATAACACTTAATATCACTTTATATGCTACACATCTGTAAATACAATCCCGCTGTTGTTCATTGTCAAATTGTTGTTGTCTTACCACACGTCACTTTATTTTATCTTATTTATTTAATATTTTTTATGCATGCCCCTATAGCCTTATAGTTTAACGTTCTTAGCTTATTTTTTATCTTAATTCTGTGTTATATGTTTTATGTCGCACGTTTGCACCGAGACAAATTCCTAGTTTGTGAACCTGTTCTCAAACCTTGGCAATAAACCTGATTCTGATTCTGATTCTGATTCTGAATTGGGAGCACAGGGGAGAGGAGGAGGCAGAAGCACTTTACGGAAGGCCGGTGCAAAAAAATACAATAAAAAATCCCGAGGCCCTTCAACGTTCTGGGCCCCAAGGGCTAAGCCCTGGTAAGCCCGTGCATTATCCAGCCTTGGGTGTGTTGAAGGAGAGTGGGTACGTGACTGACCCGTGGTGTGTTGCAGGGTCACAAACAGACTCATTGGTAGGCAGTGATCCTCTTAACGGAGGCCAGGACTTCTCTATGACGTCATCAGCTGGTTATGCTTCCTTGTAACTAGGAATAATGGTCATAAACGCCTTATCTCAAAGATATAAGGTGTTTATTGCCATAAACGCCTTAACATACACACGTCTATATGTAAAGCTTACACATAGACTTGTGTATGCTTTGGCTATATCCAAATATCTGTTCCACAAACAAGCTGGATCCTAACACCTCGCGGCTCCACAGGCTGGTGAGGAAGGCGGGTTCTGTCGTGGACACATAACTGGACTCTCACTTCTGTGGCAGAGAGTTCTAAGCAAACATTGTCCATCATGGATCATCTCCCTCACCTTCACCAGGCAGAGGAGCAGCTTCAGTGAGCGGCTATTGTCTCTGTCCTGCTCCAAGCAAGTCCGGAAGTCACTTGTCCCACAGGCAATTCGCCTGAATAATTTGTCTTGTAACAAGTGACAGAATGATCTCAATTTACTGTCGCTCACTTGTGTGTTTAGTGGATTATTTTAATTATTTGATGTTGAGTGATCGATTGCTTCTGCTGAAACATGAATTTCCCTCGAGATCAATAAAGTATTTCTGTTTCTGTTGTATTTGACAGCTGCTGTAAGGTCAATGTCAATTTCTGCTCCTGGACTTGAGGGTCCCCACGAAAACGATGGTTCATCTATCTATCTATCTATCTATCTATCTCTCATTTCCCATTGATATAACATGGTTGGCATGGCGACAGTTTTAAATTGTGTGCCTCTATCTATGTAACTTCCTGTCAGTGTCCAATAATGGTAAATGGTCTTGTAGGCGTATTCTTTACTATATGGACACAGGGCAGAGATTCTGTCTATTAAAATCAAAATCATTGTTTTATTCCCTACATTACAAACTAAAGCACATAAGTTATGGTGACCTACATCTTGGTCGATCCAGCGAGGGTAGGAGAGAGAGAGCCTCAACTCATAAGAACACAAAAGGAGTAGGCGTGTCCTTGTCGAACCAATCAGTGCTCTGGGAAAGTGCTTATCGTCACTTCTTCAGCACAATCTGACTCCTTTTAACACAGTGACAGTGGATCAACCGTAAATACAGCAATGGGGCAGTATAATGGTATGGCCGGTCAGTTATATTAAAGCACAGATTACATCAACACAGTTTTATATATAATCACTAAAGCCTAATATGACAAAAATATATATAGTAATATTTTCCACAGTCTCAACTTATATAGCGCTTTTCCACCTACATTAGGCACTCAAAGCGCTTTACAGTAAGGATCCACTCACCCATTCATACACCAGTCTACGCAGACACTGGAGGCAAGCTGGGTGAAGTGTCTTGCCCAAGGACACAACGACAGCGTGCGCCTTCAGGAGGCGGGATTTTAACCCCCGACCTTCCGATCATGAGAAGACCCGCTCTACCATCTGCGCCACCGTCGCCCCAATAAGGAAGAAACTATAAACATCACAAAAATGGCAAAACTAAAGAAAACTGGGTAAAATATTCAGCAAAATCTACGTCTACGTGCAAAAAACGCACGGAGCGTGTGTTCTTTGACATGTCAAACAAAGTCTACAGGTGATTACGTTTTTTGCAGGTCACAAGAACGCTGTACGTCTTCGTACAAAACTTTTCTGTATGTCGCACTTGCGGACTTTCACATATCTCGTACGTCCTCTATGCATGTCACGTTGAGTCGTTCGTGAATTGCCTGTTCGGCGAGAGTTCATCAATCGCACAAACACGATATATAATGTTCACAGGTGCCTGTGGCCAAGTACAAAGTTTTTGCAATATGCCGATGGGAAGAGGGAAGGCGAGGAGAGAAAAATCCCTTATGCTGGTGTGAGCTCAGCAAAGGGTGTTTGGATCCATGCGAATGTAGTAACCGTGGCTTTCTCTCTCCAACTCATGGAAAAGTGTGTCATACTTCCCAAATATGCGCCTTCTCTGTATCCAAGGACGAAATATATAGGCTATTCCCCATCACACCTCCAAATTGCCCGGTAATGGGCTCTATGCAAATGACACGTGACTTCCACGTGGATCCTAAGTCGGTGCTTCCGTTTCCTGTCTCCGTTATTTCCCTGTGAGGTCTCGTCTAAAACAATGTATAGTTCAAGGAAACATCCCTGACAGTGAGATCCTGATCCGAAGTGACTCGCTACGTGTTAAAAACATTACGTTGGATGTAAATTCTTGGCTGCAGGAAACGTCTGTGTTTTTTGAGGTAGGACTTTTTATCTCAGCGCTAACGGCTAGCATCAAAAAACACCACCACAAAAATGAAACGCCTAAAAAGTATTTATACTAAAGACGGGCAGATTATATTTTGAGCAGGCTCGTTTAAAATCGTGTAGCTATTTTCATTTTTAACTCGTGTTAGCCGTTAGCTTCAAGACAAAAACACTTACTGTGATGAGCACGGAAGTTTCCTCTAGTGATTTTTTTGCGCGATGTTTTTAACCTGATGCTGTGACTCCACCAGTAACTCACTGTCTACCATGTGATCTTCAGTTATTTATTATTTTAGACAAGACCTCATAGGGAAATAACGGAGACAGGATACGCAAACGACTACTTAGAATCCACTCGGAGGTCACGTGACGCTCGCGTGCATAGAGCCCATCTCTACGACCTGTTTACTGCAGGTTGGTCTTACAAGTTGGCTGTACGAATGAAGGGACATGGGTGGGTGAACACCACAACTACATTCTGCACGAACAAAACAATGAACAGAGCGATTTGGGAAACGCCAAAAAGTCGTACGTGTCATGTGCACTTTAAGCAGAACTGTCACCCTTTTCAAGCCACCGCCATCTTGAAGAAATCGTGTGGAATTATTAAACTTCCAGTAAAACATAAATTCCTGGAGTGTAAATGTAGACATAAAAAGAGCCAATAATAACGCCACAAGTTCCCCGTCCTGTAGGTGAATGTTGCTCAAAGAAAAGTTTCTGTTTTGTTCCCCGACTCTTTAAAACTTGCGGCTAATGTCAAATAGTTTCTTGCGATATTTCCCTGTAGCCGGCGCAAACCCTCCTCCAGTTAAACGGGAGATGCGGCAGAAGGCGTCAGGAGTTCACGCGTCCCCGGTGCCTCTCTCTGTGGGCGGCAAATCCTTCAATCCTCACGTATTACAACACAATTGTCCCAGCTCCTTCCTTTGTTCACTCCCACTCGCCGAAACTGTATTAGCCAACCCCCAAACCACACACCACAGGCCCAACCAGCAATGATTTATTTATTAATATCTCCTGAGCTGGCGGCGGAGATAAAAAATGCTCCAAATATTGTTGAATTAACGCCCACACCGACATCTTCCCTCTTGAATAATGTCCAAAAGGTAAAAAGCGCTTTGTTTTGTTTGGGCTGCGGTTCCGCTCCGAGATTATCGTGTTATCAGCGGAGGCTCCGGAGCTCGATGATAAATCCACAATTGATCTTTCCCTCCTCTCAGGATGCAGTTCATTCCTGTGGCGCTTTTTGGGGGGAGAGTCGGGGCCGGCGGCCGGAGCGCTGCTCTGTTTTCGACTTCTCTTCTTCCGGTGCTGTAGGACGCTATCGGGAAACAGATCCTTCACTGAGATTTCGGCGGATACAGACCGCGTTCTCCTGATGTAAGAGCGACGGGCTGCAGATGGGCGTGATAGTTCCCTTCTGACAAGTTTGACAATATAGATGTCTGTGTCGATAGAGTCATTTTTGGAATATAACTGACCTTGCATCACATGAATAATCGCATTTTGAGGGACTATTTTCTAGCAGATCACTCCGCCCCTGCGCAGCTTACAACCACTAAGCTGATGCTGCTCAAATACAATTTACTTTAAATGCAAAATGGTTCAAATTACTCTATCGACACAGACATTTATATCGTTAGTCTGGTGTTATAAGTGATTTGGCTCCGGTGCACTATGGAGCGCGTCAGACTGTTTTTTAATACAGGCTAGCTGTTACCGTAGAAATGCGCTAGCCTAGCACTTGCCTAGCGCCACTAAACTCTTCAAATATAAGGACTGCATGAATTTTTAAAAATTATAAAATCTCCAGAAATCAACAACACTCTGGATAACTAGGAAATGAGGTCCTATGTCAAAAATCCTGAAATATCCCTTCAACCCCCATCTTAACCGTGCACATTATCTCCAGTTCAGCTTAACCCAAATCTAAAAGCTTACAGCCTATAGGCCAGAGTAACACTTCATTTGAAAACTAAGACCAACAAAACTCATCTAAATGGATCTTTTACCTTGCATTGTCACCGCCTTGTTGTCACTTTGGCTTTTTTGTCATGTTTTTGTCACTTTTTTACTTTTAGTTTTTCTGTTCCCCAAACACCAAAAATCAACAACTTTACGGTATTTTTGTTTCTCGTTTCTCTTGCATCATGGTCATTTCCTGCCTTCATTTATTTCACTTATGACTAAGTCAAGTTATACTTTACGAAGTGTCAACGATGCTTTGTTTGTTCAAGCCTTTGTTTGTTTTAATTTGGATGATTATGGCTTACAGTCCATTTTTAAAATATTCTCATTTTCTGAGATTTTTAATTTTAGTTTTTACAAGATGAGCCATAATAATCAAAACGATAACAAATAAAAGGCTATACACATGTCACTTTGCATGTAATGATCTATCATATGTTAGGTTCACAGTTTAAGTTGAATAACAGAAATAAATGCACTTTTTCATGATATTCTATGACGAGCACCTGTATGTTTGATATTGTTATGACACGGCTCTTTTGTATCACGCAAGGACAGATATTTGGATATAGCCCAAGCATTCACTGGAAATAGACGTTGTCTCAAAGATATGCCATTTATTGCTGTTGTTCCTAGTTACAAAGAAGTATAACCAGTTGGTGATTTCAGAGAGAAGAAGTGAAGTCCCAACCTCCTTTGACAATTCTTTTTTATCCTAGTTTTGCTCCTCTGCGAAAACCATCCGCCTCCGGGTCGAAACCACCAATACACACTAATGGAATCACAAAGAAGAAGCTAACAGGCTAACGGGCAAAGCAAAGCCCATTCCTGTGCGGAGTTATGGATTTCTAAAGAAATAGCCAGAATGCTCACTCCAGCCACTAGGGGTCAGCTTAAATTTGAAAAAGGAAAGAATTCCACATGTGTCCAGCAGAGGGCACTGACGTAATAAAAGATCAGGATATAAACAACACATTAAAGCCACGTGGTAAATGGTCAGTCTGCCCCAGGGCATCGAGTGTGGAGTGAATGAATAATAACTATATGTAGCACTTTGAGAAACGTGTGACACAGGCTGATAAAGCGCAATACAGTCCTTTATAATATATGCGGCCCGCAGGCTGAATTTTGGCCCACGACCCAAAACGACTTTGACACCCCTGATTTACAGCCAAGTTTAAGTGAAAACAAAAAATCTCCGTTGTGTAACCCCCGGCTCACATTAAATCCGGTTAACGCCAGG
Source organism: Proterorhinus semilunaris (assembly GCA_021464625.1). Taxonomy (NCBI): domain Eukaryota; kingdom Metazoa; phylum Chordata; class Actinopteri; order Gobiiformes; family Gobiidae; genus Proterorhinus; species Proterorhinus semilunaris. The sequence goes on along the minus strand of CM038355.1, from coordinate 20,769,460 downwards.
TACGGCGTCCGCAAACTTAGAAAGTCATTAAAACCAATGTAGCCACACTCACCACACTCACCACACTCGCACTGCTCCGCGAAGTCCGGCTCCGGCTACCGAGGCCATCCGGCGGCAACGGAAAGAATCCGCAGGAAGTCTATATTTGCCGGACACCGGAGCCCCAACGGATCAAGCTGACGAAAAACACGAGCCAAACAGGAAGTCAGGTCTCGTGAGAGAGGAAGATCCGGTGTATTTCAAAATAAAATCTGTCCGCTTACTACATATTTGGTCTCGTAAATGTAAACATCTCCATTACCAGTGACACGGGGGCACTAGTGAGTTTAAAGCATCCACTTCACTGGGGAGAGTCGTTGTTCTGGCAAACACGGCTTTTGTTGACAAAAAACACTGATATATGGGGCTATTTATGACGCGACCTCGCACCAAGAGGGAAACTCACGTTCTGTTCTCGCGAGGGCCGTTTCTGTGCCTGACGCAGCTTCTGGCGCCGGAGCGGGCGGAGCCACAGTGTCGGCCGGACTCAATGTGAGTGGTAGTTTGGGGCAAACCCGGACCGGATCAGGACCGAACCCGGACCGTAGTTAATGTGAGCCGGGGGTAATTGGATGTACAATATCCCTCTCTCCCCTTTCCGTCAGCGTAATATTTACTCTCACGGACAATTCATGAGTAAAAAAAAACAAAGCAGAGTACCTGGAGGAAATCTACGTAGACAGGGGTAGAACATGCAAACTCCACACAGAAAAGACCCGCCCAGGTGGGAATCGAACCCAGGACCTTCTAGCTGTGAAGCACGATCACTGACCGCTGCGCCTCCATCAAGCCGTTGGGTCATGAACGCCACAGCACTGGTCTCCTCAAGTCTTGCTCGTGCATCATTTGTCCACAGGACGTCTAGAAAACTCACCGTCCTGTTGAGGATTCGGTTGTTATGGTAAAACTCTGGTGTTTTTGACAAAACTTCAATCACTTTCTTTGCCCTTTTGAACAACTTGAAAGCTGTAAGTACATTCTAGTACTTTCCAATTGCCTGCCATTTACATCATGAACAGTGGAGAAAGATCAGTGAGGCCTTTGACAGTCAGACACCCCAAGAACTAACATCTTTCTCCCAGTTTGTCACAGCGGCTAACGCTAATTGAACGCCACACTACAAAGCGCTCGGTGACGCGGCGGCGGGGACCAAAAGGCATCAGCAATTGGTTCCCATGTTTAATAGTGTCTTCAAAGTGAGATGGCGCGCGCACGCTCACGGATGAGTCCTCAGATATCGCCCCATCTGCGGAGATCAAATGAAAAACGGGAGCAGAGCCGCCCCCCTCCGCCGGTTTATCAGACGGAGAAAGTAGGTGAAAAAAAGCCGAGCCAGACTTTCATCTTTAAAAAGGAAGTCGTCGAAGGGAGACGCCGCCGCCGTCAGTCTGTCAGCGGCGTCTCTCCGGCGGGCGACAGAGGAGGCAGACTCCGGGGCAGGGACAATTGTTTAGTGTCAGTGTTTCGTGGCGAGGCTGGAGGGGGCGAGACCAATTCCTTCATCTGTCGAGAAAGAAAAAAGGAGCGGCAGACGGGCTCAAGGCGCATTCGTCGCGCTGACGTCTCGCGCGTAAATAGATGTGCGTGTCTCGAGCGGCGTTACATTTTGACAAACAATTTCGTATAGTTTTTAAGCTTTGGTAAAGACCATAGACAAGAAAAATAATAGACAACAACAACTCCTCACCCCTCCCCGTTTACCACAATGACCACGTTCGAGGGGGAAATCATGGCGGCTTTACAGGCTCCTCCTCCCAAGCTCTGACGAAGCATGTTTCTAAAAAGGGCATAAGGGCAGGATCTCCACTGTAGACTCGGCCTTTGCCTTTTCTATGAATGGGGCTGAATAGGTAATCATCTATCTCTAATTATTATGTCTATGGTCAAGACTTAGGCAAATAATTCCCTCATCTGTACCGTGCAAATTTTTGGCTTTACCCAAATCTAAAAACTTCTTGAAAACAGTGTCAAAAAATTTGATGAAAACAAGGATGAAAAAGCCACAAAAAAGCATTAAAAATCTTGTCATATTAGTAAAGATTTTTTCAGAGGGGAGGGCCTAAGATATTGTTAGCATTTAGCCTCTCCTCCTCTCCTCTATGGGGCCAAATGGGGGTAAAGTTAGAAGCGACCAAGCTGTTCCTCTAAGTAACTTGTTTACCTTGATAAATCCTTCCCGTAGTCCCTCTGGGGGTAACACAAGTGTTAATGGGATGATCGGGGGGTCTTACATCTCCCCCTGGTGTCTCTGGCCAGAAAACCACAATTGCAACTTCGCCATCACCGGGTCGGAGTCACCAATACACACTAATGGAATCACGAAGAAGAAGCTAACAGGCTAACGGGCAAAGCTAACTGCGGGCTAGCGCCACTTAAACAGTATTTACAGCCAAGTTTGAGTGAAACAAATGATCTCCATTGTGTAACTGGATGAACGAGATCCCTCTGTCCCTTTGTCTTTTCTGTCAGCGTAGTATTTACTCTCACGGACAATTCATGAGTAAAAAACACAACATGCTACGACACCTGCAGTGGCGCTTTAAAGTAATGTTTTAAATCTGAGAGTCTGCTGTTCTTTCTTCACTATTACCGTATGGATCGTGTCCACTGTTTTTTATTTGCCTGACCAGCTTCTTTTACTGATTTTAAATTTTCTCACGGACAGGATCCAGCGAGTGCTCGTGAATGGTCAGATGTCCCCAGTGTCTATCTCTGTCACAGGATCCCCTCAGGGGTGTGTTCTGTCCCCTCTGCTGTTCATACTGTACACAGACAGTTGCCGGGTCACTCAGAAGAACAGATCCCTGGTTAAGTTTTCAGACGACACAGTCCTGGTGTCCTTACTTTCAGGATCTGAAATGAACCACGGCCCTGCATTGACAGAGTTTGTCCAATGGTGCGACAGCAACTACTTGGATTTAAACGTCTCAAAAACCAAGGACATGGTTATTGACTTTAGACGCTCCACAGCGCCCTCTCTGGGCAGCAGTGTCATTCATGGTGAAGGGGTGGAAGTGGTGGAGAAGTACAAATATCTTGGTTCATGGATGGACAACAAGTTGCGGTTTGAAGCAAATACAGACTCAGGTCAGCAGAGAATCTATCTTTTAAAGAAGTTGAACTCTTTCAATGTAAATAAAAGGATTCTCTGCAACTTTTACTGCTGTTTCATTGAGAGCCTATTAACATTTTCATTTGTTTGCTGGTTCAAGGGTTTGTCTGTGAAAGATAAAAACAAACTGCAAAACATAATCAAAATCTGCTCTAAAATTATTGGAGTTAAACAAAGAGACCTACTGTCTCTGTGGGAGGAGCAGGCGCTAAAGAAGCTAAATGTATCTCGGGTCGGCCTCTCCAGGCTCTGTCCTCTGAGTTTTTATGTACCCTTTCGGAAAACAAATCGTTTTGCCAACTCTTTTGTCCCTCTGTCACTGAACTGTTGAATTCTGAAGGGAGTGTGTTTACTAAGTGACATCGACCTTTTTGAAATGTGTCATTTTCTTTTAATTATCTGCATTGTCTGTATTGTTGGAAGTGACACACAGTGAGTGTTGTGATGTGTTTGTGCAAACATCTGTCGGAGATTGCAGCAAATCAATTGCCCTTGAGGGATCAATAAAGTTTTCTGAATCTGAATCTGAATCCATTTTCTGTCGCCATCTTTTAACCCTTCTCGTTTGTACCCACTTTGGTCCGTCTGCCTTCGTTATCCTCACGTCAGGTTGAAGCGTTTCACATTCTCACCGCGTCTCCAGAACTATATTGGCATGTTGATGAACCCGGGGATATATTTCAAATGGATTTTCGTTGAGGTTTCGAAAAAACGCCGGCCGACGGATGCTCCAATTAGCGCCCGAGTCGCTAACAAGGCCGACGTACGCCAGCCATTTTCCTCCCGTCAATTAACACTTAGCCTTAATTTGGTAAACGCATGTGCGCGCCGAGCTAATTACTGCTGAGGTTGTCTTGTTGTTACGGGGCGGGGGCCGCGTTCAGACGCTCTTCAGCAACGCCGGGCCCGTCTAATCGCGAGCACTCCGGCTAAATCACAGCAAGCCTATTAACTCTTCATGAGATCTGAGCCGCGGATAATCATGTCAGGGCCTCGACAAACAAAGATAATTGGGAGAAGGTAATGCGCTATCACACGCACCACAGCGACCTATTGCTACCACCGAGGCACCCCGTTATATTTAGCATCACGTTTATTCAATATAGCGGTTGCAATGAAAACGTCAAGGTTTACATGTCGAGAAGTTAGTTTGAAGTTAAGTTTTAATCAATAGCTTTTGTATGCATCTCTTTATGTAGCTCAAATAAACTTTAATATTTAATATTTGTGCGAAGGTTTCCCACTGCAACCTGAGGAAAAAAACAGAAGCCCAGAAAAGGCGCTCAAAGCCGCACCTGAACATAAACATTTCAATACCTGAGCATTGAGATTTGAAATCGAGTCTGCACAAGGATTAGTGAGGGGCTCTAAAACACAGGGGCCGGTCAGGAGTTTACCTGGAGCTCCCTCAGGTTGCCCCAGCGGCATTGAGGATGGGTCAAATGCAGAGAACGCATTTCCCTACGTCAAGCGGAGGCAACGTCGAATTACTTCGATGCCCCCAATCCCCATATTAGGACAGAAATCATGAACAACACTCGGATTTGGAGCCATTAGGCTTTTGGGCCACAATTGAAAAGTTTAGCCCCTGGACTTTTGATAAGGAACACAATCGGTCCACCACAAAGCTAATTTGCCTACTCCTGCATTACGGGGATTAATAAAGTATAACTTTAACAAAAACAAAGTTTCACTTTGATCAAACAGTGGTTAGAAACTCCTCGTTGCTGCAGTGAACAGACTTTGAGCAGAACGGATCCAACGGCTTTAAAAATGTGATGGCCGTGGAAATGAGTTTCCTTCGCATTGTGGCCGGACGCACTGGTGAGGAGCTCAGTCACCTGGGAGCTCAGAGTAGAGTCGCTGCTCGACAGGAGAGACTTTGTGTCTGAGCTGGGAACACCTCGGGATCCCCGAACAGCTGGAAGACGTGTGCATGGAGAGGGAAGTCTGGGCATCTCTGCTCGGACTCAAGCTGGCCCCAGATAAGGACAGTTTTATGACATAATACAATCCAGGAAGTACAGAGAGGAGCGCTTCCATAGAAGACAGGAACAGTATTTCTTTGATGAGGGAGCAACATTACCACATGCTGTAAAGCTAAAAGAAAAAGACAAAACAACTTTGCATGACGTCTCTTTAAAGCTGATGTTTCTCAAACTGTGGCACGTGGGCTGCTTCAGGCGATACTCAGACCCCTCTCCAGGAACAATCGTATTCCTTGTTTTTGTCATCTTTTGGGTTAGTCCTTGATCAAACTACTTTATTAATGGTTCAGCCCTAGTTAAAACCAAGCTCAGTCCTAGTTTTGTTGCAAAAAGCTCAAAAGTAAGCAGGCAAAATTTAATGGAACAGCCGAGTACAAATACAGGCACATTTGCCAAAACCAGGCAAAATAAACGTACAAGCTGGCACGGGACCAGAACCGGAGACACAAAACACACAAACAAAAAGAAAACAATGAACCAACCAGGACAAGGGAGAACACAGGGCTCTAAATACAGCAGGAACAGGTGAAACACATCAGGGCGGGGCAGGTAATCAACACAAGGGCAGCAAAGCAAAACCACAAAGACAGAACAGACGTGTCAAAATAAAGCACACAAGAACAAGAACACTAAACACAACCAGAACAAAACAGACGGAACCACAATACGTTTAAGCCAAATTGGACCTCCTACCGGCTGCTCCTGAGCAACAGGTTGGAGATTAAAGGCAATAGTTTCAGGAACATAAAGTCACTTTTTAAGTCGAGAGGTTTTCAGTTTCTATATGAGGGGAGAATAAAGGATTCATCAAACGTACCTACGCCAAACAAAACTCAGCCATCTCAAAACTTTAAACTCCTAATTCCCCAAGTTGCGAATCACAATTTTAAGTTACAAAACATTTTCAGAGGCCCTGTGTGTTTCTAAAAAGCCCGAATAAACCGCGTGACCTTTAATTGAGCATATTCTTCCCCTTATCAGAGCAGACAGTGCAGCCCTCGGGAGGACTGACTCACCTCGCCGCACTTCCTCCTCACACACCCAGAGCAAATCTCACACAGTTTGATGTTCAAAGCAGACGACATGAAAGCTTTTCACAGTGCGCCGAGCTCAACACTTCCCTCCCTCAAAAACACACAGGATTTGGCTGGAGAAAAATCACCAGCGCGCTGCAAAAACACGGCCATATGCCGCAAATCCAACTTTTACTCCGACCGGGGGGGGGGGGGGGGGAAAGTGGTGCGAAACGGGGATGGGAATCATTAAAAACACCTCTGCGGTTACGGCTGCTCCCATCAGGACGACGCCACGGGAATTTAATATTTCTTTAACGCATAGATTTGGATCCAGATTTAGTGGATGCAGAAATCTTTAGGTTTACAAAAAATTTGCAAACTTAAGGCGAGACGCTGCAGGTGAATATAAAAAAAAAAAGGAATTTAGAGATATGAAACTGAAACTTTTGCTGATTTAAATGAGAAAAAAACATGTATTGCAAGTTTTCTGTCATTTTACATTTAGGTATAAAAATAAGGCATTATTATATTTGCAGCGACGAAATCTAACTAATTGATAGACTGAGTTTTGTTTTATTGACATATTAGTAACAAAGATTTTTTTCTGATGGGATTTTGGATTTTGGAGTCCGGCTAATGGGCAGAATCCCCTGGCAGGAGGATTCGTCTATAGAGTTCGGTAATGTGACGTCACATCGCTAAGCATCATGGGATTAGCAGCAATTGTAAACTAATGGAGATTTTAAAAGTTAAAATACTGGAGTTATTGTTCACATTAAAACACTTGGACAGTGTGTGTTAGATGTATTTACCAGCAGTAACTCAGCAGCTAACGGAGCTGTTCCACGGCTTTTTTCTCCACTTTTTACACTACTGGGGTACGTTGCTGTAACGTGGAAGTGGTACTCCCTCACGGATGAGGCGATAGGCAGCAGGCCTTCTGTGCAGCCTCCCTGCCTGATTGCCACATCAGTGCAAGACCCCCCCAGGAAGAGGAAGAAGGCAGTAGCAGCAACATGGCAGCCAAGAGGCCGAGACGAGAAAGCCTGGTCAGCTTGATGCAGAAGGCAGAGAAGAAGGAAGAGGAAAGAGAAAAACTGGGGGCTAGAAGAGATGAGGAGACAGAGGAGAGGCTTCTGAAGTTATTGGAAAGAGTTGTCGATAAATTATAAGTTTTAAGTTGAATTGAATAAAAGTTTATTTTGAGAACTAGTGTAGTTTGAACTATATACATATTGACATACAATATACAACGCATTTACACAATAGAAATAAAAACAACCAGAGATTTTCAAAGAATACAGTATATACATAATATGCAACTATTTTCGTCTTCTTATTTATTTACATGTTAATTTGATTTTGTTTTTTATTTAAATAGAAAAACACAGATTTTTTAAAATATTAAATTAGAAGTCGTGGTCCTGAAGAGCTGATGGCCTGACCCCTGGGGTGGAATGTGTTCCGTCCACGCAGCTCCTCCGCACTGCTGATCAGGTCGGTGCTGGTGATGCTGGTCTTGCTCATCATCAGGCCCTGGCTCCTCTTCCACTGGCTCCCAGAGATCACCATCACTGATGCAGACGTTGTGCAAGATAGCGCATCAGGCAGTCACCTGGACTGCAAAGGCGGGTTGCACCTGCAGTGCCTTAAAAAAAATGGATCGCCATCTTGCTTTCATCATTCCAAACGCTATTACAGATCGTATCCTTGCATGATGCCGGTTGAAGCGGGCTCCCACTGGGCTCCGTATAGGCTCTTTGTATGGAGTGAGGAGCGAGGATAACCACCATCACCAAGGAGGACGTGTCCATTTGGGGGGTAGAGGCGGTGGACGTACAGGGGGCTATGTTTAAGCATAGTGTGGACATTCGGACACAGCCTGGATGTAAGTTGTCATATTTATACTCGCTACTGCCCCCTCAGGCCTTACACGTACCTGCAGGCTCTATATTCAGCTCATGACGATGGGGATATTTGGTACAGAAGCCTGAGTGGCAGTTGTCGCGATGTTACGTAGCGGTCAAGTCGCCCGTTTTTGGCCAGGAAACTATTTTCACCTAGCCTGAGAATACCCATGCTGCTTTGCGCGCATCATTTCAAACTGCACAGCAAGGCAAGTTTATTTGTAGAGCACAATTCATACACAAGGCAATTCAAAGTGCTTTCACAGTTGCATAAAAATACAAGAAAATCAATAAAACATCAACATAAAAATTAATCAATTACAGTAAAAGGCAAGAGTGCAGATAAAATACTTTCAGTTTTCAGCCTGGATTTGAACATTGTCAGAGTTGAGGCCTGTCTCACATCCTCATGAAGACTGTTCCAGATTTGAGCTTTAGCCTCAGCGTGTTTAGTCCTGACTCTGGGAACCACCAGGAGACCCCTCCCTGAAGTTCTCAGGGCCCGAGATGGTTCATACGGCTCTAACATGTCAGAGATGGACTTTGGTGCTAAACCATGAAAAGACTTGTACACGAGCAGAGCTGTTTTAAATTCTATTCTCTGAGTGACAGGAAGCCAGTGCAGAGACCGGAGCACTGGACTAATATGGTGGTATTTCCTGGTTCTTGTCAGGACTCGAGCAGCAGCGTTCTGGATGTTCTGCAGCTCTAACAGCTCGTTTAGAAAGGCCAGTGAGCAGCCGTTACAGTCGTCTAACCTGCTGGAGACAAACGCATGGATGAGTGTCTCTAAGTCTGGTTTTGACACGATTACTCTGATCTGAATGTTTTTCAGATGGTAAAAAGGAGCCCGGGGACCAATCACACAACAGGGAGGGACGGCAAGACGATGAGGCACAATTCAACAGACCGACGCAAAGCCGTCTTTCCATTTAGACCGTGTTAAAGAGTTTAGCCTGAACGTTTATTTTAAAAGAAGCTTTTTGGCGATGGGCTCCGTGCAGACACATATGATAGACCTTTGAACCGCCCAATAAAGGGCTGTGGACAATCGTAAACCACACCTCTTCTACGAGAAAATCAATAGGTGGTTCCCAGAGTAAATATCACTTGTGACGATATTCCTGGTGAATAAATATCATCTATTTTCAGTAAAACCGTTTCTGAAATCTCTACAGCGTCTGAACGGGAGCATTTTTTATAAAAGTTTAGTTTAGTTTAGTATAGTTTATTTGTTTATTTGAGCAATACACCTTGTGCTCAAAAGGAGTGGGCTGAAGCAAAAAGCTTATGAGCCCCCACCCCCAAGTGCAATAAAATGCAATAAAATAAAAAAGAACATTTCAAAACACTACAAAACATTACAAGCAGCTACATTCGTACAGACCAACTTACAAACTTACAAACTTACAATCTTACAAAAAATATATAATAATAATAATAAAATATATGAACTGTTTATATAATTAATTGTATAAAGTACAAAGGTACATTAATAGATAAAGGTAGATTGTATAAAGGTACATTAATAGATATTATAATCTGAGATCTTGATGCTTTCCAGTTGTCATTACCATTCTCAGTATAATTTTAATTTGGGTTTAATTATCATTATCATTATTATATATTTATTTAATTGAGTTAAATGTGAAGTATGATGTTCCTGCATAGTGTGGTGCATTAAAAGTATGATGTTCCTGCATAGTGTGGTGCAATAAAAAGCCAGAGTGTAGAGCGGGCCAGATGAAGAGGGCAGTAACTCCCCTTCAACAAACCCCCACACGGCTGCCCTAACAGCTGATTTTGTAGAATATGTTCCTATGCTGAGTGGTGCATTAAAAGACAAGGTTTTAAGCCCGTTGGGAGGATTCCTCTCAACAGATCCATAACCTGCCAACCCTAATTCTCCATTTGTGAATTTGAGCAATAGAATGACAACCGTTCCAAGCAACAACACTCTTCCTTGAATATAAAAAGTTCCTCTCTTCTTTGAGCACTTATTGATGCTGCTCATTAGTGGAGGAACTAATGAGAGACTAATTGGAGCTTTTGTGACTGTTGTGCGTCAGCCGCATTAGTCTGCGCTCACGGACGCTTCCAAAGGAGTTACGTCAGATCTGATGAAATCCAGTGGTAATAAAGTGCGCTCCCTTCATCGCGCTCTCTTTCAGGTGATTGTGAGGATTTTTAACCTTTTAATTGTGATCGTTAGAAGCAAGTTTTGGTCAAACTTTGCCGCATTGGACACGAACATAGCAAACGAAGTGTACCTGACGTTGTCAATAGTTACGGCGCCTCTCGAAAGTAAACGTAAAGTTTTTATTTTGAATTTTTTTTACTGAAAGTTCACACACAAGTAACAGACGACTGTGAAGTGAAGGCAAAATGATACATGATTCTGTTCTTTTTCAAAACATAGAAAAGTGTGGCGTGCATAAGTATTCATACAGCATTAAACTGCCTTTATAACATTCCTAATGACTGCAGAAAGTTCACACCTCGCCCTAACCATTAAATAGAGGCCACCTGTGTGTAATCTACTCTCAGTGTAATTCCAGCTGTTCTGTGAGGGCCTCAGAGCTATGGTCAGAGTGTATTGGTCACTAAACAACATCATGAAGGCCAAGGAGCTCACCAGAGAGGTCAGGGGTAAAGCTGTGGAGAAGTTTAAAGCAGCGTTAAGTTATACAAAGATTTCCCAAGATTTGAACATCTCACGGAGCACTGTTCAATCCATCATTCAGAAATGGAAAGAGTATAGCACCACTGCGAACTTACCAAGACACGGCCGTCCACCTAAACTAACAGACCGAACAAGGAGAGCACTGGTCAGAAATGCAACCAAGTGCTCCAAGATAACTCTGGAGGAGCTGCGACGTCCTGCCACTGAGCTGGGGGAATCTGTACATGGGACAACTATAAGTCGTACTCTACACAAATCTGACCTTCATGGACGAGTGGCAGAAGAAAGCCATCATTGAAAGGAGGCCATAAGAAATCCCGTTTGAAGTTTTCTAGAAGTCATATGGAGGACACAGCTCCATGTGGAAGAAGGTGCTTTGGTCAGATGAGACAAACGTTATGTATGGAGCAAACCTAACACTGCTCCTCGTCCTGAGTGCACCGTCCCCAGGGTCAAATATGGGGGGGGAGCATCATGCTATGGGGCTGCTTTTCTTCAGCGGGCACTGGGAAGATTGTAAGAATAGTTGGAAGATGGATGGAGCCAAATACAGAGACATTTTGGAGGCAAACCTGCTGGAGTCAGCAAGAGAATTGAGGCTGGGGCGGAGATTCACCTTCCAGCAGGACAATGACCCTAAACACAAACATGTACAATGGAATGGTTTAAAAACAAACATATTAATGTGTTAGAATGGCCCAGTCAAAGTCCTGACCTAAATCCTATTGAACATCTGTGGAAAGACCTGAAAACTGCTGTTCACAAACGCTCTCCTTCTAATGTGACAGAGCTGGAGTTGTTTTGTAAAGAGGAATGGGCTCAAATGTCAGTCTCTACATGTGCAAACCTTGTAGAGTCAAACCCCAGAAGACTTGCTGCTGTTATTGCAGCAAAAGGGGGTTCCACAAAGTATTAAGTCATGCTGTATGAATACTTGTGCACATCCCCACTTTTCACTTTTCTATTTTTTGAAAAATAACAGAATCATGTTTCATTTTGCTTTCACTTCACAGTTGTCTGTTACTTGTGTGTGAACATTCAGTAAAAAAATTCAAAATACAATCTTCATGTTTAAGGTTGTAAACATGACAAAATGTGCAAAAGTTCCAGGCACTGTATTTCGGATTACTAAAGGCAAAAACTTAAACTTTTCTGGGATGTTTGGTACCCCTTTTTTTAGTAAAGGTTAGAATCAATCAGTCAATCAAAACTTTATTTATAAAGTCCTTTCCATACACAAGTGCATCACACACAGCCACAGCCAATCATCGCTCCCAAGGCAGAGGGCTCCTTCAGAGGGAACACTGAGAGAGCTTAAAAATAAAAGAAACCATCTAAAAACATTTATAAAAGTTTAATAAAAGTGCTAAATTATAATAATCAAACTTAAGACAATGAAGTACTGAATAAGTAAAAGAGGTGTTCATGATCATTAAGTTACTCGATTAATACCACCATGGGCTTCATCAATGAAAAGTATGCTAATGATGAATTGTTATGCTGCTAACGGCTAACGGGCAAAGCTAACTGCGGGCTAGCGCCGCTTAAACAGTATTTACAGCCAAGTTTGAGTGAAATAAATGATCTCCATTGTGTAATTGGATGAACAATATCCCTCTGTCCCTTTGTCTGTTCTGTCAGCGTAGTATTTACTCTCACGGACGATTAATGAGTAAAACCCGGAACATGCTACGACACCTGCAGTGGCGCTTATGGCCTCTAGGGGCACGAGTTACTCAGTACTGCTTTAATGTGACTCCCTGTTACATCTGCAAAACAAAAGAAGTGTATTTTTAAAACGCTAACAAAATTCACTAACCTGATAATTCACGATTATCCTTGAGTTACATCACACCGACCAGATGTTTTACTCTTCTTGGCTGATGGGCCGGGGTGGGGTTTGTGGGCCGGCTCAGATTGGCGGTCACAATGCAGAATACTTTATTACTTCATCTGTGACACTTTTTTTTTATTGCGTTACAATATTTGCACACAACCCAGCACGTTTTCCGGCGTTCACACTTTGATATATGGTGTGTATGGAGGAATAAGTGCAAACCAATTTTAAAACTCCAATCACATACTGCGACGGGTCAAGCTTATTATGCAGCCAGTCGAGTTAAATCATTCTGCACAAGTTACCCATGGAGATTACCTCGAGAGAAGGTAAGAAACGCCTACATGGACTGAATGTCATGAGATTTAAGGCAAAATTAAGAGCGTGTGAAAGAGTGACTCGGTAAGAAACGCAAAGTGACCAACGTCCCATAATTATTAGAACTTGAAAAACGCAATTAAATTTGATAAATGTGTTAATTTACTCCTTATTGGCTTTTAATGGTTTTGGGCTGTAATCCAGATCTACTGTAATTAATCACGACTGTTTTTCAGTGAGTAAATGAATGATTATTCCTCTGTACGAGCCTGTCCTTAAAGTCCAGCCACATCAGTCAATGTCCCTCAGTTTAATTTCCTTCACACAATACTCTATTATCTGACGGTATTATTTCAGCGAGTCAACTTCACACCGTAGATGTACACACGCGGTCTGTAGCGGGGTGAATTTACTACAGTACTTAACCGTTTTTGAGGATCTGTACTTAAACGAGTGATACGTCCAATAATTACATTCAAAGATTTTTTCAGAGGGATTTTAGATCTTGTTTAGTTTTGAATAATCTATTAGTGCAAAAAAAATAAACAGTTCTCTTGTTTTTTTGGGTTCAAAGCTCAGTAAATCAGGCAGGAATATTAAAACATATCGCTGTTCCATGTGCGTGGTACATGACACAATCAAACGATCTTCTATGACAACCTTTTCCTCTTTACAGCGCACTGCCTTGTATTTTTCCTTTAGAATCTGTCATGTCAAATTGAAAACATAAACAAAATAACCTATAAAAGTCTGCTTGAATGAAATAAAATCACTCCAAATGGCTTAATTTTCAAATGTTGAATCTGATGCTTAAATTGAAGTATACATGTTGAAAGCACAGGCTAAGGGCGTGAGTATAGGGCTCTTCTAGCATCCGAGGTGAAAACAATGGCGGTATTAAACAGCGTGTTTGCCTGTGACAGATTGTGTTCGATAAATGTATTTCATTTCATTGTACAAGCGTACAATGAAATAGTGTTCAGGTGTTAGTCCTGAGCTGCTGTGGCTGAGCCGCGCTGCCACTGTGGCCACCTGACCCGCATGACCTTGGAGGTCGGGGAAACTGTAGCACTCAGAAGAAACCTGGCTGCCCTCTGTCTCCTCTGATCCTCTGAAATGGTGCCTCCTGGGTTTGTCCCCGTTTTAGAGCGTGGTGTCCTGCACTGGTCAGCTACTCCTCTTCCTCCCTGCGCTTCACAACAGTCTTTCACCATCTCTTGTTTGTCCTTTTTTGTTTCCTGTAGCTCCTCTTGTGACGCCTCCTCTGTGCTGCAGGGGGGGCTCTTGGTGCCTCTTCAGTGTCTCAGAAGAAGAAATGTGTAGGTCTCAAATGGGTTTAGCTGATAAGCTAGCATTTTGTTTACCTTTAAAAAGCTGCTTCCTTCAGGACCATTTTAGACTCAAAGTAAACAAATCCACCAAACCTCCACAAAAACACGGCAAAGACGAACAAAAGTGTGGAACACAGAAACCACAAATGCAGTTTGCAGAAAAAGGCAAAAAACTCGGCTGCACAAGGAGAGAGCGAGGTCGCTTCCTGTTATCACGTCGCCATGACAACAGACTAGAATCGACGTCTGCAGATCTAAACACAATGGCCCTCATTTATCAACATTGCGAAAAAAATTTGTGTTTGCGTAGGTGTATTTCCGATATATACGATATATAGTGTGCGTGACATTAATGAACCTGTGCTTTACGCTCAGATCTTATCGTACGCAAGCGCAGCTGATGGTAAACGCCACGGAGAAATCCTAGCGTCATTTGAATGAAACACCCAAAAATATTCACGTATGAGGAGGCCTCACCCATGGGTTTTACGGCACGCACGCACAAAACACGGCAAAAAAGAACATTTCTCCAACCAGGAAATGATAAACAGTTGTTTATGTGATATAAAAAAATGTGTCAGTAACCAACGTTAACCGTATAGCCAATCCAACATCACATTTACTAATAAAAAAAAGAGGGGGAAAAAGAAATAAGCTAATAATAAAAAGTGACCTTTATTAAATTAGCTGTAGGCCTAAATAGCCTGTATAAAAAAGGGTATAAAATTAGACCACATAAAAAAAAAAGCGTGGATACAACGCTGCAGTCAGAGCAGACTCTGGACCATGATCTGAACAGCAAAAAGCAGCTGTCAGCTCCGCGGACTCAGCGCTACAGCCGGGGGAAGAACTACTCGCCTTTCGGCCTGAGCAGAGCTTTCCTCCGGGAGGAAACAGGTGCGCGGAGCTGACAGCCAGAACCTTACGAACCCGTCCGGACCGACGAAAGCTGTGGAGCTGTCGAAGGATTTGTTTGAAGCCCGGGATACTCGTGAGCACGGAAGGTCCACAGACTCAGCGCTCAAACCAACCAGAACACGGAGCATGGCCTCGCGCAGACCCAGGTGAGGCCCGGTGTCCCGGTACACGGCAGCGGCCGCGGGTGTGAGGCGGGAAATCCACACAAAGTTCAGCGGTATTTTGTTAAAAACAAAAAACGAAACATAAATATAAAAAACACCGAAAACGTCTCTGTGGCTGCAGTCCAGGTTCTAGAGTCTCGGACTGAGCCTCTGGGCTCGGACCCGTGTCGGTGCAGCTCAAGTCCATAAACATTAACGCTGTCGCCTTGTTTCATGTTTAAATCACTAATGACAATAATATGCGATTCATGCTGTTAAAAACTGTTTTCCTGCGCTGTTTAGTGTTTAGTTAAATTGGTGTTTCATGTACACCACCTCCTGACCCGGTGTAGAATTTGAGCGCACCGTACGTCAGGCTCTAAATTCTACCATTTACTTTGCTTTAAACATAAAATAAATTGTTAATCAAATGTTTAATGTCATGACATGTGTTAAGCTAAGTCATGCTTGAGCTAAATCTAAAGCCGAATAAACTAGACAGAACGTCGCCTAAAAGCTTCTAAAAATAAATGCGTGAAATTCAACACAAAGTTACGATGGATGAATCTGGTCCCGCCAGCGGAGCTTGTGACGGGACATGCCGTGACGTATTTCCCAAAACCAAACCAAACGGATTGAAGCCTGGAATCGCTGCCTCCTCCGCGGGCTCGCTCCAGCCGGGGCAGGTGCTGTCAGGGTTTGGAGTCGGGCAGCGGCGGAGGCAATGCCTTTGCTGCGTCTCGCTGACGAGTTCTGCTTCATGGTAGAAACAGTAAAAACAGAACTTGGTTGAAAATGAATAATGGAAAACACATAACACATATATAAACAATTCTTACATGCTCCAAAGTCAGCTGTAGGAAAGGGGCTTAGGTTTTGAGCTGGTGGGAGATGCCCTCACATATTTACCTCATTTTGGGAAAATAACATACATCTGCATCTGGTCCCGCCAGCGGAGCTTGTGACGGGACATGCCGTGACATATTTCCCCAACAACCAGGGTGAAGGACCTCTTCGGTACCAGCAGGTCCGTGCTCTTTTGATATTTGCTGAACTCTTTTAGCACGCAGATTGAAGGCTGGAATCGCTGCCTCCTCCATATTTAAGCATCCTCTCCAGAGGGAAGAGGAGTTTACGTCCAGCATCCATAAGTGTTGGTGACACTGGATACTGCCCCGCCCTGAAAATCCTCACTGTTTTGTTACGTACGTAATTCGGTTACTTTCACTTCCACTGAGGAGGGAGTAAAACCTCAAATAGCGTGGCTGATAACCTTATTTTGACACCACCATGGGCAGGGACAGGAGAAGTTCTGGATACGGGCTTTGTTTTCTCCACATTAACCCAAGTGGTCACCATAGGGCCAGCGTTTGGTCTGTCCCTGAGGATCCTGATGTCCTAAAGATGTGGAATTCTGTAAATAATTATTTAAAAACACAAAAAATAATGTAATAATGTAATAATGTCATAAATGTTGAATCCAATTGATATGTTTTGCACTTTCAGAAAAATGAAATGATGATTTGTAATTTGCTCCATTATTTTAAAGGCATATCATTAACAATAAACAACAATAAATAAATACTACTCCAGGAAAGTGCTTTGTTCATTACTGGATATTCCCCGTGATCCTTCTATTGTATTTTAGTGTTTTCTATTGAAAATAGTAGAAACGGGAATAGCAGCCGGGCGTGCTCTGTGGTGAAGTTCCATATTCGCATTATACAAATTAAAACATGTTTTCCCACTGAATCCATTTCCGCCTCCAGGATCTCGGAGCTGCTAATCCCCCCCAGGTTCGGCAGAGTGGGCCCCCGTCACTGGCAACATATTTAGGCGGCGGCAGATTGGTTGCGTTGATGCCAGTCCGGGTTAATTGCCTGGATGAGTCCCTGAAATGAGCTGCCGCTGATCCAAAAGCTCAGATCGAATCAAAACGTGAGAGAGACGAGCTCCATCCGAGATCTGAACCTGCTCCAAGACACGCCTCGCCGCAGTTCATCCTCACATCTGTTTCACTCGACGGTAGCGCCGAGACGTTACAGTGCGGCGGTTCAGAGGAGAATTAGCCCAGACAGAAACACTGCAGGTGAAACTGAGCACATGTTCTCCACTTGGACTTTACCTCAATCTAAAAGCTTTAAAAAAAACAAAAAAAATGGAAAACAAAAGTGTTAATGAGATGGTTTGCACTTTACAAGCCTGTGTTACCAAGTTTCTCAAAGCGCCGCACTGTAGTCACGATTCATTCACTCCATGTTCGGTGTTAGGCCAGTCTTCACCATCGGCCCCTCCGACCACCTCCAACCATACACATTCATTCTTGAACTATTGTACATGTTTTAGTGGTACACTGCAAAAAGTAATCTTGAAATAAGTAAAATGTTCTTGAAAAAAGTACTTTTATTCTTGATTTGAGAGTCTAATTTCAAGAAATCTGTCCATGAAGCAACATATTTACACGTAAAATAAGATTTCACTATTTTCAAGATTCTTTTTTGCAGTGTAGGTGAAACCGGAGCAAGTGGAGGAAACCTACACGGACAAACTGCATGTTCTCCCCACGGCCGAGGGTCGAACCCAGAACCTTCTTTGTTTAGCACAAACTAAACTGGATACTTTTGTACATCTATGCTGTGTTTTTGTGAGGTTCAGTAGATTTTTGTTTTTTTACTGCGGAGAGTACTGACCACAAAGGACCCACGTTTTTTTTTTTTTTAAGTGAACAAACAGCAGCTTATGAGCTAAAGACATTTGAGACCTACAAGTGTCTTCTTCTGAAACACTAAAGAGGCACCAAGAGCCCTCCACACAGACAGCACAAACGAGGAGGTAGCCGGGCAAGAGTCACAGCTAAGCCACACAAATCCTCTAGCCCTACTATTGTGTACATTTGACCCATCATTAATGCTGCTAGGGCAACCTGTGGTGTCAGGGACCCAATTCCAGATGTCGAGCCAGGTTAATGGTCGGAATCGAACCTGGGACCTTCTAGCTGTGAAGTACAAGTACTAACCGCTGGGCCACCATAGGTACATAATGTAGTGGGCGCGTTAGTTCCTTCTGTGGAGTTACAGAGGGACAGTCTCATCCATTTTCTTCCACGTGTCCGTTGCCGGGTCGTGGGGGCAGCTGTTGGAGCTGCACCAGCCCCTATGGCGCCCCCTGCAGGTGGTGGGTCCACAGAAGGACGGCCTCATGGTTCTAACCGGGCCTGTTGGTCTCTCATAAGGGGCTTCTGAACCGCTCTTTGTCTGACCCGTCACCTAGGACCTGTTTGCCCTGGGAGACCCTACCAGGGGCACGAAGCCCCCGACAACAGAGCTCCAGGATCATTCAGGTCAAACCCTCCACCACGTTAAGGGGGCGGCTCCAGGGGTCGTGTCTTATACAGATTTCTTGTAATACATGCCCCGCCCCTTTTTCAAAACCAAAATATTGACTGAACTTGAATGAACCTGTCTTCTCCTCAAGCCTTGTCTTGTGCTATCAGTTGCATACCTGTCGTGTAGCTACAAGGAAGCTGTGTGCCCCCAAAGATGAATGTTTTACTGGATCGGTTTGTGGTTACCAAGGAAACATATACTTGCGAAACATTTTCTTTAATGTTAGGAATAGATTAAACACGACTATACATTGTTTAAATTCCCATTGTGTGTGTTTTCCTTTTTTTTTTTTTTTTTTAGGGTAACATTCTTTATGCCTCATAAAAGTGTGTTTCAAAATTGTTTCAACATTTGCACTATGATTTGTTGATTATTCTCAATTTCTGATGAAAAGGGGAATATTTCATCACATTTCTTTCTTCTTTAGTTTATTTTTGAGTAATTTTACATTCACTTTCAGAATTATTTCCGTTGATGATGCTCAAAATGGAGTAGACTGAAGCAATAAAGCAATAAAGTGCCTCATGTCAGTCACCTGCCATTTAAAGTATGGCCTATTAAAATAACGGCGTTCCAACTTTAACTAAAGCTAAATTAAACAGCCCAAACGTTCCAATGTGTAAAGTTAGTTCCTTGTGTGGAGTTACAGAGGGACAGTCTGACTCATACATATTTCTTGTATCATATGTCCCCCCCCCCCCCCCTTTTCAAAGGAAATTCCTCTGGGAAAAAACAACATCTTGGCTCATAAATGAACTTTTCTGTCCTCCAGCTTTGCGTGTTTCTAACCGTTGCATAACTGTCGTGTAGCAACAAGTTTTATTTTGACTCTTTTGGATAAAAATGCTTTTAGTTTTAGTCACATTTTAGTCCGACGAAAATGTAAAAGGTTTTAGTCAGTTTCGTTATTTCATGATGATGATGATACACAGTTGTACATCTCCATGTCTCCTGAGGACACCAGGCCAATGGATGCACTTTTTAACTGCATTTTAGATCAAATCCTGGATGGCAGAAAACTTTCTCCAGTTTAACCAGGACAAAACTGAAGTTCTAGTCATCGGTTCTAAGGCCCAGAGAGAGAAACTTTTACCCAAACTTCAGTCATGGTCTTTTAATCCTTCCTCACAGGTGAAGAACCTCGGTGTGATTTTTGACTCTGAGCTGACTTTAATTCCACACATTAAGAATATCACAAAGAGGTTTTTACCATCTAAAGAACATAGCCCCGCCCCATTCTCTCTCGGGATAGAGAGAAAGAGAGGGATAGAGAGAGAAAGAGGGATAGAGAGAGAGAGGGAGAGAGGGATAGAGAGAGAAAGAGTCCTGCAGAGACTTGTCTTGCAGCTCAGGCCATGCCCTGATCTCAGGTTACAGCTGTGGCTCACAGTATTTATACGTGTGAGGGAAACATGCACAAGCACTTCCACCGACGGATGCACGATCACCTTCATGATGGACACCGACATTCAGCACTTTAGTTCTAATAGCTTCACACCGGCCAAACCGGCCTCTAAGCGGAAACAGAAAATGTGTGACCAGGTGAGATAACGATGTATTGATTTTAAAATGAAGAGGCAGTTTTGCTCAAAATATTGTGTTTTTAAATAATTATAAAACAAATAATTTATATTGTTGTGCATGTGAGAAGTTTGAATCGCTGATATTGTTTTTTCTGTCATTCACAGGTAAGAGATCGTGTTGAAGCAAAGTTTAAGACGGTCTTTCCTGAATTCACTGCAATTGAATCCAGGCAACAAGTAGTGACTTGGAAGAATTGGCTGATGAAGGTATAATTTGTCTCGACATTTGTTTAAATTCAACTCCTCTGTTTGTTTTGTCTCCATTTCGTCTGTATTTGTGTCGTGAACACAGAGTTGAGTGTGTTTGTTTGTGATCGGCTGTTAATTATTGTTCAGATCTTTGGGCTTTGCATGTTTTCCATTTTTCCAACGTAATACTTATTATTTTACCCAAAGTAAACTGTGTTTTATTGTATTTCATGTTATTATTATTATTAATATTTCAAGAAAAAGCACTTTTTGATTTAGTTTAGTTTAGTTTTTAGTTTAGTTTAGTTTATTTGTTTATTTGAGCCGTACACATAGTGCTCAAAAGGAGTGGGCTGAAGCAAAAGCTTATGAGTGCTCACCCCCAAGTGCAATAAAATAAATAAAATAATAATAATAAAAATTAAAAAAGAACATTTCAAGCAGCTACATTCGTACAGACCAACTTACAAAAAAAATATATGAACTGTTTATATAATTAATTGAAACAACGCACAACTACAACAACAAACCCGTTTCATGTACGATGTCCAGAACAAAGCAGTCAAAAAAAAAAATGTGATCCTTAATATATTTCTTTCAGATTTTTCCCCTTGATAACCGAGAGTTACTTTTATGTTATGAAGGAACATTAATAGGTATTATACTCCGAGATCTTGATACTTCCCAGTTGTCATTACCATCCTCAGTATAATTTTAATTTGGGTGTAATTTTCATAATCATTATTATTATATATTTATTTAATTGAGTTATATGTGAAGTATGATGTAGCCCTGCATAGTGTGGTGCATTAAAAAGCCAGAGAGCGGCCCAGTTGAAGAGGGCGGTAACTCCCCGTCAACAAACCCCACACGGCTGCCCTAACAGCTGATTTTGTAGAATATGTTCCTATGCTGAGTGGTGCATTAAAGGACAAGGTTTAGAGCCCGTTGGGAGGATTTCCCTCAACAGATCCATAACCTGGCAACCCTAATTCTCCGTTTGTGAATTTGAGCGATAGAATGACAACCGTTCCAACCGTTGATCAAAGCTTTTTCTGTTGTTTTTAAGCTTTAGAGTCTCAGAGTTTCTGGGGCATTTATAACAATATTTTCCTGCTTCAATTAATAGACCTTCAGATTTTGTTATCGTGACAGGCCTCGTTTTGGGCGTTCTACATTTACAGTAAACTGCGTACGCTGAATCATTGGTGACTTAGATTTCAGTTCGATGATGTATTTCATAAATGCTGTTTTTACAGGTTCACGTTGGAGGAGACGAGTACGTCCATTTCGTTATCTTCGAACCACTCCCATGCAATGGAACAGGGCTGTTATTGAGCAGTTTTTCTTGTGAAAGAGGCTACAAGAAGGATTCCCCTCTGGAATTTTTTTTGAATTAACGGGAAAGAGGAAAATGCAGTCATTAAACCTGTGTGTCATCATGTGTCGTCTGCATCAATCAATAAAAACGCTTAACAAACAACATTGTTGTGCAAAGTGCTTTACAAACACCCACCCCTACAAATACAAGCAGACAATAACATCATACTCACCTCACGCCCCTCCCCATAGACACACACACACACACACACACACACACACACACACACACACACACACACACACACACATAAGATAATGGACGTAGGGTCTGAACACAGATGATCCAGGTAAATACACATGGGAAAGTGCCTCTCAATGGTTAAAAGATGTTGTCATACGTTATCTTCTAGTACGACTGCAGATGTTATAAAAACACTTGTATTACTGCTCGGAGATTTGGTCTTGTGCTGCGGTAACAAATATAAACGCTCTACAAACCGTCCGAAACAGAGCAGCTCGCTGTGCACTTCGGTCTCACTCAGAACTAATGTGAACTGGATGCATACGACACTGTCCTGGCTCAAGGTAAAAGAGAGATTTACTGCCTCTTTGATGAATCTAACAAGAAATATAATTATAACTAACCTTCCAAATGTACTATACAAAGAGTTACATTTTAGTTTGGATTATCATAATTAACATATTATCACTTGGTGGTGAAAACTGGTGTAAATACTGTTCTGTGAGCAGCATGCTGGATTGACTCCAGGAAGAATAGCTGTACTTGTTACAGCTAATGGAGATCAAAATAAATACAAATACAAATACTAGAGGAGCTGTTGCACCGACACCGGGCGCCCAGAGGAGGCGCTGCAGTGACACCACACCTCCACCCAAGCACCCACGGGACAGCGCCCCCACACGGCCACAGCCGACCACCGCTCCCGGGGCAGAGGGCTCCCTCAGAGGAAACACTGGAGATTCAAAAATAATAAAAACAATATGTGCAAATAATAACATTAAATAAAGTAAGATAAAAAAACTCTAATATAAAGCAATAACAAGCGACATATAATCCGAAATAATCATAAAAATGAAACTGAATAAATAAATAAATAGGATGAATATAAATAGATATCAGTTAAAAGCTAAACTGAATAGGTGGGTCTTGAGCTGCGTTCCCTGCGGCCCTGAGCTCCTCCTCAGGCTCCAGAGGCGAGGGCAGTGATATTGGAAAGACGCCTCACCGTGAGTGTGTGTCCTGACTTTAAGAGTAACCAGGAGACCCCTGCTGGAGGAGCGCAGGGGCCACTAAGGCTCAGAAGGTACAAGCAGTTCTAAAAGATAAGGACCAAGACCATTCAGACACGTAAAAACCATTCAAAGAACTTCAAACTCGATCCTACAACACGGGGCAAATGCAGCGATTGTAATGTGGCCCCGCCTCCTGTAATAAACCGTGATGTTTAACAGCAGCTTTAGAAGTTCATCTCAGTGACGGCGGCGCCCCCTCCTGTCAATCTATCCCATCTGTGTGTGAACAGGAAAGGATATGGATGAGCTAATTCAGTAATATTAATGTGTAGCCAAAGCATGTTGGTTATAATTGAAGTTGTATAAATGTTGGCTCTAAGCTGTATAAGACACAAGATAATAGTTTACTTTGTCTGTTTGTGTAAAACCGCCGTTTCCAGCAGATGGCGATGCGCCCTTCGATATAAATAATCCTCCTAATAAAAACTAAAACATTATAACGTCAGCTGGTCCTGAAGTAGACTAGACATGGACTAAATAATACAAACTATTTATTTGAATACTCAATATCGACATAACAGCATGTGCAGAAAGTGAAGTGAGTAACAACAGCCAGGTGGAGGTTAATCCTTTACAAGAGCAGATGGTTTCTGATTGAACACCGTGATTATTTCATTGTAATCAATGCCTTCTGTTAATTCCCTTTCTAAACAAAACAGGGACAGTGAGTTTAGTCTTTCTGTCAGCATCGTCCTTTGATGAATGTGGAAAACTTATCTCCAACTTCATTTATTTATCTTTTAACGTGCTGTATTAAGACGCCGTGCTCTGCTCCTGCACTTGAAGTTTGCGTTCTGAAATCTGTGCTCATCCATATCCTTTCCTGTTCACACACAGACGGGATAGATTGACAGGACGGAGCTCAAGACCCACCTATTCAGTTTAGCTTTTAACTGATATCTATTTATCTTCATCCTATTTATTTATTTATTCAGTTTCATTTTTATGATTATTTCGGATTATATGTCGCTTGTTATTGTTTTTTAGTTTGTTTTATATTAGAGTTTTTTTTTATCTTACTTTATTTAATGTTATTATTTGCACATATTGTTTTTTATTATTTTTGAATCTCCAGTGTTTCCTCTGAGGGAGCCCTCTGCCCCGGGAGCGGTGGTCGGCTGTGGCCGTGTGGGGGCGCTGTCCTGTGGGAGTTTGGATGGAGGTGTGGTGTCACTGCAGCGCCTCCTCTGGGCGCCCGGTGTCGGTGCAACAGCTCCTCTAGTATTTATTTACCTGGATCATCTGTGTTCAGAATCAGCCCTACGTCCATTATCTTGTTATCTTGTGTGTGTGTGTGTGTGTGTGTGTGTGTGTGTGTGTGTGTGCGTGTGCGTGTGCGTGTGCGTGCGCGTGCGTGTGTGTGTGTGTGTGTGTCTATGGGGAGGGGCGTGAGGTGAGTATGATGTTATTGTCTGCTTGTATTTGTAGGGGTGGGTGTTTGTAAAGCACTTTGCACAACAATGTCGTATGTTAAGCGTTTTTATTGATTGATGCAGACGACACATGATGACACAGCGTCATGGTTTATTTCATGCATTTTTTTTGCAGCTCATTATGGGTCAAAAGGTTCAAGAGGGGAATCCTTCTTCATGCCTTCTTTAACACCGCTCAATGACAATCCTCCTCCATAGCATTGGAGTGCTTCGAAGACAATGATTTGGATGTAGTTGTCTCCTCCAACCTGAACCTGTAAAAACAGCATTTATGAAATACATCATCGAACTGAAATCTAAGTCACTAATGATACAGCGTACGCAGTTTACTGTAAATTACGCCCAAAACAAGGCCTGTCACGATAACAAAATCTGAAGGTCTATTTATTGAGGCAAGAAAAACTAAATTTGTTATCACAATATTTTCCTGTATCAAATATTTTATATTTTCAAAAAAATATTATTGAAAACCTTTTAATGCCTCAGAAACTCAGAGACTCTAAAGCCTGAAAACAACAGAAAAAGCTTTGATGAAAAAGTGTTTTTTCTTGAAATATTTTACAATAAACATGAAATACAATAAAACACAGTTTACTTTGGGTAAAATAATAAGTATTACGTTGGAAAAATGGAAAACATGCAAAGCCCAAAGATGTGAACGATAATTAACAGCCGATCACAAACAAACACACTCAACTCTGTGTTCACGACACAAATACAGACACAATGGAGACAAAACAGAAGTACAAATTATACCTTCATCAGCCAATTCATCCCGCCCACTATTTGTTGCCTGTATTCAATTGCAGTGAATTCAGTAAACACAGAGTTAACCTTTACTTGAACAAGAGGTCTTATCTGTGAATGAAAAGGAGAAACAATATCAGCGATTCCATCTTAACTACATTTATTGTTGTGTTTTTTCTCTGTACTAAAGACACAGTGATACATGACGGTGAAGCAGTAGAAAGAAAATCTAACTTTGGATAAATCTATTCTGGCATTGACACATTTCAAAGACTGAATTTGTGCAAAAGCAAATCCTTTGAAAATTTCACTGATGAGAATTTGAGATTTTGTTCATGCGTAGACGATCTTCTCACATGCTCAATAATATAAATGATTTCTTTTATAATTATTTAAAAACACAATATTTTGAGCAAAACCGCCTCTTCATTTTAAAATCAATACATCATTATCTCACCTTGTCACACATGTCCTGTGTCAGCGCAGTGGCCTTTGTGACCGGTCCGTATCCTCCAAGCGCCATCGCTGAAAGTTTTCGTGCATCCGTCGGTGGAAGTGCTTGTGCATGTTTCCCTCACACGTATAAATACTGTGAGCCACAGCTGTAACCTGAGCTCAGGGCGTGGCCTGAGCTGCAAGATGTTCATAATTTTCTTGACAAGGAAACTTCTTGACTTTAGTCATTAGAGCCACACCGCCTAACATTTCACATAATACCCAGAATACAAGGATTTATTTTATGACAGTAAGAGTTGAAAAACAGACATACCTAAAAACACCAAACAGGTGCCTTTGAGCCTTTGATAATCCAGTGCAGAGACCGGAGCACTGGACTAATAGTGTATCGCAGCATCTTGAGCATTTTCTTATTCCATTTACATCCACATAATATTCACTCAGAAGCACTCACTCTCTTACTTTTACTGTCCCACGTACTAATAAAGAAATCTGACGCAGAACATTTCAGTTCAAAGCCCCCTCTGATTGGAACAGTTTACCTTTATCCATTCGTTCTTTAACATTGTTTGGTTTATTTAAATCCTCCTTATTTTCACACCTTAAAACTCCTTGTTTATGTCTTTAAGTGGACCTGTAATTTGTGGAATATGTATAATTCTGTTTTGTTACTTGTCTCAAAGTTGTTGTTTTTTTTATTTTTTATTTTTTTTACTATATTTCTGTTGAAAACTCTTGTCTGGGTATCTTGGGGGGGTTTGGGAGGACTATGGAGCAAGTTTGTTTTGTCTGTTTGACTGTCTTAATGTGTATTTTGTCCTGTCTGTATACTGTCTTGTATTGTGTCTTGTTAATTGTTATTTGTGTTTATGGACCCCCTCGAAAACGAGATGGCACATCTCAAGGGGCATTCCATCAATAAACTAAACTATTCATAATATGGTGGTATTTCCTGGTTCTTGTCAGGACTCGAGCAGCAGCGTTCTGGATGTTCTGCAGCTCTAACAGCTCGTTTAGAAAGGCCAGTGAGCAGCCGTTACAGTCGTCTAACCTGCTGGAGACAAACGCATGGATGAGTGTCTCCAAGTCTGGTTTTGACACGATTCCTCTGATCTGAATGTTTTTCCAAGGAAACCTACGCAGAAACGGGGAGAACATGCAAACTCCACACAGAAAGGGCCCGTCCCAGGTGGGAATCGAACCCCAGACCTTCTAGCTGTGAAGCACGAGCCGTTAGCTGTTTTGTTTTTTTGTTTTTAACACAAAAAGGCGCTGTTGTGCAAACTTTGTGTAAATGGCTTCCGTGTACCGGGACGCTGGGCCTCACCTGGATCTGCACGAGGCCCTGCTCCGTGTTCTGGTTGGTTTGAGTGCCGAGTCTGAGGACCGTGTTCCATGACGCGGAACACGGTCCTCAGCTTTCTTCAGTCAGGACGGGCCCGTAAGGTTCACACCTATTTGGAGAGTTTACTTTCACTAAAGTGTCATGTTTTGGACGTATTGTTGACGGCATGAGGAAAAGTTCTCTTTCATTATGAAGTGAACTCATGTGTGATGGTACGAGGAAAACTCTGGTCTTATTTATGAGCCAGAAAAAGTTGAGCAATATATGTTTCCTTGGGAACCACAAACAGATGCTTTGAGCTCTGCAAAACTTGTCTTTCTGACTTAAGTCAAACGTGATGTGAAGAAGCCTGTGCCCCTGAAAGAGCTGCTGAATGAAATAAACCAATGAATGTGTAAATAAACCGCTCCTGTTGGATCATTCAGGGTCTCAAACCCCTCCCACAATTACAGGGCGGAAACGCAACTATGAGTTTGGTCCAATTATTCTGACGATTTTGTGATGAAATCAAATTAAAAAATAAAATAATTCTTGTGTGAACTTCTTGTATCTAATGACCAATATTTCTGAGACACACAAATCTTGGCTGTAGCAACACCACAGGTATGAAAGTGTTATGAACCGGTTGCTTCAAGGCTTGAGGAAGAGAAAGGTTCATTTATGAGCCAAGATTTTTATCTTGGTCTGATAAACTTCTAAAAAGGGCGGGGCATGTAGCACAAGAGACAGACTGTCCTGCTGTAACCATACCGAGGGCACTAACGCGCCCACTACATCATGTACCTATGGTGGCCCAGCGGTTAGTGCTCGTGCTTCACATCTAGAAGGTCCCAGGTTCTGTTCCTACCATTAGACCATCAGCCTGGCCCCACATCTGGAAATGGTTCCCTGACACTACAGGTTGCCCCAGCAGCATTAATGATGGGTCAAATGCAGAGAAGATAGATAGATAGACAGATAGACTCTAAACTTTCGAGAGGCAGTCATACCAATGCTTCCACAGCTGCGAGGTGTAACGTCCAGCACTGATCAACAAGTTTCTCAAGACGGCACAGAAAGTGTTCACTCGATTTGACACAAAGAGTTCACGGACACTTGTCCATTGGGGCTTTTTTAATAAACAATACACCGCCCATCACACCAACAATTGGTATCACAGACCTTAATAATAATCATAATAATAATAATGCATTGGTTTTATATCAGTCTATCTAATATGTCGCACGTTTGCACCAAGACAAATTCCTAGTTTGTAAACCTTGTTCACAAACCTTGGCAATAAACCTATTCTGATTCTGATTCTGATTCTGATTATGATATAGCGCTTTTCTGGACACTCAAAGACTCTTTACATTGCATTGTTCATTCACTCCAATACTTGGTGGTGGTAAGATACAATTGTAGCCACAGCTGCCCTGGGGTAGACTGACGGAAGCGAGGCAACAAGTCTGCAAAATCAATAAAACATAAACATGTATTAATTACAGTAAAAAGCAAGAGTGCAGTGTCATGTGCACGGGTAAGAAGAACTGTTTTCCGAGATGGTTCATACGGCTCTAACATGTCAGAGATGGACTTTGGTGCTAAACCATGAAAAGACTTGTACACGAGCAGAGCTGTTTTAAATTCTATTCTCTGAGTGACAGGAAGCCAGTGCAGAGACCGGAGCACTGGACTAATGTGGTGGTGTTTCCTGGTTCTTGTCAGGACTCGAGCAGCAGCGTTCTGGATGTTCTGCAGCTCTAACAGCTCGTTTAGAAAGGCCAGTGAGCAGCCGTTACAGTCGTCTAACCTGCTGGAGACAAACGCATGGATGAGCGTCTCCAAGTCTGGTTTTGACACGATTCCTCTGATCTTAATGTTTTTCCAAGGAAACCTACGCAGACACGGGGAGAACATGCAAACTCCACACAGAAAGGGCCCGTCCCAGGTGGGAATCAAACCCCAGACCTTCTAGCTGTGAAGCAGGAGGACCGTGTTCCGCATCACGGAACATGGTCCACAAAACCCGCGAGAACGGGGGAAAGGAAATCTTTGACTGCAAACCGTAAAACCCGTCAAAAAACGTTATAATATCAATGTTTGGCTTAAACTCTCCAAAGATGCACAGTTACACAAGTGTCTTCAAAGTAAAAAAGGTTGGAGACCCCCGCTTTAAAATGTGTGAAATGTTATTTTATTCTTATTTTGAGCTAGTTTTAAATGTCCTTTTACTTAATATGTTCAACAGCATCTGGGCTGTTTAATTTAGCTTCAGTTAAAGTTGGAACACCTATTTTAATATGCCGTACTTTAAATAACGGACAGGTGATTACCAAAATAAAGGAACTGTTTTTGTCAGATTATGTCAGAAGTTTTAAAAAGGTATTTTGACTAAATAAATAAATGTATTGTAAGTTGATAATCTGGGTTGACCATACATAACATCAACAAATCTAAGGCCCAATCCCATTTCTCTCACTTGGTCTGAGAACACTCGCCATGAGTTCCCTCCACATTAGAGTCCCCTCAGTGAGGGAAGTGCAAGTGAAGATTCTCCCCTAAGGAATGGGACAACACCAGTACGTCACGCGCAACATCGACGTGTCTGATTTCACCCCCGTCTAGTAGATAGCGGTAATACACATAAACTACAATAACAAGAAATACGTAGCTCCTGCCTCTTGTGTGTGCCATGTTGATTTATCTACGTTTGATAAATCAACGGAGAGGAAATATACGAAACACTAGCTGCGTTCGCCGTATGTTTGTGACGGTCGGGATGTTTCAGGTATGTTTGTGACGGTCGGGATGTTCAGGTATGTTTGTGACGGTCGGGATGTTTCAGGTATGTTTGTGACGGTCGGGATGTTCAGGTATGTTTGTGACGGTCGGGATGTTCAGGTATGTTTGTGACGGTCGGGATGTTCAGGTATGTTTGTGACGGTCGGGATGTTTCTGGTATGTTTGTGACGGTCGGGATGTTACAGGTATGTTTGTGACGGTCGGGATGTTCAGGTATGTTTGTGACGGTCGGGATGTTCAGGTATGTTTGTGACGGTCGGGATGTTTCTGGTATGTTTGTGACGGTCGGGATGTTACAGGTATGTTTGTGACGGTCGGGATGTTTCAGGTATGTTTGTGACGGTCGGGATGTTACAGGTATGTTTGTGACGGTCGGGATGTTTCAGGTATGTTTGTGACGGTCGGGATGTTCAGGTATGTTTGTGACGGTCGGGATGTTTCAGGTATGTTTGTGACGGTCGGGATGTTTCTGGTATGTTTGTGACGGTCGGGATGTTACAGGTATGTTTGTGACGGTCGGGATGTTCAGGTATGTTTGTGACGGTCGGGATGTTTCTGGTATGTTTGTGACGGTCGGGATGTTTCAGGTATGTTTGTGACGGTCGGGATGTTCAGGTATGTTTGTGACGGTCGGGATGTTTCTGGTATGTTTGTGACGGTCGGGATGTTTCAGGTATGTTTGTGACGGTCGGGATGTTTCAGGTATGTTTGTGACGGTCGGGATGTTACAGGTATGTTTGTGACGGTCGGGATGTTTCAGGTATGTTTGTGACGGTCGGGATGTTTCTGGTATGTTTGTGACGGTCGGGATGTTACAGGTATGTTTGTGACGGTCGGGATGTTTCTGGTATGTTTGTGACGGTCGGGATGTTTCAGGTATGTTTGTGACAGTCGGGATGTTTCAGGTATGTTTGTGACAGTCGGGATGTTTCAGGTATGTTTGTGACAGTCTGGATGTTTCAGGTATGTTTGTGACGGTCGGGATGTTTCTGGTATGTTTGTGACGGTCGGGATGTTTCAGGTATGTTTGTGACAGTCGGGATGTTTCAGGTATGTTTGTGACGGTCGGGATGTTACAGGTATGTTTGTGACGGTCGGGATGTTTCAGGTATGTTTGTGACGGTCGGGATGTTTCAGGTATGTTTGTGACGGTCGGGATGTTCAGGTATGTTTGTGACGGTCGGGATGTTTCAGGTATGTTTGTGACAGTCGGGATGTTTCAGGTATGTTTGTGACGGTCGGGATGTTTCACGTATGTTTGTGACGGTCGGGATGTTCAGGTATGTTTGTGACGGTCGGGATGTTCAGGTATGTTTGTGACGGTCGTGATGTTCAGGTATGTTTGTGACGGTCGTGATGTTTCTGGTATGTTTGTGACGGTCGGGATGTTACAGGTATGTTTGTGACGGTCGGGATGTTACAGGTATGTTTGTGACGGTCGGGATGTTCAGGTATGTTTGTGACGGTCGGGATGTTTCTGGTATGTTTGTGACGGTCGGAATGTTTCTGGTATGTTTGTGACGGTCGGGATGTTACAGGTATGTTTGTGACGGTCGGGATGTTTCAGGTATGTTTGTGACGGTCGGGATGTTACAGGTATGTTTGTGACGGTCGGGATGTTTCAGGTATGTTTGTGACGGTCGGGATGTTACAGGTATGTTTGTGACGGTCGGGATGTTTCAGGTATGTTTGTGACGGTCGGGATGTTTCAGGTATGTTTGTGACGGTCGGGATGTTCAGGTATGTTTGTGACAGTCGGGATGTTTCAGGTATGTTTGTGACAGTCGGGATGTTTCAGGTATGTTTGTGACGGTCGGGATGTTTCACGTATGTTTGTGACGGTCGGGATGTTCAGGTATGTTTGTGACGGTCGGGATGTTCAGGTATGTTTGTGACGGTCGGGATGTTCAGGTATGTTTGTGACGGTCGGGATGTTTCTGGTATGTTTGTGACGGTCGGGATGTTACAGGTATGTTTGTGACGGTCGGGATGTTTCAGGTATGTTTGTGACGGTCGGGATGTTTCAGGTATGTTTGTGACGGTCGGGATGTTTCTGGTATGTTTGTGACGGTCGGGATGTTACAGGTATGTTTGTGACGGTCGGGATGTTTCTGGTATGTTTGTGACGGTCGGGATGTTTCAGGTATGTTTGTGACAGTCGGGATGTTTCAGGTATGTTTGTGACAGTCGGGATGTTTCAGGTATGTTTGTGACAGTCGGGATGTTTCAGGTATGTTTGTGACGGTCGGGATGTTTCAGGTATGTTTGTGACGGTCGGGATGTTTCTGGTATGTTTGTGACGGTCGGGATGTTTCAGGTATGTTTGTGACAGTCGGGATGTTTCAGGTATGTTTGTGACGGTCGGGATGTTACAGGTATGTTTGTGACGGTCGGGATGTTTCAGGTATGTTTGTGACGGTCGGGATGTTTCAGGTATGTTTGTGACGGTCGGGATGTTCAGGTATGTTTGTGACAGTCGGGATGTTTCAGGTATGTTTGTGACGGTCGGGATGTTCAGGTATGTTTGTGACGGTCGGGATGTTCAGGTATGTTTGTGACGGTCGGGATGTTTCTGGTATGTTTGTGACGGTCGGAATGTTTCTGGTATGTTTGTGACGGTCGGGATGTTACAGGTATGTTTGTGACGGTCGGGATGTTTTCAGGTATGTTTGTGACGGTCGGGATGTTTCAGGTATGTTTGTGACGGTCGGGATGTTTCACGTATGTTTGTGACGGTCGGGATGTTCAGGTATGTTTGTGACGGTCGGGATGTTCAGGTATGTTTGTGACAGGTATGTTTGTGACGGTCGGGATGTTCAGGTATGTTTGTGACGGTCGGGATGTTTCTGGTATGTTTGTGACGGTCGGGATGTTACAGGTATGTTTGTGACGGTCGGGATGTTTCAGGTATGTTTGTGACGGTCGGGATGTTACAGGTATGTTTGTGACGGTCGGGATGTTTCTGGTATGTTTGTGACGGTCGGGATGTTAAAGGTATGTTTGTGACGGTCGGGATGTTTCTGGTATGTTTGTGACGGTCGGGATGTTTCAGGTATGTTTGTGACAGTCGGGATGTTTCAGGTATGTTTGTGACAGTCGGGATGTTTCAGGTATGTTTGTGACGGTCGGGATGTTTCAGGTATGTTTGTGACGGTCGGGATGTTTCAGGTATGTTTGTGACGGTCGGGATGTTCAGGTATGTTTGTGACAGTCGGGATGTTTCAGGTATGTTTGTGACGGTCGGGATGTTTCACGTATGTTTGTGACGGTCGGG
Organism: Proterorhinus semilunaris; assembly: GCA_021464625.1. Lineage (NCBI taxonomy): Eukaryota > Metazoa > Chordata > Actinopteri > Gobiiformes > Gobiidae > Proterorhinus > Proterorhinus semilunaris. Next base: position 20,736,334 of record CM038355.1, on the reverse strand, counting down.
ATGTTTCAGGTATGTTTGTGACAGTCGGGATGTTTCAGGTATGTTTGTGACAGTCGGGATGTTTCAGGTATGTTTGTGACAGTCGGGATGTTCAGGTATGTTTGTGACGGTCGGGATGTTTCTGGTATGTTTGTGACGGTCGGGATGTTTCAGGTATGTTTGTGACAGTCGGGATGTTTCAGGTATGTTTGTGACAGTCGGGATGTTTCAGGTATGTTTGTGACAGTCGGGATGTTTCAGGTATGTTTGTGACGGTCGGGATGTTTCTGGTATGTTTGTGACGGTCGGGATGTTTCAGGTATGTTTGTGACGGTCGGGATGTTTCAGGTATGTTTGTGACGGTCGGGATGTTTCAGGTATGTTTGTGACGGTCGGGATGTTTCAGGTATGTTTGTGACAGTCGGGATGTTTCAGGTATGTTTGTGACGGTCGGGATGTTACAGGTATGTTTGTGACAGTCGGGATGTTTCAGGTATGTTTGTGACAGTCGGGATGTTTCTGGTATGTTTGTGACGGTCGGGATGTTTCAGGTATGTTTGTGACAGTCGGGATGTTTCAGGTATGTTTGTGACGGTCGGGATGTTACAGGTATGTTTGTGACAGTCGGGATGTTTCAGGTATGTTTGTGACGGTCGGGATGTTTCTGGTATGTTTGTGACGGTCGGGATGTTTCAGGTATGTTTGTGACGGTCGGGATGTTTCAGGTATGTTTGTGACAGTCGGGATGTTTCAGGTATGTTTGTGACGGTCGGGATGTTTCTGGTATGTTTGTGACAGTCGGGATGTTTCTGGTATGTTTGTGACAGTCGGGATGTTTCAGGTATGTTTGTGACGGTCGGGATGTTTCAGGTATGTTTGTGACGGTCGGGATGTTTCAGGTATGTTTGTGACAGTCGGGATGTTTCAGGTATGTTTGTGACGGTCGGGATGTTTCTGGTATGTTTGTGACAGTCGGGATGTTTCTGGTATGTTTGTGACAGTCGGGATGTTTCAGGTATGTTTGTGACGGTCGGGATGTTTCAGGTATGTTTGTGACAGTCGGGATGTTTCAGGTATGTTTGTGACGGTCGGGATGTTTCTGGTATGTTTGTGACAGTCGGGATGTTTCTGGTATGTTTGTGACAGTCGGGATGTTTCAGGTATGTTTGTGACGGTCGGGATGTTTCAGGTATGTTTGTGACGGTCGGGATGTTTCAGGTATGTTTGTGACAGTCGGGATGTTTCAGGTATGTTTGTGACGGTCGGGATGTTTCTGGTATGTTTGTGACAGTCGGGATGTTTCTGGTATGTTTGTGACAGTCGGGATGTTTCAGGTATGTTTGTGACGGTCGGGATGTTTCAGGTATGTTGTGTGTTTAATTTTGGCACTTGGCTCAACTTAGCTGCAACTACCATTGTGTCTAAAAACAAGACGACCGACACATTCAGTCTATTAAACAATGAAACATGATGCAATACAATCAATCATCTATGTCACATAAGTAGAACATAAACACACCGGGACACACACACCGGGACACACACCGGGACACACACCGGGACACACACCGGGACACACACCGGGGCGCACCGGGACACACACCGGGACACACACCGGGACACACACCGGGACACACACCGGGGGACACACACACCGGGGGACACACACACCGGGACACACCGGGACACACACCGGGACACACACCGGGACACACACCGGGACACACACCGGGACACACCAGGACACACACCGGGGGACACACCAGGACACACACACCGGGACACACACACCGGGACGCCCCGGGACACACACCAGGACACACACCGGGACACACCAGGACACACCAGGACACACACCGGGACACACACCGGGACACACACACCGGGGCGCACACACCGGGACACACCAGGACACACACCGGGACACACACACCGGGACACACCAGGACACACACCGGGACACACACCGGGACGCACCGGGACACACACACCGGGACACACCAGGACACACACCGGGACACATAACCGCATAACCGAGTGCAAGTGAGAGAAATGGGACTGGGCCTTCATAATACAAACAATTTATTTGAATACTCAATATCAACATAACAGCATGTGCAGAAAGTGAAGTGAGTAACAACAGCCAGGTGGAGGTTAATCCTTTACAAGAGCAGATGGTTTCTGATGGAACACCGTGATTATTTCATTGTAATCAATGCCTTCTGTTAATTCCCTTTCTAAACAAAACAGGGACAGTGAGTTTAGTCTTTGGGCTCATGGCGGAGACTGGATGCCTCACTTCCGTCTGTCTACTGTCAGGATACAAGACGTTCTCACTAGAATTATTTGTAATTTTATGTTTTCTATTAAAATATTCACGTTCAGGAAATCGTCAGAATAATTGGACCAAACTCATAGTTGCGTTTCCGCCCTGTAATTGTGGGAGGGGTTTGAGACCCTGAATGATCCAACAGGAGCGGTTTATTTACACATTCATTGGTTTATTTCATTCAGCAGCTCTTTCAGGGGCACAGGCTTCTTCACATCACGTTTGACTTAAGTCAGAAAGACAAGTTTTGCAGAGCTCAAAGCATCTGTTTGTGGTTCCCAAGGAAACATATATTGCTCAACTTTTTCTGGCTCATAAATAAGACCAGAGTTTTCCTCGTACCATCACACATGAGTTCACTTCATAATGAAAGAGAACTTTTCCTCATGCCGTCAACAATACGTCCAAAACATGACACTTTAGTGAAAGTAAACTTTGCCCCAAACAGGTGTGTCCAAGATGAATGTTTTTCTTTCTTGTTTAATAAATAAAATTGATAGATAATTTATATACTTTTATGAGCAAACACACAGTTCTCTATCGTATCGAGACTATCTCTCCACCCAGTTACATATTCCATATGTACGGGGACTGACCCCACGTGGGTCAGGCGACGTGGATAATTATTTAAGACACACCACCTGTGAGGTGGCTGATTGCGCTATAAAGGCACCTGCGTGCCATGCGCACATCGATTAAATTTTGATGGAACGCATCCCCGAGCGGAATCGAGCTGGAGAGATAGTCTCTTCACTCAGAGAACCATGGTTACATACTGTAACCGTAAGGCTAGGGCTCGCCTGTCTCATTGGCTTGTGGACGCAATCCGTCAAGCCTATGTGGGCATGGGGGTTCAGTTTCCCCTTAATGTCAGAGCTCATTCGACACGGGGGATGGCAGCGTCCTGGGCTTTGTGGCGTGGCGCCTCGCTGGATGAGATCTGCGCTGCCGCCACGTGGTCTGCCCCTTCTACTTTCACTCATTCGAATTTCACCCTGCTCGATCCCCTTGCGGTGTGTCTTACAGAGTCCCCGTACATATGGAATATGTAACTGGGTGGAGAGATAGTCTCTTCACTCAGAGAACCATGGTTACATACTGTAACCGTAACGTTTTATCGATGAGCTAAAAACCCAATGTCTGTCACAAATGTTTAAATCATTAGATTCATTACGACTAAGAAATATAATACATTGTTTAAAGTCCCATTGTTTTTTTCTTTTTCGGGTAACTTTCTTCATGCCTCATACAAGTATGTTTTAAATAATGTAATGTACGATAACAATAAGCCTGATGTGTGACGTTACTGTTGCACTATGATTTGTTGATGTTATGTATGGTCAACCCAGATTATCAACTTACAATACATTTATTTATTTATTTTGTCAAAATACCTTTTTAAAACTTCTGACATAATCTGACAGATCCTTTATTTTGGTAATCACCTGTCCGTTATTTAAAGTACGGCATATTAAAATAGGTGTTCCAACTTTAACTGAAGCTAAATTAAACAGCCCAGATGCTGTTGAACATATGAAGTAAAAGGACATTTAAAACTAGCTCAAAATAAAAAATAAAAAACATTTCACACATTTTAAAGCGGGGGTCTCCAACCTTTTTTACTTTGAAGACACTTGTGTAACTGTGCATCTTTGGAGAGTTTAAGCCAAACATTGATATTATAACGTTTTTTGACGGGTTTTACGGTTTGCAGTCAAAGATTTCCTTTTCCCCGTTCTCGCGGGTTTTGTGGACCATGTTCCGTGATGCGGAACACGGTCCTCCTGCTTCACAGCTAGAAGGTCTGGGGTTCGATTCCCACCTGGGACGGGCCCTTTCTGTGTGGAGTTTGCATGTTCTCCCCGTGTCTGCGTAGGTTTCCTTGGAAAAACATTAAGATCAGAGGAATCGTGTCAAAATCAGACTTGGAGACGCTCATCCATGCGTTTGTCTCCAGCAGGTTAGACGACTGTAACGGCTGCTCACTGGCCTTTCTAAACGAGTTGTTAGAGCTGCAGAACATCCAGAACGCTGCTGCTCGAGTCCTGACAAGAACCAGGAAATACCACCATATTAGTCCAGTGCTCCGGTCCCTGCACTGGCTTCCTGTCACTCAGAGAATAGAATTTAAAACAGCTCTGCTCGTGTACAAGTCTTTTCATGGTTTAGCACCAAAGTCCATCTCTGACATGTTAGAGCCGTATGAACCATCTCGGAAAACAGTTCTTCTTACCCGTGCACATGACACTGCACTCTTGCTTTTTACTGTAATTAATACATGTTTATGTTTTATTGATTTTGCAGACTTGTTGCCTCGCTTCCGTCAGTCTACCCTAGGGCAGCTGTGGCTACAATTGTATCTTACCACCACCAAGTATTGGAGTGAATGAACAATGCAATGTAAAGAGTCTTTGAGTGTCCAGAAAAGCGCTATATCATAATCAGAATCAGAATCAGAATCAGAATAGGTTTATTGCCAAGGTTTGTGAACAAGGTTTACAAACTAGGAATTTGTCTTGGTGCAAACGTGCGACATATTAGATAGACTGATATAAAACCAATGCATTATTATTATTATGATTATTATTAAGGTCTGTGATACCAATTGTTGGTGTGATGGGCGGTGTATTGTTTATTAAAAAAGCCCCAATGGACAAGTGTCCGTGAACTCTTTGTGTCAAATCGAGTGAACACTTTCTGTGCCGTCTTGAGAAACTTGTTGATCAGTGCTGGACGTTACACCTCGCAGCTGTGGAAGCATTGGTATGACTGCCTCTCGAAAGTTTAGAGTCTATCTGTCTATCTATCTATCTTCTCTGCATTTGACCCATCATTAATGCTGCTGGGGCTACCTGTAGTGTCAGGGAACCATTTCCAGATGTGGGGCCAGGCTGATGGTCTAATGGTAGGAACAGAACCTGGGACCTTCTAGATGTGAAGCACGAGCACTAACCGCTGGGCCACCATAGGTACATGATGTAGTGGGCGCGTTAGTGCCCTCGGTATGGTTACAGCAGGACCGTCTGTCTCTTGTGCTACATGCCCCGCCCTTTTTAGAAGTTTATCAGACCAAGATAAAAATCTTGGCTCATAAATGAACCTTTCTCTTCCTCAAGCCTTGAAGCAACCGGTTCATGACACTTTCATACCTGTGGTGTTGCTACAGCCAAGATTTGTGTGTCTCAGAAATATTTGTCATTAGATACAAGAAGTTCACACAAGAATTATTTTATTTTTTAATTTGATTTCATCACAAAATCGTCAGAATAATTGGACCAAACTCATAGTTGCGTTTCCGCCCTGTAATTGTGGGAGGGGTTTGAGACCCTGAATGATCCAACAGGAGCGGTTTATTTACACATTCATTGGTTTATTTCATTCAGCAGCTCTTTCAGGGGCACAGGCTTCTTCACATCACGTTTGACTTAAGTCAGAAAGACAAGTTTTGCAGAGCTCAAAGCATCTGTTTGTGGTTCCCAAGGAAACATATATTGCTCAACTTTTTCTGGCTCATAAATAAGACCAGAGTTTTCCTCGTACCATCACACATGAGTTCACTTCATAATGAAAGAGAACTTTTCCTCATGCCGTCAACAATACGTCCAAAACATGACACTTTAGTGAAAGTAAACTTTGCCCCAAACAGGTGTGTCCAAGATGAATGTTTTTCTTTCTTGTTTAATAAAAAAAATGATCGATAATTTATATACTTTTAATAAATTCTAATAATTTGTTTTTTCTTTTGGTTATTTTCGTGACATTATGAGCAAACACAGTTTTATCGATGAGCTAAAAACCCAATGTCTGTCACAAATGTTCAAATCATTAGAATCATTACGACTAAAAAATATAATACATTGTTTAAAGTCCCATTGTTTTTTTCTTTTTCGGGTAACTTTCTTCATGCCTCATAAAAGTATGTTTTAAATAATGTAATACGATAACAATAAGCCTGATGTGTGACGTTACTGTTGCACTATGATTTGTTGATGTTATGTATAATCAACCCAGATTATCAACTTACAATACATTTATTTATTTAGGCAAAATACTTTTTTAAAACTTCTGACAAAAACAGTTCCTTTATTTTGGTAATCACCTGTCCGTTATTTAAAGTATGGCATATTAAAATAGGTGTTCCAACTTTAACTGAAGCTAAATTAAACAGCCCAGATGCTGTTGAACATATGAAGTAAAAGCACATTTAAAACTAGCTCAAAATAAAAATAAAATAACATTTCACACATTTTAAAGCGGGGGTCTCCAACCTTTTTTACTTTGAAGACACTTGTGTAACTGTGCATCTTTGGAGAGTTTAAGCCAAACATTGATATTATAACGTTTTTTGACGGGTTTTACGGTTTGCAGTCAAAGATTTCCTTTCCCCCGTTCTCGCGGGTTTTGTGGACCATGTTCCGTGATGCGGAACACGGTCCTCCTGCTTCACAGCTAGAAGGTCTGGGGTTTGATTCCCACCTGGGACGGGCCCTTTCTGTGTGGAGTTTGCATGTTCTCCCCGTGTCTGCGTAGGTTTCCTTGGAAAAACATTAAGATCAGAGGAATCGTGTCAAAACCAGACTTGGAGACACTCATCCATGCGTTTGTCTCCAGCAGGTTAGACGACTGTAACGGCTGCTCACTGGCCTTTCTAAACGAGCTGTTAGAGCTGCAGAACATCCAGAACGCTGCTGCTCGAGTCCTGACAAGAACCAGGAAATACCACCATATTAGTCCAGTGCTCCGGTCTCTGCACTGGCTTCCTGTCACTCAGAGAATAGAATTTAAAACAGCTCTGCTTGTGTACAAGTCTTTTCATGGTTTAGCACCAAAGTCCATCTCTGACATGTTAGAGCCGTATGAACCATCTCGGAAAACAGTTCTTCTTACCCGTGCACATGACACTGCACTCTTGCTTTTTACTGTAATTAATACATGTTTATGTTTTATTGATTTTGCAGACTTGTTGCCTCGCTTCCGTCAGTCTACCCCAGGGCAGCTGTGGCTACAATTGTATCTTACCACCACCAAGTATTGGAGTGAATGAACAATGCAATGTAAAGAGTCTTTGAGTGTCCAGAAAAGCGCTATATCATAATCAGAATCAGAATCAGAATCAGAATCAGAATCAGAATAGGTTTATTGCCAAGGTTTGTGAACAAGGTTTACAAACTAGGAATTTGTCTTGGTGCAAACGTGCGACATATTAGATAGACTGATATAAAACCAATGCATTATTATTATTATGATTATTATTAAGGTCTGTGATACCAATTGTTGGTGTGATGGGCGGTGTATTGTTTATTAAAAAAGCCCCAATGGACAAGTGTCCGTGAACTCTTTGTGTCAAATCGAGTGAACACTTTCTGTGCCGTCTTGAGAAACTTGTTGATCAGTGCTGGACGTTACACCTCGCAGCTGTGGAAGCATTGGTATGACTGCCTCTCGAAAGTTTAGAGTCTATCTGTCTATCTATCTATCTTCTCTGCATTTGACCCATCATTAATGCTGCTGGGGCAACCTGTAGTGTCAGGGAACCATTTCCAGATGTGGGGCCAGGCTGATGGTCTAATGGTAGGAACAGAACCTGGGACCTTCTAGATGTGAAGCACAAGCACTAACCGCTGGGCCACCATAGGTACATGATGTAGTGGGCGCGTTAGTGCCCTCGGTATGGTTACAGCAGGACCGTCTGTCTCTTGTGCTACATGCCCCGCCCTTTTTAGAAGTTTATCAGACCAAGATAAAAATCTTGGCTCATAAATGAACCTTTCTCTTCCTCAAGCCTTGAAGCAACCGGTTCATGACACTTTCATACCTGTGGTGTTGCTACAGCCAAGATTTGTGTGTCTCAGAAATATTTGTCATTAGATACAAGAAGTTCACACAAGAATTATTTTATTTTTTAATTTGATTTCATCACAAAATCGTCAGAATAATTGGACCAAACTCATAGTTGCGTTTCCGCCCTGTAATTGTGGGAGGGGTTTGAGACCCTGAATGATCCAACAGGAGCGGTTTATTTACACATTCATTGGTTTATTTGATTCAGCAGCTCTTTCAGGGGCACAGGCTTCTTCACATCACGTTTGACTTAAGTCAGAAAGACAAGTTTTGCAGAGCTCAAAGCATCTGTTTGTGGTTCCCAAGGAAACATATATTGCTCAACTTTTTCTGGCTCATAAATAAGACCAGAGTTTTCCTCGTACCATCACACATGAGTTCACTTCATAATGAAAGAGAACTTTTCCTCATGCCGTCAACAATACGTCCAAAACATGACACTTTAGTGAAAGTAAACTTTGCCCCAAACAGGTGTGTCCAAGATGAATGTTTTTCTTTCTTGTTTAATAAAAAAAATGATCGATAATTTATATACTTTTAATAAATTCTAATAATTTGTTTTTTCTTTTGGTTATTTTCGTGACATTATGAGCAAACACAGTTTTATCGATGAGCTAAAAACCCAATGTCTGTCACAAATGTTCAAATCATTAGAATCATTACGACTAAAAAATATAATACATTGTTTAAAGTCCCATTGTTTTTTTCTTTTTCGGGTAACTTTCTTCATGCCTCATAAAAGTATGTTTTAAATAATGTAATACGATAACAATAAGCCTGATGTGTGACGTTACTGTTGCACTATGATTTGTTGATGTTATGTATAATCAACCCAGATTATCAACTTACAATACATTTATTTATTTAGGCAAAATACTTTTTTAAAACTTCTGACAAAAACAGTTCCTTTATTTTGGTAATCACCTGTCCGTTATTTAAAGTATGGCATATTAAAATAGGTGTTCCAACTTTAACTGAAGCTAAATTAAACAGCCCAGATGCTGTTGAACATATGAAGTAAAAGCACATTTAAAACTAGCTCAAAATAAAAATAAAATAACATTTCACACATTTTAAAGCGGGGGTCTCCAACCTTTTTTACTTTGAAGACACTTGTGTAACTGTGCATCTTTGGAGAGTTTAAGCCAAACATTGATATTATAACGTTTTTTGACGGGTTTTACGGTTTGCAGTCAAAGATTTCCTTTCCCCCGTTCTCGCGGGTTTTGTGGACCATGTTCCGTGATGCGGAACACGGTCCTCCTGCTTCACAGCTAGAAGGTCTGGGGTTTGATTCCCACCTGGGACGGGCCCTTTCTGTGTGGAGTTTGCATGTTCTCCCCGTGTCTGCGTAGGTTTCCTTGGAAAAACATTAAGATCAGAGGAATCGTGTCAAAACCAGACTTGGAGACACTCATCCATGCGTTTGTCTCCAGCAGGTTAGACGACTGTAACGGCTGCTCACTGGCCTTTCTAAACGAGCTGTTAGAGCTGCAGAACATCCAGAACGCTGCTGCTCGAGTCCTGACAAGAACCAGGAAATACCACCATATTAGTCCAGTGCTCCGGTCTCTGCACTGGCTTCCTGTCACTCAGAGAATAGAATTTAAAACAGCTCTGCTCGTGTACAAGTCTTTTCATGGTTTAGCACCAAAGTCCATCTCTGACATGTTAGAGCCGTATGAACCATCTCGGAAAACAGTTCTTCTTACCCGTGCACATGACACTGCACTCTTGCTTTTTACTGTAATTAATACATGTTTATGTTTTATTGATTTTGCAGACTTGTTGCCTCGCTTCCGTCAGTCTACCCCAGGGCAGCTGTGGCTACAATTGTATCTTACCACCACCAAGTATTGGAGTGAATGAACAATGCAATGTAAAGAGTCTTTGAGTGTCCAGAAAAGCGCTATATCATAATCAGAATCAGAATCAGAATCAGAATCAGAATCAGAATAGGTTTATTGCCAAGGTTTGTGAACAAGGTTTACAAACTAGGAATTTGTCTTGGTGCAAACGTGCGACATATTAGATAGACTGATATAAAACCAATGCATTATTATTATTATGATTATTATTAAGGTCTGTGATACCAATTGTTGGTGTGATGGGCGGTGTATTGTTTATTAAAAAAGCCCCAATGGACAAGTGTCCGTGAACTCTTTGTGTCAAATCGAGTGAACACTTTCTGTGCCGTCTTGAGAAACTTGTTGATCAGTGCTGGACGTTACACCTCGCAGCTGTGGAAGCATTGGTATGACTGCCTCTCGAAAGTTTAGAGTCTATCTGTCTATCTATCTATCTTCTCTGCATTTGACCCATCATTAATGCTGCTGGGGCAACCTGTAGTGTCAGGGAACCATTTCCAGATGTGGGGCCAGGCTGATGGTCTAATGGTAGGAACAGAATCTGGGACCTTCTAGATGTGAAGCACAAGCACTAACCGCTGGGCCACCATAGGTACATGATGTAGTGGGCGCGTTAGTGCCCTCGGTATGGTTACAGCAGGACCGTCTGTCTCTTGTGCTACATGCCCCGCCCTTTTTAGAAGTTTATCAGACCAAGATAAAAATCTTGGCTCATAAATGAACCTTTCTCTTCCTCAAGCCTTGAAGCAACCGGTTCATGACACTTTCATACCTGTGGTGTTGCTACAGCCAAGATTTGTGTGTCTCAGAAATATTTGTCATTAGATACAAGAAGTTCACACAAGAATTATTTTATTTTTTAATTTGATTTCATCACAAAATCGTCCGAATAATTTGACCAAATTCATAGTTGCGTTTCCGCCCTGTAATTGTGGGAGGGGTTTGAGACCCTGAATGATCCAACAGGAGCGGTTTATTTACACATTCATTGGTTTATTTGATTCAGCAGCTCTTTCAGGGGCACAGGCTTCTTCACATCACGTTTGACTTAAGTCAGAAAGACAAGTTTTGCAGAGCTCAAAGCATCTGTTTGTGGTTCCCAAGGAAACATATATTGCTCAACTTTTTCTGGCTCATAAATAAGACCAGAGTTTTCCTCGTACCATCACACATGAGTTCACTTCATAATGAAAGAGAACTTTTCCTCATGCCGTCAACAATACGTCCAAAACATGACACTTTAGTGAAAGTAAACTTTGCCCCAAACAGGTGTGTCCAAGATGAATGTTTTTCTTTCTTGTTTAATAAATAAAAATGATAGATAATTTATATACTTTTTTTTCTTTTTTTTCTTCACAAATATGTTTATTGCAATTTTCAATTTAGGAACAAAACAAAACTTAACACCTCCTGTGGACCCACCACCCGCAGAGGGATCCGTAGGGGTCGGGTGCAGAGAGGACTGGGTGGCAGTCGAAGGCAGGTGCCTCGACGACCTGGTCCGCGTGCGCAGCTTCTGGCGTTCGGGACATGGAACGTCACTTCGCTGGGGGGGAAGGAGCCTGAGCTTGTGCGGGAGGTTGAGAGGTACCGGCTAGATATAGTCGGGCTCACCTCCACGCACAGCCTGGGTTCCGGATCCCAACTCCTGGAGAGGGGCTGGACGCTCCATTTTTCTGGAGTTGCCCGCGAGGAGAGGCGGCGGGCTGGGGTGGGTTTGCTCATAGCCCCCCAGCTCAGCCGTCACGTGTTGGAGTTCACCCCGGTGAACGAGAGGGTCGCGTCCCTACGCCTTCGGGTCGGGGACAGGTCTCTCACCGTTGTCTCGGCCTACGGGCCCAACATCGGTGCAGAGTACCCGGCCTTCTTGGAGTCCCTGGGAGGGGTACTAGATGGTGCTCCGGCTGGGGACTCCATTGTTCTACTGGGGGACTTCAACGCCCACGTGGGTAACGACAGTGAGACCTGGGTGGGGGTGATGGGGAAGAACGGCCTCCCCGATCGGAACCCGAGTGGTGTTCTGTTATTGGACTTCTGTGCTAGTTACGGTTTGTCCATAACGAACACCATGTTCGAGCACAAGGATGTCCATAAGTGCACGTGGCACCAGGACACCCTAGGCAGGAGGTCGATGATCGACTTTGTAGTTGTGTCATCCGATCTCCGGCCGCGTGTCTCGGACACTCGGGTGAAGAGAGGGGCTGAGCTGTCAACCGATCACCACCTGGTGGTGAGCTGGATCCGCTGGCAGGGGAAGAAGCCGGTCAGGCCTGGCAGGCCCAAACGTGTTGTGAGGGTCTGTTGGGAACGTCTGGTGGATCCCTCTGTCAGTAGGGTCTTCAACTCCCACCTCCGGAAGAGCTTCAACCAGATTCCGAGGGAGGTAGGGGACATGGAGTCCGAGTGGACCATGTTCTCCTCCTCCATTGTCGATGCGGCTGCTCGTAGTTGTGGCCGTAAGGTCTCTGGTGCCTGTCGCGGCGGCAATCCCCGAACCCGGTGGTGGCGCCCGGAGGTAAGGGATGCCGTCAAGCTGAAGAAGGAGTCCTATCTGGCCTTGTTGGCTTGTGGGACTCCGGAGGCAGCTGAGAGGTACCGGCAGGCCAAGCGTGCTGCAGCTCGTGCAGTCGCAGAGGCAAAAACTCGGGTTTGGGAGGAGTTTGGAGAAGCCATGGAGGAGGACTATCGGTCGGCCTCGAAGAGATTCTGGCAAACCATCCGGCGCCTCAGGAGGGGGAAGCAGTGCTCCACCAACACTGTTTACAGTGTGGGTGGGGGGCTGCTGACCTCGACTGGGGATGTGGTCGGGCGGTGGAAGGAGTACTTCGAGGATCTCCTCAATCCCACCGTTACGTCTTCCGATGAGGAAGCAGAGGCTGGGGACTCGGAGGGGGGCTCGTCCATCACCCAGGCTGAAGTCACCGAGGTGGTTAGAAAGCTCCTCGGTGGCAAGGCCCCAGGGGTGGATGAGATTCGCCCTGAGTACCTTAAGTCTCTGGATGTTGTAGGGCTGTCTTGGCTGACACGTCTCTGCAACATCGCGTGGCGGTCGGGGACAGTGCCTCTGGATTGGCAGACCGGGGTGGTGGTCCCTCTCTTCAAGAAGGGGGATCGGAGGGTGTGCTCCAATTACAGAGGGATCACACTCCTCAGCCTCCCTGGTAAGGTCTATTCCAGGGTGCTGGAGAGGAGGATTCGGCCAATAGTCGAACCTCGGATCCAGGAGGAACAATGCGGTTTTCATCCCGGTCGTGGAACACTGGACCAGCTCTATACCCTTCATCGGGTGCTCGAGGGTTTGTGGGAGTTCGCCCAACCAGTCCACATGTGTTTTGTGGATCTGGAGAAAGCGTTCGACCGTGTCCCTCGTGGTGCCCTGTGGGGGGTGCTCCGGGAGTATGGGGTCCGGGGCCCTCTACTAAGGGCTGTCCGTTCCCTGTATGACCGCAGCAGGAGCTTGGTTCGCATTGCCGGCAGTAAGTCAGACCTGTTCCCGGTGCGTGTTGGTCTCCGGCAGGGCTGCCCTTTGTCACCGGTTCTGTTCATTACCTATATGGACAGAATTTCTAGGCGCAGCCAGGGGCCGGAGGGTGTCCGGTTTGGGAACCTCAGAATATCATCTCTGCTCTTTGCAGACGATGTTGTTCTGTTGGCTTCATCAAATCAGGACCTCCAGCGCGCACTGGGGCGGTTTGCAGCCGAGTGTGAAGCGGGCGGGATGAGGATCAGCACCTCCAAATCTGAGGCCATGGTTCTCCACCGGAAAAAGGTGGTTCTCCCGCTTCAGGTCGGTGGGGAGTCCTTGCCCCAAGTGGAGGAGTTCAAGTATCTCGGGGTCATGTTCACGAGTGAGGGACGGATGGAGCGTGAGATCGGTAGACGGATCGGTGCGGCGTCAGCAGTGATGCGGTCGCTGTATCGGACCGTTGTGGTGAAGAGGGAGCTGAGTCAGGGGGCGAAGCTCTCGATTTACCGATCGATCTACGTTCCCACCCTCACCTATGGTCATGAGATTTGGGTAATGACCGAAAGGACAAGATCGCGAATACAAGCGGCCGAAATGAGTTTCCTCCGCAGGGTGGCTGGGCGCACCCTCCGAGATCGGGTGAGGAGCTCAGTTACCCGGGAGGAGCTCGGACTCGAGCCGCTACTCCTCCACGTCGAAAGGAGCCAGCTGAGGTGGCTAGGGCATCTGTTCCGGATGCCTCCTGGTCGCCTCCCTCGGGAGGTGTTCCAGGCATGTCCCACTGGGAAGAGGCCTCGTGGAAGGCCCAGGACACGCTGGTGGGACTATGTCTCCGAGCTGGCCTGGTGTCGTCTCGGGGTCCCCCCAGAACAGCTGGAGGAGGTGTGCGTGGATCGGGAAGTCTGGGCATCTCTGCTGAGACTGCTGCCCCCGCGACCCGGCCCCGGATAAAGCGGAAGAAAATGGATGGATGGATGGACAAAACTTAACACACACACACACACACACACACACACACACACACACACGAAAATGAAATAAAGTCCCTCCCCCCACCCTAAAAACCCACTCTTCACTCAATTACAACAAAATTATTTCTACAAATCGAAGTCTTTCACAAGGCGTAGAAAAGGCGACCAAATGTCTCTAAAGTCCTCCAGTTTTTCTTTGGCAATATATGTCAGTTTTTCCAGCGCCAAGTTACTGGACATCAGTTTAATCCACTGTTTCACTCCAGGTTTTTCTGTGTCCTTCCATTTCAAAGCAATAACATATTTCGCCTGACAAAAATTTACAAGTTTCTTGTTCTTTGTATTGCATTTGAAGCTATTTGGAAAAATGTGCAATATACAGAGTTTACCATCAAGGGGCATTTTACATTCAATTAAATCAGAAATGAGTGCACAAATTTGCTTCCAAAATATTTGAAGTTCCTCACACTGCCACATACAATGATAAAGTGTCCCCTTTTCTTTACCACATTTGACACAATCATCTGGTATATTAGGGTTGAAATGATGGAGTTTCACTGGCGTGATGTAGGTTCTAAACAACCACTTGTACTGTACTAATCGGAATCTTGTGTTGATAGTTTGTTTTTGTGCAAGAATACAGGAGTTATTCCACTCCTCAACTGAAATGTCTGTTTCCATATCGGATCTCCAGGCTTGTAAATATGAAAGACTACTTTCTTTTGAGGCTGCAATTAAAATATTATAAAATTTGGAAAGTAAGCCCCTACTGTGATGATGGTTAACAGCCATATTCTCTATAGTGGACAGTGGGGGCTGCACAGTCGACTTCAATAATTTAGTAACAAAACTTCTGACCTGAAGATACTTAAAGAAATGTTTCTTAGGCAAGTCGTATTTGTTTTTCAACTGTTCAAAAGACATTAGAACTCCATCATTGTACAAATCCCTTATTTTACACACACCTTTATTCATCCACATTTTAAAGCCCATATCCGCGCGTGCAGGTTTAAATGCAACATTGCCCCAAATGGGTGACAGAGTTGAAAGCTTAGACTCCTCATTCAAAGCAACATGTGCCTGGTGCCAGATCGAAACAGTATTTCTGACAATTGGATTTTTTGTGTTTTTTAGCAACTGTTTAGTTTCAGCTGAGTAAATATAGGATTTTAATGGCAATTCTATTGTGTTGTTTTCAATTTGTATCCAAGAAGGAATATCCTTATGTGAAAAATATGAAGTAGCGGCACATAGTTGAGCTGCCCAGTAGTACAGCTTCATGTTGGGCAGTCTAAGCCCCCCTCGGTCGAAAGGTAAATATAGAAGAGAAAGGCGTAACCTGGGCCGTTTATTATTCCATATGAATTTGGTAAAGTTTTTATTTAATGATGAAAACAAAGAGGTAGGAATATGTAGGGGAATAGATTGAAAAAGATACAGAAACTTTGGAAGAATCAACATTTTTATAATATTAATGTGACCTATCATGGAGATTGGCATCGTGTCCCATCTCTCTAATGATTCTAAAACCTTTTGAACTAGAGGGTCATAATTGATAGGAACAATTTTCTTTATGTCCGGGTTAACCTGGATTCCCAAATAGGTAAAACCTTCGTAGGTGCAGGTAAATTGTGTTTGGATAGGAGGGTTGTTTTTGTTCAAAAATAACAGGGAGCTTTTCTTCTGGTTAACTTTGTATCCAGAGAACTGACCAAAAGTCTGCAAAATATTTCCCACTGCATGAACGGACTTCTCCAAGTTAGTTAAAAACAAAACAATATCATCCGCAAAAAGGGATAACCGATGTTCAGTTTGTCCTATTTTAATCCCAGTCAGCTCGGGGGAGTTGCGTATAGCCATAGCAAGCGGCTCAATGGCAAAAAGAAACAACAGCGGGCTAAGGGGACAGCCCTGTCGAGTGGATCTACCAAGTTGTATAGGTGTAGATAACTGACTATTTGTTACAATTTTAGCAATCGGTTCTGTGTATAATAGTCTGACCCATTTCAAATATTTCTCTCCCAGACCAAATCTTTTGAGGGTCTCAAAAAGGTATCTCCACTCTATTCTGTCAAACGCCTTTTCAGCGTCTAATGACAAAAAGGCGTGGTCAGTGGCAGATTGTTTTTCGTACAATATATTCAAAAGTCGACGAATATTATGAAAGGCTTGGCGGCCCAAAATAAATCCATTTTGATCATTAGAAATTAATTTTGGAGTGTGTGATTCAATCCTGCGAGCCAAGGCCTTGCACAATATTTTAGTGTCACAGGACATTAGTGATATGGGGCGATATGAACCCATTTCTGTTGGAGTTTTACCTGGTTTTAGAACGACAGAAATGGAGGCCATTCTCAAAGATGGTGGTAGGATACCTTTTTCATAGGACTCATTAAACATTTCAAGCAAGTGAGGCAATAATTTGTCAGAGAATCTCTTGTAAATTTCGATCGGGAGTCCGTCAGGGCCTGGGGCCTTGCCACTGTTCATATGACGAAGTGCCTCTCTAAGTTCTTCTACACTCAGCTTTGCATCAAGGTTATTTTTAGTCTCTTCAGGTAGGATTGGAAATTGCAGCTGGTCTAGAAATTGATTCTGTGCATATTCATTTTCAGGGTATTCAGATTTATACAAATGTTCATAATAATTGGCAAAGGCAAATGGCAAATATAATATATATATATATTTATTTATTTTTTCTCTCTTATTATGTATATATATTTTCTGTTCTTCTTTCTTGGCTTTTGTGCCTTGTGTGTGAAGCTTGAAATAAAAACTCAAACAAACAATAAGACCAGAGTTTTCCTCATACCATCACACATGAGTTCACTTCATAATGAAAGAGAACTTTTCCTCATGCCGTCAACAATACGTCCAAAACATGACACTTTAGTGAAAGTAAACTTTGCCCCAAACAGGTGTGTCCAAGATGAATGTTTTTCTTTCTTGTTTAATAAAAAAAATGATCGATAATTTATATACTTTTAATAAATTCTAATAATTTGTTTTTTCTTTTGGTTATTCTCGTGACATTATGAGCAAACACAGTTTTATCGATGAGCTAAAAACCCAATGTCCTTCACAAATGTTCAAATCATTAGAATCATTACGACTAAAAAATATAATACATTGTTTAAAGTCCCATTGTTTTTTTCTTTTTCGGGTAACTTTCTTCATGCCTCATAAAAGTATGTTTTAAATAATGTAATACGATAACAATAAGCCTGATGTGTGACGTTACTGTTGCACTATGATTTGTTGATGTTATGTATGGTCAACCCAGATTATCAACTTACAATACATTTATTTATTTATTTAGTCAAAATACCTTTTTAAAACTTCTGACATAATCTGACAGTTCCGTTATTTAAAGTATGGCATATTAAAATAGGTCTTCCAACTTTAACTGAAGCTAAATTAAACAGCCCAGATGCTGTTGAACATATGAAGTAAAAGGACATTTAAAACTAGCTCAAAATAAAAATAAAAAAACATTTCACACATTTTAAAGCGGGGGTCTCCAACCTTTTTTACTTTGAAGACACTTGTGTAACTGTGCATCTTTGGAGAGTTTAAGCCAAACATTGATATTATAACGTTTTTTGACGGGTTTTACGGTTTGCAGTCAAAGATTTCCTTTCCCCCGTTCTCGCGGGTTTTGTGGACCATGTTCCGTGATGCGGAACACGGTCCTCCTGCTTCACAGCTAGAAGGTCTGGGGTTTGATTCCCACCTGGGACGGGCCCTTTCTGTGTGGAGTTTGCATGTTCTCCCCGTGTCTGCGTAGGTTTCCTTGGAAAAACATTAAGATCAGAGGAATCGTGTCAAAACCAGACTTGGAGACGCTCATCCATGCGTTTGTCTCCAGCAGGTTAGACGACTGTAACGGCTGCTCACTGGCCTTTCTAAACGAGCTGTTAGAGCTGCAGAACATCCAGAACGCTGCTGCTCGAGTCCTGACAAGAACCAGGAAACACCACCACATTAGTCCAGTGCTCCGGTCTCTGCACTGGCTTCCTGTCACTCAGAGAATAGAATTTAAAACAGCTCTGCTCGTGTACAAGTCTTTTCATGGTTTAGCACCAAAGTCCATCTCTGACATGTTAGAGCCGTATGAACCATCTCGGAAAACAGTTCTTCTTACCCGTGCACATGACACTGCACTCTTGCTTTTTACTGTAATTAATACATGTTTATGTTTTATTGATTTTGCAGACTTGTTGCCTCGCTTCCGTCAGTCTACCCCAGGGCAGCTGTGGCTACAATTGTATCTTACCACCACCAAGTATTGGAGTGAATGAACAATGCAATGTAAAGAGTCTTTGAGTGTCCAGAAAAGCGCTATATCATAATCAGAATCAGAATCAGAATCAGAATAGGTTTATTGCCAAGGTTTGTGAACAAGGTTTACAAACTAGGAATTTGTCTTGGTGCAAACGTGCGACATATTAGATAGACTGATATAAAACCAATGCATTATTATTATTATGATTATTATTAAGGTCTGTGATACCAATTGTTGGTGTGATGGGCGGTGTATTGTTTATTAAAAAAGCCCCAATGGACAAGTGTCCGTGAACTCTTTGTGTCAAATCGAGTGAACACTTTCTGTGCCGTCTTGAGAAACTTGTTGATCAGTGCTGGACGTTACACCTCGCAGCTGTGGAAGCATTGGTATGACTGCCTCTCGAAAGTTTAGAGTCTATCTGTCTATCTATCTATCTTCTCTGCATTTGACCCATCATTAATGCTGCTGGGGCAACCTGTAGTGTCAGGGAACCATTTCCAGATGTGGGGCCAGGCTGATGGTCTAATGGTAGGAACAGAACCTGGGACCTTCTAGATGTGAAGCACGAGCACTAACCGCTGGGCCACCATAGGTACATGATGTAGTGGGCGCGTTAGTGCCCTCGGTATGGTTACAGCAGGACAGTCTGTCTCTTGTGCTACATGCCCCGCCCTTTTTAGAAGTTTATCAGACCAAGATAAAAATCTTGGCTCATAAATTAACCTTTCTCTTCCTCAAGCCTTGAAGCAACCGGTTCATAACACTTTCATACCTGTGGTGTTGCTACAGCCAAGATTTGTGTGTCTCAGAAATATTGGTCATTAGATACAAGAAGTTCACACAAGAATTATTTTATTTTTTAATTTGATTTCATCACAAAATCGTCAGAATAATTGGACCAAACTCATAGTTGCGTTTCCGCCCTGTAATTGTGGGAGGGGTTTGAGACCCTGAATGATCCAACAGGAGCGGTTTATTTACACATTCATTGGTTTATTTGATTCAGCAGCTCTTTCAGGGGCACAGGCTTCTTCACATCACGTTTGACTTAAGTCAGAAAGACAAGTTTTGCAGAGCTCAAAGCATCTGTTTGTGGTTCCCAAGGAAACATATATTGCTCAACTTTTTCTGGCTCATAAATAAGACCAGAGTTTTCCTCGTACCATCACACATGAGTTCACTTCATAATGAAAGAGAACTTTTCCTCATGCCGTCAACAATACGTCCAAAACATGACACTTTAGTGAAAGTAAACTCTCCAAATAGGTGTGAACCTTACGGGCCCGTCCTGACTGAAGAAAGCTGAGGACCGTGTTCCGCGTCATGGAACACGGTCCTCAGACTCGGCACTCAAACCAACCAGAACACGGAGCAGGGCCTCGTGCAGATCCAGGTGAGGCCCAGCGTCCCGGTACACGGAAGCCATTTACACAAAGTTTGCACAACAGCGCCTTTTTGTGTTAAAAACAAAAAAACAAAACAGCTAACGGCTCGTGCGTCACAGCTAGAAGGTCTGGGGTTCGATTCCCACCTGGGACGGGCCCTTTCTGTGTGGAGTTTGCATGTTCTCCCCGTTTCTGCGTAGGTTTCCTTGGAAAAACATTCAGATCAGAGGAATCGTGTCAAAACCAGACTTGGAGACACTCATCCATGCGTTTGTCTCCAGCAGGTTAGACGACTGTAACGGCTGCTCACTGGCCTTTCTAAACGAGCTGTTAGAGCTGCAGAACATCCAGAACGCTGCTGCTCGAGTCCTGACAAGAACCAGGAAATACCACCATATTATGAATAGTTTAGTTTATTGATGGAATGCCCCTTGAGATGTGCCATCTCGTTTTCGAGGGGGTCCATAAACACAAATAACAATTAACAAGACACAATACAAGACAGTATACAGACAGGACAAAATACACATTAAGACAGTCAAACAGACAAAACAAACTTGCTCCATAGTCCTCCCAAACCCCCCCAAGATACCCAGACAAGAGTTTTCAACAGAAATATAGTAAAAAAAACAAAAACAAAAAAAAACAACAACTTTGAGACAAGTAACAAAACAGAATTATACATATTCCACAAATTACAGGTCCACTTAAAGACATAAACAAGGAGTTTTAAGGTGTGAAAATAAGGAGGATTTAAATAAACCAAACAATGTTAAAGAACGAATGGATAAAGGTAAACTGTTCCAATCAGAGGGGGCTTTGAACTGAAATGTTCTGCGTCAGATTTCTTTATTAGTACGTGGGACAGTAAAAGTAAGAGAGTGAGTGCTTCTGAGTGAATATTATGTGGATGTAAATGGAATAAGAAAATGCTCAAGATGCTGCGATACACTATTAGTCCAGTGCTCCGGTCTCTGCACTGGATTATCAAAGGCTCAAAGGCACCTGTTTGGTGTTTTTAGGTATGTCTGTTTTTCAACTCTTACTGTCATAAAATAAATCCTTGTATTCTGGGTATTATGTGAAATGTTAGGCGGTGTGGCTCTAATGACTAAAGTCAAGAAGTTTCCTTGTCAAGAAAATTATGAACATCTTGCAGCTCAGGCCACGCCCTGAGCTCAGGTTACAGCTGTGGCTCACAGTATTTATACGTGTGAGGGAAACATGCACAAGCACTTCCACCGACGGATGCACGAAAACTTTCAGCGATGGCGCTTGGAGGATACGGACCGGTCACAAAGGCCACTGCGCTGACACAGGACATGTGTGACAAGGTGAGATAATGATGTATTGATTTTAAAATGAAGAGGCGGTTTTGCTCAAAATATTGTGTTTTTAAATAATTATAAAAGAAATCATTTATATTATTGAGCATGTGAGAAGATCGTCTACGCATGAACAAAATCTCAAATTCTCATCAGTAAAATTTTCAAAGGATTTGCTTTTGTACAAATTCAGTCTTTGAAATGTGTCAATGCCAGAATAGATTTATCCAAAGTTAGATTTTCTTTCTACTGCTTCACCGTCATGTATCACTGTGTCTTTAGTACAGAGAAAAAACACAACAATAAATGTAGTTAAGATGGAATCGCTGATATTGTTTCTCCTTTTCATTCACAGATAAGACCTCTTGTTCAAGTAAAGGTTAACTCTGTGTTTACTGAATTCACTGCAATTGAATACAGGCAACAAATAGTGGGCGGGATGAAGTGGCTGATGAAGGTATAATTTGTACTTCTGTTTTTTCTCCATTGTGTCTGTATTTGTGTCGTGAACACAGAGTTGAGTGTGTTTGTTTGTGATCGGCTGTCACAATAATTACTACTTATCGTTCACATCTTTGGGCTTTGTATGTTTTAAATTTTTCCAACGTAATACTTATTATTTTACCCAAAGTAAACTGTGTTTTATTGTATTTCATGTTTATTGTAAAATATTTCAAGAAAAAACACTTTTTCATCAAAGCTTTTTCTGTTGTTTTTAAGCTTTAGAGTCTCTGAGTTTCTGAGGCATTAAAAGGTTTTCAATAATATTTTTTTGAAAATATAAAATATTTGATCCAGGAAAATATTGTGATAACAAATTTTGTTTTTCTTGCCTCAATAAATAGACCTTCAGATTTTGTTATCGTGACAGGCCTTGTTTTGGGCGTTCTACATTTACAGTAAACTGCGTACGCTGTATCATTTGTGACTTAGATTTCAGTTCGATGATGTATTTCATAAATGCTGTTTTTACAGGTTCAGGTTGGAGGAGACAACTACATCCAAATCATTGTCTTCGAAGCACTCCAATGCTATGGAGGAGGATTGTCATTGAGCGGTGTTAAAGAAGGCATGAAGAAGGATTCCCCTCTTGAACCTTTTGACCCATAATGAGCTGCAAAAAAAATGCATGAAATAAACCATGACGCTGTGTCATCATGTGTCGTCTGCATCAATCAATAAAAACGCTTAACATACGACATTGTTGTGCAAAGTGCTTTACAACCACCCACCCCTAAAAATACAAGCAGACAATAACATCATACTCACCTCACACCCCTCCCCATAGACACACACACACACGCGCACACACACACACACACACACACACACACAGACACGCACTGGGACACACACCGGGGCACACACCGGGACACACACCCGGCCGTGAGTGTCTATTGACGGGCAAACTCTGGCGAAGCACTCAGCATTTTTACGAACGTTGTCAAATAGCGACTTTCAAACTATAACTTGGAGGTCCATTGCATAAACATCTAACTAAGATATTCCAACACTTTTCAGAATGTGGACAGGCTTATTTGCGTATATATTCTTACATTTGTAGTTGTCGCTTCCACCGGGAGCCGCCATGTTTATACTCCCTCGGCCGCAAGGCAGCTCCTGATCTGACTCGCGGTGGAGGGGCCTTTTCAAGGGGAGATGGCCACTTCCTCTTGCTCCCTAAAGTATTGGGACACCCCACCCTTAAACGTGAACGCGCATAACCGAGTGCAAGTGAGAGAAATGGGACTGGGCCTTCATAATACAAACAATTTATTTGAATACTCAATATCAACATAACAGCATGTGCAGAAAGTGAAGTGAGTAACA
This sequence comes from Proterorhinus semilunaris, assembly GCA_021464625.1. Taxonomy (NCBI): domain Eukaryota; kingdom Metazoa; phylum Chordata; class Actinopteri; order Gobiiformes; family Gobiidae; genus Proterorhinus; species Proterorhinus semilunaris. The sequence goes on along the minus strand of CM038355.1, from coordinate 20,713,052 downwards.
ACAGCCAGGTGGAGGTTAATCCTTTACAAGAGCAGATGGTTTCTGATTGAACACCGTGATTATTTCATTGTAATCAATGCCTTCTGTTAATTCCCTTTCTAAACAAAACAGGGACAGTGAGTTTACTCTTTCTGTCAGCATCGTCCTTTGATGAATGTGGAAAACTTATCTCCAACTTCATTTATTTATCTTTTAATGTGCTGTATTAAGACGCCGTGCTCTGCTCCTGCACTTGAAGTTTGCGTTCTGAAATCTGTGGGTGAAAAGAACGTTCATGAAGGTAGTGGTACAAGGCCGTCCTGCCTTTGCTCTGCCTGATCCCATCAGACCTGGGAAGCTAAGCAGGAAGGGCCTGGTCAGTACTTGGATGGGAGACCGTTTAGTAACACCAGGAAGCCTGGGGTGAATGTAGTGAGTGAGTGGTTGGTGGTGGTCGGAGGGGCCCATGGCGCAGACTGGATGCCTCACTTCTGTCAGTCTACCCCAGGGCAGCTGTGAAATATTTGTCATTGGATACAAGAAGTTCACACTAGAATTATTTGTAATTTTATGTTTTCTATTAAAATATTCACGTTCACAAAATCGTCAGAATAATTGGATCAAACTCATAGTTGCGTTTCCGCCCTGTAATTGTGGGAGGGGTTTGAGACCCTGAATGATCCAACAGGAGCGGTTTATTTACACATTCATTGGTTTATTTCATTCAGCAGCTCTTTCAGGGGCACAGGCTTCTTCACATCACGTTTGACTTAAGTCAGAAAGACAAGTTTTGCAGAGCTCAAAGCATCTGTTTGTGGTTCCCAAGGAAACATATATTGCTCAACTTTTTCTGGCTCATAAATAAGACCAGAGTTTTCCTCGTACCATCACACATGAGTTCACTTCATAATGAAAGAGAACTTTTCCTCATGCCGTCAACAATACGTCCAAAACATGACACTTTAGTGAAAGTAAACTTTGCCTCCAAATAGGTGTGAACCTTACGGGCCCGTCCTGACTGAAGAAAGCTGAGGCGGTCCTCGTGCTTCACAGCTAGAAGGTCTGGGTTCGATTCCCACCTGGGACGGGCCCTTTCTGTGTGGAGTTTGCATGTTCTCCCCGTGTCTGCGTAGGTTTCCTTGGAAAAACATTAAGATCAGAGGAATCGTGTCAAAACCAGACTTGGAGACACTCATCCATGCGTTTGTCTCCAGCAGGTTAGACGACTGTAACGGCTGCTCACTGGCCTTTCTAAACGAGCTGTTAGAGCTGCAGAACATCCAGAACGCTGCTGCTCGAGTCCTGACAAGAACCAGGAAATACCACCATATTAGTCCAGTGCTCCGGTCTCTGCACTGGCTTCCTGTCACTCAGAGAATAGAATTTAAAACAGCTCTGCTCGTGTACAAGTCTTTTCATGGTTTAGCACCAAAGTCCATCTCTGACATGTTAGAGCCGTATGAACCATCTCGGAAAACAGTTCTTCTTACCCGTGCACATGACACTGCACTCTTGCTTTTTACTGTAATTAATACATGTTTATGTTTTATTGATTTTGCAGACTTGTTGCCTCGCTTCCGTCAGTCTACCCCAGGGCAGCTGTGGCTACAATTGTATCTTACCACCACCAAGTATTGGAGTGAATGAACAATGCAATGTAAAGAGTCTTTGAGTGTCCAGAAAAGCGCTATATCAGAATCAGAATCAGAATCAGAATCAGAATCAGAATCAGAATAGGTTTATTGCCAAGGTTTGTGAACAAGGTTTACAAACTAGGAATTTGTCTTGGTGCAAACGTGCGACATATTAGATAGACTGATATAAAACCAATGCATTATTATTATTATGATTATTATTAAGGTCTGTGATACCAATTGTTGGTGTGATGGGCGGTGTATTGTTTATTAAAAAAGCCCCAATGGACAAGTGTCCGTGAACTCTTTGTGTCAAATCGAGTGAACACTTTCTGTGCCGTCTTGAGAAACTTGTTGATCAGTGCTGGACGTTACACCTCGCAGCTGTGGAAGCATTGGTATGACTGCCTCTCGAAAGTTTAGAGTCTATCTGTCTATCTATCTATCTTCTCTGCATTTGACCCATCATTAATGCTGCTGGGGCAACCTGTAGTGTCAGGGAACCATTTCCAGATGTGGGGCCAGGCTGATGGTCTAATGGTAGGAACAGAACCTGGGACCTTCTAGATGTGAAGCACAAGCACTAACCGCTGGGCCACCATAGGTACATGATGTAGTGGGCGCGTTAGTGCCCTCGGTATGGTTACAGCAGGACCGTCTGTCTCTTGTGCTACATGCCCCGCCCTTTTTAGAAGTTTATCAGACCAAGATAAAAATCTTGGCTCATAAATGAACCTTTCTCTTCCTCAAGCCTTGAAGCAACCGGTTCATGACACTTTCATACCTGTGGTGTTGCTACAGCCAAGATTTGTGTGTCTCAGAAATATTTGTCATTAGATACAAGAAGTTCACACAAGAATTATTTTATTTTTTAATTTGATTTCATCACAAAATCGTCAGAATAATTGGACCAAACTCATAGTTGCGTTTCCGCCCTGTAATTGTGGGAGGGGTTTGAGACCCTGAATGATCCAACAGGAGCTGTTTATTTACACATTCATTGGTTTATTTCATTCAGCAGCTCTTTTAGGGGCACAGGCTTCTTCACATCACGTTTGACTTAAGTCAGAAAGACAAGTTTTGCAGAGCTCAAAGCATCTGTTTGTGGTTCCCAAGGAAACATATATTGCTCAACTTTTTTTGGCTCATAAATAATATAATATATATATATATATATTTATTTATTTTTTCTCTCTTATTATGTATATATATTTTCTGTTCTTCTTTCTTGGCTTTTGTGCCTTGTGTGTGAAGCTTGAAATAAAAACTCAAACAAACAATAAGACCAGAGTTTTCCTCATACCATCACACATGAGTTCACTTCATAATGAAAGAGAACTTTTCCTCATGCCGTCAACAATACGTCCAAAACATGACACTTTAGTGAAAGTAAACTTTGCCCCAAACAGGTGTGTCCAAGATGAATGTTTTTCTTTCTTGTTTAATAAATAAAAATGATCGATAATTTATATACTTTTAATAAATTCTAATAATTTGTTTTTTCTTTTGGTTATTCTCGTGACATTATGAGCAAACACAGTTTTATCGATGAGCTAAAAACCCAATGTCTGTCACAAATGTTCAAATCATTAGATTCATTACGACTAAAAAATATAATACATTGTTTAAAGTCCCATTGTTTTTTTCTTTTTCGGGTAACTTTCTTCATGCCTCATAAAAGTATGTTTTAAATAATGTAATACGATAACAATAAGCCTGATGTGTGACGTTACTGTTGCACTATGATTTGTTGATGTTATGTATGGTCAACCCAGATTATCAACTTACAATACATTTATTTATTTATTTAGTCAAAATACCTTTTTAAAACTTCTGACATAATCTGACAGTTCCGTTATTTAAAGTATGGCATATTAATATAGGTGTTCCAACTTTAACTGAAGCTAAATTAAACAGCCCAGATGCTGTTGAACATATGAAGTAAAAGGACATTTAAAACTAGCTCAAAATAAAAATAAAAAAACATTTCACACATTTTAAAGCGGGGGTCTCCAACCTTTTTTACTTTGAAGACACTTGTGTAACTGTGCATCTTTGGAGAGTTTAAGCCAAACATTGATATTATAACGTTTTTTGACGGGTTTTACGGTTTGCAGTCAAAGATTTCCTTTTCCCCGTTCTCGCGGGTTTTGTGGACCATGTTCCGTGATGCGGAACACGGTCCTCCTGCTTCACAGCTAGAAGGTCTGGGGTTTGATTCCCACCTGGGACGGGCCCTTTCTGTGTGGAGTTTGCATGTTCTCCCCGTGTCTGCGTAGGTTTCCTTGGAAAAACATTAAGATCAGAGGAATCGTGTCAAAACCAGACTTGGAGACACTCATCCATGCGTTTGTCTCCAGCAGGTTAGACGACTGTAACGGCTGCTCACTGGCCTTTCTAAACCAGCTGTTAGAGCTGCAGAACATCCAGAACGCTGCTGCTCGAGTCCTGACAAGAACCAGGAAATACCCCCATATTAGTCCAGTGCTCCGGTCTCTGCACTGGCTTCCTGTCACTCAGAGAATAGAATTTAAAACAGCTCTGCTTGTGTACAAGTCTGTTCATGGTTTAGCACCAAAGTCCATCTCTGACATGTTAGAGCCGTATGAACCATCTCGGGGAACAGTTCTTCTTACCCGTGCACATGACACTGCACTCTTGCTTTTTACTGTAATTAATACATGTTTATGTTTTATTGATTTTGATTGATTTCCTTGTAATTTTATAAAACTGTAAAACTCTTTGAATTGCCTTGTGTATGAATTGTGCTCTACAAATAAACGTAATCAAAGAGTGGATGAGGATCTAACATTTTGAGCTCATATTTGGCGGTTTTTAGTGACATCTCTATGGAGACGAGCTGGAGACGTCCCGATGCTGAGCTGCTCAAAGGCACCGGTTTGGTGTTTTTAGGTAGGTCTGTTTTTCAACTCTTACTGTTATAAAATAAATCCTTGTATTCTGGGTATTATGTGAAATGTTAGGCGGTGTGGCTCTAATGACTAAAGTCAAGAAGTTTCCTTGTCAAGAAAATTATTAACATCTTGCAGCTCAGGCCACGCCCTGATCTCAGGTTACAGCTGTGGCTCACAGTATTTATACGTGTGAGGGAAACATGCACAAGCACTTCCACCGACGGATGCACGAAAACTTTCAGCGATGGCGCTTGGAGGATACGGACCGGTCAGACCGGCCACTGCGCAGACACAGGACATGTGTGACAAGGTGAGATAATGATGTATTGATTTTAAAATGAAGAGGCAGTTTTGAAATAATTATAAAAGAAATCATTTATATTATTGAGCATGTGAGAAGATCGTCTACGCATGAGCAAAATCTCAAATTCTCATCAGTGAAATTTTCAAAGGATTTGCTTTTGCACAAATTCAGTCTTTGAAATGTGTCAATGCCAGAATAGATTTATCCAAAGTTAGATTTTCTTTCTACTGCTTCACCGTCATGTATCACTGTGTCTTTAGTACAGAGAAAAAACACAACAATAAATGTAGTTAAGATGGAATCGCTGATATTGTTTCTCCTTTTCATTCACAGATAAGACCTCTTGTTCAAGTAAAGGTTAACTCTGTGTTTACTGAATTCACTGCAATTGAATACAGGCAACAAATAGTGGGCGGGATGAATTGGCTGATGAAGGTATAATTTGTACTTCTGTTTTGTCTCCATTGTGTCTGTATTTGTGTCGTGAACACAGAGTTGAGTGTGTTTGTTTGTGATCGGCTGTCACAATAATTACTACTTATCGTTCACATCTTTGGGCTTTGTATGTTTTAAATTTTTCCAACGTAATACTTATTATTTTACCCAAAGTAAACTGTGTTTTATTGTATTTCATGTTTATTGTAAAATATTTCAAGAAAAAACACTTTTTCATCAAAGCTTTTTCTGTTGTTTTTAAGCTTTAGAGTCTCAGAGTTTCTGAGGCATTTTTTAATCACAATATTTTCCTGCTTGAATAAATAGACCTTCAGATTTTGTTATCGTGACAGGCCTCGTTTTGGGCGTTCTTAATTTACAGTAAACTGCGTACGCTGTATCATTTGTGACTTAGATTTCAGTTCGATGATGCATTTCATAATTGCTGTCTTCACAGGTTCAGGTTGGAGGAGAAGACTACATCCAAATCATTGTCTTCGAAGCACTCCAATGCTATGGAGGAAGATTGTCATTGAGCGGTGTTAAAAAAGGCATGAAAAAGGATTCCCCTCTTGAACCTTTTCCCAATAATTAGCTACAAAAAAAAAGTGCATGAAATAAACCATGACGCTGTGTCATCATGTGTCGTCTGCATCAATCAATAAAAACGCTTAACAAACAACATTGTTGTGCAAAGTGCTTTACAACCACCCACCCCTACAAATACAAGCAGACAATAACATCCTACTCATCTCACGCCCCTCCCCATAGACAGATATAGATATAGATTTATATAGATAATAATAATAAACAATATTTGCAAATAAGATTAAAATAAATAGATATCAGTTAAAAGCTAAACTGAATAGGTTAGGGGAATATCCCAATGACCTCCCTGTTCATTCCATGTGAATGAACAGTTAAGGAGAGCCAAAGGTATGCACTGGCCCACGTATGTCGTCCGCAGTTTCCGGTTCCAATGGGGCTTAATTTTATTTGAACAGTGTACAATTAGCCTCAGAAAGGAGAGATGCATTGTACCAGGCTAATTGTTCTAAAGCACTTGTTCTAATTTCCAACTGCAGTCCCTGGGCCTACTGTACATGTTTTTAGTGGCAGGGGAAACCGGAGTACCCAGAGGAAACCCACGCAGACACGGGGAGAACATGCGAACCCCACAGAGAAAGGCCTCGTCCAGGCGGGAATCGAACCCGGACACTCCAGTTGTGAAGCATGTGCGCTAACCGCTGTGCCACCGTGCCGCTTAAAGGTTTTATACTAACACTATTGTTTTGAGTAGAGGATACCAACTGTCGGGGGGGAAAATAGACAATTTTCCCGACGTTATATTCATGCAGCATAAAAACATATGTAAACGCTGATCACTTAATGCTTTTAAAGTGCAACCTCAAGTCATTAACATCAATATACCGTTGAGCAAGTAGAACTGTAAACAAAAACAAAAAGGGAATTCCCTTCAAGTGCAAACAAAGCTCAAGTCTGGTTCAAATGTGTAAAAAAGCATAACACTAAAAGTAGTAGGCAAATAAAAAACGCCTGTTGAAAACATCCACAAACATGTACAATACTTTGGCTCAAGCTTAGCCACTAACCTTTTAAATCCTTTTCCATCTACTGCAGAAAAAGGACGTAAATCACACGCTCTGTATTCCGCGATGTATCTTTTGATTTCTTGAGCCTTTGTGCAGTTGTGTGGCATAGTTGTCACACAACAGTTGTCTCCTGTAAGGTTTTTTGACCTGACGTGACTTTCTTTGTAAACTTTTCACGGTGATGGGTCCGATGGCTCCGCATGTTGCTGGTGTTTCCCGCGGTGTATCGTAATTTCGCGTGACAGTGTTTGCACATGGTCCATTGTTTGTCCGCCACACTCTCTCCTTTATCGTTTTTTGACAGCGAAACCAAAATGCTGCCATACGTCTGACTTAAAAGCTGCGGGGCTGGCACAACTTCAATATCCACGGGAGCCCCACTCTGGTCGCCGCTAACCGCCATGTTCACTTGTTGTGTGGACGCTACAGCGTAAAACATGCGCTCCTATTGGCTCAACCGCTCATTTGTTGTGACGACGCAGCGCAAAGGATCATGGTCTATGTAGTTTACAATGTTTTTTTCCGCGGGATCCGACTTATTCTAGTTGTTTTTGACGGATAAATGTCCGTTTAAATATCGTAACAAGACCACGACGATATCGAGGCACTTTTACTACCGCGATATCGCGGTATTGTCAATATCGTTACATCCCTAGTTCTAAGCAGTACAACGCGGATTCATGGAAGGATAAAGTAAAAAATGAGTAAAGGTTTTTAAATATCCTGGTATTGAGTGGAAACAAAAACTAACAATACTAGTAATAATGAGAATAATACGATTAGGAGTTTAGAGTGTGTCTAAAACACTAAATACTATTCGTTTTTTTCAAAAAATATGAGCGAAGGTTTTAATCTGAAGTAGCTAAAAGGTTTTCATTAATAACGGGGAGTTTTGGGATTTTAAAACAGATGCAATAAACTTGGACATAATTTTAGGGGACTTAAGAAAAACTACGGGACAATAGCTTGTTCTGGCGTCTTGCGGGGGTCTCCAAAGGTCTACGGGAACGCCCTCCGAGGAATATCCAAGTCCGTAATGTTGCATGGGCTAAGCCCCATAGAAGACTGGACTACAATTAAGGTCCTGATGCCCTGGACCGCCACACCCGTAGTGCGTTGTCCAAGTGGACACGGGGGGCATGTATACTTACCACCCTCCTCGAGCTACCGGCTGTTCGTTGTCACCGTAAGGTATCCCAGCCAGAGTCTAATAAGGGTGCCGCTGTAGGTCGTCTCACGTTGTCTTGAGAATGTGTGGGGTAAGGCCAAGCTTAATCCCCGTAGACCTCTGGCCACGAGCTGTGCTGTGGCATCCAGGAACCGCACCTGCCAGCGATGCAGGCTGTGTGTAGCAGTTCCCGGTGGTCAGCTCGGGCATGGGCCCTCCGCGGTGGCTAATGCCACCGGGAGTTTCCAAAATCCCGGCTCGTGGCCTTTTGTCCACTCCCCTCCGTGGGCCACTGGGGAAAACAATCCGTCCCATGTGAGCCAACCAGGCCAGCCCTGTTAAACAGTGCCTCCTGGAACGCTGCAGGGTAAAGAGACAAGGGGCAGCTCCGACCGAGTGTTTTGCCGCCCTTGTCCCCCCGGATCGTAGCCCAACAGGGAAACCGCCCTGGACCAGCCGTGCAGAGCACTGCCTTCCGGTTAAGTCCCCCCGTTGGAGGGGCCTCCTTGGTCCACGGAGAGAAGCAATCCGTCCCCATAAGGGTAAAGGAAACAAGGGTCAACCCCGCCGGAGCGTTGCTTTCCTTGCTTCCACCGGACCGTCCTACCTGTAGCCCACCGAGGAAACTGCCCCAGACCAGCCGTGCCAAGCACTGCCTTCTGGTAAAGTCTCCCCGTTGGAGGGGCCTCCTTGGACCACGGAGAGAAGCCACCCGTCCCCATAAGGGTAAAGGAAACAAGGGTCAACACCGCCGGAGCGCTGCTTTCCTTGCTTCCTCTGGATCGCCATCCCCGTAGCCCAACAGGGAAACCGCCCCGGACCAGCCGTGCTCAAGCACTGCCTTCCGGTTAAGTCTCCCTGCTGGAGGAGCAGACATCTGGATCTACTAGACCTTCTGTGCTCCATATACCGCACAGCCCAAGAAGGTCTGTCCAAACCCCCTGTGCTCCATACACCGCACAGCCCCAGGAGGTTTGTTTGTCAGTACTTTCTGTGCTCCATACACCGCACAACCCCAGAAAGTCTGTGTTATCTGTTGTAATAGATACTCACCGAGAGAGCCGTCTTCAAGGAAGATACTGGTTTAATGCATTGAAAACGCTGAAAGCCTATTCTTTTAAGCGTCAACCTTGGCCATGGTTTCCCCCGAAGTGAATAATTAAATCAGAGAGGAGTCCTTTCTGATTGGACCCCAGTGAAACCAGGAAGTAGCGTTTTTTAAGGGTTTAGCCTAACCCTAGGCTTTGCAAATAAAATTAAAATAAATAGATATCAGTTAAAAGCTAAACTGAATAGGTGGGACCAAGACCATTCAGACATGTAAAAACCATTAAAAGAACTTCAAACTCGATCCTAAGTAATACGTAGCTCCTGCCTCTTGTGTGTGCCATGTTAATTTATCTACGTTTGATAAATTAACAGAGAGGAAATATACGAAACAGTAGCTGCGTTCGCCGTATGTTTGTGACGGTCGGGATGTTTCAGGTATGTTTGTGACGGTCGGGATGTTTCTGGTATGTTTGTGACGGTCAGGATGTTTCAGGTATGTTTGTGACGGTCGGGATGTTACAGGTATGTTTGTGACGGTCGGGATGTTTCAGGTATGTTTGTGACGGTCGGGATGTTTCTGGTATGTTTGTGACGGTCGGGATGTTTCAGGTATGTTTGTGACGGTCGGGATGTTTCAGGTATGTTTGTGACGGTCTGGATGTTTCTGGTATGTTTGTGACGGTCAGGATGTTTCAGGTATGTTTGTGACAGTCGGGATGTTTCTGGTATGTTTGTGACGGTCTGGATGTTTCTGGTATGTTTGTGACGGTCGGGATGTTTCTGGTATGTTTGTGACGGTCGGGATGTTTCTGGTATGTTTGTGACGGTCGGGATGTTACAGGTATGTTTGTGACGGTCGGGATGTTTCAGGTATGTTTGTGACGGTCGGGATGTTTCAGGTATGTTTGTGACGGTCGGGATGTTTCTGGTATGTTTGTGACGGTCGGGATGTTTCAGGTATGTTTGTAACAGTCGGGATGTTTCAGGTATGTTTGTGACAGTCGGGATGTTTCAGGTATGTTTGTGACGGTCGGGATGTTTCAGGTATGTTTGTGACGGTCTGGATGTTTCAGGTATGTTTGTGACGGTCGGGATGTTTCAGGTATGTTTGTGACGGTCGGGATGTTTCTGGTATGTTTGTGACGGTCGGGATGTTTCAGGTATGTTTGTAACAGTCGGGATGTTTCAGGTATGTTTGTGACAGTCGGGATGTTTCAGGTATGTTTGTGACGGTCGGGATGTTTCAGGTATGTTTGTGACGGTCTGGATGTTTCAGGTATGTTTGTGACGGTCGGGATGTTTCAGGTATGTTTGTGACGGTCGGGATGTTTCTGGTATGTTTGTGACGGTCGGGATGTTTCAGGTATGTTTGTAACAGTCGGGATGTTTCAGGTATGTTTGTGACAGTCGGGATGTTTCAGGTATGTTTGTGACGGTCGGGATGTTTCAGGTATGTTGTTTGTTTAATTTTGGCACTTGGCTCAACTTAGTTGCAACTACCATTGTGTCTAAAAACAAGACGACCGACACATTCAGTCTATTAAACAATGAAACGTGATGCAATACAATCAATCATCTATGTCACATAAGTAGAACATAAACACACCGGGACACACACACCGGGGGACACACACCGGGACACACCAGGACACACACCGGGACACACACCGGGACACACACCGGGACACACACACCGGGGGACACACACCGGGACACACACCGGGGGACACACACCGGGACACACCAGGACACACACCAGGACACACACCGGGACACACACCGGGGCGCACACACCGGGACACACACACCGGGACACACACACCGGGACACACACACCAGGACACACACCGGGGCGCACACACCGGGACACACACACCACCTCCAGCACCTAACCAACAGCTCCAGCCCGGTCATGACAGCTCCAGGCCTTGTCTAAGACCTACAGCCCAGTCAGGGCAGCTCCAAGCCGGGTCCACCACCTCCAGCACCTAACCAACAGCTCCAGCCCGGTCAGTACAGCTCCAGGCCTTGTCTAAGACCTACAGCCCGGTCATGACAGCTCCAAGCCGGGTCTACCACCTCCAGCACCTAACCAACAGCTCCAGCCCGGTCATGACAGCTCCAGGCCTTGTCTAAGACCTACAGCCCAGTCAGGGCAGCTCCAAGCCGGGTCTACCACCTCCAGCACCTAACCAACAGCTCCAGCCCGGTCATGACAGCTCCAGGCCTTGTCTAAGACCTACAGCCCAGTCAGGGCAGCTCCAAGCCGGGTCTACCACCTCCAGCACCTAACCAACAGCTCCAGCCCGGTCAGTACAGCTCCAGGCCTTGTCTAAGACCTACAGCCCGGTCATGACAGCTCCAAGCCGGGTCTACCACCTCCAGCACCTAACCAACAGCTCCAGCCCGGTCATGACAGCTCCAGGCCTTGTCTAAGACCTACAGCCCAGTCAGGGAAGCTCCAAGCCGGGTCCACCACCTCCAGCACCTAACCAACAGCTCCAGCCCGGTCAGTACAGCTCCAGGCCTTGTCTAAGACCTACAGCCCAGTCAGGGCAGCTCCAAGCCGGGTCTACCACCTCCAGCACCTAACCAACAGCTCCAGCCCGGTCATGACAGCTCCAGGCCTTGTCTAAGACCTACAGCCCAGTCAGGGCAGCTCCAAGCCGGGTCCACCACCTCCAGCACCTAACCAACAGCTCCAGCCCGGTCAGTACAGCTCCAGGCCTTGTCTAAGACCTACAGCCCGGTCATGACAGCTCCAAGCCGGGTCTACCACCTCCAGCACCTAACCAACAGCTCCAGCCCGGTTATGACAGCTCCAGGCCTTGTCTAAGACCTACAGCCCAGTCAGGGAAGCTCCAAGCCGGGTCCACCACCTCCAGCACCTAACCAACAGCTCCAGCCCGGTCATGACAGCTCCAGGCCTTGTCTAAGACCTACAGCCCAGTCAGGGAAGCTCCAAGCCGGGTCCACCACCTCCAGCACCTAACCAACAGCTCCAGCCCGGTTATGACAGCTCCAGGCCTTGTCTAAGACCTACAGCCCAGTCAGGGAAGCTCCAAGCCGGGTCCACCACCTCCAGCACCTAACCAACAGCTCCAGCCCGGTCAGTACAGCTCCAGGCCTTGTCTAAGACCTGCAGCCCGGTCATGACAGCTCCAAGCCGGGTCTACCACCTCCAGCACCTAACCAACAGCTCCAGCCCGGTCATGACAGCTCCAGGCCGGGTCCACCACCTCCAGCACCTAACCAACAGCTCCAGCCCGGTTATGACAGCTCCAGGCCTTGTCTAAGACCTGCAGCCCGGTCATGACAGCTCCAAGCCGGGTCTACCACCTCCAGCACCTAACCAACAGCTCCAGCCCGGTCAGTACAGCTCCAGGCCTTGTCTAAGACCTACAGCCCGGTCATGACAGCTCCAAGCCGGGTCTACCACCTCCAGCACCTAACCAACAGCTCCAGCCCGGTCAGTACAGCTCCAGGCCTTGTCTAAGACCTACAGCCCGGTCATGACAGCTCCAAGCCGGGTCTACCACCTCCAGCACCTAACCAACAGCTCCAGCCCGGTTATGACAGCTCCAGGCCTTGTCTAAGACCTACAGCCCGGTCATGACAGCTCCAAGCCGGGTCTACCACCTCCAGCACCTAACCAACAGCTCCAGCCCGGTTATGACAGCTCCAGGCCTTGTCTAAGACCTACAGCCCGGTCATGACAGCTCCAAGCCGGGTCTACCACCTCCAGCACCTAACCAACAGCTCCAGCCCGGTCATGACAGCTCCAGGCCTTGTCTAAGACCTGCAGCCCGGTCATGACAGCTCCAAGCCGGGTCTACCACCTCCAGCACCTAACCAACAGCTCCAGCCCGGTCAGTACAGCTCCAGGCCTTGTCTAAGACCTACAGCCCGGTCATGACAGCTCCAAGCCGGGTCTACCACCTCCAGCACCTAACCAACAGCTCCAGCCCGGTCAGTACAGCTCCAGGCCTTGTCTAAGACCTACAGCCCGGTCATGACAGCTCCAAGCCGGGTCTACCACCTCCAGCACCTAACCAACAGCTCCAGCCCGGTCAGTACAGCTCCAGGCCTTGTCTAAGACCTACAGCCCGGTCATGACAGCTCCAAGCCGGGTCTACCACCTCCAGCACCTAACCAACAGCTCCAGCCCGGTCAGTACAGCTCCAGGCCTTGTCTAAGACCTACAGCCCGGTCATGACAGCTCCAAGCCGGGTCTACCACCTCCAGCACCTAACCAACAGCTCCAGCCCGGTTATGACAGCTCCAGGCCTTGTCTAAGACCTACAGCCCGGTCATGACAGCTCCAAGCCGGGTCTACCACCTCCAGCACCTAACCAACAGCTCCAGCCCGGTTATGACAGCTCCAGGCCTTGTCTAAGACCTACAGCCCGGTCATGACAGCTCCAAGCCGGGTCTACCACCTCCAGCACCTAACCAACAGCTCCAGCCCGGTCATGACAGCTCCAGGCCTTGTCTAAGACCTACAGCCCAGTCAGGGAAGCTCCAAGCCGGGTCTACAACCTCCAGCACCTAACCAAAAGCTCCAGGCAGCTGGGTCTGAGACCTACAGCCCAGTCAGGGCAGCTCCAAGCTGGGTCTACCACCTCCAGCACCTAACCAACAGCTCCAGGCAGCTGGGTCTGAGACCTACAGCCCAGTCAGGGATGGGATCCCGACCTGCAATGCAACCATGAGCGAGATAGGCCAGAGGCCAGTGGTTGAAATCAGGAATTAAACCTGAAAATGCATCACCTAACCAACAGCTCCAGCCCAGCCCCCAGTCATGACAGCTCCAGGCCTGGTCTAACACCTCCAGCCTGCTTCCATGACGCCTTCGTCCGGGTCTAACACCTCCAGCCAGGCCCCCCAAAAACTTCAACCCAGTCCCAACACCTACAGGCCCATACACACAACCACAGCACCGGAACAACACCCACCACCGCTCTCATCCACTAACCCTACCCCGCTAAGGGCTCCCCCAACACCGCCTACCTGCACAACCTCGGCCGCATGGCTCCTATGGACCTCCGGGGACACCCGGCGCACCTTTCGGACCCGGGTACCCACTCTTAAGCACCCCTCCGCGGACTACACCCCAAGACCCGGCCCGGAGGAAGTCCGTGACCCTGATACTCTGAGCCACTTTGGACATTTTTTCTAAGTGCTGAGCCACTTAGAAAAAATGTCCAAAGAGTATCAGGGTCACTTGGAAAAATTTCTAAGTGCTGAGCCACTTAGAAACTTTTCCATGTTACCCTGATACTCTTTGGACATTTTTTCTAAGTGGCTCAGCACTTAGAAACTTTTCCAAGTGACCCTGATACTCTGTCATACACATAACACATAGAAACCTGGGTAAAACCAACTCCCACACCTCCCCTGGTACTCTCTACCCAGGGGAGGAGGGAGGGACCCGGAGGCCGGCCGACAAAAGCTTGGATCAAGGGCCTGACTTTCAATAGAGCGCAGCGACGGAGCTGCTCTGCTACGTACGAAACAACTTTAATATACGCTATTGTAGTTTGAATTACCGCTTCAATTACAGGCCCTCAATATTCCTTCCTTGGATGTGGTCGCCAGTTGCCTTCCTTGGATGTAGTTGCCATTTCTCATGTTCCCTCTCCGGAATCGAACCCTGATTCCCTGTTACCCGTGGTCACCATGGTAGGCACAGAAAGTACCATCGAAAGTTGATAGGGCAGAGTTGTCTCCGCCACGAGGGCCAGTGATCGGCTCGAGGTTATCTAGAGTCACCAAAGCGCGCGGGGAGCCCCGAGGGGCGACCCCGCATGGGTTTTGGGTCTGATAAATGCACGCATCCCCGGAGGTCAGCGCTCGTTGGCATGTATTAGCTCTAGAATTGCCACAGTTATCCAAGTAACGGTAGAGCGATCAAAGGAACCATAACTGATTTAATGAGCCATTCGCAGTTTCACTGTACCGGCCGTGTGTACTTAGACTTGCATGGCTTAATCTTTGAGACAAGCATATGTTACTGGCAGGATCAACCAGGTAGCCCAGAGTGGCTGCGGTTCGGGAAGAACCGCGTCGGCCGTGGCCAGGGCTGGCCGTGGGCCGAAAACGGGGCCCCGCGCCCCGTGGTTGGGCACGCGGGGCCGTGGAGGCGAAGCGTACGCTCTCCTGGAGGCGAGCTCCCCGGGCGTGGGAGTCTCTGTGCGGAGGTTTCGAGAAAATGCGTTAAACGGCCGCAAATACCCCCGCTCTGGAACGGAGAGGGCCCGCGGGCCGGCTCTACCGTGGCGGGGGGCGGCCGTCGTAAGGCCCCTGGGTCAGACGGGTCGTCTCGGTCTCGCTTCCGAAAGGACCGGGCGGCGGGGCTCCGTTCAGCCCCGGCCCGAGTGCGCTCATGTCCGCAGTGCTCCGGAGCCGACCGCGCTGGAATAGAACCAGCCAGAGGCCCGGAGGTGGCGGATTTTGCATGCCCACAGGTCGAGCTGGGATCCCGGATCAAAAAGAACCAGGATTCTGACCATTTTCGATTTTGAAAAACGTCATTCCCAAAAACCGCCCGACTGTCCCTTGGCTCTGGGGGTGTATAGCCAATCCGCCCGGAGCAGCGTCAAATGCCCGGAGATCGTCCCGGGCTTCCGCGCTGAAAACACTTAGTGCAAAAACCAGATCCGTGACCCTGATACTCAAAGAGTATCAGGGTCACGGAATCGACTTTTGAGATTTGCACATCCACGGGTCCGGGCGGTCACCCTCTACCCGCCGGTACCACTCTTTCCGGGATTAAAAGCGTTTTTCTATTTTTTGGCATTTTTTTTCTCCGCGGGTGCTGTACGCCTATAACTCCGCGGGGGTGCGAGCCACCGCGCGGACACGCACATCAGCGTGACCGGGGGACTCTCCCGGACCGGCCCGTGTCCACCTTTTGAAAGAATAACCCAGGACTCGGCGTCTGCTGCCGCGGGAAGGGCGAGAACCTAGCGCTACGGAACTTTGAACCGTTAAAAGGGGCCTTTAACGGTGTCCCACCGGCCCAATTCCAGCACAGGCGTGTTCGGGAGGCTCGGCTCTATAACCCTGGATACTTTTAGTGTGGATTGAAAGTCGTTTTTTGGGGGGGGGGGTTGGTTTGTTCCTGGGCTGTCCGAGGTGCTGAAGCCGAGCGCCTGTCTTAACCTCTTAACCCCCGCCTCCGCCGAGCGCTATTATACACGGTTTTACCCCGAAATAAAGCTCCAGGAAGCTCCAGGAAGCTCCAGGAAGCCCCGCCACTGGACACCGAATACAGGACAGTGTTACAGGCCGGGTTGGACAACTCCAGCCCGGTCCCCAACTCAGTCAGGCCGGGGAGAACTCATCCACGCCGGGGATAAGTCCTCCGGACTGGGGACTCCGGAGCTAATAACTCCGCGGGGAAATGAGCCACCGCGCGGACACGCACATCTACGTGTCCGGGAGACTCTCCCGGACCGGACCGTGTCCACCTTTCGAAAGAATAACCCAGGACTAGGCGTCTGCTGCCGCGGGAAGGGCGAGAACCGTTAAACGGGGCCGTTAACGGGCTCGCATCGGCCCGGTTCCGGTACCAGCGTGTGCGCAAGGGTCGACTCTATAACCCTGGATACTTTTGGTGTGGATTTAAGGGCGTTTTGGGGTGTGCTTTTGCCTCGCTCCGGCTGGCGCTTAGTCCTGGCGACGGTCCTAACCGCTTAACCCCCGCCTCCGCCGAGCGCTATTATACACGGTTTTACCCCGAAATAAAGCTCCAGGAAGCTCCAGGAAGCCCCGCCACTGGACACCGAATACAGGACAGTGTTACAGGCCGGGTTGGACAACTCCAGCCCGGTCCCCAACTCAGTCAGGCCGGGGAGAACACATCCACGCCGGGGATAAGTCCTCCGGACTGGGGACTCCGGAGCTAATAACTCCGCGGGGAAATGAGCCACCGCGCGGACACGCACATCTACGTGTCCGGGAGACTCTCCCGGACCGGACCGTGTCCACCTTTCGAAAGAATAACCCAGGACTAGGCGTCTGCTGCCGCGGGAAGGGCGAGAACCGTTAAACGGGGCCGTTAACGGGCTCGCATCGGCCCGGTTCCGGTACCAGCGTGTGCGCAAGGGTTGACTCTATAACCCTGGATACTTTTGGTGTGGATTTAAGGGCGTTTTGGGGTGTGCTTTTGCCTCGCTCCGGCTGGCGCTTAGTCCTGGCGACGGTCCTAACCGCTTAACCCCCGCCTCCGCCGAGCGCTATTATACACGGTTTTACCCCGAAATAAAGCTCCAGGAAGCTCCAGGAAGCTCCAGGAAGCCCCGCCACTGGACACCGAATACAGGACAGTGTTACAGGCCGGGTTGGACAACTCCAGCCCGGTCCCCAACTCAGTCAGGCCGGGGAGAACTCATCCACGCCGGGGATAAGTCCTCCGGACTGGGGACTCCGGAGCTAATAACTCCGCGGGGAAATGAGCCACCGCGCGGACACGCACATCTACGTGTCCGGGAGACTCTCCCGGACCGGTCCGTGTCCACCTTTCGAAAGAATAACCCAGGACTAGGCGTCTGCTGCCGCGGGAAGGGCGAGAACCGCTTAACCCCCGCGAGCTGTCCGAGGTGCTGATGCCGAGCGCCTGCCTTAACCGCCTAACCCCCGCGGCCCCCGAGCGCATTTATCCACAGTTTAAGCCCGAAATAAAGCTCTATGGAGCTCCACGGAGCTCCACGAAGCTCCAAGAAGCTCCACCACTGGTCTAACACCTCCAGCCCACTTCCCAGACGCCTTCGTCCGGGTCTAACAACTCCAGCCGGGCCCCCAAAACCTTCAACACAGTCCCAACACCTACATGCACCCACACATACGTGGTTTTATGGTTTATGTTGACCTTTTGGAAAAACCAACCCTGGTGTGGTTTAAGAGGACTATGGTTTCCCAAGGTCCTAGAGAGATAAGCTCTGGATAGACTAACTGTAAAAAATCTGAAAAAAATTTAGGTCTATTTAACATCCTTGTATCAGCTACGGTTGTCTATACACAGCCACCGACCAGAAGGTGGTTCATGAGGACCAAAGATGAATTATGAGGACTTTAAACATAACTGAACCACAATTCCCCTATGAGAGACCAACAGGCCCGTTTGGAACCATGAGGCCGTCCTTCCGTGGACCCACCACCTGCAGGAGGAGCCATAGGGGACTGGTGCTATGTGATTTGGGCAGCTCCAACGGCTGCCTCCACGACCCGGCAACGGACAAGTGGGAGAAAATGGATGGATGGATGAACCACAATTAGAGGCTGGAAAAGTTTTAATGTTCTTCATACATACACTCCATGCTTATCCATCTTTTACCTTTAGTTGTCTTTTATGTGCTAGTCCACGATTTCTCACAAAGTCTCTTATATTCTGCAGTGTTCTCTGACTTAAGGCCATTTCTGCTTGCTTACACTGAGTTACTTCATTTTTTGTGGCCAGTTTTCCTCTCTTGATGTGTTTTTTAAAATGCCGCATTACAGCTGCTTCTTCAGTCTTTGACCATGCTCTTTTTGTCACTCTGCGTTTTGGTCCAGGTTGCTTTGCAGGCCTCTGTGCTGCCTCTGAAAAGGAAAATTAGGAATTAATTTAAACAAAACAATGTGAATAAGTCAGAGCAAGACTACTACAAGAGTAAACAGAAGAACTTGCCTTCAAAATCAGAGGTATCTCCATCAGCTATGTCGATCGGGTCATCATCTATAACCACAGTTGCCGCTTGTTTCTCAGCAGAGTCCCCCGAGTCACTGTGACTCTCCTCTTCGGCCTCATCTGCACTGATGGGAATTTCATCTAAAAACAAAAGGGGGATTCAATTCAATCAGCCCGCTCCTAAAGCCACCAGGCCTGGGAAAACTCACCAAGGCTGGGGCTAAGATCCCCAGCCGGCTCCTAAAGCTACCAGCCCCGCACCGACATCCACCACAATGACCCACCCTCTACTCCACTTACACTACCCGGCTCAGGGCACTCCTACCCCGGCCTACGTGCACACACTCGTCCCCCTGGCTCCTCTGGACCTCCTCTGACCAGCCTGCTCCTAAAGCTACCAGCTCCGCACCGACATCCACCACAATGACCCACCCTCTACTCCACTTACACTACCCGGCTCAGGGCACTCCTACCCCGGCCCTACATGCACACCCAGATAAGAGATACATTTAACAAACCTTCAAGTTCAATCTCCTCCAGCGTCTTTCCTTTTAGCGAGGAAATGGATCCCTTCTCCATTAAAAGCAATACTTTGGATATCTTTGCAAGTTGTGTTGTTGGAACAGGCAGTCTGTAGAATTCCCTGTGTACGCGGATATCATGTCCAAGGAAGTCTGCCACCTGATCCAGCTCATTCTCCTGGAGGTTTAAGACTTGAGATAGCGTGGCCACATGTTTCCTGAGACCCGTCGACCGGAGGTGCTCGGGGTACTTTGTGTCGCACTGTGTGGAGAAACGTCTCAGGCAGTCACTTCCTCTATAATGGGTTGGTGCTTTGGGTCGTGCAAATAAGAATGGGTTTGAGGGAGACACACCACATTCTTTCCTCTTATTTGTGAGTAGTGTAAGACCATTGACAACAGGTCGGGGGAGAAGAACTGCAACTTTTCTCCCTCTTTTACCCATAATTTCCACGCGACTTAGATACCGGCAGAGCTTCTTTTCTGTGTCCGATAAACCAAGGCTTACATCCGCATGAAGTTGTTGATTATCCCTCTCCAGAAAATGTTTCAGAGGCATTTTGGAAACCTCTCCAGCTCGCCGACGGTTGAACACAATGATTTGTGTGAGCAACACCATGGCAAGACGGGCATAAGTTTGAGCATCATCTGTTTCTTGCAGTTTGCTTGTGGCCTCTTCTGCTGCCTTTTCCAAAAACTTGTGAAGTTTCACAACATCTTCAGTGAATGGTAAGGTTAACGGTTTATTAAACTTGGCATCACTCAGTGTGTTAAGGGCATTGTGAGATACATATTCTTTCCACTTGGTACTGAGCAACTTCTTAAATGTTTCAGTATACTTCACCAGCTTCTCATCTTCTGCCATCAAGCCCCGGCAGTGGATGATGTCGCAGATCTTATTCAGTGTGTGGCCGAGTTTAAGAGCAAGGCTCGGGGTTTTGTACGAAAGATTGTCATCATTAAAACCTGCTACCTTTTTGACCGCTTGTACCACTTTCTCAAAGTTTGCAGGCCTAACAGCATCTTCCAGGGTCGGCACAGAGAAATCTGTCCGCAAGCACAGCAGCAGACGTCCCACTTCTCTCAGTTTTTGTCTTATGTATTCATACTTTGTTGTATCCTGTCCATGAATGTTGTAAAGTGACTGGGCAAACTGGAGAATACAGAAGTCATTTCGCACAACTGATCCAACTTCATCCACGTTCATAACACTGAGAAGCTTCCAAACCCCACCCGAGATTTGCGCACATAAGGCGGCATCCTGAGCTGATGCAGAGCCGAGGATCCTTCTCCTTCCAGACGTCTCTTCTTGGTTTGCATCTTCGGGTTTGTGAGGGCACCTGCGAGTATGCCTCCATAGTTCTTTGCGGAGAAACATGCCTTGACAATACATGCAGTGAATAAACTTTCCATCCAAAGCTTTTTTTTTGCATCGTCGCTTCACTTTCAATTGCCCTTTCCCACTTTGTAATACTGCTTGATTATGTAAAAAGTTCCCTTTATTCCAAATTTTTTCAATCCGTTTGTTGCGCTCCTTGACATCAGTAAGGGAAAAGACTTGTACAATCTCTGCATTGGTCTTGTGTGTTTTAAGATGTCTCGATATTTTCTTCTGGGGCTTACCGCAGACAAAGCAGTAATTTATGGAACTTGTCCGCTGTGGGTCTCCTCTTCGTGGACCATTCTCTGAATGCAACTCTGAGGTGTATGAAGAACTACCTTGCTGGCTGGTTCCCGGTGCACTAGAAGCAGGAGCAAGACTTGTATCCGACTTTTGTGTCAGCCATATATTTGGATGGGGGAGCTCATCTAAATCTTCATCACCCACATAGTCTGGGTCTGAGTCTGGGTTGTTTTTTTCTTGTGCCATCTCCTGCCTTTGGTCCTTCCCAGTGTCACTCTGAAAGATAAACAGACAATACTTGAACCTACAAAGAACCACCCAGGCTGGGGCTAAGTTCCACAGCCAGCTCCTAAACCCAATACCCCGGTCCCCAACTCATCAGGGCCGGGGAAAACTCACCAAGGCTGGGGCTAAGTTCCACAGCCTGCTCCTAAAGCTACCAGCCCCGCACCGACATCCACCACAATGACCCACCCTCTACTCCACTTACACTACCCGGCTCAGGGCACTCCTACCCCGGCCTACGTGCACACACTCGCCCCCCTGGCTCCTCTGGACCTCCTCTGACCAGCCTGCTCCTAAAGCTACCAGCTCCGCACCGACATCCACCACAATGACCCACCCTCTACTCCACTTACACTACCCGGCTCAGGGCACTCCTACCCCGGCCTACGTGCACACACTCGCCCCCCTGGCTCCTCTGGACCTCCTCTGACCAGCCTGCTCCTAAAGCTACCAGCTCCGCACCGACATCCACCACAATGACCCACCCTCTACTCCACTTACACTACCCGGCTCAGGGCACTCCTACCCCGGCCTACGTGCACACACTCGCCCCCCTGGCTCCTCTGGACCTCCTCTGACCAGCCTGCTCCTAAAGCTACCAGCTCCGCACCGACATCCACCACAATGACCCACCCTCTACTCCACTTACACTACCCGGCTCAGGGCACTCCTACCCCGGCCTACGTGCACACACTCGCCCCCCTGGCTCCTCTGGACCTCCTCTGACCAGCCTGCTCCTAAAGCTACCAGCTCCGCACCGACATCCACCACAATGACCCACCCTCTACTCCACTTACACTACCCGGCTCAGGGCACTCCTACCCCGGCCTACGTGCACACACTCGCCCCCCTGGCTCCTCTGGACCTCCTCTGACCAGCCTGCTCCTAAAGCTACCAGCTCCGCACCGACATCCACCACAATGACCCACCCTCTACTCCACTTACACTACCCGGCTCAGGGCACTCCTACCCCGGCCTACGTGCACACACTCGCCCCCCTGGCTCCTCTGGACCTCCTCTGACCAGCCTGCTCCTAAAGCTACCAGCTCCGCACCGACATCCACCACAATGACTCACCCTCTACTCCACTTACACTACCCGGCTCAGGGCACTCCTACCCCGGCCTACGTGCACACACTCGCCCCCCTGGCTCCTCTGGACCTCCTCTGACCAGCCTGCTCCTAAAGCTACCAGCTCCGCACCGACATCCACCACAATGACCCACCCTCTACTCCACTTACACTACCCGGCTCAGGGCACTCCTACCCCGGCCTACGTGCACACACTCGCCCCCCTGGCTCCTCTGGACCTCCTCTGACCAGCCTGCTCCTAAAGCTACCAGCTCCGCACCGACATCCACCACAATGACCCACCCTCTACTCCACTTACACTACCCGGCTCAGGGCACTCCTACCCCGGCCTACGTGCACACACTCGCCCCCCTGGCTCCTCTGGACCTCCTCTGACCAGCCTGCTCCTAAAGCTACCAGCTCCGCACCGACATCCACCACAATGACCCACCCTCTACTCCACTTACACTACCCGGCTCAGGGCACTCCTACCCCGGCCTACGTGCACACACTCGCCCCCCTGGCTCCTCTGGACCTCCTCTGACCAGCCTGCTCCTAAAGCTACCAGCTCCGCACCGACATCCACCACAATGACCCACCCTCTACTCCACTTACACTACCCGGCTCAGGGCACTCCTACCCCGGCCTACGTGCACACACTCGCCCCCCTGGCTCCTCTGGACCTCCTCTGACCAGCCTGCTCCTAAAGCTACCAGCTCCGCACCGACATCCACCACAATGACCCACCCTCTACTCCACTTACACTACCCGGCTCAGGGCACTCCTACCCCGGCCTACGTGCACACACTCGCCCCCCTGGCTCCTCTGGACCTCCTCTGACCAGCCTGCTCCTAAAGCTACCAGCTCCGCACCGACATCCACCACAATGACCCACCCTCTACTCCACTTACACTACCCGGCTCAGGGCACTCCTACCCCGGCCTACGTGCACACACTCGCCCCCCTGGCTCCTCTGGACCTCCTCTGACCAGCCTGCTCCTAAAGCTACCAGCTCCGCACCGACATCCACCACAATGACCCACCCTCTACTCCACTTACACTACCCGGCTCAGGGCACTCCTACCCCGGCCTACGTGCACACACTCGCCCCCCTGGCTCCTCTGGACCTCCTCTGACCAGCCTGCTCCTAAAGCTACCAGCTCCGCACCGACATCCACCACAATGACCCACCCTCTACTCCACTTACACTACCCGGCTCAGGGCACTCCTACCCCGGCCTACGTGCACACACTCGCCCCCCTGGCTCCTCTGGACCTCCTCTGACCAGCCTGCTCCTAAAGCTACCAGCTCCGCACCGACATCCACCACAATGACCCACCCTCTACTCCACTTACACTACCCGGCTCAGGGCACTCCTACCCCGGCCTACGTGCACACACTCGCCCCCCTGGCTCCTCTGGACCTCCTCTGACCAGCCTGCTCCTAAAGCTACCAGCTCCGCACCGACATCCACCACAATGACCCACCCTCTACTCCACTTACACTACCCGGCTCAGGGC
The DNA here is from genome assembly GCA_021464625.1 of Proterorhinus semilunaris. NCBI lineage: Eukaryota > Metazoa > Chordata > Actinopteri > Gobiiformes > Gobiidae > Proterorhinus > Proterorhinus semilunaris. The sequence continues at coordinate 20,689,264 of CM038355.1, read as the reverse complement.
ACTCCTACCCCGGCCTACGTGCACACACTCGCCCCCCTGGCTCCTCTGGACCTCCTCTGACCAGCCTGCTCCTAAAGCTACCAGCTCCGCACCGACATCCACCACAATGACCCACCCTCTACTCCACTTACACTACCCGGCTCAGGGCACTCCTACCCCGGCCTACGTGCACACACTCGCCCCCCTGGCTCCTCTGGACCTCCTCTGACCAGCCTGCTCCTAAAGCTACCAGCTCCGCACCGACATCCACCACAATGACCCACCCTCTACTCCACTTACACTACCCGGCTCAGGGCACTCCTACCCCGGCCTACGTGCACACACTCGCCCCCCTGGCTCCTCTGGACCTCCTCTGACCAGCCTGCTCCTAAAGCTACCAGCTCCGCACCGACATCCACCACAATGACCCACCCTCTACTCCACTTACACTACCCGGCTCAGGGCACTCCTACCCCGGCCCTACTTGCACACACTCGCCCCCCTGACTCCTCTGGACCTCCGGGGACACACAGCCCACATCTCGGACCCACTCTTAAGCACCCCTCCTCGGACTACACCCCCCAACTCATCCAGGCCGGGGAAAACTCACCAAGGCTGGGGCTAAGTTCCACAGCCAGCTCCAAAACCCAATAGCCCGGTCCCCATATCATCCAGCCCGGGGATAAATCCTCCAGGCCGGGGCTAAGTTCCATTCAGAAAATACTTGATAACGTATATTTAACAAGGACTAGATACTTACCAATATATTTTCTTGTCTTCTTTGGAGTGAACTTTCTCTTGGTCCTTCTTCTTCGCATTACCATTAGATGTCTTCCGAAATCACTCAACATGCCCGGACACATATCCCGCACGTGTCCCCATAAAGAACCAATCACAATGGAGCCTTCAATACCGCCAGAGTAGGGTAGGGGGAGCACATCATACACTCCATACACAAGAAGTCAGGTTGGGGTATTATATGGACGTCAAATAAACTTTCAATTTATGGTCTTTAAAAGCTAAGAATTTAAAAAAACTTGATATGTGCATGATATATTATCATTGAGCATTAAAAGGACTTCAGAAAAACAATGAAATTATGCTCTTTATATGCTAAAAATTAAAATACAAAATCTTGGTTTATGAGGACCGTAGCATAGTCCTGCTAATCCCCTTAGGTTCTCGTAGTGCTGGTGAGTAGTCAGGTCAATTGGCTCCATAAACCATATATACAGACACACCGGGACACACACACCGGGACACACACACCGGGACACACACACCAGGACACACACCGGGGCGCACACACCGGGGCACACACCGGGGCACACACCGGGACACACACACCGGGACACACACACCGGGACACACACCGGGACACACACCGGGGCACACACCGGGACACACACACCGGGACACACCAGGACACACACCGGGACACACACACCGGGACACACACACCGGGACACACACCGGGACACACACCGGGGCACACACCGGGACACACACCGGGACACACACCGGGGCACACACCGGGACACACACCCGGCCGTGAGTGTCTATTGACGGGCAAACTCTGGCGAAGCACTCAGCATTTTTACGAACGTTGTCAAATAGCGACTTTCAAACCAGAACTTGGAGGTCCATTGCATAAACATCTAACTAAGATATTCCAACACTTTTCAGAATGTGGACAGGCTTATTTGCGTATATATTCTTACATTTGTAGTTGTCGCTTCCACCGGGAGCCGCCATGTTTATACTCCCTCGGCCGCAAGGCAGCTCCTGACCTGACTCGCGGTGGAGGGGCCTTTTCAAGGGGAGATGGCCACTTCCTCTTGCTCCCTAAAGTATTGGGACACCCTATCCCTTAAACGTGAACGCGCATAACCGAGTGCTAGGGTCTAAAACGAGTGCAAGTGAGAGAAATGGGACTGGGCCTTCATAATACAAACAATTTATTTGAATACTCAATATCAACATAACAGCATGTGCAGAAAGTGAAGTGAGTAACAACAGCCAGGTGGAGGTTAATCCTTTACAAGAGCAGATGGTTTCTGATGGAACACCGTGATTATTTCATTGTAATCAATGCCTTCTGTTAATTCCCTTTCTAAACAAAACAGGGACAGTGAGTTTAGTCTTTGGGCCCATGGCGTAGACTGGATGCCTCACTTCCGTCTGTCTACTGTCAGGATACATATTCACGTTCACAAAATCGTCAGAATAATTGGACCAAACTCATAGTTGCGTTTCCGCCCTGTAATTGTGGGAGGGGTTTGAGACCCTGAATGATCCAACAGGAGCGGTTTATTTACACATTCATTGGTTTATTTCATTCAGCAGCTCTTTCAGGGGCACAGGCTTCTTCACATCACGTTTGACTTAAGTCAGAAAGACAAGTTTTGCAGAGCTCAAAGCATCTGTTTGTGGTTCCCAAGGAAACATATATTGCTCAACTTTTTCTGGCTCATAAATAAGACCAGAGTTTTCCTCGTACCATCACACATGAGTTCACTTCATAATGAAAGAGAACTTTTCCTCATGCCGTCAACAATACGTCCAAAACATGACACTTTAGTGAAAGTAAACTTTGCCCCAAACAGGTGTGTCCAAGATGAATGTTTTTCTTTCTTGTTTAATAAAAAAAATGATCGATAATTTATATACTTTTAATAAATTCTAATAATTTGTTTTTTCTTTTGGTTATTCTCGTGACATTATGAGCAAACACAGTTTTATCGATGAGCTAAAAACCCAATGTCTGTCACAAATGTTCAAATCATTAGAATCATTACGACTAAAAAATATAATACATTGTTTAAAGTCCCATTGTTTTTTTCTTTTTCGGGTAACTTTCTTCATGCCTCATAAAAGTATGTTTTAAATAATGTAATACGATAACAATAAGCCTGATGTGTGACGTTACTGTTGCACTATGATTTGTTGATGTTATGTATGGTCAACCCAGATTATCAACTTACAATACATTTATTTATTTATTTAGTCAAAATACCTTTTTAAAACTTCTGACATAATCTGACAGTTCCGTTATTTAAAGTACGGCATATTAAAATAGGTGTTCCAACTTTAACTGAAGCTAAATTAAACAGCCCAGATGCTGTTGAACATATGAAGTAAAAGGACATTTAAAACTAGCTCAAAATAAAAATAAAAAACATTCAACACATTTTAAAGCGGGGGTCTCCAACCTTTTTTACTTTGAAGACACTTGTGTAACTGTGCATCTTTGGAGAGTTTAAGCCAAACATTGATATTATAACGTTTTTTGACGGGTTTTACGGTTTGCAGTCAAAGATTTCCTTTTCCCCGTTCTCGCGGGTTTTGTGGACCATGTTCCGTGATGCGGAACACGGTCCTCCTGCTTCACAGCTAGAAGGTCTGGGGTTTGATTCCCACCTGGGACGGGCCCTTTCTGTGTGGAGTTTGCATGTTCTCCCCGTGTCTGCGTAGGTTTCCTTGGAAAAACATTAAGATCAGAGGAATCGTGTCAAAACCAGACTTGGAGACGCTCATCCATGCGTTTGTCTCCAGCAGGTTAGACGACTGTAACGGCTGCTCACTGGCCTTTCTAAACGAGCTGTTAGAGCTGCAGAACATCCAGAACGCTGCTGCTCGAGTCCTGACAAGAACCAGGAAATACCACCATATTAGTCCAGTGCTCCGGTCTCTGCACTGGCTTCCTGTCACTCAGAGAATAGAATTTAAAACAGCTCTGCTCGTGTACAAGTCTTTTCATGGTTTAGCACCAAAGTCCATCTCTGACATGTTAGAGCCGTATGAACCATCTCGGAAAACAGTTCTTCTTACCCGTGCACATGACACTGCACTCTTGCTTTTTACTGTAATTAATACATGTTTATGTTTTATTGATTTTGCAGACCTGTTGCCTCGCTTCCGTCAGTCTACCCCAGGGCAGCTGTGGCTACAATTGTATCTTACCACCACCAAGTATTGGAGTGAATGAACAATGCAATGTAAAGAGTCTTTGAGTGTCCAGAAAAGCGCTATATCATAATCAGAATCAGAATCAGAATCAGAATAGGTTTATTGCCAAGGTTTGTGAACAAGGTTTACAAACTAGGAATTTGTCTTGGTGCAAACGTGCGACATATTAGATAGACTGATATAAAACCAATGCATTATTATTATTATGATTATTATTAAGGTCTGTGATACCAATTGTTGGTGTGATGGGCGGTGTATTGTTTATTAAAAAAGCCCCAATGGACAAGTGTCCGTGAACTCTTTGTGTCAAATCGAGTGAACACTTTCTGTGCCGTCTTGAGAAACTTGTTGATCAGTGCTGGACGTTACACCTCGCAGCTGTGGAAGCATTGGTATGACTGCCTCTCGAAAGTTTAGAGTCTATCTGTCTATCTATCTATCTTCTCTGCATTTGACCCATCATTAATGCTGCTGGGGCAACCTGTAGTGTCAGGGAACCATTTCCAGATGTGGGGCCAGGCTGATGGTCTAATGGTAGGAACAGAACCTGGGACCTTCTAGATGTGAAGCACAAGCACTAACCGCTGGGCCACCATAGGTACATGATGTAGTGGGCGCGTTAGTGCCCTCGGTATGGTTACAGCAGGACCGTCTGTCTCTTGTGCTACATGCCCCGCCCTTTTTAGAAGTTTATCAGACCAAGATAAAAATCTTGGCTCATAAATGAACCTTTCTCTTCCTCAAGCCTTGAAGCAACCGGTTCATAACACTTTCATACCTGTGGTGTTGCTACAGCCAAGATTTGTGTGTCTCAGAAATATTTGTCATTAGATACAAGAAGTTCACACAAGAATTATTTTATTTTTTAATTTGATTTCATCACAAAATCGTCAGAATAATTGGACCAAACTCATAGTTGCGTTTCCGCCCTGTAATTGTGGGAGGGGTTTGAGACCCTGAATGATCCAACAGGAGCGGTTTATTTACACATTCATTGGTTTATTTCATTCAGCAGCTCTTTCAGGGGCACAGGCTTCTTCACATCACGTTTGACTTAAGTCAGAAAGACAAGTTTTGCAGAGCTCAAAGCATCTGTTTGTGGTTCCCAAGGAAACATATATTGCTCAACTTTTTCTGGCTCATAAATAAGACCAGAGTTTTCCTCGTACCATCACACATGAGTTCACTTCATAATGAAAGAGAACTTTTCCTCATGCCGTCAACAATACGTCCAAAACATGACACTTTAGTGAAAGTAAACTTTGCCCCAAACAGGTGTGTCCAAGATGAATGTTTTTCTTTCTTGTTTAATAAAAAAAATGATCGATAATTTATATACTTTTAATAAATTCTAATAATTTGTTTTTTCTTTTGGTTATTCTCGTGACATTATGAGCAAACACAGTTTTATCGATGAGCTAAAAACCCAATGTCTGTCACAAATGTTCAAATCATTAGAATCATTACGACTAAAAAATATAATACATTGTTTAAAGTCCCATTGTTTTTTTCTTTTTCGGGTAACTTTCTTCATGCCTCATAAAAGTATGTTTTAAATAATGTAATACGATAACAATAAGCCTGATGTGTGACGTTACTGTTGCACTATGATTTGTTGATGTTATGTATGGTCAACCCAGATTATCAACTTACAATACATTTATTTATTTATTTAGTCAAAATACCTTTTTAAAACTTCTGACATAATCTGACAGTTCCGTTATTTAAAGTACGGCATATTAAAATAGGTGTTCCAACTTTAACTGAAGCTAAATTAAACAGCCCAGATGCTGTTGAACATATGAAGTAAAAGGACATTTAAAACTAGCTCAAAATAAAAATAAAAAACATTCAACACATTTTAAAGCGGGGGTCTCCAACCTTTTTTACTTTGAAGACACTTGTGTAACTGTGCATCTTTGGAGAGTTTAAGCCAAACATTGATATTATAACGTTTTTTGACGGGTTTTACGGTTTGCAGTCAAAGATTTCCTTTTCCCCGTTCTCGCGGGTTTTGTGGACCATGTTCCGTGATGCGGAACACGGTCCTCCTGCTTCACAGCTAGAAGGTCTGGGGTTTGATTCCCACCTGGGACGGGCCCTTTCTGTGTGGAGTTTGCATGTTCTCCCCGTGTCTGCGTAGGTTTCCTTGGAAAAACATTAAGATCAGAGGAATCGTGTCAAAACCAGACTTGGAGACACTCATCCATGCGTTTGTCTCCAGCAGGTTAGACGACTGTAACGGCTGCTCACTGGCCTTTCTAAACGAGCTGTTAGAGCTGCAGAACATCCAGAACGCTGCTGCTCGAGTCCTGACAAGAACCAGGAAATACCACCATATTAGTCCAGTGCTCCGGTCTCTGCACTGGCTTCCTGTCACTCAGAGAATAGAATTTAAAACAGCTCTGCTCGTGTACAAGTCTTTTCATGGTTTAGCACCAAAGTCCATCTCTGACATGTTAGAGCCGTATGAACCATCTCGGAAAACAGTTCTTCTTACCCGTGCACATGACACTGCACTCTTGCTTTTTACTGTAATTAATACATGTTTATGTTTTATTGATTTTGCAGACCTGTTGCCTCGCTTCCGTCAGTCTACCCCAGGGCAGCTGTGGCTACAATTGTATCTTACCACCACCAAGTATTGGAGTGAATGAACAATGCAATGTAAAGAGTCTTTGAGTGTCCAGAAAAGCGCTATATCATAATCAGAATCAGAATCAGAATCAGAATAGGTTTATTGCCAAGGTTTGTGAACAAGGTTTACAAACTAGGAATTTGTCTTGGTGCAAACGTGCGACATATTAGATAGACTGATATAAAACCAATGCATTATTATTATTATGATTATTATTAAGGTCTGTGATACCAATTGTTGGTGTGATGGGCGGTGTATTGTTTATTAAAAAAGCCCCAATGGACAAGTGTCCGTGAACTCTTTGTGTCAAATCGAGTGAACACTTTCTGTGCCGTCTTGAGAAACTTGTTGATCAGTGCTGGACGTTACACCTCGCAGCTGTGGAAGCATTGGTATGACTGCCTCTCGAAAGTTTAGAGTCTATCTGTCTATCTATCTATCTTCTCTGCATTTGACCCATCATTAATGCTGCTGGGGCAACCTGTAGTGTCAGGGAACCATTTCCAGATGTGGGGCCAGGCTGATGGTCTAATGGTAGGAACAGAACCTGGGACCTTCTAGATGTGAAGCACGAGCACTAACCGCTGGGCCACCATAGGTACATGATGTAGTGGGCGCGTTAGTGCCCTCGGTATGGTTACAGCAGGACCGTCTGTCTCTTGTGCTACATGCCCCGCCCTTTTTAGAAGTTTATCAGACCAAGATAAAAATCTTGGCTCATAAATGAACCTTTCTCTTCCTCAAGCCTTGAAGCAACCGGTTCATGACACCTTCATACCTGTGGTGTTGCTACAGCCAAGATTTGTGTGTCTCAGAAATATTTGTCATTAGATACAAGAAGTTCACACAAGAATTATTTTATTTTTTAATTTGATTTCATCACAAAATCGTCAGAATAATTGGACCAAACTCATAGTTGCGTTTCCGCCCTGTAATTGTGGGAGGGGTTTGAGACCCTGAATGATCCAACAGGAGCGGTTTATTTACACATTCATTGGTTTATTTCATTCAGCAGCTCTTTCAGGGGCACAGGCTTCTTCACATCACGTTTGACTTAAGTCAGAAAGACAAGTTTTGCAGAGCTCAAAGCATCTGTTTGTGGTTCCCAAGGAAACATATATTGCTCAACTTTTTCTGGCTCATAAATAAGACCAGAGTTTTCCTCGTACCATCACACATGAGTTCACTTCATAATGAAAGAGAACTTTTCCTCATGCCGTCAACAATACGTCCAAAACATGACACTTTAGTGAAAGTAAACTTTGCCCCAAACAGGTGTGTCCAAGATGAATGTTTTTCTTTCTTGTTTAATAAAAAAAATGATCGATAATTTATATACTTTTAATAAATTCTAATAATTTGTTTTTTCTTTTGGTTATTCTCGTGACATTATGAGCAAACACAGTTTTATCGATGAGCTAAAAACCCAATGTCTGTCACAAATGTTCAAATCATTAGAATCATTACGACTAAAAAATATAATACATTGTTTAAAGTCCCATTGTTTTTTTCTTTTTCGGGTAACTTTCTTCATGCCTCATAAAAGTATGTTTTAAATAATGTAATACGATAACAATAAGCCTGATGTGTGACGTTACTGTTGCACTATGATTTGTTGATGTTATGTATGGTCAACCCAGATTATCAACTTACAATACATTTATTTATTTATTTAGTCAAAATACCTTTTTAAAACTTCTGACATAATCTGACAGTTCCGTTATTTAAAGTACGGCATATTAAAATAGGTGTTCCAACTTTAACTGAAGCTAAATTAAACAGCCCAGATGCTGTTGAACATATGAAGTAAAAGCACATTTAAAACTAGCTCAAAAAAAAAAAAAAAAAACATTCAACACATTTTAAAGCGGGGGTCTCCAACCTTTTTTACTTTGAAGACACTTGTGTAACTGTGCATCTTTGGAGAGTTTAAGCCAAACATTGATATTATAACGTTTTTTGACGGGTTTTACGGTTTGCAGTCAAAGATTTCCTTTTCCCCGTTCTCGCGGGTTTTGTGGACCATGTTCCGTGATGCGGAACACGGTCCTCCTGCTTCACAGCTAGAAGGTCTGGGGTTCGATTCCCACCTGGGACGGGCCCTTTCTGTGTGGAGTTTGCATGTTCTCCCCGTGTCTGCGTAGGTTTCCTTGGAAAAACATTAAGATCAGAGGAATAGTGTCAAAACCAGACTTGGAGACACTCATCCATGCGTTTGTCTCCAGCAGGTTAGACGACTGTAACGGCTGCTCACTGGCCTTTCTAAACGAGCTGTTAGAGCTGCAGAACATCCAGAACGCTGCTGCTCGAGTCCTGACAAGAACCAGGAAATACCACCATATTAGTCCAGTGCTCCGGTCTCTGCACTGGCTTCCTGTCACTCAGAGAATAGAATTTAAAACAGCTCTGCTCGTGTACAAGTCTTTTCATGGTTTAGCACCAAAGTCCATCTCTGACATGTTAGAGCCGTATGAACCATCTCGGAAAACAGTTCTTCTTACCCGTGCACATGACACTGCACTCTTGCTTTTTACTGTAATTAATACATGTTTATGTTTTATTGATTTTGCAGACTTGTTGCCTCGCTTCCGTCAGTCTACCCCAGGGCAGCTGTGGCTACAATTGTATCTTACCACCACCAAGTATTGGAGTGAATGAACAATGCAATGTAAAGAGTCTTTGAGTGTCCAGAAAAGCGCTATATCATAATCAGAATCAGAATCAGAATCAGAATCAGAATAGGTTTATTGCCAAGGTTTGTGAACAAGGTTTACAAACTAGGAATTTGTCTTGGTGCAAACGTGCGACATATTAGATAGACTGATATAAAACCAATGCATTATTATTATTATGATTATTATTAAGGTCTGTGATACCAATTGTTGGTGTGATGGGCGGTGTATTGTTTATTAAAAAAGCCCCAATGGACAAGTGTCCGTGAACTCTTTGTGTCAAATCGAGTGAACACTTTCTGTGCCGTCTTGAGAAACTTGTTGATCAGTGCTGGACGTTACACCTCGCAGCTGTGGAAGCATTGGTATGACTGCCTCTCGAAAGTTTAGAGTCTATCTGTCTATCTATCTATCTTCTCTGCATTTGACCCATCATTAATGCTGCTGGGGCAACCTGTAGTGTCAGGGAACCATTTCCAGATGTGGGGCCAGGCTGATGGTCTAATGGTAGGAACAGAACCTGGGACCTTCTAGATGTGAAGCACGAGCACTAACCGCTGGGCCACCATAGGTACATGATGTAGTGGGCGCGTTAGTGCCCTCGGTATGGTTACAGCAGGACCGTCTGTCTCTTGTGCTACATGCCCCGCCCTTTTTAGAAGTTTATCAGACCAAGATAAAAATCTTGGCTCATAAATGAACCTTTCTCTTCCTCAAGCCTTGAAGCAACCGGTTCATAACACTTTCATACCTGTGGTGTTGCTACAGCCAAGATTTGTGTGTCTCAGAAATATTTGTCATTAGATACAAGAAGTTCACACAAGAATTATTTTATTTTTTAATTTGATTTCATCACAAAATCGTCAGAATAATTGGACCAAACTCATAGTTGCGTTTCCGCCCTGTAATTGTGGGAGGGGTTTGAGACCCTGAATGATCCAACAGGAGCTGTTTATTTACACATTCATTGGTTTATTTCATTCAGCAGCTCTTTCAGGGGCACAGGCTTCTTCACATCACGTTTGACTTAAGTCAGAAAGACAAGTTTTGCAGAGCTCAAAGCATCTGTTTGTGGTTCCCAAGGAAACATATATTGCTCAACTTTTATTAGCTCATAAATAAGACCAGAGTTTTCCTCGTACCATCACACATGAGTTCACTTCATAATGAAAGAGAACTTTTCCTCATGCCGTCAACAATACGTCCAAAACATGACACTTTAGTGAAAGTAAACTTTGCCTCCAAATAGGTGTGAACCTTACGGGCCCGTCCTGACTGAAGAAAGCTGAGGCGGTCCTCGTGCTTCACAGCTAGAAGGTCTGGGGTTCGATTCCCACCTGGGACGGGCCCTTTCTGTGTGGAGTTTGCATGTTCTCCCCGTGTCTGCGTAGGTTTCCTTGGAAAAACATTAAGATCAGAGGAATCGTGTCAAAACCAGACTTGGAGACACTCATCCATGCGTTTGTCTCCAGCAGGTTAGACGACTGTAACGGCTGCTCACTGGCCTTTCTAAACGAGCTGTTAGAGCTGCAGAACATCCAGAACGCTGCTGCTCGAGTCCTGACCAGAACCAGGAAATACCACCATATTAGTCCAGTGCTCCGGTCTCTGCACTGGATTATCAAAGGCTCAAAGGCACCTGTTTGGTGTTTTTAGGTAGGTCTGTTTTTCAACTCTTACTGTCATAAAATAAATCCTTGTATTCTGGGTATTATGTGAAATGTTAGGCGGTGTGGCTCTAATGACTAAAGTCAAGAAGTTTCCTTGTCAAGAAAATTATGAACATCTTGCAGCTCAGGCCACGCCCTGAGCTCAGGTTACAGCTGTGGCTCACAGTATTTATACGTGTGAGGGAAACATGCACAAGCACTTCCACCGACGGATGCACGAAAACTTTCAGCGATGGCGCTTGGAGGATACGGACCGGTCACAAAGGCCACTGCGCTGACACAGGACATGTGTGACAAGGTGAGATAATGATGTATTGATTTTAAAATGAAGAGGCGGTTTTGCTCAAAATATTGTGTTTTTAAATAATTATAAAACAAATCATTTATATTATTGAGCATGTGAGAAGCTCGTCTACGCATGAGCAAAATCTCAAATTCTCATCAGTGAAATTTTCAAAGGATTTGCTTTTGTACAAATTCAGTCTTTGAAATGTGTCAATGCCAGAATAGATTTATCCAAAGTTAGATTTTCTTTCTACTGCTTCACCGTCATGTATCACTGTGTCTTTAGTACAGAGAAAAAACACAACAATAAATGTAGTTAAGATGGAATCGCTGATATTGTTTCTCCTTTTCATTCACAGATAAGACCTCTTGTTCAAGTAAAGGTTAACTCTGTGTTTACTGAATTCACTGCAATTGAATACAGGCAACAAATAGTGGCCGGGATGAATTGGCTGATGAAGGTATAATTTGTACTTCTGTTTTGTCTCCATTGTGTCTGTATTTGTGTCGTGAACACAGAGTTGAGTGTGTTTGTTTGTGATCGGCTGTTAATTATCGTTCACATCTTTGGGCTTTGCATGTTTTCCATTTTTCCAACGTAATACTTATTATTTTACCCAAAGTAAACTGTGTTTTATTGTATTTCATGTTTATTGTAAAATATTTCAAGAAAAAACACTTTTTCATCAAAGCTTTTTCTGTTGTTTTTAAGCTTTAGAGTCTCAGAGTTTCTGAGGCATTAAAAGGTTTTCAATAATATTTTTTTGAAAATATAAAATATTTGATACAGGAAAATATTGTGATAACAAATTTAGTTTTTCCTGCCTCAATAAATAGACCTTCAGATTTTGTTATCGTGACAGGCCTTGTTTTGGGCGTAATTTACAGTAAACTGCGTACGCTGTATCATTTGTGACTTAGATTTCAGTTCGATGATGTATTTCATAATTGCTGTCTTCACAGGTTCAGGTTGGAGGAGACAACTACATCCAAATCATTGTCTTCGAAGCACTCCAATGCTATGGAGGAGGATTGTCATTGAGCGGTGTTAAAGAAGGCATGAAGAAGGATTCCCCTCTTGAACCTTTTGACCCATAATGAGCTGCAAAAAAAATGCATGAAATAAACCATGACGCTGTGTCATCATGTGTCGTCTGCATCAATCAATAAAAACGCTTAACATACGACATTGTTGTGCAAAGTGCTTTACAAACACCCACCCCTACAAATACAAGCAGACAATAACATCATACTCACCTCACGCCCCTCCCCATAGACACACACACACACACACACGCACGCGCACGCACACGCACACGCACACACACACACACACACACATAGGATAATGGAAGTAGGGCTGATTCTGAACACAGATGATCCAGGTAAATAAACACTAGAGGAGCTGTTGCACCGACACCGGGCGCCCAGAGGAGGCGCTGCAGTGACACCACACCTCCACCCAAGCACCCACGGGACAGCGCCCCCACACGGCCACAGCCGACCACCGCTCCCGGGGCAGAGGGCTCCCTCAGAGGAAACACTGGAGATTCAAAAATAATAAAAACAATATTTGCAAATAATAACATTAAATAAAGTAAGATAAAAAAAAACTCTAATATAAAACAAACTAAAAAGCAATAACAAGCGACATATAATCCGAAATAATCATAAAAATAACTGAATAAATAAATAAATAGGATGAAAATAAATAGATATCAGTTAAAAGCTAAACTGAATAGGTGGGTCTTGAGCTCCGTCCTGTCAATCTATCCCGTCTGTGTGTGAACAGGAAAGGATATGGATGAGCTAGTTCAGTATTATTAATGTGTAGCCAAAGCATGAATGTTGGTTATAATTGAAGTTGTATAAATGTTGGCTCTAAGCTGTATAAGACACAAGATAATAGTTTACTTTGTCTGTTTGTGTAAAACCGCCGTTTCCAGCAGATGGCGATGCGCCCTTCGATATAAATAATCCTCCCAATCAAAACTAAAACATTATAACGTCAGCTGGTCCTGAAGTAGACTAGACATGGACTAAATAATACAAACTATTTATTTGAATACTCAATATCGACATAACAGCATGTGCAGAAAGTGAAGTGAGTAACAACAGCCAGGTGGAGGTTAATCCTTTACAAGAGCAGATGGTTTCTGATGGAACACCGTGATTATTTCATTGTAATCAATGCCTTCTGTTAATTCCCTTTCAAAACAAAACAGGGACAGTGAGTTTAGTCTTTCTGTCAGCATCGTCCTTTGATGAATGTGGAAAACTTATCTCCAACTTCATTTATTTATCTTTTAATGTGCTGTATTAAGACGCCGTGCTCTGCTCCTGCACTTGAAGTTTGCGTTCTGAAATCTGTGGGTGAAAAGAACGTTCATGAAGGTAGTGGTACAAGGCCGTCCTGCCTTTGCTCTGCCTGATCCCATCAGACCTGGGAAGCTAAGCAGGAAGGGCCTGGTCAGTAGTTGGATGGGAGACCGTTTAGTAACACCAGGAAGCCTGGGGTGATGTAGTGAGTGAGTGGTTGGTGGTGGTCGGAGGGGCCCATGGCGCAGACTGGATGCCTCACTTCCGTCTGTCTACCCCAGGGCAGCTGTGAAATATTTCTCATTGGATACAAGAAGTTCACACTAGAGTTACAGTGAGGAAAATAAGTATTTGAACACCCTGCTATTTTGCAAGTTCTCCCACTTAGAAATCATGGAGGGGTCTGAAATTGTCATCGTAGGTGCATGTCCACTGTGAGAGACATCATCTAAAAAAAAAACCTGAACACCTGAGAAAATTAATGTTAATGTTTGGTACAGTAGCCTTTGTTTGCAATTACAGAGGTCAAACGTTTCCTGTAGTTCTTCACCAGGTTTGCACACACTGCAGGAGGGATTTTGGCCCACTCCTCCACACAGATCTTCTCTAGATCAGTCAGGTTTCTGGGCTGGAGTTTGAGCTCCCTCCAAAGATTCTCTATTGGGTTTAGGTCTGGAGACTGGCTAGGCCACGCCAGAACCTTGATATGCTTCTTACAGAGCCACTCCTTGGTTCTCCTGGCTGTGTGCTTCGGGTCATTGTCATGTTGGAAGACCCAGCCTCGACCCATCTTCAATGCTCTAACTGAGGGAAGGAGGTTGTTCCCCAAAATCTTGCAATACATGGCCCCGGTCCTCCTCTCCTTCATACAGTGCAGTCGCCCTGTCCCATGTGCAGAAAAACACCCCCAAAGCATGAGGCTGAAACAAAAACGCTTAAAAAATGTGACAAGAACGCAGCAACAACATGACAAAATAGCTACAATCACATTTGTAGGGCTTAGCTTTCAAATGAGGCGTTACTGTTGCTCTCCAGTGGAGAAGCTTTTAGATTTGGGTAAAGTCCAACTGGAGTAAGAGCCTAGTAACAAATATAATCCCAGCTCCTGCAGGTGCCTGCTGCCGCTGTGTCCTTGGGCAAGACACTTCTCTTGTCTCCAGTGTCTGTGCACATTGGGGTATGAATGAGAGAGTGAATGAGTGACTGGTTCCTCACTGTAAAGCACTTTGACCTGATAAAGGGAGAAAAGCACCAAAGACTAAAGGCACATCAGGGCAATAAGATAAGGGGGAGTTCACACATTCTCTGCATTTGACCCATCGTCTACGCCGCTGGACAAACCAGGAGCCAGTGTACTGCACTCGGGGCCCCATATCCAGATGTGGAGCCAGGCTAGTGGTCAGAAACACCTGGCTGAAGGATTAACCCTAATGTACATGTTTTTAGTTGGAGGAGAAATCAGAGTAGGAAACCTACGCAGACACAGAGAACATGCAGACTCCACACAGAAAGGCCCCGTCCAGGTGGGAATCGAACCTGGGACCTTCTAGCTGTGAAGCCCGAGCTCTAAGCACTCTGCCACCATAGGCACATGATGTAGTGGGCGCGTTAGTTCCTTCTGTGGAGTCACAGCGGGACAGTCTGACTCATACAGGATTGTATCACATGCCCCGCCCGTGTTCAAAGGAAATTCATCTTGAAATAAACAAAATCTCAAACGTTGTGTGTTCCCAACAGCCGCATAACTGTCGTGTAGCAACAAAGCTTTGCGTGTCCCCAAATAGGTGTGTCCAAGATGAATGTTTTTCTTTCCTGTTTAACCTTTTAAAGAAGTCCTAATAGTTTGCTTAATCTTTGGTTATTCTCGTGACGTTATGAGTTTTCTGGATGAGCCTGTGCTGAGTGTTTTCTTATAATGAGCCGTGTCCAAAGGGAGAACAGCTTTAACTTCTTAACCCAGCACATTACTCCAGTTCAGCTTTACCCAAATGTAAAAGCGTCTCCACCGGAGCTCACAGCCTATAGGCCAGTTCACTCCTTATTTGAAAGCTAAGACCTACAAAACTGATTGAAACTTTGTTGTTTGTTTCTGTATCGCTTTTTCTGTCGTGTTGTTTTTCAGCACTTTCTAATCGTGTTTTCATCCTCATTTTCGTTGTCTTTGTTCAAGAAGCTTTTAGATTTGGGTAAAGCCAAATTGCAGAAAATGTGCTTGGTTCATGTGGGAGTTCAGAGGTTAAATAAAGTCAGCTTCACTCTATGGGCTGTATGCACGCGAGCGTCACGTGACTTCCGAGTGGATTCTAAGTCGTTTGCGTCTCCGTTCTTTCCCCATGAGGTCTTGTCTAAATAAATAAATATCTGAAGATCACATGGCAGACGGCGGCTTTGTCCGAACGTCCACACTATTCCCTGTATAGTGACTATAGTGGTCACGCCATGTTGTGGGGGCGTCCGAATGTCCAGAGAGAAAAAAGTAGTGCACTCAAAATATCCCACAATGCATTCTGAAAAGTAGTGAGCAGCGGCGATCACTAAACGGGTCAATATAGCCCACAATGCATTGCGAGAGTCGGAGAAGAACGCCCGACAACAACAGGTCTTTGAACTAAACAACACGACTGAATGAAATCAGCCGTTTCAATCGTGTGTTTGTATTTATCATTAATAAACGACTTAAATATAAACGGTTATGGTGCTAAATGCTAGCGTTAGCTGCTAACCTTTAGCTCGAGCTGTTAAATGACCGATAGCTTCCTCTCAAATAATCCATTCATGTAAAACCCATGTTTAATATCACGTATCAGACTCATATTTATCCATAAATATTCCACTGTCTCATGAGTTTGGTTGATCTCTATCGCAGAAATACATTATTCCCGGAGTTAAGTGAACTTTTAGCAGACGTAGTCACTCATTCTGCTGGTTGACCTACTTTCTGCACGTCTTTGAGCTAACGCTGGAGTGATTTTTTTTTTTTTTAATGATAGTTTTAATTTTAATTTATATGTCAAATAAAACGCCTGTAAAAGTGCAAACACTGTCGTTCTGTTTCATAAAATAAACGTTTGTAACAATAAATAAATTCAGAAAAAAAAAAAAGACAAAAAGAATCTGCACGCCGCAGCTCGGAGAAAGTAGTGGCTTCTGTCCGAATAGCCACAGAATCAGTGACTATATATATATATATATATATATATATATATATAGTGCGGGCCTATGTAGTGAATGAGGGGTTCGGGAATAGGGTGGACATTCGGACACAGACAGTGAGTTACTGGTGGAGTCACAGCATCAGGTTGTCAATTATCTGAAAATGTCTGTTTACTATCCCCCTGAATATTGTATGCTAACTGTAGAGGAGGTCACTGGGCCTTGAGGGGCAATAAACAGGCGTCCTGTTTATCTGGCCAGAGGCAGGTAGCCTTCGTCCCTCTGCTAAAGAATGTATGCTAATCTCGATCAAAGATGAAAAGTCACTGGGCCATAAAGAGTGGTCAGGAAGGAGCTGATCAGATCTCCAGATGGTGAGATAAGGCTTTGATGTGAGTCAGGATGGCCAACTGGAGCGTCCTGTTGTCTTGTGTGCTGAAGTGTGAGTGTGGCTATGCATTGAGTAGGAGGGGCTAACAGGCAGAGAATTACCCAGGAGGAAAATGTTGTGGAGAGACTTTTCCTAGCAACTGAACGAATAACATGTAACTTGTAACTCACCATCTAAGAATAAAGTGCCTTCTGAGAACTCGTAACCTTTCTGATCTATCTGTTTTTTACAACGAGGCGAGGAGTCAGATAGCGGCATTTTTGGGCCTTTAGCTCTTTATTTTTTTATTCATAATTTGGTTCCGCCGACGTGATCAAAACGTAAGGCAGAGAGCAAAAGCGACCCAAATCTTTTTTACAAAGAGCATCGAAAGCTGAAGAAGAACTGCTTTTTTCATCAAAGACGCTCCAAAGCCAACAACGCCAAAACAGAAGAGAGGAGGACAAATCTCAGAACGAAACAATCATCGGAAAAGTCTCGATAAAATCCCCAAATCCAGAAGATTTCAAGTATACACACAAACTGCGTGAACCAAGGCTTTTTAATAATTTTTCCTTTTCTACAACTCATTTGACGGACCAACGACGACAATCTTGTCAACATGGTGGAGGGAGTAACGCAAACATCTCCTTGTGAAAGCTGTCGGATGTATCAACAAGAAATTCTCCTACTACGGGACAAGATATATGCCTTAGAGACGGAAAAAGGACTTAATGACACGCTCCCTGTGGAACCTGGTAAGAAGACTGGAAAAACTGATACTTGCAACCTAAAGCTAAACGACACCATAACATTCCCAAAACTTAAGAGACAACTTGGTGCTAAGCCAAAGCAAAGACAACATGCTGGTAAAAATGCACCTGGAATAAAGTTAACAAACAGATTTTCACCTCTCTCAGAGGATGAGTATAACGAACAGAGAAAGTCACAGAGAAACAGAGAACAAGAAGTCAAAACAAAGATGGAGAGAAAAACTGAGCCAAGTGTCAAGGCCAGAGATATCCTGGTGCTTGGAGACGGAGCCATATCTAATGTAAACAATCAGAGAATCACTACAATCAGCTATCCCAGCGCCACCGTTTCTGACATCATAGATGTTCTAAACAAGGAAATTACAAATAACCCTGGGATAAATAAACTTGTTATTCATGTTGGTGCTGTTGACATAAGAAACAGAGAGTCTGAAGTCCTGAAAGAAAAGTTTAATAAACTTTTTGAGAGACTTGATTCTCTGGATAAAGATGCAATACAAATTTTCATCAGTGGACCTATCCCAAACATCGATGGGAGAATAAACAAATTCTCCCGGCTGTTTCAGTTGAACACATGGCTGTCCAATGTCTGTGAGTCAAGAGGACTGTATTTCATAGAGAACTTTTATCTTTTCTGGAAACGCGACGATCTGTTTAAAGGAAATGGCCCACATTTGAGCAGAGGTGGAGTGAGACGACTGACGGAAAATCTCCTCCATGCTCTACAAAATCAGTGGAGGCCTGAGAGAGCAGAGAGGAGCATGAGAAGAGCTCCTGGCTTGCCAGCAAAGGTTTTGCCTGCATCCTCAATAAAAGATTCAGTCGCAGCTGCATCATCTGCACCTACAGTAAAGGACTCAGCCACAGTTAAGGATCCAGCCACAGCAGCGCCATCCGCATCTGCATCTCCGGGGAAAAGCTCAGCTTCAGTACCACATGCATCTATAGTAAATGATTCAGCCGAAGGAGCACTTTCGTCAACTACACCACAGACCTTGAGCCCGACTGCTACATCTACACCCTCCAGAGATTTTTCTGAATCATTCCCATCCCCAAACTCACCTATGGGACTCCCCAACCATTTTGAACCCTTGATAAAACAAGGGGTTAAAATGATTCCCCTCACTCCAGTCATGTCAAGACCAAGGCTTTCATCCCCAAAGAAGTATCATGCCCCTCTTCCACCTCTGTCTTTTTCACCCAAGGTCTCCCCAGCTCGGCCCCCACCACCGGTGCCCACAGCTGTTATCTTCAGGTCGTGGTCACGTCGTATATACTTGCATGTGACAAGAAGAAGCTGAGTCATCATGGACAGTGTTATTTAGTTTTTTGATTTTGAATGTATTAAACTTTTGTAGACATTTTTCTTATGGTGACCACATTTCTATGTGGCCAAGGGGGGAAATTGTCAATTATCTGAAAATGTCTGTTTACTATCCCCCTGAATATTGTATGCTAACTGTAGAGGAGGTCACTGGGCCTTGAGGGGCAATAAACAGGCGTCCTGTTTATCTGGCCAGAGGCAGGTAGCCTTCGTCCCTCTGCTAAAGAATGTATGCTAATCTCGATCAAAGATGAAAAGTCACTGGGCCATAAAGAGTGGTCAGGAAGGAGCTGATCAGATCTCCAGATGGTGAGATAAGGCTTTGATGTGAGTCAGGATGGCCAACTGGAGCGTCCTGTTGTCTTGTGTGCTGAAGTGTGAGTGTGGCTATGCATTGAGTAGGAGGGGCTAACAGGCAGAGAATTACCCAGGAGGAAAATGTTGTGGAGAGACTTTTCCTAGCAACTGAACGAATAACATGTAACTTGTAACTCACCATCTAAGAATAAAGTGCCTTCTGAGAACTCGTAACCTTCCTGATCTATCTGTTTTTGACAACGAGACGAGGAGTCAGATAGCGGCATTTTTGGGCCTTTAGCTCTTTATTTTTTTATTCATAAGGTTAAAAACAGGGGCAAAACATTCACTAGAGGAAACTTCCGCGCTCATCACAGTAAGTGTTTTTGTCTTGAAGCTAACAGCTAACGGCTAACACGAATTAAATGAAAATAGCTACACGATTTTAAACGAGCTGCCCAAAATATAATCTGCCTGTCTTTAGTATAAATACTTTTTAGACGTTTAATTTTCGTGGTGGTGTTTTTTGATGCTAGCCGTTAGCGCCGAGATAAAAAGTCCTACCTCAAAAAACACAGACGTTTCCTGCAGTCACGAGTTTACATCCAACGTGATGTTTTTAACACGTAGCGAGTCACTTCAGATCAGGATCTCACTGTCAGCGATGTTTCCTTGAACTATACATTGTTTTAGACGAGACCTCACAGGGAAATAACGGAGACAGGAAACGGAAGCACCGACTTAGGATCCACGTGGAAGTCACGTGTCGTTTGCATAGAGCCCGTTGGCCTGGGCTTACAAAACTATACAGTCTGTAAATGTAAATAAATAAAGCACCTTTACCTTTGCCTTCATTTGACCAAACCTATTAACCCGTCCCTGCACATGACCCTGAAAGTATTGATTCTGCATTCTTGCTTTTTACTGTCATTAAATAATTAACATTTGTTTATGTTTTATGGATTGATTTTATCTTCTTTCTTGTAATTTTATGCAACTGCGACACACTTTGATTTGTCTCGTGTATGAATTGTGCTCTACACATTAACCTTATACAGAAGAGAGCATCAACCGCACGAAAACTCCGATGTATAAACTTCAGAGCTTTCTCTGACCAGCTACAAAGTACAACGTTTTTGCAATATGTCGAGGGGAAGAGGGAAGACGAGGAGAGAAGGACGTTATGCTGGTGTGACGCGCAGCAGCTTCACCAAAGGTGTTTTTGGTTCTATGTGAATATAAGACCTGTCGTCACCGTGGCTTTTCTCTCCAGCTCCTGGAAAACATGCATATAGACTGTTCTCCTCCAAATAACCCGGTAATCTCTGAGACTGTTCTCCTCCAAATAACCTGGTAATCTCTGAGACTGTTCTCCAAATAACCTGGTAATCTCAGAGACTGTTCTCCAAATAACCTGGTAATCTCTGAGACTGTTCTCCTCCAGATAACCCGGTAATCTCTGAGACTGTTCTCCAAATAACCTGGTAATCTCAGAGACTGTTCTCCAAATAACCCGGTAATCTCTGAGACTGTTCTCCTCCAAATAACCCGGTAATCTCAGAGACTGTTCTCCTCCAGATAACCCGGTAATCTCTAAGACTGTTCTCCAAATAACCCGGTAATCTCAGAGATAACACACGCCGTACAGAAGTTCTTCAAACAGTCAGTTGGTTTATTACAGGTCTGTCGTGCGTTTGCTGCACGAATGAAGCGACCGCACGTCCGAGCAGCTCCGTGTGACGTACGTTGGTGTGCGGTGATCTGAACACCACAGCTACGTTCTCCACCAACATAGGGATTTGGGAAACGCCAGAAACCGCACGACCAAAAAGTCGTACGACCAAAAAGTCGTACGGCCGGTTGTGACCGAGGCTTTAGGCAGGTCTGTTTTTCCACTGTTGTCACAGTATCTGTAATAAAATAAATAATTGTATCCTGGGAAAACGTTACGTGCTGTGGCTCTAAAGACTACGCTGGAAATTCTAAAGAATTTCTTTGGAAATGATTAACTTCTTGCAGCTCAGGCCACGCCCCGATCCCAGGTCACAGCTGTGGCTCACAGTATTTATACGTGTGAGGGAACCATGCACAAGCACTTCCACCGACGGATGCACGAAAACTCTCAGCAACCCTCAACATGTTTATATACGGACCGGTCACACCGGCCACTGCGGAGACACAGGACATGTGTGACAAGGTGAGATAATGATGTGTTTTTAAAATGAAGAGGCAGTTTTGCTCAAAATATTGTGTTAATAAATTAAAAATAATTTATATTATTGGGCATGTGGGAAGATTGTCCACGCATGATGACAAAAGTAGCAACACTTAAAAAACTAAAAATCTTACATTTTTGAAGGATTTGCTTTTGTACAAATTCAATCTTCAGGTAAAATTTAGTCTTTGAAGCAGTAGAAAGAAAATCTGACTATGGATACATCTATTCTGGCATTGACACTTGTCACCGTCATGTATCACTATGTCTTTAGTACAGAGAAAAAACACAACAATAAATGTAGTTAAGATTGAATCGCTGATATTGTTTTTCCTGTCATTCACAGAAAAGAGATTTTGTTGAAGGATCCATTAACATGAGGTTTACTGTATACACGGCTATTGAATACAGGGCACAAGATGTGGAAGGGACGAAGTGGCTGATAAAGGTATAATTTGTACTTCTGTTTTGTCTCCATTGTGTCTGTATTTGTGTCGTGAACACAGAGTTGAGTGTGTTTGTTTGTGATCGGCTGTCACAATAATTACTACTTATCGTTCACATTTTTGGGCTTTGCATGTTTTCCATTTTTCCAACGTAATACTTATTATTTTCCCCTAAGTAAACAGTGTTTTACTGTGTTTGTGTTTTGGTTCAAAATGCTGCAGCGCTTTTAACCGGCTCTAGCAGACAGGTCACACATTACTCCCATTTTATCCTCTGGCTGCCCATTAAATTTTGAATTGAATTCAAAATTTTAGTTTTGACTTTTAGAGCGTTGCATGGTCAGGCTCCCAAATACGTGTCTGACCTGCTGTGCCCGTACTCCTCCGGTCGCTCCCTTAGGTCCTCGGGCCAGAACCTCCTCACTGGTGACCTGTCCTTTGAAGCTGTTGCTCCTAAATTGTGCAATGACCTTCCTCTGTTCCTCTGTGTGACCGACACTGTCGATCCCTTTAACAAACAGCTGAAGACGTGGCTGTTTGGACGAGCTTTTAGTTGAAAAGGCTGTGATTGTTTTAATTAATTTGTTTCAATACATTTCATATAATCTGTTATTTTGTGCCCCTGTGAAGCACTTTGTGATTTTATCTGTGAAAGGTGCTCTCTAAATAAAGTTTCTTCTTCTTCTTCTTCTTCTTTTATTGTATTTCATGTTTATTGTAAAATATTTCAAGAAAAAACACTTTTTGATCAAAGCTTTTTCTGTTGTTTTTAAGCTTTAGAGTCAGTTTCTGGGGCATTAAAAGGTTTTCAATAATATTTTTTTTAGGGCCGGGACTTTAACGCGTTAATTTAGATTAATTAATTACACAAAAATAACGCGTTAAATTTTTTTGACGCATTTTAATCGCACATGTTTTTACAACGCGGAACGTTTCTCACTGGATGAGTTTAGGCGGACCGATTATACTGGAGCACCAATTTGTAGCACAGTCAACATAAACGCAATCCGGTGTGTACTTTTTGTTGTTATTTACGTGCCCAGCTGACGGCCCTCCAGCTGAGGCAGGCGCGCTCATTGTATTTCTTCACGCATGTGTGTGCGCGCGCCCTCGCTCCCAGTCACACGCAACACGGACTATTGAGGGGATCAGGCCTCCTCACATGGACTAAAGCCCGGGTTTGAAGCGGGTACACAACTCTGAAAGACTTGGAGTTTCTGGATACTGCTCAACAGGACCGGTGAGAGTTTGCCATTACGTTTGTTTTCGGGTTGCGTAGCGCGCGCTTCAGCTGCGACCTCGCGCTAATAGTTTACGTGCCTTTAAACCAGCTGTTGCTAAATCAACAAAGTCTGTTATGGCCTCTGAAGCAACAATAAACAATATTTTGTTGCTTAAACTTATGTATTCAGTCATTATTCAATGGTATACTAAAAATCCATATGAAAAAACTTACTTCTCACTGTTCTCAGGTCAAATATTTATATGCGATTAATTTCGATTAATTAATTACAAAGCCTGTAATTAATTAGATTAATTTTTTTAATCGAGTCCCGGCCCTAATTTTTTTATAACAATATTTTCCTGCTTCAATAAATAGACCTTCATATTTTGTTATCGTGACAGGCCTTGTTTTGGGCGTTCTTAATTTACAGTAAACTGCGTACGCTGTATCATTTGTGACTTAGATTTCAGTTCGATGATGTATTTCATAAATGCTGTCTTCACAGGTTCAGGTTACATCAAGCGACTACGTCCATATCATTGTCTTCAAACCATGCAATGGAGGAGGGTTGTCAGTGATTGGTGTTAAAGCTATCATGAAGAAGGATTCCCCTCTTGAACCTTTTTAAAAATAATGAGCTGCAAAAAAAAATGCATGAAATAAACCATGACGCTGTGTCATCATGTGTACTCTGCATCAATCAATAAAAACACTTAACATACAAAGTTGTTGTGCAAAGTGCTTTACGGATGGAAAAAAATGGCCGCCCGCCCAACCACCCATCCCTGCAAATACAAGCTGACAACATCATACTCACCTCACGCCCCTCCCCATAGCCACACACACACACGCGCGCACACGCACACACACACACACACACACACACACACACACACACACACACACATACGTGGTTTTATGGTTTATGTTGACCTTTTGGAAAAACCAACCCTGGTGTGGTTTAAGAGGACTATGGTTTCCCAAGGTCCTAGAGAGATAAGCTCTGGATAGACTAACTGTAAAAAATCTGAAAAAAATTTAGGTCTATTTAACATCCTTGTATCAGCTACGGTTGTCTATACACAGCCACCGACCAGAAGGTGGTTCATGAGGACCAAAGATGAATTATGAGGACTTTAAACATAACTGAACCACAATTCCCCTATGAGAGACCAACAGGCCCGTTTGGAACCATGAGGCCGTCCTTCCGTGGACCCACCACCTGCAGGAGGAGCCATAGGGGACTGGTGCTATGTGATTTGGGCAGCTCCAACGGCTGCCTCCACGACCCGGCAACGGACAAGTGGGAGAAAATGGATGGATGGATGAACCACAATTAGAGGCTGGAAAAGTTTTAATGTTCTTCATACATACACTCCATGCTTATCCATCTTTTACCTTTAGTTGTCTTTTATGTGCTAGTCCACGATTTCTCACAAAGTCTCTTATATTCTGCAGTGTTCTCTGACTTAAGGCCATTTCTGCTTGCTTACACTGAGTTACTTCATTTTTTGTGGCCAGTTTTCCTCTCTTGATGTGTTTTTTAAAATGCCGCATTACAGCTGCTTCTTCAGTCTTTGACCATGCTCTTTTTGTCACTCTGCGTTTTGGTCCAGGTTGCTTTGCAGGCCTCTGTGCTGCCTCTGAAAAGGAAAATTAGGAATTAATTTAAACAAAACAATGTGAATAAGTCAGAGCAAGACTACTACAAGAGTAAACAGAAGAACTTGCCTTCAAAATCAGAGGTATCTCCATCAGCTATGTCGATCGGGTCATCATCTATAACCACAGTTGCCGCTTGTTTCTCAGCAGAGTCCCCCGAGTCACTGTGACTCTCCTCTTCGGCCTCATCTGCACTGATGGGAATTTCATCTAAAAACAAAAGGGGGATTCAATTCAATCAGCCCGCTCCTAAAGCCACCAGGCCTGGGAAAACTCACCAAGGCTGGGGCTAAGATCCCCAGCCGGCTCCTAAAGCTACCAGCCCCGCACCGACATCCACCACAATGACCCACCCTCTACTCCACTTACACTACCCGGCTCAGGGCACTCCTACCCCGGCCTACGTGCACACACTCGCCCCCCTGGCTCCTCTGGACCTCCTCTGACCAGCCTGCTCCTAAAGCTACCAGCTCCGCACCGACATCCACCACAATGACCCACCCTCTACTCCACTTACACTACCCGGCTCAGGGCACTCCTACCCCGGCCCTACATGCACACCCAGATAAGAGATACATTTAACAAACCTTCAAGTTCAATCTCCTCCAGCGTCTTTCCTTTTAGCGAGGAAATGGATCCCTTCTCCATTAAAAGCAATACTTTGGATATCTTTGCAAGTTGTGTTGTTGGAACAGGCAGTCTGTAGAATTCCCTGTGTACGCGGATATCATGTCCAAGGAAGTCTGCCACCTGATCCAGCTCATTCTCCTGGAGGTTTAAGACTTGAGATAGCGTGGCCACATGTTTCCTGAGACCCGTCGACCGGAGGTGCTCGGGGTACTTTGTGTCGCACTGTGTGGAGAAACGTCTCAGGCAGTCACTTCCTCTATAATGGGTTGGTGCTTTGGGTCGTGCAAATAAGAATGGGTTTGAGGGAGACACACCACATTCTTTCCTCTTATTTGTGAGTAGTGTAAGACCATTGACAACAGGTCGGGGGAGAAGAACTGCAACTTTTCTCCCTCTTTTACCCATAATTTCCACGCGACTTAGATACCGGCAGAGCTTCTTTTCTGTGTCCGATAAACCAAGGCTTACATCCGCATGAAGTTGTTGATTATCCCTCTCCAGAAAATGTTTCAGAGGCATTTTGGAAACCTCTCCAGCTCGCCGACGGTTGAACACAATGATTTGTGTGAGCAACACCATGGCAAGACGGGCATAAGTTTGAGCATCATCTGTTTCTTGCAGTTTGCTTGTGGCCTCTTCTGCTGCCTTTTCCAAAAACTTGTGAAGTTTCACAACATCTTCAGTGAATGGTAAGGTTAACGGTTTATTAAACTTGGCATCACTCAGTGTGTTAAGGGCATTGTGAGATACATATTCTTTCCACTTGGTACTGAGCAACTTCTTAAATGTTTCAGTATACTTCACCAGCTTCTCATCTTCTGCCATCAAGCCCCGGCAGTGGATGATGTCGCAGATCTTATTCAGTGTGTGGCCGAGTTTAAGAGCAAGGCTCGGGGTTTTGTACGAAAGATTGTCATCATTAAAACCTGCTACCTTTTTGACCGCTTGTACCACTTTCTCAAAGTTTGCAGGCCTAACAGCATCTTCCAGGGTCGGCACAGAGAAATCTGTCCGCAAGCACAGCAGCAGACGTCCCACTTCTCTCAGTTTTTGTCTTATGTATTCATACTTTGTTGTATCCTGTCCATGAATGTTGTAAAGTGACTGGGCAAACTGGAGAATACAGAAGTCATTTCGCACAACTGATCCAACTTCATCCACGTTCATAACACTGAGAAGCTTCCAAACCCCACCCGAGATTTGCGCACATAAGGCGGCATCCTGAGCTGATGCAGAGCCGAGGATCCTTCTCCTTCCAGACGTCTCTTCTTGGTTTGCATCTTCGGGTTTGTGAGGGCACCTGCGAGTATGCCTCCATAGTTCTTTGCGGAGAAACATGCCTTGACAATACATGCAGTGAATAAACTTTCCATCCAAAGCTTTTTTTTTGCATCGTCGCTTCACTTTCAATTGCCTTTTCCCACTTTGTAATACTGCTTGATTATGTAAAAAGTTCCCTTTATTCCTAATTTTTTCAATCCGTTTGTTGCGCTCCTTGACATCAGTAAGGGAAAAGACTTGTACAATCTCTGCATTGGTCTTGTGTGTTTTAAGATGTCTCGATATTTTCTTCTGGGGCTTACCGCAGACAAAGCAGTAATTTATGGAACTTGTCCGCTGTGGGTCTCCTCTTCGTGGACCATTCTCTGAATGCAACTCTGAGGTGTATGAAGAACTACCTTGCTGGCTGGTTCCCGGTGCACTAGAAGCAGGAGCAAGACTTGTATCCGACTTTTGTGTCAGCCATATATTTGGATGGGGGAGCTCATCTAAATCTTCATCACCCACATAGTCTGGGTCTGAGTCTGGGTTGTTTTTTTCTTGTGCCATCTCCTGCCTTTGGTCCTTCCCAGTGTCACTCTGAAAGATAAACAGACAATACTTGAACCTACAAAGAACCACCCAGGCTGGGGCTAAGTTCCACAGCCAGCTCCTAAACCCAATACCCCGGTCCCCAACTCATCAGGGCCGGGGAAAACTCACCAAGGCTGGGGCTAAGTTCCACAGCCTGCTCCTAAAGCTACCAGCCCCGCACCGACATCCACCACAATGACCCACCCTCTACTCCACTTACACTACCCGGCTCAGGGCACTCCTACCCCGGCCTACGTGCACACACTCGCCCCCCTGGCTCCTCTGGACCTCCTCTGACCAGCCTGCTCCTAAAGCTACCAGCTCCGCACCGACATCCATCACAATGACCCACCCTCTACTCCACTTACACTACCCGGCTCAGGGCACTCCTACCCCGGCCTACGTGCACACACTCGCCCCCCTGGCTCCTCTGGACCTCCTCTGACCAGCCTGCTCCTAAAGCTACCAGCTCCGCACCGACATCCACCACAATGACCCACCCTCTACTCCACTTACACTACCCGGCTCAGGGCACTCCTACCCCGGCCTACGTGCACACACTCGCCCCCCTGGCTCCTCTGGACCTCCTCTGACCAGCCTGCTCCTAAAGCTACCAGCTCCGCACCGACATCCACCACAATGACCCACCCTCTACTCCACTTACACTACCCGGCTCAGGGCACTCCTACCCCGGCCTACGTGCACACACTCGCCCCCCTGGCTCCTCTGGACCTCCTCTGACCAGCCTGCTCCTAAAGCTACCAGCTCCGCACCGACATCCACCACAATGACCCACCCTCTACTCCACTTACACTACCCGGCTCAGGGCACTCCTACCCCGGCCTACGTGCACACACTCGCCCCCCTGGCTCCTCTGGACCTCCTCTGACCAGCCTGCTCCTAAAGCTACCAGCTCCGCACCGACATCCACCACAATGACCCACCCTCTACTCCACTTACACTACCCGGCTCAGGGCACTCCTACCCCGGCCTACGTGCACACACTCGCCCCCCTGGCTCCTCTGGACCTCCTCTGACCAGCCTGCTCCTAAAGCTACCAGCTCCACACCGACATCCACCACAATGACCCACCCTCTACTCCACTTACACTACCCGGCTCAGGGCACTCCTACCCCGGCCTACGTGCACACACTCGCCCCCCTGGCTCCTCTGGACCTCCTCTGACCAGCCTGCTCCTAAAGCTACCAGCTCCGCACCGACATCCACCACAATGACCCACCCTCTACTCCACTTACACTACCCGGCTCAGGGCACTCCTACCCCGGCCTACGTGCAAACACTCGCCCCCCTGGCTCCTCTGGACCTCCTCTGACCAGCCTGCTCCTAAAGCTACCAGCTCCGCACCGACATCCACCACAATGACCCACCCTCTACTCCACTTACACTACCCGGCTCAGGGCACTCCTACCCCGGCCCTACTTGCACACACTCGCCCCCCTGGCTCCTCTGGACCTCCGGGGACACACAGCCCACATCTCGGACCCACTCTTAAGCACCCCTCCTCGGACTACACCCCCCAACTCATCCAGGCCGGGGAAAACTCACCAAGGCTGGGGCTAAGTTCCACAGCCAGCTCCAAAACCCAATAGCCCGGTCCCCATATCATCCAGCCCGGGGATAAATCCTCCAGGCCGGGGCTAAGTTCCATTCAGAAAATACTTGATAACGTATATTTAACAAGGACTAGATACTTACCAATATATTTTCTTGTCTTCTTTGGAGTGAACTTTCTCTTGGTCCTTCTTCTTCGCATTACCATTAGATGTCTTCCGAAATCACTCAACATGCCCGGACACATATCCCGCACGTGTCCCCATAAAGAACCAATCACAATGGAGCCTTCAATACCGCCAGAGTAGGGTAGGGGGAGCACATCATACACTCCATACACAAGAAGTCAGGTTGGGGTATTATATGGACGTCAAATAAACTTTCAATTTATGGTCTTTAAAAGCTAAGAATTTAAAAAAACTTGATATGTGCATGATATATTATCATTGAGCATTAAAAGGACTTCAGAAAAACAATGAAATTATGCTCTTTATATGCTAAAAATTAAAATACAAAATCTTGGTTTATGAGGACCGTAGCATAGTCCTGCTAATCCCCTTAGGTTCTCGTAGTGCTGGTGAGTAGTCAGGTCAATTGGCTCCATAAACCATATATACAGACACACACACACACACACACACACACAGACACACACACTCGATTAGAGCACTATTGGTGACCTCAACTCTATACCCCACCTTCGAGGACCACCCTTTCTGAATGAAGAGAGATTCTGGCAGGGCCATTTTGTCAGGGGTCCATATGTACAAAATCACCTCAGAATTTATTAAATCAAAACTTTTGTCCCATCAGTTCATAACCATCACTTTGGGGACAAATAATTGTAAAGCCACTTTTGAGGACATCTTACACACAGACTAATAATGTCGTCTTTGGGGACTTAATTTAGATAGTTGTCTAACATCACACTGCAAAGTTATTTATTGGATTCAAATATGACAAACATTTAGGTTTAACCTTTGATAACTTTATTAAGAAATTAAGCAACTTATATATTTAAAATTCCAAAACATTTCCTGCAAGAAAACCTTTTTCATTTTCACTTCATTTTTATCTGTAGTAATATCATTTTAAATCAAAACATTAATAAATCATTAAAGGGGCTATATGCAAGTTGGACATTTTATACTCACTACTGCCACCTCAGGTCATACGTGTAACTGCAGTCTCAATATTAACCCGAAGTAACACATTTTTGAGTGACTACAGGATTTTAGAGGCAGTTGTGGTGAACAGGTCTGAGCTCATTCTACACATTAGGACATGGCTGGAACATGTAGGGGGAGGACAACACTTATTTTTAACATTTTTAAAATCAGTATAGTCTCTTTAATAAACCAGAGAACTTGAAGTCAGAGATGTTCTCTCAAACTTTTGTACTTTAAATTGTTATGATTGAGTCATTTTTGACCACTAAGCTTTCTTTTGAGTGATGTAATTCTATTTCTCACTTAGTCTTTAACACCCAAGCAGGTTCGATCCTTTATGGTTCAGCCTGTAAGCATCGCATGCAGTCTTCCTTTCCAGGATGCTTTCCTTTATTGATGTATCGCATTAGATGTCTTTCAAGTGCTTGTACCTCAGCTTCGTTCCATTTGCGCTTTATTTAAAAAAAAAAAAAATTGTGAAACATCTTTTGAAATACATACATTATAAAAACCAGCAAACATACCAACCTTTTTTCTTAACATCCTGGTGACCTGTATTTTTGGTGACTTTGTTTCCAGGTAGTGGATTAGTAGTTGATCCGGATCATGAAGTACTTGATGGTGTGGCACAAGCTGTTTCTAATTGTGCTGTAGTTGGTGAATAACTGATTCTCGGTGGTGGTAGGCTGTCAGGTTCCTTCTTGTTATCAGTAGAATCACCAGATGCCTCATTGTCATCTTCTACTTCAAGTTTTTCTGAAAATTATAGCAAATTACAGAACTCAGGAACCCGTGACAATTGTTTATTTTCTATTAAAAAAGTATACATACCATCAGGGTCAATTTCAACGTCCTCAAGAGATTTACCCTTGTAATGAGACAGTGTTCCATTCTCCATTGCAGGACTTTACTCATTTGAGCAAGTTGAAGAGTTCCTTGGGGAAGATGATAATATTGTCTGTGAACTTTGATATCGTGGCCTAGGAAATCCGCCAGTTGGTCAGCCTCGTTGTCTTTGAGATTTAGGACATGGTCAAGACAGTCAGTGACTTCCTCTGTATGGGGTCAATGCTCCTGGTCTTCCAAACATGTAGTCGTTTTCTTTGGGAACACCACACCAACACGTCATGTTTCCCGGGTTTCTGCTAAGAGCTCCAAAGCTGAAACCATTGACGGTTTTAATAATAAAGGGACCCCTCGTTCCCGCTTTCCACGGATTTCAATTCTTGAGAAGTATTCACACATTTTTATTTCCACTTCAGTCAGGCATGCCATTACATGTTCATTTACCTCTGTTGTTCTTGATTTAAATGTCTTTATCTGTATTCATGAAACTTCCCCTTCTCTTCCCCTATTGAATAGAATCAACTGAGCCAGATTTACTTGAGCAAGCGCTGCATAATTTTTTTGGAGAAGGGACAATTTTTAGCATTCTTTCAAAAACGTTTTTAGAACTGTGTGTCCAGTGGCACCAGAGACAGCAGTGGCCTGGTGCCTGCACCTGCACCGGCTCTTACAGTGCGCTCCTACAAAGCACAACACGTATATAGTCTAGGTACGTGACAAAACATTTAAACATTATTTAAAATTAACAAGAAGTATCTTATAACTTGGACTTTACCTAAATCTAAAAGCTTTAAATGGGAAAAAAGCAACAAATGCGCAAATACAACAAAACAGTGACAACACTGTTAAAGCAGGACTGAGTAACGTGTTTACCTTAATAAATCCTTCCCGTAGTCCCTCTGGGGGTAATACAAGTGTTAATGGGATGATCGGAGGATCTTTCATCTCCCCCTGGTGTCTCTGGTCAGAAAACCACAAAGCTAACTGCGGGCTAGCGCAACTTAAACAAGTATTTACAGCCAAGTTTGAGAGAAAAAAATTACCTCCATTGTGTAATTGAAATCGCAAAAAAACACGCCCCAAAACGGTAATTGTCCAATCAGACATCCTAGCAACCGTTACTATGAAGCCAGGTCCCCCATGCCGCAGATCTTCAATGCAAAACAATGGGACATACCAGCAATGAGCACTGAGCAGAGGCACTTTTTTTTTACTGCTAACCACCAAAAACCCACCAGACAACGAAGAAGAAGCAAAATGGTGACGCGATCTGCCTGTGGAGGATGTGCATCAGACACTAGGTACCAGTGTGTCAGGGGGAGTCCAGTTATTTCCCAAAGCGAAAACACAACCTGAGCACGGCCTACAATGGATCAAACAATGTGGACGGCCTACGCTAAATGCTAAAATTCTCCAAAATAAACAAGCAGACGTCTGCTCTAAGGTAAGGCTAGGGCCTGGCCGCTAGGCTAACACCTTAGCATGCTAACATCTAGTTACTGACAGTCACATAACGTTACACAAACTGGAGCTGTAACTTTAACTGTGGCGGTGAACTTTTACAACCCTACAGTCCACATGTTTTTGTCTCCCTTTATGATAAAAGTACTGTGTAATTTGTCACGGTCCTGATCCCAAAGTGCTTTACAGATTACAACATTTAAAACAATACGCCCCGCATAATACATCCATATATATATATATATATATATATATATATATATATATATTAGGGCCGGGACCTTAACGCGTTAATTTAGATTAATTAATTACACAAAAATAACGCGTTACATTTTTTGACGCATTTTAATCGCACTTGTTTTTACAACGCGGAACGTTTCTCACTGGATGAGTTTAGGCGGACCGATTATACTGGAGCACCAACGAGCGTTCAGACGACAATAAACCACAGTGAACATGGAGAAGCTGATGAGACCTCTTTGCTTGGCCTTGTGGATGGGAAAATTTGCTATAAAAAACGAATGGAATGTGCGAGCTATGCAACAAGGACTTCGCACATCACCGCAGCACATCGAGCCTGCGATTGTTGCGTTGCGTTGTTATTAAGAGTTGGACTGAAATTTATTTATTTTTTTTTTTAAACCAGCTGTTGCTAAATCAACAAAGTCTGTTATGGCCTCTGAAGCAACAATAAACAATATTTTGTTGCTTAAAGTTATGTATTCAGTTATTATTCAATGGTATACTAAAAATCCATATGAAAAAACTTACTTTAATTAATTACAAAGCCTTTAATTAATTAGATTAATTTTTTTAATCGAGTCCCGGCCCTAATATATATATATATATATATATATATATATATATATATATATAACGACTCAATTATATATATATATACATACATATACACCAGGACGCCAGCCGTTCCACCTCTCTCCTGTAGGCGGACTCATCACCGTCCGAGATGAGCCCGATGAGGGTGGTGTCGTCCGCAAACTTGATCAGTTTAACGGACTGGTGGCTGGAGGTGCAGCAGTTTGTGTACAATGAGAAGAGCCAGGGGGAAAGTACACAGCCCTGAGGAGTTCCAGTATTTGTAGTCCGAGTGTCCGAGACGATCTTCCCCAGCCACACGTGCTGTCTCCGGTCCGTCAGGAAGTCAGTGATCCACCTGCAGAGGGAGTCGGGCACACTGAGCTGGTAGAGCTTGTCTCGTAGCAGTCCAGGGAGGAGCTGAAGTCCACAAACAGGATCCTGGCGTAGGTTCCTGGTGAGTCCAGATGCTCCAGGGTGAAGTGGAGGGCCAGATTGACTGCGTCGTCCACAGACCTGTTGGCTCTGTAGACGAACTGCAGCGGGTCCAGGAGGGGGGCGGTGATGCCCTTGAGGTGGGGCAGGACCAAGCGCTCAAAAGACTTCATGACCACAGACGTCAGTGCCACCGGCTTCTAGTCATTAAGTCCTGTGATCCGTGGATTCTTAGGGACAGGGACGATGGTGGATGATTTAAAGCCGGACGACACGCGGCATGACTCCAGGGAGGTGTTGAAAATATCTGTGAAGACAGGAGCCAGCTGATCTGTGCAGTGTCTCAGGAAGACACCATCCGGCCCAGGGGCCTTCCGTGGGTTCAGCTTCAGGAATTGCCGACGCACTTCCTCCTCACTAATGGAGAGAGCAGGGGGGGGGAAGGAGGGTTTGTGGAGGCCTTTGATAAAGTGCTGGGGTCGTTGATGGTAGAGGTGATGATGGGGGGAGCAGGGGCAGCTGGAGTGTCTAGAGAGATGTCAAAGGCTGATGGGCGTCTGTGGTGGCAGTAATGTGTATTCAGACTCTGGGCGAGGCCCAGGTCGTTCAGAGCCCGGGGGGCCTTGGGCTTGTAGTTAGTGATAGCCCTGAGCCCCCGCCACACTGCTTCAGAGTCATTGGAGGAGAATTGATCTTAGCACCAGCCCCCTATGGCTCCCTCTGCAGGTGGTGGGTCTATGGAAGGACGGCCCTACAATTCAAACCGGGCCTGCTGGTCTCTCATAAGGGGCTCTTTGTCTGACCCGTCACCTAGGACCTGTTTGCCATGGGAGACCCTACCAGGAGCACGAAGCCCCCGACAACAGAGCTCCAGGATCATTCGGGCGCTCAAACCCCTCCACCACGTTAAGGTGGCAGTTCAAGGAGGGGCATACACATACATATTATACAATAAATAATTAAGACTAAATAAATAGATGTCAGTTAAAAGCTACATTACAGTAGTCAATACGACTGGTGATAAAAGCATGCATGAGCGTCTCCGTGTTGGCCCGAGAGAGAATGGGGCGGACTCTGGCTATGTTCTTTAGATGGTAAAAACCTCTTTGTGATATTCTTAATGTGTGGAATTAAAGTCAGCTCAGAGTCAAAAATCACACCCAGGTTCTTCACCTGTGAGGAAGGATTAAAAGACAATGACTGAAGTTTGGGTAAAAGTTTCTCTCTCTGGGCCTCAGGACCGATGACTAAAACTTCAGTTCTGTCCTGGTTAAGCTGGAGAAAGTTTTCTGCCATCCAGGATTTGATCTAAAATGCAGTTAAAAAGTGCTTCCATTGGCCTGGTGTCCTCAGGAGACATGGACTTATGGCCTCTAGGGGCATGAGTTACTTGGTTCTGCTTTAAGAGGTTAAATTTGGAGATATCACTTTGAAACCTTTGCTGTAGATTACGGACATAAATATGAGGATAAAATGTAGCGTACGTGTTCTGTCATCAATAGTAATTAGGCATTTAATGTGTAAAAATTACATATTTTACATATTACATATTAGAGTAATAATAACAATGGTTTATGTAAAGAGTTTTGGAGTGTCCAGAAAAGCGCTATATAAAACCGATGCATTATTATGATTATGATTATTATTATTATCTTCAATGAAGGTACTCGATTCATCTTCTGTACTCAGTAGTTGAAGTCTTCTTTGGGGCGATGGTGGCGCAGATGGTAGAGCGGATCGTCTCATGATTTTGTAACTTTATGCAACTGTGAAAGCACTTTGAATTGCCTTGTGTATGATTTGTGCTCTACAAATAAACTTGCCTTGCCTTGATCCGAAGGTCAGGGGTTCGAATCCAGCCTCCTGAAAGTGCACATTGTCATTGTGTCCTTAGGCAAGACACTTCATACACTGGTGTATGAATGAGAGACTGAATGGGTGAGTGGATCCTTGCTGTAAAGCGCTTTGAGTGCCTAATGAAGGCAGAAAAGCGCTATATAAGTTGAGACCATTTCGAACGTTTCGCCTCTCATCCAAAAGGCTTCGTCAGCAAGTCCCGCTCAGCCCACAGCTGAAGATATAGATTAACGGGGAGGAGTTAGGGTAGGCCCGGCTCCTCCCCTCTAATCACAGCTACTCTCACCTGTGGGTAAACACCTTTGAAATAGAGCGTCTCTAACGATCTGCTCACCTCAGTATCGGTCAGTCCTGTCCTATTCATAGATGATCACTGCTAATTACCTGCCTATTTTGTTGGCTGAGGTGCCGTCTCCTTGGACTGGCCGTGCCCTTTCGGTTTCCCCCGAAGGAGATTGGAGTAAAGTGACGGAAGATTAAATCTGAGCCCACCATTTTATTATATTATTATTATTATTATGATTATTATTAAGGTCTGTGATACTAATTGTTGGTGTGATGGGGGGTGTATTGTTTATTAAAAAAGCCCCAATGGACAAGTGTCAGTGAACTCTTTGCGTGCCGTCATGAGAAACTTGTTGATCAGTGCTGGACGTTACACCTCGCAGCTGTGGAAGCATTGGTATGACTGCCTCTCGAAAGTTTAGAGTCTATCTATCTATCTTCTCTGCATTTGACCCATCATTAATGCTGCTGGGGCAACCTTAGTGTCAGGGAACCATTTCCAGATGTGGGGCCAGGCTGATGGTCTAATGGTAGGAATCGAACCTGGGGCCTTCTAGCTGTGAAGCACGAGCTCTAACCACTCCGCCACCATAGGTACATGATGTAGGTTAGTACAGGACAGTCTGACTCATACATATTTCTTGTATTATATGCTTCGACCTTTTTCAAAGGAAATTCATCTTGCAAAAAACAAAATCTTTTTTTTTTTTTGCGTGTTCCTATCAGTTGGCAGCCTTTTTAGTTTTAGTCTTACTCTTTTGGACAAAAAATTCTTTTTTTAGTCCCATTTTAGTCAGACGAAAATGTAAAAAGTTTTAGTCAGTTTCATTATAAAGTCTCGTCAGGTTTTTGTCCCCAAAGAGCTATTTGTAGCTCGTCATCGTTACCGTTATTAAAAAGAAAGGGGCATCAATGAAATGAAATCGTTATCGTCTTCATTGACGAAAACAACACTGACAAGCTTTGTGTGTTTCCAAATATGGAATAATTAATCAACTTTTAAAGAAGTCCTAATATTTTGCTTAATCTTTGGTTATTCTCGTGACGTTATGAGCAAATACACAGTTTTATGGATGAGCTAAAAACCCAAAGTCACTTGCAGCCTGTGCTGAGGGACTTTCATATACCTAGTCCGACCTGTCCTTCGATAACACCCGTAAGGGGCAGTGGGCGACTCGTAAGGGGCAGTGGGCGACTCGTAAGGGGCAGTGGGCGACTCGTAAGGAGCAGTGGGCGACTCGTAAGGGGCAGTGGGCGACTCGTAAGGGGCAGTGGGCGACTCGTAAGGGGCAGTGGGCGACGGCCCCTGCTGTGCCCGGGGACTCATCCCTATGATGTGGAGCCAGGCTGATGGTCTGAATCACCTGGCTGGAGGATTCACCTATTATACATGTTTTTAGCGGGAAACTGTAGTACCCGGAGGAAACCTACACAGACACGGGGAGAACATAGAAACTCCACACAGAAAGGCCCCGTCCAGGTGGGAATCAAACCTGGGACCTTCTAGCTGTGAAGCCCGAGCTCTAAGCACTCTGCCACCATAGGCACATGATGTAGTGGGCGCGTTAGTTCCTTCTGTGGAGTCACAGCGGGACAGTCTGACTCATACAGGATTGTATCACATGCCCCGCCCGTGTTCAAAGGAAATTCATCTTGAAATAAACAAAATCTCAAACGTTGTGTGTTCCCAACAGCCGCATAACTGTCGTGTAGCAACAAAGCTTTGCGTGTCCCCAAATAGGTGTGTCCAAGATGAATGTTTTTCTTTCCTGTTTAACCTTTTAAAGAAGTCCTAAAAGTTTGCTTAATCTTTGGTTATTCTCGTGACGTTATGAGTTTTCTGGATGAGCCTGTGCTGAGTGTTTTCTTATAATGAGCCGTGTCCAAAGGGAGAACAGCTTTAACTTCTTAACCCAGCACATTACTCCAGTTCAGCTTTACCCAAATGTAAAAGCGTCTCCACCGGAGCTCACAGCCTATAGGCCAGTGTCACTCCTTATTTGAAAGCTAAGACCTACAAAACTGATTGAAACTTTGTTGTTTGTTTCTGTATCGCTTTTTCTGTCGTGTTGTTTTTAAGGCACTTCTTTCTAATCGTGTTTTTGTCACTTTTTTTGTTGCGTTTTCATCCTCGTTTTCGTCGCTTTGTTCAAGAAGGGAATCTTATTTGTAAAGCGCTTTTCACATGAAAGGGGGGGGGGGGGGGGGGGGGGGGGGTTCATTCACTCCATGCTGATGGTGGTCAGCTACATTTGTAGCCCTGGGGCAGACTGACAGAAGCGAGGCTGCTCACATCTGCGCCAACGGTCCCTCCGACCACCACCAACCACTCACACATAGGCACTGGGTGAAGTGTCTTGCCCAAGGACACAAGAAGCTTTTAGATTTGGGTAAAGCCAAATTGCAGAAAATGTGCTTGGTTCATGTGGGAGTTCAGAGGTTAAATAAAGTCAGCTTCACTCTCTCTGTACGAGAGCCAGAGCATTGGCCTGGGCTTACAACACTATACAGTCTGTAAAGGTAAATACATAAAGCACCTTTACCTTTGCCTTGATTTGACCAAACCTATGAACCCGTCCCTGCACATGACCCTGAAAGTATTGATTCTGCACTCGTGCTTTTTTCTGTCATTAAATAATTGATGGATTGATTTGATCTTCTTTCTTGTACTTTTAGAGCCTGTTTAACGCCAGGCTGCTGTGTGCGCTCGAATCCTTTCGAACTTCACAGCAGCCTGGCGACCAATCACAGAACAGGACGATGACGCGCTATTCGACATACGGATACAAAATATTTACGGATCCAACATGGCGGCAGCAGACGCGACGCCATCTTATGATCAAGCTTTAGACCGTGTTCTAAATAGTTTATCTGAAAGTTTACAGCGGGGACGTCACATGTCATCGGATACGATGATACGATTGGCTCCGTGCAGACGCATGAGAGACATTCGTAAACCTCACCTCTATGAGAAAATGAATCGGTGTTCCCCAGAATCACTTGTGATTTTAGTCTGGAGTTAGTCATTTTATGCAACTGTGAAGCACTTTCTCGAGTATGAATTGTGATCTACACATTAACCTTATACAGAAAATGCTATTTTGGGTAATCAAAGAAAATCTTAAATCTTAAAGCCTCGGTCACAACCGTTCGTACAGGCGTCTACGGTCGGTCTGCGGTTTGAAACCGCACGACCAAAAAGTCGTACGGCCGGTTGAGACCGAGGCTTTAGGCAGGTCTGTTTTTTCCACTGTTGTCACAGTATCTGTAATAAAATAAATAATTGTATCCTGGGAAAACGTTACGTGCTGTGGCTCTAATGACTACGCTGGAAATTCTGAAGAATTTCTTTGGAAATGATTAACTTCTTGCAGCTCAGGCCACGCCCTGATCCCAGGTCACAGGTGTGGCTCACAGTATTTATACGTGTGAGGGAACCATGCACAAGCACTTCCACCGACGGATGCACGAAAAGATTCAGCAATGGACGAAACGTGTGGAGGATACACACCGGTCAGACCGGCCACTGCGGAGACACAGGACATGTGTGACCAGGTGAGATAACGATGTATTGATTTTAAAATGAGGCAGTTTTGCTCAAAATATTGTGTTTTTAAATAATTATAAAACTAATTATTTATATTATTGAGCATGTGAGAAGCTCGTCTACGCATGAGCAAAATCTCAAATTCTCATCAGTGAAATTCTCAAAGGATTTACTTTTGCACAAATTCAGTCTTTGAAATGTGTCAATGCCAGAATAGATTTATCTAAAGTTAGATTTTCTTTCTACTGCTTCACCGTCATGTATCACTTTGTCTTTAGTACAGAGAAAAAACACAACAATAAATGTAGTTAAGATGGAATCGCTGATATTGTTTTTCTGTCATTCACAGATAAGACCTCTTGTTCAAGCAAAGCATAACTCGGTGTTTCCTGAATTCACTGCAATTGAATACAGGACACAACTAGTGGCCGGGAAGAATTGGCTGATGAAGGTATAGTTTGTCTCGACATTTGTTTAAATTCAACTCCTCTGTTGGTTTTGTCTCCATTGTGTCTGTATTTGTGTCGTGAACACAGAGTTGAGTGTGTTTGTTTGTGATCGGCTGTCACAATAATTACTACTTATCGTTCACATCTTTGGGCTTTGCATGTTTTCCATTTTTCCAACGTAATACTTATTATTTTACCCAAAGTAAACTGTGTTTTATTGTATTTCATGTTTATTGTAAAATATTTCAAGAAAAAGCACTTTTTGATCAAAGCTTTTTCTGTTGTTTTTAAGCTTTAGAGTCTCAGAGTTTCTGAGGCATTAAAAGGTTTTCAATAATATTTTTTTATCACAATATTTTCCTGCTTCAATAAATAGATTTTGTTATCGTGACAGGCCTTGTTTTGGGCGTTCTACATTTACAGTAAACTGCGTACGCTGTATCATTGGTGACTTAGATTTCAGTTCGATGATGTATTTCATAAATGCTGTTTTTACAGGTTCACGTTGGAGAACGCTTCTACGTCCATATCATTGTCTACGAAGCACTTCCATGCTCTGGAGGAGAGCTGTCATTGAGCGGTGTTAAAAAAGGCATGGAGAAGGATTCCCCTCTTGTACCTTTTCCCGATAATTAGCTGCAAAAAAAATGCATGAAATAAACCATGACGCTGTGTCATCACGTGTCGTCTGCATCAATCAATAAAAACGCTTAACAAACAACATTGTTGTGCAAAGTGCTTTACAACCACCCACCCCTACAAATACAAGCAGACAATAACATCATACTCACCTCACGCCCCTCCCCATAGAGACACACACACACGCACACGCACACACACACACACACACACACACACACACACACACACATAGGATAATGGAAGTAGGTCTGATTCTGAACACAGATGATCCAGGTAAATAAACACTAGAGGAGCTGTTGCACCGACACCGGGCGCCCAGAGGAGGCGCTGCAGTGACACCACACCTCCATCCAAGCTCCCACGGGACAGCGCCCCCACACGGTCACAGCCGACCACCGCTCCCGGGGCAGAGGGCTCCCTCAGAGGAAACACTGGAGATTCAAAAATAATAAAAACAATATTTGCAAATAATAACATTAAATAAAGTAAGATAAAAAAAAACTCTAATATAAAACAATAACAAGCGACATACAGAGATGCACATAAGTCCCTCACCTGCAAGTCCAAGTCAAGTCCAAGTCCCTGACCCACAAGTCCAAGTCAAGTCCAAGTCCCTGACCCACAAGTCCAAGTCAAGTCCAAGTCCCTGACCCACAAGTCCAAGTCAAGTCCGAGTCTGTGACCCCACAAGTCCAAGTCAAGTCCAAGTCTCTGACCGCAAGTCCAAGTCAAGTCCAAGTCCCATGGTTTCAATGTAATGGTAATTTAGGAAAAAAATAATATAAACTATTTCTGTGGCCAAAGGCAGGCCCTGTCATTCATTGAACTAGCCCCCCCACACCACTACTTCAGTTTTGTAAAAGTAACATCAGTACAGTTATCACAGCTGTACTCTGTCACAAACATGTCTGCAGAAGCTTCAGAATGTTACTGAAGTGCCCTTCATCATACAGTAAAACTCCACTGTGGATAATAATACTTCCAGTCTTACCTTGAAGGCTTACAGACTGTTGACATGAGTGTTCTATCTTCAGCCTGTAGCTACAGGACCTGCTATATCCACCGCCAGCTTTTGGTCTTTGACACAATATCCCCTAAATAAACGGTAGCCTCGTAATGGTAATGATTTGATCACTAATCACTTTACTGAGTGGCTTTAAGTTACAACTTATGCAGCTGCTCAAACTCCTCTTACCTCCGCTTTTGTCCTTCACTCTCGCTGTGGCGCTTATTAAGCACCAATGAAGGCTTTACATTAATAATGAGAGAAACTGTTGTATTTCGCCGTGATCGCTAGAAGTACAGTCCGAATAGCGCGCTCACAATGTCAACAAACCCACGACCGGGCAGCGTGCGCACGCAGGGAGGGGGGGCATACAGCAGGGAGGGGGGGCATACGGCAGAGGAGCCGATGAGCAGCGCGGTGCTGGGTGAGAGAGAGAGAGGGCACACAGAGGAGACAGAGACATGGTAGCGGCCGAGAAAAAAAGCCAGAATCAAGCGTCCAAACAGCGTGTGTAATGAGTGCGCGAGGGACTCGTAATGTTCACGAGTCTCAGACCACGAGTCCGAGTCAAGTCTCGAGTCTTTAAGGGACGAGTCCGAGTCAAGTCTCGAGTCTTTAGGGGACGAGTCCGAGTCGAGTCGCAAGTCTCTAAAAATAGCGACTTAAGTCCGACTCGAGTCCGAGTCCGACTCGCGAGTCCCCATCTCTGGCGACATATAATCCGAAATAATCATAAAAATGAAACTGAATAAATAAATAAATAGGATGAAAATAAATAGATATCAGTTAAAAGC
Source organism: Proterorhinus semilunaris (assembly GCA_021464625.1). Lineage (NCBI taxonomy): Eukaryota > Metazoa > Chordata > Actinopteri > Gobiiformes > Gobiidae > Proterorhinus > Proterorhinus semilunaris. The sequence goes on along the minus strand of CM038355.1, from coordinate 20,646,904 downwards.
TAAACTGAATAGGTGGGTCTTGAGCTCCTCCTGTCAATCTATCCCATCTGTGTGTGAACAGGAAAGGATATGGATGAGCTAGTTCAGTAATATTAATGTGTAGCCAAAGCATGAATGTTGGTTATAATTGAAGTTGTATAAATGTTGGCTCTAAGCTGTATAAGACACAAGATAATAGTTTACTTTGTCTGTTTGTGTAAAACCGCCGTTTCCAGCAGATGGCGATGCGCCCTTCGATATAAATAATCCTCCCAATCAAAACTAAAACATAACGTCAGCTGGTCCTGAAGTAGACTAGACATGGACTAAATAATACAAACTATTTATTTAAATAGTCAATGTCAACCATGGCACAGACTGGTTGCCTCACTTCCGTCTGTCTACCCCAGGGCAGCTGTGAAATATTTGTCATTGGATACAAGAAGTTCACACTAGAATTATTGGTAATTTTATGTTTTCTATTAAAATATTCATGTTCACAAAATACCTTTTTAAAACTTCTGACATAATCTGACAGATCCTTTATTTTGGTAATCACCTGTCCGTTATTTAAAGTATGGCATATTAAAATAGGTGTTCCATCTTTAACTGAAGCTAAATTAAACAGCCCAGATGCTGTTGAACATATGAAGTAAAAGGACAAAACTAGCTCAAAAAAAAAAAAAAAAAACATTCAACACATTTTAAAGCGGGGGTCTCCAACCTTTTTTACTTTGAAGACACTTGTGTAACTGTGCATCTTTGGAGAGTTTAAGCCAAACATTGATATTATAACGTTTTTTGACGGGTTTTACGGTTTGCAGTCAAAGATTTCCTTTCCCCCGTTCTCGCGGGTTTTGTTTTGAGGTTGGCTACAAACTCGTGCAGCTTTACACCTGTATCCAACTGGATCTGTCAAACTGCATTTATATGTTTGTAACTCGAGTTCCTTGAATTGTAAAGATATTACCATATTCTGTGTAATATAAGTTATATTCCGACATTTTCGTCACGTTTTTATTGCTCTTTTGATCCTTTTTTGTGACAGTTTTATTGCGTTTTCATCCTCGTTTCCGTCGCCATATTGATTCCTTTTTCAAGAAGCTTTTAGATTTGGGTAAAGCCATCTATAGAAAATGTGCTGGGTTCCGGTGGGGGTTAAGAGCATCTTCTCTCGACCCTGGGCGGAGCCGGTGTGGTGTAAAGGCACCGACCTCGAGCCCAGTCTCTTCCTCTCTTCTGAGTGAAGACTTATTATTGAATGATTACGTGACTATTGTGATCAGACTAATCTAGTTCTTATCCTCAGGTCCGTCTCCTCGTTCCCTCCTCGCTTCACCTGCAGCACAAGAACACGTTCCTCTCCGTGTTCCAATGAGGCCGACCACATTCCTGACTCCAAAGCTGAAACACCGTCATAAACCGTATTCTTTGTGTTTAAAAAGTAGGTGAACAATGTCAGTAATTCACCTCTTAACCTCCCCCCGAACCGAGCAGTTTGGCTTTACCCAAATCTAAAATCTTCAACAAAAAAGCATCAAAATAGTTGCGTCGCGAGGATTAAAACGCAACATTTGTAGGGCTTAGCTTTCAAATGAGGCGTTACTGTTGCTCTCCAGTTGAGACGTTTTTAGATTTGGGTAAAGTCCAACTGGAGTAACAAATATAATCCGTCTTACCAACTGTGCCGCTGCGTCCTTGGTTGGTCTCAGATGTCTTTAGCTCCAGCTGTTTGTTGACGGACAAACATCTGGGCGGAACAGGTGAAGGTGGTGCAGTTGGTCGAGCAGGTCGTCTGATCAGAAGGTCGGGGTTCAAATCCCAGCTCCTGCAGGTGCCTGCTGTCTCTGTGTCCTTGGGCAAGACACTTCACCCTCTTGCCTCCAGTGTCTGTGCACATTGGTGTATGAATGAGAGAGTGACTGTAAAGCACTTTGGACCTTATTTATTTATTGGGTCGAGAAAGTGCATGTTAATGAACATACATGGGTCTCATGCATGTAAACAAGCCACACCGGATTGTAGCCTTGGGCTAATTTCCATCCGTCGACCCCCATGCGCACTCTCAAACATCCTGTTGTACATCATCATTATTGTACATGTTTTTAGTTTTAGGGGAAACGGGAGTACCTGGAGGAAACCTACACAGACACGGAGAACATACAAACTCCACACAGAAAGGCCCCATCCAGGTGGGAATTGAACCTGTGACCTTCTAGCTGTGAAGCACGAGCTCTAACCACTCCGCCACCATAGGCACGTCCTTCTGTGGAGTCACAGCGGGACAGTCTGACTCACACACATCTCTTGTACTACATGCCCCGCCCTTTTTAGAAGTTTATCAAACCAAGATAAAAATCTTGGCTCATAAATGAACCTTTCTCTTCCTCACACCTTGAAGCAACCGGTTCATAACACTTTCATACCTGTGGTTTTGCTACAGCCAAGATTTGTGTGTCATTGGATACAAGAAGTTCACACTAGAATTATTTTTATTTTATTTCATCACAAAATCGTCCGAATAATTTGATCAAACTCATAGTTGCGTTTCCGCCCTGTAATTGTGGGAGGGGTTTGAGACCCTGAATGATCCAACAGGAGCGGTTTATTTACACATTCATTGGTTTATTTCATTCAGCAGCTCTTTCAGGGGCACAGGCTTCTTCACATCACGTTTGACTTAAGTCAGAAAGACAAGTTTTGCTTGTACGACCATATTAGTCCAGTGCTCCGGTCTCTGCACTGGCTTCCTGTCACTCAGAGAATAGAATTTAAAACAGCTCTGCTTGTGTACAAGTCTTTTCATGGTTTAGCACCAAAGTCCATCTCTGACATGTTAGAGCCGTATGAACCATCTCAGGAAACAGTTCTTCTTACCCGTGCACATGACACTGCACTCTCGCTTTTTACTGTAATTAATACATTTTTATGTTTTATGGATTTTTATAGATTTTCTTGTAATTTTATAAAACTGTGAAACTCTTTGAATTGCCTTGTGTATGAACTTTTTAGGTAGGTCTGTTTTTCAACTCTTATCATATACTGTATCTGTAATGAAATAAATCCTTATGTTCAGGGTAATATGTGAAATGTTAGGCGGTGTGGCTCTAGTGACTAAATTTCCTTGTCAAGAAAATGATTAACATCTTGCAGCTCAGGCCACGCCCTGATCTCAGGTTACAGGTGTGGCTCACAGTATTTATACGTGTGAGGGAAACGTGCACAAGCACTTCCACCGACGGATGCACGAAAAGATTCAGCAATGGAAGTTATTCTTGGAAACGGACCGGTCACACCGGCCACTGCGCAGACACAGGAAATGTGTGACAAGGTGAGATAAATAAGAGGCAGTTTTTAAAATAAGAGGCAGTTTTTCGAAAAATATTGTGTTTTTAAAATACAAATCATTTATATTGTTGTGCATGTGAGAAGATCGTCTACGCATTAGCAAAATCTCAAATTCTCATCCGTGAAATTTTCAAAGGATTTGCTTTTGTACAAATTCAGTCTTTGAAATGTGTCAATGCCAGAATAGATTTATCCAAAGTTAGATTTTCTTTCTACTGCTTCACCGTCATGTATCACTGTGTCTTTAGTACAGAGAAAAAACACAACAATAAATGTAGTTAAGATGGAATCGCTATATTGTTTTTCCTGTCATTCACAGATAAGACCTGTTGTTCAAGCAAATGTTAACTGTGTGTTTCCTGATTTCACTGCAATTGAATACAGGGACTTACACCTTGAACGTATGGATTGGCTGATAAAGGTATAATTTGTCTCGACATTTGTTTAAATTCAACTCCTCTGTTTGTTTCTTCTCCGTTTCGTCTGTATTTGTGTCGTGAACACAGAGTTGAGTGTGTTTGTTTGTGATCGGCTGTCACAATAATTACTACATGTAGCGCTTTAGGGCTAGGCGTGGACGGCAGCCGAATGTGCTCGTCGGTAACCAGAAATATGTCCGGCCACGGAGCCAAGTGTGTGAATAAGACCCAAGACAGAAAATTCGGTTCAAGTACTTGTATTGAGGTATATGTTAATAGTTATGTGAATAATAGTTATCAATCAATTAAAAATAATAATAATAATTTATAGTGAATAGTTATATTATAGATAAGTTAGATATGCTCAATGTCTAAACAGCGAATGTCCAAACGACAAACATAAAACACAAAAAAGAAACACAGCAATGGGTCGATGATCCAAGGGTTTGTCTCCTTTGACATAGTTCAGTTTTCTTTTTAAAAGTTCGGTTGTGGGCATAGAGTCCGGGTTATAATCCAATAAAGAAAAAACAAGAGTGTGCTTGTCCTACCACACCACGTAGCAGGGGTAGAGAGCAGTGGGTTTCAGGCTCGCCATCCAAGGGTTGATCGTTTAGGAAATGAAAACCAACCAAGGTTTCAGGGAGGGGGGTACACAAAAAAAACCTGACCTAAAAACAAGGCCGAGGAAAAAAATTCCCATTAGTCAAAGGCAAAGTAATCACTTGACATAGATCCAATACAGCAATGCATGCTATAATTTACAACATCAATATTTCATTTTATTGTGAAATCAGGATTTCACAATAAATTACAAAAATATACATAAATCAAAGTGAAGCTTCAGAGATAAAGGGATAAAGTGCACTAAAATTAAATCAAAGTCGTTAGCACTGAAGCTAAGTTATATCAAATATACAAAAAGTTGTCAAAGTGTGGAAATAAATAACTGTTGCGCAACAGGGGTCAGCTCTTCAAGAAGTCTGAAGCCAATTCAAAACGTGCATTGCCGCTTGGGCATATGGACAAAGAAAAATGTACAAAAACGGGCATAACAGCCATAATTACAAAGAACGAGGTGTTGAGGCTCAACAACATCTACCGCCGGATTCGGCTTTAACAATATATTGAATCGAGCAGACGTTAAGCGGATAGAGGCGAAGACAGCGGTGCTGACCACGCTCATTTACGTGCTACGTTAGCGTTATATTAGCGGCGGAGCTAACGGGACAGTCGTGGCACCATAATCGCATGAGTGGCGACTCACCGATGAGTCGCCGTGATAGTCGGGCAACCGGGAGGTCCTGACCTTTTGATTCTTGAGAATCTGCGGGGATTTTATATGAAACAGCGTCAGTAAACAATGCAACGTTTTCTGCAAGACACACGGAATACACAGCGCGGATCAACTCACCGGAGAGAACATAGGCACGCTGAATGAGGGCGGCTCAGTCGTGGTCGAGTATTTCGCAGTAGTTCGGCTTTCAGTGCGAAAAACGCCATCCACGCCACGCCACAGCAGCAGCAGCTATTTGGAAATGGCGGGAGGAAGTGACGAGGGAGAGAGGGCTCTTTAAAGGAAATCAGGCCGCCAAAATAAAAGGCACAGGATGTGGGGCGGCTACTTTACGTGGGTTACATACTTATCGTTCACATCTTTGAGCTTTGCATGTTTTCCATTTTTCCAACGTAATACTTATTATGTTACCCAAAGTAAACTGTGTTTTATTGTATTTCATGTTTATTGTAAAATATTTCAAGAAAAAGCACTTTTTCATCCAAGCTTTTTCTATTGTTTTTAAGCTTTAGAGTCTCAGAGTTTCTGAGGCATTAAAAGGTTTTCAATAATATTTTTTATCAATATTTTCTTGCCTCAATAAATAGACCTTCAGATTTTGTTATCGTGACAGGCCTTGTTTTGGGCGTTCTACATTTACAGTAAACTGCGTACGCTGTATCATTTGTGACTTAGATTTCAGTTCGATGATGTATTTCATAAATGCCGTTTTCACAGGTTCACGTTGGAGGAGAAGACTACATCAATATCATGGTCACTGTTCAGCTCCCAGGCAATGGAGGAGGATTGTCATTGAGCGGTGTTAAAAAAGGCATGACGAAGGATTCCCCTCTGGGATATTTTGACCCATAATGAGCTGCAAAAAAAAAATGCATGAAATAAACCATGACGCTGTGTCATCATGTGTCGTCTGCATCAATCAATAAAAACGCTTAACATACAACATTGTTGTGCAAAGTGCTTTACAAACACCCACCCCTACAAATACAAGCAAACAATAACATCCTACTCATCTCACAAGGCAATTCAAAGTGCTTCACAGTTACATAAAAGAAAACAGATGAAATCAATCATTAAAACATCAACATAAAAGTTAATCAATGACAGTAAAAGGCGAGAGTGCAGATAAAATACTTTCAGTTTTCATCTGCTCGGGTAAAAAGAGCTGTTTTCAGCCTGGATTTGAACATTGTCAGAGTTGAGGCCTGTCTCACATTCTCATGAAGACTGTTCCAGATTTTAGCTGCATGAAACTGAAACGCAGCCTCACCGTATTTAGTCCTGACTCTGGGAACCACCAGGAGACCCCTCCCTGAAGTTCTCAGGGCCCGAGATGGTTCATACGGCTCTAACATGTCAGAGATGGACTTTGGTGCTAAACCATGAAAAGACTTGTACACGAGCAGAGCTGTTTTAAATTCTATTCTCTGAGTGACAGGAAGCCAGTGCAGGGACCGGAGCACTGGACTAATATGGTGGTATTTCCTGGTTCTTGTCAGGACTCGAGCAGCAGCGTTCTGGATGTTCTGCAGCTCTAACAGCTCGTTTAGAAAGGCCAGTGAGCAGCCGTTACAGTCGTCTAACCTGCTGGAGACAAACGCATGGATGAGTGTCTCTAAGTCTGGTTTTGACACGATTCCTCTGATCTTAATGTTTTTCTAAGGAAACCTACGCAGACACGGGGAGAACATGCAAACTCCACACAGAAAGGGCCCGTCCCAGGTGGGAATCGAACCCAGACCTTCTAGCTGTGAAGCACGAGGACCGCCTCAGCTTTCTTCAGTCAGGACGGGCCCGTAAGGTTCACACCTATTTGGAGGCAAAGTTTACTTTCACTAAAGTGTCATGTTTTGGACGTATTGTTGACGGCATGAGGAAAAGTTCTCTTTCATTATGAAGTGAACTCATGTGTGATGGTACGAGGAAAACTCTGGTCTTATTTATGAGCTAATAAAAGTTGAGCAATATATGTTTCCTTGGGAACCACAAACAGATGCTTTGAGCTCTGCAAAACTTGTCTTTCTGACTTAAGTCAAACGTGATGTGAAGAAGCCTGTGCCCCTGAAAGAGCTGCTGAATCAAATAAACCAATGAATGTGTAAATAAACCGCTCCTGTTGGATCATTCAGGGTCTCAAACCCCTCCCACAATTACAGGGCGGAAACGCAACTATGAGTTTGGTCCAATTATTCGGACGATTTTGTGATGAAATAAAATAAAAATATTTCTTCTGTGAACTTCTTGTATCCAATGACACACAAATCTTGGCTGTAGCAAAACCACAGGTATGAAAGTGTTATGAACCGGTTGCTTCAAGGTGTGAGGAAGAGAAAGGTTCATTTATGAGCCAAGATTTTTATCTTGGTTTGATAAACTTCTAAAAAGGGCGGGGCATGTAGTACAAGAGATATGTGTGAGTCAGACTGTCCCGCTGTGACTCCACAGAAGGACGTGCCTATGGTGGCGGAGTGGTTAGAGCTCGTGCTTCACAGCTAGAAGGTCACAGGTTCAATTCCCACCTGGATGGGGCCTTTCTGTGTGGAGTTTGTATGTTCTCCATGTCTGTGTAGGTTTCCTCCAGGTACTCTCGTTTCCCCTAAAACTAAAAACATGTACAATATGATGATGTACAACAGGATGTTTGAGAGTGCGCATGGGGGTCGACGGATGGAAATTAGCCCAAGGCTACAATCCGGTGTGGCTTGTTTACATGCATGAGACCCATGTATGTTCATTAACATGCACTGTCCCAACCCAATAAAGAAATAAATAAATAAGGTCCAAAGTGCTTTACAGTCACTCTCATTCATACACCAATGTGCACAGACACTGGAGGCAAGACAGTGAAGTGTCTTGCCCAAGGACACAGAGACAGCAGGCACCTGCAGGAGCTGGGATTTGAACCCCGACCTTCTGATCAGATGACCTGCTCGACCAACTGCACCACCTTCACTTGTTCCGCCCAGATGTTTGTCCGTCAACAAACAGCTGGAGCTAAAGACATCTGAGACCAACCAAGGACGCAGCGGCACAGTTGGTAAGACGGATTATATTTGTTACTCCAGTTGGACTTTACCCAAATCTAAAAACGTCTCAACTGGAGAGCAACAGTAACGCCTCATTTGAAAGCTAAGACCTAGCCTGGCCTTTGCCATCCGTAAACTCCGGTCAAATATTTTTCCCTGCATGTACGTCTGGGTTTGATCTCAATGGCTGCGATTCAATCGGTTGAATTTCATCCTACCATTCAGCGAGCGGGGGAGGCGGGTGTTGTAGGTGACGTCAAGCATACCTTGACTCGGCCGGGCGCATTACTTCACAACCAAACGCTAGCGATTGGTTAAAATCAGACCCAATCGTTTCAAACTTTAAACAGAGTTCACCCCTCCCACTTGTAAACGGAGCTCAATTGAGAAAGTCCAGACCCTCTGTACGAAACAAGTACGAGGGTCTGGTAAAACCAGGCTAGCTAAGACCTACAAATGTTGCGTTTTAATCCTCGCGACGCAACTATTTTGATGCTTTTTTGTTGAAGCTTTTAGATTTGGGTAAAGCCAAACTGCTCGGTTCGGGGGGAGGTTAAGAGGTGAATTACTGACATTGTTCACCTACTTTTTAAACACAAAGAATACGGTTTATGACGGTGTTTCAGCTTTGGAGTCAGGAATGTGGTCGGCCTCATTGGAACACGGAGAGGAACGTGTTCTTGTGCTGCAGGTGAAGCGAGGAGGGAACGAGGAGACGGACCTGAGGATAAGAACTAGATTAGTCTACGCTGTGTCATCATGTGTCGTCTGCATCAATCAATAAAAACGCTTAACATACAACATTGTTGTGCAAAGTGCTTTACAACCACCCCTACAAATACAAGCAGACAATAACATCCTACTCATCTCACGCCCCTCCCCATAGTCACTCACGCACACACACACACACACACACAGTAGATACTGACATGGTCCATCAAGACCTCCCTCACAGGGGCCTGCTCCTGCACTTGAAGTTTGCATTCTGAAATCTGTGGGTGGAAAGAACGTTCATGAATGTAGTGGAAGACGGTCTGTGATGTTGATTGTAGGTGTGACGTAGGGATGTACTTACCTTCTCAACTCTCAACGGTCAGGAGTCCCTCATGGAGCTCTTCGTCCAAAGACAGCACGGTCTCTGGGGGAAACAGGATGGCTCGTCTAGAAGTATTTGTATTGCTTTTTTTTTATGTCAATTTTGTCCGAAAATCAAAAATGGAATAAAATTGGCCCTGGGCCAGATTCTCCAAAACTGTGGGAGTTCTCCTCACTTGGTCTTGGAGTTTGTCCTCCACCCCTGTAGCTCCCAGCAGCTGCAGGTCTCTCTCAATGAAGGTGGAGCTTCTTCTCTCTCTGTTGGAGTGCTGTTCAGCCGCCGGTCCACACTAAAGTGAAGTATACAGTGTGCGTGATCGAAGGGTTTACTTTTTAATGCCCCTTACTGTGGCACAGGTGGACCCAAAGAAAAGTTCCATTTCCTTGGAGATATGTGAAAAAACAGAAGGTAGGAGTGCTGCTTGGAACTGTTTTACTTATCTTATTTCGTGTTAAACGATGGTGTTCTTTGGTAAAGGGCTAAGTCCATAGGCAACAAAAGGAAACAAATGGCCAAGGCACTCATCTATGAAATATAAAAAGCCTTTATTAAATTACATGGCTAGAATAGGTAAAAAAGTGCTCCAACGCGTTTCGGCTAGGGGCCTTCGTCAGGGAATTTAACCTGAATGGTATGAAAAACTAAGCAATTAAAAGAACCTGCAAGACTAGGAACCTGTAAGACCTAATTGGGTGCCAACACCTGGTTCCTAGTCTTACAGGTTCTTTTAATTGCTTGGTTTTTCATACCATTCAGGTTACACTCCCTGACGAAGGCCCCTAGCCGAAACGCGTTGGAGCACTTTTTTACCTATTCTAGCCATGTAATTTAATAAAGGCTTTTTATATTTCATAGATGAGTGCCTTGGCCATTTGTTTCCTTTTGTTTCCTTGGAGATATCTTGAACTTGTACTGAACAAAGTTCCTTTGGTTGATTTCAGCAATTATATATACTACCCCCGTCTTTCTCTTTCTACTTTATCTCCTTCCTTCTTCTTCTTCCAGTTTAGTTCCTTGGCGTTTAAACATGTTTTTGTAGCAGAAAACCTACAATCCATAGACACCCATGCAAAATGAGCGCCTGTTTGCCGGGTCTAACAACCCATAATGCTTTGCAGCGATCTACTTTTAGCTACTGTGAAAGACCCTCTTGCATTAAAAAAGGAAACACAGCGATATATAAAAAATAGGAGATCTGTCAGACAAATCACAATTCGTTTTTTGCCAAAATCGTGCAGCCCTCATTCTAAACACCAGCCTGACTTTATCTCCTCGTTGATGATCTCCGTGTTTAGACTCCGTGTTTGCGTGTCCTTCATGTGTCCGGTTCCAGCCGTGCCTTTGGTCCGTCGCGGTCAGGGACCTCCTCCTGACCTTTGCACCGCCCCAGTCGTCCCGTCGCCCACTGGTTAAGAAGATTACCTCGCCGCGTCCTCCTCACCCCTGGACCAGATGAAGACCACTGTGTCCTTTTTTTTCCCCTACTTTGGTCAGAGTGTAAAAGCGTTGAGAGCGATACATCTCTCCAGCCGGGCAAATCAAAGAGCTGTTCGCCAGCACGCGCGCCGTTGGAAAATGTCAAGAAATTGGCAAGATGGATGAAGGTATTAAGAAAAATGAAAATAAAACCTGAATTTGTGCAATGGCAGCTGCAAACGATTTACCGATGCCATTTCGACACCCGCTCCCCCACTCTGACATTGAGCTCCATTTTTTATCAAACGTCCCGGCAGTTTCTGTCCCCCTTTGTCGGACTGGTGATACTTTCTGACACATGTGGTAATTATTAAAAATACGTGGGCCTGCCAGAATGATCTATATTTAACCTCACATCCACTCACACAAGGCAGAAGATTTTGAAAATGAAGTGTCACGTCCCCCTAACCTTCACCTTAACGCTATTGTCGGAATTAGGGAATCAAAAAGTGTCGGATTGGGTGGACATCGTAATGGAGGGTTGTCGGAATAAGGGGTAGACGCCCAAATATTCTGCGAATCCTCTCCCCAGGGTAACGGGCCTCCTGCAGATTGAAAACATGCCGGATGTAGCTCAGATCTCACGGACCTGTAAATTGAGCTTGCACTGTCTCTAATGTGATTTCAGGCGCAAAAGAAATGTGTTTAATTCTCTGAAATATCATGGAGGGTCCAGCGATGCGCGGGTGTCTAACGCCAGACTCAGCTCAGAGCGGCTTCAGACATCGGGAAACTCCTGAGCTCCCGAGGCTGTGTGCGCTAACATCCGGAGGAGTCGCCGCTGTGCGGGCGGCGCTTTGGCTTCACTGAACAAACACACGTTTAAAGAATAATATAATCAAAGTTCTTAACACACGATAATATAAGTAAGGCATAATGTATAGAACGCCGGTCATTACTCCGCTACGCGTCGGGGTCCAGTTCGCCCTGTCGATACGTATTTTCCCGATAATGACCGGCGTTCTATACATTATCTCGGTTATTATACGGCTATTTGCCAAGTGTACACACACAAATAAACCTCATACACTTTTATGAAGGCAGAAAGGTTTATTTAATGATTTCCACAAATAGTTCCCAAAAGTTTGCATTGCTTGGCAACGTTTGTTGATTCCAGGCAGTGTTGCTAGGCTAGTAGCAGCACGGCTAGCTACTTATTGGGGTGCGTACCTATGTTCCCCGGGTCCTATGTTCCCCCGGGTACTATGTTCCCCGGGTCCTATGTTCCCCAGGTCCTATGTTCCCCGGGTCCTATGTTCCCCGGGTGCGATGTTTTTTTTCCGTAGGTGAGTTGGTACGTCACCCAATCACAAGTCATGAGAGTGAAATGTCATACATATATCAAGCAGCTTAACCCTGACCCTGCCCTAGCCACTAACCTTAAGGATAGTGGGCTGGTGCCTAATCTTACGCCGAATTTACACCAGGAGCTATTACTGGATGTGATGTACGCGCGCATTTTCGAAAGCGCTAATTTACACATACGGCGTCAGAGCAGCTAAAGCTACGCTTGTGTTCGGGTGTCTCTTCCCCAAATCACTTGGAATAATTTTGCTCATAAAAATGGGTAAGTAATAACATTTCTCATGTTAATACGTTTTGCTAGTCGTACATCGAACTCTGCCAATTTATGAAATCCATCCATCTTCTCCCACTTGTTCGTTGGCGGGTCGTGGGGGCAGCTATTGGAGCTGCCCAAGTCACATAGCACCAGCCCCTATGGCTCCTCCTGCAGGTGGTGGGTCCACGGAAGGACAGCCTCATGGTTCCAAACGGGCCTGTTGGTCTCTCATAGGGGGCCCATTCACACTCTCATTCATACACCAGTGTACGCAGACACTGGAGGCAAGGAGGGTGAAGTGTCTTGCCCAAGGACACAATGACAATGTGCACCTTCAGGAGGCGGGATTCGAACCCCCGACCTTTCGATCATGAGACGACCCGCTCTACCATCTGCGCCTGTTATGATTTGGCTTGCGTGCTGTCCCCCTCCCCTTTCTGTTTTTTCCTTTGCAGCAGAGCAGTGTGTGGCAGGGGCGTGGCTGACTCCGCCTGGTGACTGAGACGCGGCACCTGCACATCATTACCTAATTAACCACAGTATAAAGACCTGGTTGTCTCAGCACCACACTGCCAGATAATTCCGTCCTGTTCGGTAGCGCATCTCTGCAACTAAATTTTCTGAAAGACCTTTTTGTTACTTACCGCAAGATACTTACCTGCTATTTCCCATCTGTCTAGATCCTTCCGGTGTCCCGCTCCAGTCGGCCAGCTCCCTGCCTCACCTGCCTGCCTCCAAGTTTTTTTTGTGAAAAATAAATCCTTTAAAGCTTACCTGCCTCCGCCTCCGCTTTGGGGTCCAACTAGAAAACGCAACAGCGCCACTGTCGCCCCTCCAATTTATGAAAATTGGAGGCTAAAAGCTAAAAAAAAAAAAAATATGCAAATCATTTCAATTTATGAAATGATTTGCATATTTTTTTTTAGCTTACCGTAGCTTAGCTTGTGCATTTATTTATAGAAACAGTGCCGAGTAGAAGGCGCACCTTGGCCTTTCTTCTTTTGGTAGAAGAAGTGAGGAGACAGGAGAGACAACAGACCAGGCGACTATGGGTGCATCCAATTAACCAGCAGCGTCATCAGCGAGGTGACTTCTACCACCTTGTGGCCGGGCTGGGGCTTGACAGCCAAAGACACCACCAATATCCGTGTTGTGAACTTCGACAAATCAACAGAAAACTTATTTTGACAGGGTGTCGGAAGTTTACTTTGAAAGACTGTGCCATTTTCCCGTCTAAAATTACGGAGTTTGCCGCGTATACGCGTCAAAATTAGAACTCCATTCTAATTTAGGCGCAGCCTCGCGTCAATACGTCCGTCTGACGCGCGTATAACGCTAGTGTAAATATCATGACAGGTTAGAATGGAAAAAAGTGACGCGCGTATGCTGCGCTACAACGCTTACGCGCTGTAATCCCTCTGGTGTAAATTCGGCGTTAATCAATAGAAGTGGGGGAACATAGGTACCGGGTACATAGGTACCGGGGAACATAGGTACCGGGGAACATAGGTACATAGGTACCGGGGAACATAGGCACCGGGGAACATAGGTACCGGGGAACATAGGCACCGGGGAACATAGGCACCGGGGTACATAGGTACCGGGGAACATAGGCACCGGGGAACATAGGCACCGGGGTACATAGGTACCGGGGAACATAGGCACCGGGGAACATAGGTACCGGGGAACATAGGCACCGGGGAACATAGGTACCGGGGAACATAGGCACCGAGGAACATAGGCACCGGGGAACATAGGCACCGGGGAACATAGGGCTGACCCCACTTATTGCTAGCCTAGCTACACAGTTTAAGGTGCAGTTAGAGAGGAGGAATGGTGGTGAATCTCTGGGTAGGTTGAAAGTCGGACTCCCGTTAACTTCACGAGCTATTCCACAAAGAGATAGTGTCTCTACTACTAAAAATCCAAAATTATTTGGAAAATCACATTCAAGTCAATGGAGCGTTTTACTTGCATTGTGAAGAGCCGTATAAGTAAATGTACCTGTCGGCCAATTTGACTCCACACGAAGAGAAAAGTATTTCCAGTGGCTGATGGCGCTTCTAATGCGCTTGGAACAGCTGCGGCTTCGACCCGTCTATGTATGTAAAAAAAACGAAATCTTTACACATGTTGTTAGTGCAGCTTGTATTCAGTTGCGCTCGATAGTCCGGAATTTAGTATAAATATAATAAATAATACATAAAACTTCCCAAAAGTTAAAAGCGGCTCAACTTACTCCCTGTACAGTATTAAAGCATATTTAAGTCAATTATTGAGTCACGGCTTTAATACTGTGTTAAGCTAAAGTTGATCTGTTGCTTCTACCCAGAAACATGACGGATTTCCATGGTAACCGTGAATTTATAATATTTCGTCTCAAACTCCGGGTTAAGTAGCCAGACCCTCTTTTCCATTCTGCTGTTGACGGCTCATCTAAATTATACCACCGAGAGGTTTGCTGGCAATAAGAATCGAGTCCCGAAGCTAGACTCCGTAAATGAAGGCAAAGCGAGGCTGAGGCGCAATTGTTCTTTAATCAGATGGTGATGAGTGGGGGGTCCGGGGGCTGTAGAGAAAGTCATCACGGTTCAGACGTTTGCACCTTGATGATCCGAGATTGAGAATGTGCCGAACGGAGAGGCGCCGCGCCGTAATCGTGGCGTGGCCTCTTTTTGAACTGATTGAAGTGAGTGAAAAGAACAAGGGCCTTCGCGAAGCACTGATCTGCCAAACAAGGCAAAGTGATGAGGAGATTACAGCTCCACGCCGCGTCTGTGAGTGAAGAGGTGAGAAAACTTCTTTTGGAGACTTCTTTTTACTTGCACCGACGTTCCCCCAAACCGGAGGGAAGTACAGATACCCTGACAGACACCCATACCCGAAAACATGGACAAATCAGGGCCTGTTTTCAAGTAATGGAAAACGTTGGTGCTCGCGATTTTTCCGCTTTTCTTCTGTCTCTTTAGTCACTCTGTTGTCGCTGTTCTCGTTTTTTGTTGTTGCTTTTTTGTCACTTTTCATTGTGTTATTGTAGCTTTTCCGGTGCGTTTGTGTCACTTTTTTGTTGCTCTTTTGCGTGTTGTTTTTTTCCCCCCATCACGTTTGAGTTGTGCTTTTGCTGCTTTGCATGAATTCAACCCAAGACAAAGAGGGGCAATGGTCTACACAGCAACCATTCCCAAAGGCCGGGACATCGCGGCCCCCTTATCAATCGAGATTGTCTCAGGGCCCCCCCCATTTACTGAGGAACTCAGGGCACCTACATTTTTTTCACAACAATTATTTTACTGCTAAAATAACATCTAGCAATGACTATAGCCTAAATACTGGTTTTAAGTTGCACATTATAGAAAATACATTTATTTTTCCTTTAAAAATCAATTATTTTAAGTACTTGTTTTGTTTTGCAGATAAGC